>OY986049.1:42606565-43249834 GCA_963920205.1 Stenodema calcarata | reverse complement strand
TGTTGAAATACAGGTCCATTTTCATACTAACAAGCTCTTTGGAACATCATATGGCTTAAGTGATGTCGAGTTTGTTGTTCTGAGGTGCGTTTCGTGCTACGGAAATGAAGGTAATTTCGAATGTTTGTTGGTAGGTACTTCTTTTATAGAAAAATTATTACCGACGTAGTATTAAAAACCCCAGAATTATATCGTATTAATTAATCATAATTAATAATAATTATTATTAATAATAAATACAAATTATTAATACCTAACAATAAATTATAATAATTTTCACTAGGTAAAATTGATAAAATTGACTTGATAAAATTGTTAATAATTAGTGATAATTGATAATAATAATTAATCTAACATTTAGGATCTAGACATTTAGACCTAGTGATCTAGACAGAAGGGTGATCTGTACAAAGAAGATAATGAACCGTTGTGTCAAGAATTTGCAGAGTTTTTTTATTCGATTTTCTGAATCTACGTATCTTGAAACGTAAACCAACAAATTTTGAGGGGGGGTTAAAATTTTTTTTTCTTTGGGCGATTCCAATGGTTCATTATCGAAGATAATAAACCAAAAGAGAACTAAATGTAACAAAATGCCAAGATAATGAAACTCAATCCACACCATTGGTTCTTACTATCATTTCGGATATACGTGACTTACATGCTTATCCATGTCAATTATTGTTGAAGAAAGCGTTGCTTTCAGTGGCAAAAGGTTAACAATTTGAATGATCACATTTTGGAAGAAGAAAAACTCCTCCTGGAAAATCCACCCAAGAATAAACTGTCCTGAAGTAGTGTACAAATTCATCTAAGAAGTGTAACTTTATCGCTTGCCACAACTTCAGAACTCATAATTTTGGAATTCTGGGAACGGGAATGAATTAGGCAAGTCCTTCCGAGTTATTTAATAACTCGGAAGGACTTGTCGCAAAATTTCGAAATTTAACGAAAATTAATATTTCAACTGGTTGCGGTCGTGTTAAAAATCTGAATCAATGGAATTTGGTGATTGACTTTGATTCGGAGTGAAGTCCTCTAGGAGGTACCTTCGCTGAAATCTTGAAATTTACATCATCATAATATTATTATGATGAAAAAATGAGCGAAATCGACGTTTCTCTAAATTTGCCCAGTTGGTTCGGGTGAAAAAAATGATGCCATTATTAAATTGATTGATTCCGAACCGTATTAAAGTCCTATCGGTGGGACATTAGCTAAATGTTTGAAATTCCCAAAATGGACGAAATCGCCCCTTTCATCAACTTTGCGCAGAATACACGCTTATTTAGAATGAATAATATTAAAATATTGTTGATGATTCCAGCAAAGGTTCCAGTTTGCCATTTGTATTAAGGGTGGAATTAATAGTCGACACTTGAGGGTCAGGAGCCCTCAAGTATTGATAAACGAGTAATCCACACTTCAGGCATCCCAATACCTATTTACCCAAGGGCAATAATCCCAGGCATGCACTACTGAAAGGTCCTGCTTCATTTGTAAAGGAACACACATAATTCTATCGTGCAACCAGTTCATCCAGTCTGCACGTGCACAACGCCAGGATATGCTAAAACTTTATCCTGGTTGTATGAATTGCCATCTCCCTAGACACAGGACTAGTGAATTTCAATCCAAATACCGCCGTTATCATTGTCAAGGCTTACACAATTCAATCCTGCACTTGGGCGTCCAACACATCTCACTCATCAGTATCTACTAGCAACTCTCCTTCACATCTACCAATAGTCACAAAAGACACAGAGACATCATCTTGAGGAGAATTCCATTCACTTTTGGACTTCTGGAGGACTAGGACTGGCTGTGGAGTACCACTGGAGGCTATCACCCAGGATATTCAAGTCAGATAAGACGCATAGTTAGATTTTCCTATTCATTACCATGAATATCTCTCCAGTAAATCTCTCTAATCCTTCTGTGTTCTATATTAGATAAAGTGGCCTCTTTAGGGATTCAGTTTACCATGTATCGAAGAAATTAATTGTACATGTATCCATTTGTTTTACTCAATAAACTCACATCTTGTAATTGGTAACTATTTATTTCACAGTTCCTATAATATTATCCTTGTTGAGGTGGTTCGAGAAGTTAATCCTGTTTGTATTGGACACATGCAGAAGCCAGCCCTGTAGGTCTGTACAATTTTGGCCCACCGAGTGAGTAATCAGTACAGAAGAGTCTACGAACTAAATCACTCGCGACGAAATCGTGGAAACCCATGTTAAGAAAAACAAGAGTATTTGAAAGTCGACTATTTCCACTGAAATATGAGTACACTGTTAGTCCGTTTTGATGATTAAACCAGTCAGTATTACTGTTTTGTTACTGACGATGGTTTAATCGCCGAAACCGGTCTAACAGTGTATTCACATTTGAGTGGAAATAGAAGATTTTTCAAATACTCGTGTTTTTTTAACAGAAGAGTCTTATGTGTAATAAATAAAAATAATAATAATGATTTTGTGGAAATATGCAGAGTTTTCAATCAGCTGCTTTCGACTTAATCGGATCAACCAAACAAAGGCCGTAAATAATCGTTAAAAACACCATTATAACGCCACAAATGCGGCTTTCAAGGGCGTCTCGTCGATTTACAGTGGGATTTTCACGATTGTGCGACCTGAGTGGGCAACGACGAGACAAGCCATACATTTGAACTCTAATTTATATAAAGCCCATTTTGACATTTTGGTCTGAGCCGAATTTACATATCAAGTATATGTGACTCGAGGAGTTGTTCGAGACCAACAGTCGAACACCCACCTGTTGTAGAGCTCTCGTTTCACTGCCTCGTCGGACCTTTTGTAACTTAATATCACTGTGGGCTGTGGGACGTGGTTTCGTTCTTTTTTAGAAGCTCAAGCCGCAAAATATAAACAATATGCATCGCGAAACTCCTCAACCATCCATTAAAACTCGTAGCGGCATTGCACACTAAGTCTTAAAAACATTTTATACGCGAGAGTTTGTCTATCATAGCAGTTCTGATGTCAAATTTGGCAAATCAATTTACAATGCCGCAACAACCCTCATTAGCTGCCCACTCTTCTCGACTAAGAATTACCCGGAATGTCTGGTTACCCAGACCGTTATAAAATTGTAGCCTGTTTTTCGTGGCGGTAGTCGAGATATTTTCATCCGTTTCAGTAATGAACGTTGATGAGTATTGAATAATAAACGTTGTTAATCCTCATCAAAACAAATGATATTAACAACTGTGAGAGGATGCGAAATACTAAGTATTTCGCAGTTGTTGTATTCAAGTCTTGCGAAAAATATGTTTTAAAGATCTATTTATTAAAACCCTCTCAGAGTCACCGGTGATTAGAGTGACAACGTTGGAACTAACATGCGAGCTCAGATCCCACACGGCAGCTGGTCGTCTTTCATGTAGTCTTTTTTCACTAAATAATATTACTCACTTAGGATCATTGATTTTTCCCCATGCATGGTAGATGTATTTTTCACGATGAAAAATACTCACTTCGAGGACGAGTAAATGTGATTAGGGTTGGAAAAAGGAGTGTTGGGAGCAACTATTGTTACAAGGCTGTAAGGTTAAGTTTCTGTAGGTACCTGTTCTTGGGCTCTCTATGAAGGCGCATTCTTTTTGCAGGTATTAGATAATAATGATTTTTTATTGTTCCGTAAAATTAACTTCTTCTTTTCCTGCATGCTCCTCCTCCTCCTCAACATTCACGTTTGTAAACTGTAATAAAATCAGAGAGATAGATCTCTGTGTGGAATTAAGGAACAATAAAAAATCATTATTATCTAATACCTGAAACAAGCATGCGCCTCCATAGAGAGCCAAGGAACAGGTATCTATTGAAAATCAATCTGACAGCCTTGGAAAGCAAGTTGCTCCCTACACCCCTTTTTCTTAAGTAATTATTACTAAAGAATTATTACACTGTAGAAAATTATTGGAGCAATTACATTTTCCCTAATATTGAATGCTCTCATTATTCTTCAATATAAAAAAGTATGTATTACCAATATTCATCACACAAATCTTGTAGGGTGAGGTTGGAAACAACATCCAATGTCATACCTTCATAATTGTTAAGCTGGGGACGCAACCAACATCTGCATCTACTGAACCAAAAATGAAATTACTATACAAAAAAGTCTGTAAACAGTTGATTTATTTCACATAATTATTCAACATGATCAGAAATACTCAGAAAGGGTTTCTGGTATGAGAAATAGGAGGTATAGTTCCGAGTATTCATATTCTCAACATGACGAGAGAATACAGCATCAATACAAGTATTGTTTAGAGTGGTAAAAATAGTTGGACTATTATTCAGCTCAAGATTAACAGTTTCGCGCATTATCTCCATAAATTCAGCACCTTTTTTGGGTTTTAAAGCCACATCCCCTGCTAGAATTATTGGAATTGTGCTGAGATTACTACTACTAACTATAGTAAATATGAATCGATAATGAACTACTGAAATCGAGCAAGAAAAAAGTTAACTTACCGCAAAATTTGAGAGTTTATGTTTCAAGATACGTAGATTCAGAAAATCGAATTGAAAAAAGCCCCACAATATTCTAGAAACCTTTCATAACCCTAGATCAATGGGGAGGGGTTCAAAACGAATTTTGAAATTTTGAAAACGTCGTATCTCGAAAAATTCAAATTGAACGGTGTGTTTCGTGTGGACATTTAAATAGTTTAATCGTTAAGACCATCCTGAGCTTCGTACGACCAGCCGCGTGTTCAGAATGAGGGTTCAAATTTGGAGCAGATCTAAAGTCGTCAACATGAGGGTGAATCATGCGGCAGCCTGTCGGGTCAATTTTCATACTGGCCCAGCTGATCCGAACAGCAATCGTTTTCAGATATCGAGTTAATAATAAATATTATTAATTACTAATAATTATTATTAACTGACTATATTTATTATTAACAATAAGGATTAATCATTTACCCTACTTGGTAATAATCATTAATAATTAATGATAGTTCAATAATAATTAATTTATCATTTTGTGATCTAGACAGAAGGGTGATCCGCACCCTTCTAATAAAACGTTGTGTCAAGAATTTGCAGAGTTTTTATTACTCAAATTTGTGACGGCCATAAGACATTTCCATGTCAACATGATATTAACTAACAATATTCCACAATTGGGATGAAGCGCATGAAGGTTCGGTATCTAGGCTCGGCAACATCAGTCTCACAACACCTGTTCACAACGTAGGAGAGGTCTTTCTTTATAGTCTTTCTTTATAGTTTTGGAAGGTTTCCGGGACTTTATGAAGGTAACTTGTTTCAGGCAGACACCACTTGTTCAACGTCTCTCGCATGAAAGCGCTCTAACGGTAAGAAAAATACGTTCTCTCGTATAAACCACTCGGCAACTACCAACCGATCAAACTTTATGGAAGTCTCCGCAAGAAGTTGCTGTTCAAGTAGGACTTCAAGTTTCCACAAGCGCAGACGCAACCGCTGCAACAAGTCCGAAGGAGGACAAACTTTACAATTTTTGTCTCCTTTTTTACCGATTAACACCTCAGCCTATAGAATTTTCGACGCTCAACACGATGGTGGAGCCAGAATACCGTTATCAGATTAGAGCAGATGAACCAGAATATCTCAAGTAACAACCACGTTTCCTCATCTTCGAAACGCTCCAGTTGAGAACAGAATAAGATATAGCAATTCTGATTTCACCATCGTGTTGAACATGAAACAACCTTTAAATGAGGAGTCACTTGTCAGACTAATTCATTTTGGGAATTTATGGGTAATTAGGACCACCCCAAATCCGTCGAGATGAACAAAATAAATGAACCATGCCACCACGTTTACCGTCATTCCGCACAATATCAGATATTATATCAAAGATTCATTGAATGGACCTAACTCTGATTTTCATCAGACGGTTATGTAGTACCCGCAGTTCAGTGAAGCTCTCAAACCGACAAGGAAGAGGCTTTTCCGGGGCCAGAACTAGATTGTTACAAGTTGTTATTGTTGTACAAGTATCTTCCGTCTGCGCCTTTTAGTATAAACTTAATAAACTTAAAAATCTGATAAAAATATTTTTCAACAACGTACGCCATGCAAGGGCAAGCTCGGCGTAGACTGATTGTCTATATTTACTTGGAAACGTTTTGCATTAAGTAATTAAGCAACAGCAGAATAACAATCTGAAATGCAGAACGAAAAACCTAAAATACGAAACAAACTATAGTACCGCTACCTTATAAATCTAACCAACGAATTGCTACAATGAAACGAGCGGTGAATTATGAAAAATTGCAGCTAAAACAAGTATCAAGCTAGAAAAAACGCATCTAGCTGAGATTTGGAGTTTCTGCGAGCGGTTCAATACCTTAGGACCAGAGAATTTTTCCGGCTATCGCTAGAATGTGGAGGAAGATCGCTTCTGTTATTGCAGGAGCTGAAAAACAAATCATGAGTCAAAACGCTGGAAAGAAACAGAGGAAACTTTGTGGGAGCAATGGATATTTTAAACTACAATGTTTTGCCTTGTTCAGGGACTTTTTTTCATTGATATGAAAATATACTACTTTGGAAAATACAGGATATCAGACGATCTACTGTTAAATGTTAACAAGCTCTTGGTTGCGCAAGTGGAAATAACGGTCTGTTGTCACAATCAACAAACAACTCAGCGATGCGACTTCAACCTAAAACGGTCTGTTGTTGATGTTCTTACCATTGATTTCGAATATAATTGTGGTGAGTATTCATTTGGGTTGAAACCGACTGTTGGATTGAATCCTTTTGTGAAGTAGTGAATTGCTAACGTTGCAACAAAGTAATATTTTATAGATTTCCATATTTTCGCCGCATTTTCGGCAAACGCGGGCTAGTTGATATTAATTTGATTCAATACTGCGGAAATAATTCATGGCTCTCGATTTCACGTTTGAAATAGATATCGTTTTATTTTATGTATATCAAATTCACGCCAACACAGAGTACCTACGATTCGAACTACCCCATAAGTATTTCACCCTGTTCCTCGCTCTTTAATTTCACTGATGTTTTTCGTAAATTGTTGGTAATTGATGCGCAACATGCCGAAACCCACTAATGCATTTAACCCCATTACAAGCTGGTTTTATTCACTGAATTCGGGTATTGTTCTGTTAATTTCGTAACCTGTTAATGCGTTGAATGGGATGAGGAAATTGGGTCACAACCGCTACATTATATTTTACTTGATGTGAGGAGACCTACCCGGACAGGTGCCAGTATTCATTTTAAATAGATACACGACATGAAACTAGTTCGACGCATGGGCAATAAAATTTCACTATTGATACCACCACAACTAAAATAAAAATTTGAACAAACTGTACAATATTGTAGTTGACGAATGAATGAGCGGTTAGGCAGACCGTCAAGGCTGGAGGGCGTTACCTTTTTAGCATCAATGCCCCTTGGCCTGAGTGGATTCCTAGAGCTACGAGCTACTCGTAATTCGTTGGACATAGCAAAACACCCCTGAACATATTCAGGTTCCGAATACTCAGAATGTGGTTTTCCAACTGTAGCCCGCAGTGTAGTACAGCAGTGTGTGCTGTGGCTCCGAAATCATGAGTGGTAAATATCCCATTCGTTCTCCTCCAAATAGAGAACGAAAAAGTCGTTGAGCATTGCCACATACAGCATTGAATTGACAGTGATTGGTTACCCGGTTTCGTTTTCAAAAATTGAGGCCCTATCATCCAATCATTAAACAAAGCACACCACACAGTGACCTTTGAGTGTGAAGTGGCTGATCGTGCAGCTGCAAGAGTGTCAATGAATTTCTTCCGTCAAATTTTATCCCGGTCTTGTGACTTCCCAGCATGGAGATGTTCCATGGCCGCCCCGCTCGCCCGACCTATCCCCCATGCGATTTCTTTTTATGAGGTCATCTTAAAACCAAAGTTTACATTGACAAACCAAGTTCCGCCGAGAAACACCTCATATTCTTAAGAGATGTTGGAGAATGCGATGCGCAACTTCGCCGACCGCCTCGAAGAATGTGTTAATCGTCGGGGAGAACATTTACAGCTTGTTATCTTCCAAAAGAGGAAAGGCTTACTCATTTCGTAGCAAAAATCTTGAAGTTTAATGGAATTTCCATTAAACTTCAGATTTTTGCTACGAAATGCGCTCAATTTCAATTTCCTAGTTCCAATACTAAGCACATGGCAACAATTTCAAACGTGGTCATAAAATCTTCGCCACCATGTATATCGCTCACATAAACATTTATTAACACAATAAAAGCTCAGAACGGCTTTTTTTATTTGATTCAGATTCTATTCTTGGCATTCATAAAATCTGAATCGAATCAAAAATATATTCAAATATAATACACGTTTCTTCCATAAATGTGAATAATTCATTGTTAATTTTCACATTTCAGTGTAAAATACATTAAATGTATTTCCACTGAAATGTGGAAATTAGCAATGAATTATTCACATTTACGAGTATAAAAGAAACGTGTATTAGGTATATATGAATATATTTTGGATTTGATTCAGATTTCACTGTTCCGTTTACCTATAAATTTTATAGGTAAACGGAACAGTGAAATTCACAACAAGTTTCTTCTCCGAAACACCACTTTTGAATCAAGGGATTGTATTTATTATAACGTATAACGGTATTCTCAGATTTATGGCGTCTTGAACAACGGGCTTTAACAGGCTTATAACATAATTTAATATTATGGTATTGTGCCTAATCCCATTCAATCTTCAAACCGAAAAGAACCAAAAAAGCACCAAAAAAAAAAAGAAAAAAATATCTCAAAAAACGATTGTCGAAAATTTGCGAAAAATATATTTTAAAACATTGTTGTGCAGGTTGACGAAATAGTTTATTATAAAAAATTATCACGGTAGACCTTGTAGCTTGTGATTTCTTTTGGGTTCAAACAATGAGCCTTGAATTTTACCTTTCATATTCTATCAAATTCTGTGTCACCTCATTATCAGGCCGACTGAATGGATGGTAACTGGAGACCGTAGGAGAGACGTACGAACAGTTGTGGTGATATAACATTTCGTCTCACGAGTCCTGTTATCAGGTCGCTGCGGATATGAGGCCATTCAACTCAGCCTTGAGGAAGAAATCGCATTTGAGGAAGCGAAAGGTCGTCAAAGTTCGGCGAACGGGAAGTGGAAGAAAAACGTTTCGATTATAAAAGTCGAGGGCGAGCGTACGAGTCGGGTGAAGTGGGTGACCACCGGCGGAGTCCAAAATCAAGATGTCTACGACTATTTATAGGTACGCATAAGACGAACGGGATACGGTTCGATGAGAAGGAACTCGGACGAATCCGACCGCGGAGCTGGAAGGGGGTTTTCTGGAATAGTGATGAACGAGATGGAACCTTTTTGTTTTTAAATGGCAACCAATCATCAAAGCATTCAGAATAATCGCTGGTATTCGGCTACCACCGTAGAAATAAATCTCCGCAACGACGCGTGTAATATACGGAAAAGGGATAATGGGCTTTTATTTTGACAATTTAATTATTCGCAATCAGTTAATACAAATTTATAACATCAAGAGAGATTAATCCGGTGTTAGAGAGGTTATTAAGATATTAATAAGGTGTTGACAGAAAACACTGTAGGGGAATGAGGGAACTTTGGAAGCCTACTGTTGAGGGATATAACGTCATAAACATATTTTTTTTTACATGAATGGCTTGAGCATTTAATCGATTTTGAAGTGCATGAGAGCTTTCTCACCTGAAATTATTTTAAAAAGAAAACAAGCCAAGAAGGTCAATGAAGAGCTTTGGGCGGCACTTCCCGCACCGTGGGGTAATGCCTTGCAACCCAGGGGTAATCCCGTGATAAGCCCGTGACAAATCAGATATAAGGACTGTATTGACCCGAAATGCCCCTATAACATTCCAGACCCCGAAGCATGCTAGTATCATAATATTGTAATATAATACTAGCAAATCATTTTTATTGCAAGACTGTTATAATAAAATTTAATTTTAATATGTGATTGAATCAAACTTGACGACAATGCGCTCATTTCGTTTCCATGTAAAATTGACCAAGTGGCAAATGGTAAGACTTACCATTTGCCACTTGGTCATTCAAGTTTGCCACTTAGGGCGGAATTCATAGTCCTGCCTAAAGTAAAGAAATATCTAAACTTCCGAAAGTAAAGAAATATCTAAAGGAAATGCTTAGTCTGATTTCTAATTCATAGTCGTTGACTTCCGGAAGTCAAGAAAAATCTTTACTTTAGCAAAAAAAAAACTTAACTTTCGTAAGTTAAGAAAAATCTTTGCTAAAGTCATAATTTTTCTAAATACTCTTGTTGAACCTGAAGTTGGCAGCTCCGACGGTGGGTAACCAGCCAGAAGGTTGCAATTGTGTTTATATTTTGTACGTGATTTTATAGGTTTGTGACATTGAAAAGAGTTCAATTTGGACAGTTCAAACTTATTACCCCCTTAGGAACTGTCTAATAGTGATTGTGGGGTCGTCGAACTGTACTCAAGAGATGAAATCATGGGTTTTCCCAAATCCGTCGCCACTCCTTCAGCCCCGAGCATTACCAGTCTTCAAATCGTCGTCACCTCGATTTCAAACCGTTTGTTATTCCTGATTTTAAACATATTTGGCTTTCTCGACCCTGGTTTTAAAATATAGGGGAGAAGTGGAAAACAAAAAGGGCGATGCCGTGTCTGTGATGAAAAAAAGAAGGCATGGGAAAAGATAGCCGAAGAGTTCAACTGCTCGACAGGACAACGCTGCCAAGTAAGTTCAGCATTCATCATCTTTTTATTATAATTTAGGTGATAATAATGATTAACAGGACGTTTCCATTTGTTTTTCGACCGGTCACGTCGAGGCGAAATTGCTTGGTTAAGATGTTTTCCTCATACCTATTAGAAAGAAAGTTCCTCGATCGATTTTCACAACCGTCCCGTCACGATATAATGAAATAGCGTAAAATTAATCATTATCATTATGATCTTTATGATAATGATTATTATCTTCACCTCAATGATAATTATCATTATGATCTGACTGTAGAACCGTAGGTCTACCGTTTGTTGTTAATGTTGTACCTAGTGGTCTTTCGTCGAATATGATACATTTATCTTCCATTTATTCTAGTAATGTTTCAATAAAACGAAAGGGTAGGGTTTTGAGCCTGTAAAGTTGTGGTTGGTTCTATGCCGACAAGTCTAACGTTATGGATAAAAATAAGAACTGTCACTTTTCTTCTATATCATGCGTAAAGCGTCCGAAGATAAGAAAAAAATCATTAAAAAATCGTGATTTCCTGGACATTTTTCATTAAATAACCTGGAAGGAAGCATTCTAGACCCCAATATGGGGGTTTATTCGGATTCGTTGTTCAATGTTCTATAGAAGACACATTTTTTGGGAATGTTTTGAGTTCTTTGGAAGGCTACATATTTTTTGAATTTTGGTCATATTTGAATAAGATATTCCAAACATCACAATCATATCAAACATCACAATCATATTCGACGAAAGACCACTAGGTACAACATTAACAACAAACGGTAGACCTACGGTTCTACACTCAGATCATAATGATAATTATCATTGAGGTGAAGATAATAATCATTATCATAAAGATCATAATGATATGGCGAAGATCATAATGGCGAATTTTGGAAGAAATATCTGGGTTTATGTAACATGTGATGTTACATAAACCCAGATATTTCTTCTAAAATTCGCCTGTTTAGCGTCATTCCTAAAATTTTGGACCCATTGCAAATTCGAATCAATTCACTCACTCATTCATTCACATTATAGATTTAAAAAAAAAAATTAGTGTACTTTTAAACAAAAAATAACATAGTTCTCAGTGGTAATTTAATAAACTGTTGCAGGAAAGAAATCCAGCATGGATGACTTCGAGGTTCGCATCAAACAAAACCAACAATTCATGGAGCATGAGTGAAGGCGGAAGAACTGAAAAATGAGCTCTTCCAAAATCAAATCCGCCATGAAGAGGAACTTTGTCAATCAGGAAAAAAAAAAATACTCATAAAAAATAAATAGGTTAGAGAAGGAATCAGAAATGTAATTACTTAACTGAAAACTGTAATTATACCTTGTTATTATACCATATAACTATACTTTATTACTATATTACCAGCATTATACTTCATTACAAACTTCATAATATGTGAAGCATATAATATATTATTATTATTATGCAAGTAAGTATATATAAGTAAGTATATAAGTAAGCAAGTATGCAAGTAAGCATATTATGTGGGATGTAGAGGATCTCGAGGTTCGGTCACAATTAAAGACGTGTTTTCCTACGTTTCGACTATTTATTCAGTCATTTACAAGGGCTACGACAGAAAAGATAGCACAATCCGGACTTAATAAAACTATTGGCTTAATTTGTATGGATGGGTACATGTAGCTAATATGCTAGGCGATTTTGTGTTCTTACTTACAGAGTGCAGGCTTCTTCCAAGTCGGCAAAATGCACCATTTACATAGCTCACTTAGGTTTAGGAGAATTACTAGTTAGGCCAACTAAAGCTGTGGAATTTGGATGTTTCGTGAGAGTATCAACACTATTTTTGTGAGGATTCAGTCTCAACTTGAGGTGGGAGTGGCCTATGAATGTTTTCCCACATTGACAAGGCATTTGGTATAGCAAATCTGATTTCATTGATGACACAAAAATAGTTGGATATGAAAGCAATAAATTTAAGAGGGAGATCAGGGAGATGATATTGATAGAACGAACCAAAGAATCAGTAGTTAATAAGAGATCAATTGTAAAGAATTTGAGCAAAGTATACAGTAATGTCATTCATACTAGTTTTAAGAAAAATCCTATGAGAACCAGTGTAAACCCTTCACCCAGTCATTAGTATACCTACCTACATATCTACAAACAGTA
Source organism: Stenodema calcarata (assembly GCA_963920205.1). NCBI lineage: Eukaryota > Metazoa > Arthropoda > Insecta > Hemiptera > Miridae > Stenodema > Stenodema calcarata. The sequence continues at coordinate 43,236,884 of OY986049.1, read as the reverse complement.
CCTTTCTGCCCAACCCCCGCTAGTTTCATGTACCTACCGTTAGGCCATATATACCGTTATCCTCCAAATATCAGTGTAGTCTTTAGTTGTATAGTGGAATCCAGAGGCACATGTGCTCTGTAAGTACGAACACAAAATCGCCTAGCATATCAGCTACATGTACCCATCCATACAAATTAAGCCAATAGTTTTATTAAGTCCGGATTGTGCTATCTTTTCTGTCGTAGCCCTTGTAAATGACTAAATAAATAGTCGAATCGTTGGGAAACACGTCTTTAATTGTGACCGAACCTCGAGATCCTCTACATCCCACATATATATATCGGAATATGGTCGATAACCTTCTCCACACAAGTAAGTATATTATATACTTGTAGGTTCCTAGTTATACCAGTTGAATTATAATAAACCAAGCGTTACATTGTGTTCTTGTTTTGAATTGCATCAACTCAATTTGTTCTGTATTTGAAAATTGGGCACCTACTTAATGAATCATACAAGTTATTCACAAAAGTTTATTTACAAGAATTTTTCAAAATTTTTCTCTTTAAAAACTAAATAATGTATCTTACATTATTCTCAAAATGTAGGGCTAGCATGAGGGAAACAATCATAACCCAACATGAATATTTTTTCTCGGCATATGAAGATATGGCATAAAACCACAACCCTACCAGAACTTGTGTAAGGGAAAGCCTCTGTTATTTGGCGACCATGGATAATGATAGGTAATGATCAATCACGGTATCCTTCCGAAAACGGAATCTTCCCCTGAATTGCTCGTCGTCCAACATTTCCATAGGGTTCTGTGCATCCCGTATGTACCTATAATAGATCAAAATATTTCACTTCGTTGTATCTGCCTCATTAAAAATACCTACATATATTTGAACTTTCTATAAGTATAAAAAAGAAACACACACAAAAGCATGGAAAACAATTGATTGTTTTCCAATAAAGGTTGGAAAACAATTGAAAAAAAACCACTTCGCCAGGTGTTTACATACCTTCGGGGCCTTCGAACTATCGTAATACGATCATCCTGGTCGTCGAACTCATCCCACTCATCATACTCGAAAATGTGTTGATACTCCATAATGAAATGAAAATGCGAAATGAAATGAAAGTAACAAACGAATGTAACAACGGAGATCTCCGTATCTATACTAATCACGATGACTTCAGTTAAGGAAATGCTTAAGGTAGGTTCCGAGCTACCTCTGATTTCGGTGCGAAAATGGGGCTGAAAGTAAAGTAACGACTTGACTTTCGGTCTATGAATACGGCCAAAGGAAATGCTTAAGCATTTGCTAAAGCATTTCCTTAGTGACTGACTATGAATTAGCTCAAGTCGCCGTTTCTCCTCACATCGTCACTTAAGCATTTCCTTTCAACTTAGTGAGGACTATGAATTCCGCCCTTAGTTTTTCAAGTTTGTTTGGTAAAACTGACCATGTGCCAGATGGACACATTTTGCGGATTCCTGTTCATACTCTCAAACGAGATTTGGGTTGGTGATAATGACCAAGTCCGTTTTCTGCAGATAAATCACTATAATTTTAATATTAAAGGAATTTTGGGGGTTTTCAGCGAATTTTTTAGCTATTGTTCTTGGTCCATGCGGCAAGGTTGTTAACCTCGTTGTATTTCTCCGTTGAAATGGGTAGAAGAGCAGTGTTTGAAGAATTCAAAGATTTGAAATCATCCATTATGGAGCACAATAAACATCTGTTTACGAAACGTGACTCAAACCAGGACGACCCGATAACACAGTATGACGATAAAGAATAAAGAAAGGTAACAATGGCGGACATGGAAGATTGGCCTTCTTCCCCAGTGCCCCAAAACGTCGTTCTTCTTTCTCCGAACCTGGCGCTCTCTTCCTCAAAACGATAATAGAGAGTTGTAGATCTGATCATACTCCACTAATCATACTTATCATTTTACCCAAGAGCTTAACATTGTGCCATGTTCCCCTGTACCCTACAGATTTAATTTCATCTCTACGGTATAAATGAAAGCCGTACGAAATAAGCCCCAAGAGACACTAACTCCGATGCTGGATCTCCCAGATCCGTCAGGTGAAATTTCGTCCCTTAAGATCCCACAAGGTCTACCTCAGTTTTTGGGCAAAATGAGTTAGGAACGGATACTTATGCGAAATCTCTCGGCCCGTCTTTCTAGCTCATTGATTTTGCAATGCAGTAAAAGGCTTCTTCAACGTAGAAAAGCCGCGATAACCATAGAAATGACTACAGTACGTTGGAAAATCCGTTCTTTGTCTCTCCTGAAAAGTTGAGAAAACTGAGTTAGACCTTGTGAGTTCTAGAGGGACGATTTGTTATTTATCTTGTGCCTTTCGCTTGGATGGGATTCTTTTGTATCTACCCTCCTTTGCCTCAGAAATCTGTAGCTGATAGTGATGAGTACAACTGTGTCTGCTGAGAGGTCACAGAATCCCTTGAGACCACGCCGCCATTACACCTCAATAAATTAAAAATAATTAAATAAACCTCAGTTGTTTGTCGGCAGTTGGGAGATGTCCGCTATACGGAGGTCTGTGTTAAGTGCATTGAACAATTTATTCCGAGAACGGAGCGCTCGAAAGGTAAGTGGCACTCAGCGAAAACTTCGGAAAGCCTAATTGACAACTCAAACCCGAACTTCGACTTGGAATCGATATGTCTCGCACGAAATTAACGTGTTTTTATCTGTAAGCGCTACCAATTAGTTCGGAAGCTTCCGATTTGTCAACGCCACCGAAACGAGTCGGTTTTGTTATCGTTGGAAATGTTTACGTCTCACGGATCCCTCTTTTGGATCGCGCAAACAAGACTCAAATAGATCCTGTTCGGTCGCTCCACAACGCCCCTCTTCAGACTCAAGTCGGAAATTCTCTGGTCGGGCGATAATAATCAACAGGTTCGCATCAATTATTACATCGCAACGCTACAGCGCACTAACTCGTCTGAATGACATCAATCAATCAAACGGACGGCGAAGTTACACCCAATTCAAGTCTGTAGAATAGTTTGTGGAATAATCATAAGGCAGATGAGTAGTGTGTACGTTTTAAAATGTTTGCAGATCATTCTTAATCCATCTCTAAACTTTGACAACATTTCATTACTATCTCTACATTTAAGACTGTGCGTCATTCCATCTAAATCATAAAGCTCCAATGTTGTACCAACATGTTTATAATTATAAATAATAATTGAGACAAAATTCTTATTGAATAAGAATTTCACAGTTCACCGACGCATAGTGTGTAATTTTGCCAATCTAGGAGGACAAAAAGACTAAACGTCCTCAGAATGAGTGTTCAATAATCTTTTTCCGAAATATAATTAATGTTATACTAGCTGACAGGCCCGTCGCTGACGGACAGAACTCGGGATGTGTCCATCTACCTCTGTTATCTGTCCTGGACGGGCAGAACTCGGGATGGATCCATCTGCCACTCTTACCTGTCACTTTACGGATTACACCTCTTACATGTCCCTTTACAAACCCTTATAATCTTGAATACCAAAAATAATACTCATCTGTCTCACCGGAAGGAAGAATTTAAGATTTTTATATTTCGGCTTCCTTATAAACCCCCACCCCTATGCATTGGATCCGGAAGTGAACCCCCCTATTTCCTTCCCCTGTCACAGAAAGATTTAAATACAGGAGAAGGGTTCAATCCATTGAGCCGTTTTGGCGTGATTGTAGGACAGACAAACAGACAGACAGACAAACAAACAGACAGACATCAAATTCAAAATCGGCATGTTGCGACTCCATTTCACGCGAAACGAATAACTGTAGAGAAATTTTTTGAAAATACCCAGGGAACAGGAAAATCGTCTCTAAATTTAGTTATATAGATAACGTTAGTAATTTAGATATATTTATTTTTAATTCTCCTAAAAAAATACAATGGAAAATACAATACCATTCAACTTATAAACATTAACAAAATTTGTTAATATTTATAAGTTGAACAATTCAACTTATAATTCAACTGAATAATTCAACAAAATTAACAAATTTTGTTAATGTTTATAAGTTGAATGGTATTGTAACTTATTACAATTATTGTAATAAGTTAAATTGAATATTTACTACGAGTTATTATATTACCAAGCTCATGGGCTTTTTCCCAGTGCTACTCCAATCTGTAAAGTACAGATTTCAGCGGAGCTCTATGTTTTGGAATTTTTTCCTCAGGCAATCCTCCCCAGCCTTTTTTCTCAATCAAAAACCGAAGAACGTTGTCATATCTAGCATCCTTTTGCCATGGCACGTAAGAATTGCGATATCTTATTCCGTTCTCAAATTGGCGCACTTTGAAGATGACGAAACGTGAGATATCGCAATTCTGGGTTCACCATCGTGCTCAGCATTGGAAAATCTATAAACGGAGGTGTAACTCGTCAAAAATAGAAGCAAAATTAAATTTTGTTTTAAAAAACAGTCAAATAGAGATATTTTACATAAAACCAGTAATTTCTTCGAAAATCTGCACTTATAGACTGTATATTTTTTTGAATTTAGGATGTTATTTTTGCTTACCTGCATTAAATTGGATAGAGATTAGTTCATCAAGAAGCTTTCATTTTCAAGTTCCTCCAGCAATGTACTTTTGACTAAAAAAAAGCCCATTGTTTTTCAATTTGATTTTTGGATTCTACCTATTGTCAAACCTAGGTATTCCACATATTTTGAGTTGGAAGGTGTTTCTTCTTGGTCGATTTCAATTTTGCATTATTAAAAATTCTATACTAAAAACTATGATTTTTTCCACCTAATAACGAACCTTAGAAACTGTGTTTGTTGAATAGGGACCGAGCCCTGAAAGGAGAATTTGTTTCTGCAATGTTGGCTCTTACATAGGACGTGTTACTCACTCGTACGTCCATACAGACATTTCTGGGTGAGTTCCGAAATCATTTTTTCACAGGGTGATTGCAATATTTTTCCCATCACCTCCACGGATTCGGAAGAGAACGTAAACACTTGTCATTATTTCGTCATACTAAACACCGTCAGGTAACACCGATTGCATTTCCATACTGAATGGTGATGAAGGATGATGACGGAGAGGCGTCCGATTTAGCAACCGGTCAACGGACGTCCGAAAACTTGATTAGAAGTTCATCGGATATTCAGGAGATGAGGCGATTGAATCAAGTCCTTCCACTTCTCAAATCCAAGTGTCATTCAACTTTCCCAACGAGCCCATCACATTCTCGTCAATAGAAGCGGAACACTAAGTGTTATCAACAGGTTTTCTCTTTAAATGATTCACTTGTTCGTGATTCCATATTTTGGACGATACGATAGAATTAAATTCTACGTAAATCTATGTGAATTTTACAGATGATCAAGGGCCGCAATCCCAAATACATCATGATTGGAATCGTGGAGGGGGGGGGGGGGGGGGGTATTATCCATCAATTTCGTTTTAAAACCCACAATCTTTACAATAATAATAACAACTACAATTATTGTGAAATTTAATCATTTAATAATAACTTTAATTATTACAGATCCGAATTGCGTATAACCCGGTCGCCGAGAAAGTTGGTCATTTGGCACTCAACCTGAATTTTGGTGCAAATTATATGAATTTCGGTGCAAATTATATGAATTTCGGCCGAATTGAGCCGAAAAGGGTGCGGAGTGAGACGGAAAAAGAATTCGAACGATTTTGGCGAACTCTGCGGGGATTATGCGGGTTGATGAATATCAATGGGATCGGAATAAAATTCGCTCACGTGGTAACGGAAAACCCTTCATAAACTCTCAAAAACAGTCAGACAATGGATTTTCAGAACTAATACAGAATTAATCATTTGAGCAGTACCTATAGTTCTTGTTAATTTTTTTTTTAACTGCAATTCCTAAATGTGATTTTTGGAATAATTAAAACACACATTTTCATTCAAAGATAAAATATATTGTATTTTATAAGTCAAGAAAATCTACTGTAGGTAAGTATAACAAGGACTACATTTGACTGAAATATTACAACAACAAAAAAACAATATTTTTATTAGCAAATATAATGTATATGGGGGCATAATAAGATAGGAGATCATAAGAATATCATAAACGTATTATGATTATCGGGGTCGATGATAATAATAATAATTTCGTAAAAATACTTAACTTATAAAAATGCAATATCGAAAGCCGATATTCACCATAATCTTTCGATATCACGATAATACCGTATTTCCGATATCGATATAATATCGGAAACATTGAAACGAAAATATCGATGTTCATTGATATCGATAATATCGGAACATCCCTACTAACACATTATCTTTTTTAACATCTGTTTTGTTTATGTTAATAAATAATTCTCATTATTTCGGTTGTGACTCCTTTTAGCGAATATCGCAATTCTGACATCACCGTCGTGTTTAGAGTTGAAATATCGAAACGCTGAGGGGGGTTTGCGGTGGGGGGGGGGGGGGGGGTTCACGCTGAATACGATTGTGAAGTCAGAATAATTCCATTTGTTGCGATATCTTATTTCGTTCTCAAACTTTAGTACTTTGAAGATGAAGAAACGTGGTTGAACCTTGATATATTCTTCATGGCTAGTCTGCTCTAATCTGATGACGGAATGCGATATCGCAATTCTGACTTCACCATCGTGTTCAGCGTTGAAATGTGCAAAAGCTGAGAAGGTTTTGGCGAGTTTGGGGAGGTGTTGGGGGGTTCATCCGAAAAAATGAAAGCCTGACAAGTGACACCTCATTTTAAAGGTTTTCACACGCTGAATAAGATCGTGAAGTCAGAATTGCTATCCCTTATTTGGTTCGCAAACTTGAGTACTTTGAAGATGAAGAATACGTTCTTCAAGGCCAGTCTGCTCTGATCTGATGACGGATCGGAGTGCGATATCGCAATTCTGACTTCTCCGTCGTGTTCAGCGTTGTCATGTCCAAGGGCTGAGGGGGGTTTTGGGGATGTTGGGGGGGGGGGGGGAGGTTCACCCATAAATTCCAAAAATGAAACGGTCTGTCAAGTGACACCTCACTTTTAAGGTTTTTACACGCTGAATAAGATGGGGGACGTCAGAATTGCTATATCTTATTCCGCTCTCAAACTTGAGCACGTTGAAGATGAAGAAACGTGGTTGTTACTTCAGATGTTCTTCATGGACATCATGTTCTTTAATGAAGACCATTTACATAAAACCAATTATTCCTTCAAAAATTCGGTCTTATAGCCATGCTGCATGACTGGTTTTGGTTTCACCGTTAACAAATTCAACCCCTTCCGGGTCGAATTTCGAAATTTCGATTTCACTGTTGGAAAGATAAGGTAAAGAATATAGGGATTACGTAAGAAAAAAAAAATAGAAAATTTTGAGGTGAGGCGTTCTTCATTGTAACGGCAGTACAGTTAAGGTCCCGAGGCAAATAGTTTCCAAGTTAAGTCTACGATTTGCTCAAACATAATTATTGAAATGAATCAATAGTAATTATTACTTTTCATGTATCAACATGGAACATGTTTTTTAGCCTTCACATAACTGGCTGAAACAGAGCGTTCGTCCGTCCGTCCGTTACGCTGGCGCCATCCTCTCACCCGACTCCGATCCCCGCCCCCATTCCGAGCAACCTCCTCCGTCTGTGCACACCCCCCCCCCCCCCTCATAAATTCCTTCCCCGCTCTCCTATTCTTCAACCTCACAGCCAAAATTTCAATTTTGTGGGGGAGAACGGTGAGAGGGGGATATGGTTGAGGAAGAGGAGAGCGGTGGAGGGCGGTGGAAAATGGGAGTGGGAGGGGCGTCGTTGGGCTACGAGGGGCGACGAGTGGCGCCTATGGGCTACTAAGGGGCGTCAACGAGTGGCGTCCATGGGCTAGCGAGGGGGTCTGGCTACGAGGGGTTGTAGGATTCGGGAAACCCCAGGCCCGCCTCTACGTCTATGGGCTACCGAGGGCTTCTACGAGGGGCGTTTATGAGCTACCGAGGGGTTGTAGGATCCGGGGAAACCCCAGGCCCACCTCCTACGTCTATGGGCTACGAAGGGCGAAATGCTGTCCTCGCGGTGTGTGATCCCAGGAAAAACCCCTCACGTGACCCGTCGCTCACCACAAACGCACATTTCTGTCTCCTCAATTTTCTCGCATCTGCTTTGACGAGATGTTTCAGCAGATGTTGCATTGTTGTGTAGTATCCTAACTAGCATGCATCAAATAGTGACATTACAAATAGTTACAAAAACCCATGTATTTGGCTAATAATTTAATTATATTTTCTACCATTCATGTTTTAAATACCAGAAACAAAGACGCTAACTATCGTTGGCTGGCCTGTAGAACTACAGTTTTTCATAATTCTTTTCTTTCGTCAATGTATTTTACATTATAATAGTTTGAGTTCCGAATTGAAGGAGACAAGAAACTATGTAACATTCAGAAGCAAGTTGCAGAAAGTTTTATTTTGAAAATATTGGAATTCAGCACATTTCAAATTATATTACCATCATCATATTTATCATTCTCTTATATCCTTTCACGCAATCATTTTCACTTGTTTATTCCTACTTCACCATATTACGGTTAATATTATAAACTTAATACGCAGACTTGTTCAAATTTTGTATTTAGGTGTAAGTCTGGTTAGGTGGAAGAATGGTCGCTTGCGAATAACTCTTGCCAGATTTTGTAATTAAAGCGATATCAATCAATCAATCACCCTTACAGTCACGATTTCGATTTTGTAGTGGGAGTCAACCAACGAATGGTAACCCATTTATATCCCCCGCCCCATTACCACTAGGGATGGGACATCGAAAGAAAACACCGATATTCGATGTCGATGTCAACATCGGTAGGCAACATCGATACCGATAATATCGATATTTTGCGAAATATGACGTTTTGAAAAATGCAAACTCTATTTTGCCGCCCTTCCGATTGAACTGGAGTTATGAATCCCGGATTTCAAACGTGATTCTGATTCTACGTATCGCAATACAGGATGGATGTCGTTTTCTTGGTTGATTCCAATGATTTAGTTACCATGTAAAATAATAAACCATCAACCACTGGAGGTGAGGAATTTCACCAGTAACTGATGGGGAAGCGTTTGATCTCTTGACTGTGAAGGTAGGTCGTGCCAGGAGTCGGATAAGTACACCGATTTCATTGGTGATGGAAGACAAGGTGATGGTTGTGTGTGGGAGTGGGGGAATAAGGGATGAACGACCTTTGCCCTCAGGATTGGGGTGGAGCACGTGGTTCAACCCATCCCGGGTGTGGCCACTCCTAAACTGGGACACTCGCCCATCAGAGCTTCTTCATCTAGGGGTGAAATTCAAACACCTTTTTCCGCATTTCGGTTTATTATTTTCTATAATTAATATTTGGAAACGACAGATGAAACATTTTTTCACCCCAATCGGGATTGGTGGGTTTATTACGTTTCAAGGTTCTTAGAATCATAATATCGAGTAAAACCCGCTGCAAATTATCCCAAAATGGTTCATTATTTTTTGTATAGATCAATTTTCTATATGCAATATCTCTGTAAGTCCCAACACTCCAAGAAATAATGGGAGTGATAAACTGAAGTATTGAGTGTTCGCTTGAGTAGGTCACCATATCCTCTTCAAGTGAGGGGTGATACTCGTTAACCAGCTGAGCTCTTCAGTTTTCCTGGTAAATACTCAGCAGAACTAATGATGATTTATTGATATAAAATTGAATGATGAATTTGGTAAATTGATTATTATTTATATCTATAATAATTCATGAGTTTTTAATAATTTATACCTATTCATTCAGGAATACTGTACATTCAGCCGTATAACAATTTCAACTTCTATTTATGCACTCTATTGCACTTATTGACTTGGGGTTATAAATAGCTTCAACAATAACACAGGCCCACAAAAAAGTGGTCTGTTCTTTTGACGAGACCCACCTGTTCTTATGTATTTTTCGACGAATATATGAGGCCCACCTGTGCTCAAAATATGGGGTCCCAGTTGATTTGGCGGGATAATCTCGAAAAACACCCAAAAATGCCAAATTAACTCAGGATATAGTTCGGAAGACCTGCGATGCATCGAAAATCTCGTAATGAAACTCCAATCCTATCATCCAAAAATCAACTTTCGGTCCTGGAATTCACCTCTACCAGGGGGTTTCGGGATCGCTGATAACGAATATAATGTTAGATTTATAATTTAGTCGCTCCAGAGGGCGCTTATCGGCAGCGATGTATTAAATGTATCGGTTTATTATGGAAATTGCCCAAAATCGGATGAGCCGGAATGAAGAAATAATAGAAAAATGATGTTGCTTTATCAGCACAGTGCCATTTGCATAGTTGTTCAAGGAAAGATCAACCAGCTAACCATATAACCCAAAATATCTCGCTAGCTATAAATGCTATAAATAGCTATAAATGGCCACAAAAGTGGTCTGTTCTTTTGACGAGACCCACCTATTCTTATGTAGTATTCGACGCTGAATCCGAATGCGCACTGTAAATATGTGGTCCCAGTCGATTTTGACAAGATAATCCCGAAAAACACCAAAATATCCCATTTTTTCATAGTTTTTGAGGTTAGAAAAAAAAACGGTTATAACTATAAATAGGATGAAAAAATGAGATTTTTTGGTGTTTTTCGAGATTATCTCGCCAAAATCGACTGGGAATACAGAAGGTATATATTATATTGGTACATATTATTCAACAATACGTCACATAGTTCCAAAAACAGGAAGATGCACTTCTCGGTTATTTATTCCTCTTTCGTCAATCTAATGCAAGAAGTGGTCGAATATGATTCAGTAGACCTGTATCAACATTCATATCATTAAGCGTTAAAACCACAATGAGATGTGATGACGCCGTTAATAGAAGAATATTTCCATTTCGGTCTTCCACACTGACCCCAACTTGCGGTTGTGGTTGAAGGAGGCGGATCCAATCGGCGTTTCCGATATCGCGTCTCGAGAGTCTTCACTGTGGAGTGAGGTTTTCAATTCAGTTCAGAAGTCGCCCCGTTTGAAAAGGAGTCGAGAACCGACCCGAGTTCCTTCTGAATGCTCCGTCGCACCTCAAAAGGTTTCGAACGTCGTTTTTTGTTTGTCGTCGACCTCCCGTGCATATCGTTTAGGGTTCCCTTTCTTTCCCGACTCGTTTGACACCTGAGGAGTCACCTGCAACGTCTGGCGGATACTGAGACTGAGAGACTTTGAGGCCGCGATAAGCGTCAAAGTATTAAACATTGTTCATGGCGGTTTAACATTGAATAGTTGGAGTCGATAGTCTCAAACCGGATTAACTGTTAAGACATTTTATCTATCAGAACAGCCTATGTCGTGATAACAAATACAGACCAAAGACGCTGCGCGAATGCAGGTTGTACGTTGAAAAATGGTCCAGAAGGGTCCGGTTTTTGTTCTGCGGGAGGCGGATGAGTAAAATTGAGTGGTCGATACTTCTGCACCTCCTCCCAGCTCAACAAGTTGTTGAGAGTGAGATGGTGAACGTAAACGTGCAGTCTTTCTAGTGCACCTGTTGTTATAATGACGAACTATCTGGATGATAAATGCGTTGAACGGCGGTTGATTGATAACATAATTGAGATTTCAAACAAGACAAACCTAGTAGGCCATGATGATATGCATTATCTGCATTCAGAGGCATTTAGAAATGTTAAACGCGTAAAATCGAAAACGTCTTGATTTCCGGGAATCACTAAGACATCCGTGTCAAATTCTTCTGTGCTCAATTTCGTAAATAACATCAGTTGGTGATTACATGAGTGAGGCAGAAGTTACCTAGTTAGTTACCTGCGAATAGATGCAAAAGGAAGGACTAACTTGGAATAAAATGATTATAATGAATAATTTGGAACCATTTGAATATTTAACTGGTAAGAATGGTTGGTCTCCATGGTTGTAACCTCTCAATTTGACGTTAGCATACCCAGACTCTGCACTTCTTAACGTGTCATATCGTCGAGAAGAATCGATTTTTTCTATGTTTAGCATATTCTACGTATTTAACACGGCCATGAATACTAATTCCCTGAATACTGATATGGAGTATTATATTGTAATACCCTAAATAAATACTGGTACTATTAGGCTCTTCGACAAGATCAAGATTTAAGTCGAATACGACAAAAATAAGCGAGAAAAGTAAATCTCGATTCGAACAGAGCAATTCGTTAGGGATGAAGAGGAACATCGAGAAGATCAAGAACACCCCCAATAGGAATCCGACCTTAACCACGCTTAATCACGCTCTATTTTATCAGCTGTTTCCAAGTTCAATGCTCTAAGAGGTCTGCAAGAGTTGTCAAAAAATTTTAAATGAACGAGTTAACATTGTGAATGCAAATTTTCCAATCTTAGTGCATTGGTATGAATGAGGTTTAGTTGTTGTTTTATAAATTATCCATTATACACAACTCTCCCGAACGAAAACACTGAAACTCAAATCCATTTCAAAAATGCCTAAACCCCAACTTTCATCGTCTCTCCAGACCTTCTCCTTCCTGTAAAAGTCTAAATCAACTATTGCTCCTTGTTCACATACATGTAGACTAACACATGCACAAAAAATCAATCGACTAGATGCGATTTACAATTTTTGAATTTTTGCCACGTTTTAACCACTTTGGCCTCACTGTGCGACGTCTAGACCGCGTCTATCGACGTCTGGACGACGTCTATCAATTTAGAATCTGGCAGTCATAGTGGCTGAAGTAACGTGACAACCTCTATCGGGTAACAGCCACTACTAGGTCGAATTGTGATCAGGGATCGGGGAGGACCACTGGAGGGGAGGAGAAGACGTGATTAGGTAGACGAGAGGTAGATCTGCATTGTATGTCGGTAAATCATCTACCTGTCGTCAACACGGTCTATGGAGAGTAGATGTCTACATGTAGATGTAATGTAGGCGGAGATTGACCATCTAAAGACATCTAAATTTAATCTACGACGTCCACGTAAACCCATAGACAAGCTGCATACAAAAAATTGACATTTATGGAACGTCTACTGACAGAATCTATCTGATGTAGACGAAGATGAAGTTTATACCAAAAAAGACGTCTATATTGGTCTAAATCATGTCTATAGACGAACGAAGACCACGTAGACCACAGTTACATGATATAAACGATCTAGTAGACGTCTATTTTCTGTGTGGGTCATTTGTCGGAAACGGAAAAACTAGAGTGGACTGCAATTCGTCCGTTCGGTAACCCGTGGGTGTGACTTGGATTATGGCGGCAATGAGTGCAGTTTTAAACGGGATGAAAGGCGGAGTATTAAAAATTAACGTTGAGGCCAACTCACCGCTCTCGGGATGTCGCTTCAATATCAGAGGAAGAGACGTCGCATCCGGGAGCCTGTCGGGTCACCAATCGTCAACATGTTGTTATTGTTGCTTGTACATTGCAAGATAACCAAGACGAGAATCTAGAGAGAAAACACCAGTGAAACCCGGAGACACCGCTAGAGGCGTTGATATCTCTCTTGGCCACAGGTGAAATTTACTCGTGATTACTTCTGAAGTTTATTTATTTATTTATTTATTTATACGGGGCAAGCCCAATTACAGAAAATAAAGAAGTAGAAGTTAAACTGTATGTTTCCAACATAATTCGATCCTGTTTCATTGGGTTTCTTATCACTTGAAAGTGGAACTTCAAGCAACATCGCTGAGATGAGAATGATAAGGGAGCTTCCTTTCTGTGGATCCGCAAGGTTAACTGAGTTGAGAGAGAGAATTGAATTGAATTGAATAGCGTTTCATTTACAATCTCGCAAATTTTGGTCATACATGACCACTCTTACAATTAACGAGATGAAATATATAACTTATAATAACCAGTCTACATCCTACACAAAAATATTTAAATCAATACAGTTCTTTCTTTTATATGAAATCGTAACCGAAAAAAACAAAAAAAAAACACTTAGGTATATAGGTATAAATTTCATCATTACAACTTTCATGCTCCAACTTTGAGCCGTCATTGTGAACGAACGGCTGGTCGTACAAAGCTGTGGATAGTCTTAAAAAATTCTAAAGAATAAACTCTATCTAAATATGAAATAAAAAACATACCGTTTCATCTGAATTTTTCGAGTTTTGAAATTTTCAAAATTCGTTTTGAACCCCTTCCCCTTGACCTAGGGTTATGAAAGGTTTCGAGGATCATTGTGGGGTTGGTCGGAACCCGTAACAACCCGTAATAACCCGTAACTTCCTTGTGGGACTCAGCTTTTATAGGCTTCAGGCTGGAGTAAAGATCATCCATCTTTCTTTGCTCTAAAATGTCGGTTCTGAATATAGGATTTTAGGAGTAAGGTGCGGTTTCCGAACTCGGGACTTACAGAGTCTAGGACTCAAATAAGCTCACGGATCTAAATCGTCTTTCTGACTCAGAGATTTATCTGTGAAACTCGAGGATCGATAAGTCCTAGACCTATTTGAGTCTAGAGTGAATATCGATAAACAGCAATAAATATCGAGAGGATCGTCGGTTGTTTTGTGTTCTAATGTTGGCATCGGGTGACCGTCCGGGCTGTCTCCAGTGTCAGTCAGTAGGTTCGTCCGCAGTTGAATTAATCATTTACTCGGAACGCCAATTTTCAGACTCCGGAGTCGAACAGGGCCGTTCCAGAGTCTAGTTAAGACTCCAGAGCCCATTTTTAGACTCCAGAGTCTAGTTAAGTTCTGGACTTCGTTAACGCCCTGACTCGGAAAGTCATTTTAAAGACTCCAGAGTCAAAAACTGGTTAAAGTCTCGAAATTAGTTAAATCCCGAGCTCTGAAACGGCACCTTAGCGGTACTGTTCCAAACAGCATGAAAAAAAGGTTTCTGTCATGCAGCAAGAATGAAAGTGCGAATTTTCGGATTCGCTCGACTTTTTTTTGTCGATTCCGACGGTTCGAATTGAAATGAACAATTTTTGATCTATGGAATATTTTCTCCGAAAAGCCACGACACGTTTCCTGCCACCGCCATTTCAAACTGGATTTGACGCGGAGGGAGGTCGCCGCTCGCCTCAATAAAACATGGCTTGTTGTAGTCCAGTGGCAGACGTTGAAATGCTCGGAATAGATGGAATTAGCGACCCACAGCACGGCGAGCCCGAGGCTTCCAGGTGGCTCCGCCGAATCCTTCAGCCGCTCAGATTGGCTCAGTTCCAAACGTTTTGCCACGAGACTCGTTCATCACCCGCGAACTGTTTTCAGCGTCCACAGTCAATTACAGATTGGAGAATCTTCAGATTAACAATGTACCCCATGTGCGCGCATAGAAATCCTACGCGGACTTTTCTGAGTATGGTAGGCACTAGGTGACAGTATTTCCTAAACCAGACAAATTTATAATCCAATTTACCAAATGCTTTAATTGGTAAACCGTCCTTCTTCTTTCGTTTTCAGCCTTACGGCTAAGTGTCTGTAAGCATGGGATGTTTTCGCCACATTTAGCATAAAAATGAGCTTTAGGAGCCACTCAGCTGATCGGGGGCCAGGGCAGCGTCAAGTTGAAGTCCTGAGGAGGCTACATACCAAATTACAGCTTCATAGAGTGAAGAACCTAGAAATTGGCTGTAGGAGCCACTCAGCTGATCCCGGCCCTATGCTGCTTAAAGTCCTGCTTAATGTGCTTAAGTGTAAAATTGCGTGTCATATATGACACATTGGTCCAAAAGGGGACATGCCAAATTTCAAGTCTCTACCACCAAGGGAATTGGCATCGGGTGGAAGGTGCCAGTTTTAGCCAGTTATGTGAAGGCTAAAACGTGTCCCATGTTAAAAAAAACTTCTAAAAGATCTTTCCTGCATAAGATGATATCCATAAAATACTTATAATATGCAACCTCCAGAATCAGGAAAATGTAAAATACTTATTATCAACCCAATCAATTACATGCTGCGAATTATTAACAGCATCTCTACAGTACTTAATAACGGAGATATTGGATCGATATTAGAAGTGAAACATTTAGGAGGAATACTTCCAAAAATTATGGAGCGTAGCCCCAGAATGATTGTCACTCACGATTCAATGTTGAATCATCAGCTGCGGATCAGGAACTTACCTGGAACAAGTAAACGAATAGGTACATCAGTACACAGTTATGGATTGATTGCTCAGTATTAAACGATTCAAAATCACTATCTTGACGAGTAAACAGGAAATTTTTTCAACCATACCTTTTCTGTCTGATATAGTTCTGATAACATTTTGTCTGTGCAAAGTAAATATTTTATCGCGGAAATGGGGTTTCCGTAGAAATGAACCAATTTTTGTTTCGTACGAGGTGCTTGTGACATATTAGTATTAATCTGTGAGAGTTCAGACCTCCAAATGATGAAACTACTGGACATTTTTAGTCGTCACTTTCCGGTCTTCGGTAGAGAAGAAATCAACAATTTTAAACTTGAAAAGTGCTTCTCTATGGGGCATTTTATTTTAGGGTGACTATAATTACGAATTGTTTAACCGTGGAAACAAAAGTAGTTATGCATGTGAATGAACGAAGTACATGTTTATTAGTAAAATTATGAATGTATGGAATTTTCAAAGAAGTACTCTACACAGCCACAGGAAATGGGTTTTCTTGCTGTGCCTCTGTAAAGTAATTATTTGTGAGTTGATGTTTTCAACACTCGTAAAAACAATAACAAGTAGGTAGGTATGTACTTATCACTTGATTTGAACAAACGCGACAAGGGCCAGGAGAATGACACTGAACTCAGCAGTACAATTTGAAGAATTACGCCATAAATGAAAGTACTGAGAAAATCCTGTCGTTAAGTCATAAAAGGCTCAACCAGTTCTCTAGCAGGCCACTGAGCCACCAGTAAAGATCTACCTATAATTCATCAGGCCATTTAGTTGGCGAGGGTATTGCGTTCGGCCTCATTCCAGCATTTCTTGTATTATGAAGGAATGTCGCTGGGGTTTGTTGAGGCAGGGCCACGTAATCAAGGAGGTAGGTACCTCAACGATTGGGTTTATATAGATTCTGCGTTGGATTGAAGAGTCATCATCGTATAGAAAACATTTTGAGATCAAATGGGTACCTAGTTATAATGTTATAAACAATGGAAGACAACCGAGGTGTGAAAGTAGGTGAAATAATCGGGAATTTGCAAGAAAGAGGTGAAATTGCAATCATACGCATTCCGCGCTACCTCAACCGCTTCATACAGTAGCCACCACGTTGTCGCCCGTGGGAACGACTATCAACAAAGTTATACCCCGCAAAAAGATGGGAATACTCTCAAATCGTCGTATCTTTCTTTTCTTCTGATCCGTTCGCGACCGTGGGAGCTCCACTGCCCCTTTTCCCCCATTTAAGCGGCTCACAAAACCGATTTCCTCCGTTCATTTTCAAGAGGAGGTTAAAAAAAGAAGAGAAGAAGAAGTCAATACTTGATTCGAAAGGATCGCTCAACTCGAGTTGAGAAGGAACAACAACAGAAAGAGCACTTGAGGCTGACAATGGGGAGGTCCCTACAGATATTCAACAAGAAACTTTACACCTCGTTTCACATACAAATCAATTCGAAGAAATATTCTCCTCTCGCAGCCGAACGACCCAATAACTTTCGAGAAACGAATTTATCGTCCAACGGCCCATTTTCCCGATTTCTTTTTTCCCGGCATCCGTGAAAACTCCAATACACAGAATGAAGAAACGGAACGAAAAGTTAGGTAACACGTTTTGATGGGGCGAGATCTTGAAACCTTCATGAAAGTCTACCTCCATAAAGGAAATCGTATACCTTCTGGTGAAACGCTCCTCTAGAGTTTTAAATGACATTTCCTGATATTATCTGCAGAGTTTGTCATTTTCAATAGTATTGATTTTGATGGAAAGCCCTCGCTGACTCGCATAGTACCCAAATACCAATATTGTAGTTAGAAAACATACATCAAATACATAATATTCCCTCCAGCGGAAGCAAACGGTATGCGTTATTCACTTCAAGACCGGTATCTACAGTTTACCAAGTGTTATTTTCGTAACAGGTGTAGATACTATCTACTAGATAGGAGTTGGTCTCGTGAAATGAATTCGTATTGGAAAAGCTCAAAGAAACAATCGAAGAGGCAGCTGATATTTCTAGATTTCAATCAATCATAAGACGTGCGACAAGGTACGTACGAACGTAGGTTTATGGTTGAAGCATTTGGCATTCAATATACTCATTGTACGATCGAATAGTTTTCAGTGAAGCGAAAATTTCGTTCGTTTCTATCCGGTGGCAAGATCACTAAGATCACAACTAACAGTTTTAGGATCGAATTTAATAAACAAAACCAAAAATTCTAAAAGTGCTTGCCAAACGTCGGTCCAAGTCCCAACCTTGAGCATCCAACCGCCACGAGCCTTTGTCCGGATCATCCATCACAGGAGACATGATAACTCGCCTCGCAGTATGGCGATGAGTTCGTGCTCTCGAACTTCCGATAAGTATTTTTCGTGGGTCTCCGCCGCTGATATCGTCTTGAGGACCTCTTACCACCCAAATCCGAAAGATTGATGTTATAATAATTTCTCTTCTATCACGAAAAACACGAGTAGTTGTCCATCACATTTATCACTCGTACGCCACGCGATTACTCTCTCGATTAGGGAACGCCAACAACAATCTGTCCTTACAGAGATAAATTGAAAACGCTGCAAATTCATTATTTTCAGTGTAGACCTGTATTTAATACCCACAATGAAGGAAATATTGGAGTAATAATTGGACTAATGTTGTACCGAGGGTGAGATAGTCGGTAAGTAGCTCAGTGATAATGTCTCCAGTTGTCCAACTAAATTTAAACGCGTTTTTCAGGTATCCATATCACGGCAACCTTTTTGACCAATCTACTTGAAATTCGGTGTGGATCTTCTTGGTTTGGGTAATGGAAAGCCCTGAAAGTTTCAAGTCGCTAGGTGTATAGAGAGCCGAGTTACATAACTTCAAATGCCAGGTTTTTCTCCCTTACCATGTTCTTCTCCTTATTCAGTTAGGCAAGGCTACTGTAACAGTCTCTAGTACTATTTTATAAGTTGCTTGTGAAAGTAATAAAAACATCTTACCATTGCGCCAAGGGGAGATTTTGAAACTTGTACGGAGCTTGTGAAGTGGTTAGGACATCTCTTTAGTTTCTATAATACATTATAATCTCATCGCTCTTCATAAGTGGGTCGTTTCAAAATTATGGAGCTGGAAATGACCTATAATTTTGAAATGACCCAAGTCTTTTCATTATGCTTAGCTCCTTAATAAGAAAAGGGCGGGCGGAGTGATTTTTACATGGAGTGTTTTTGTGGGGCACTAGAGTTATCATACGCGGCGGTTGGGAGTGAGGTGATGGTGTGGTATCGTCAAAGTGATTTTCATATAACAGGTTATTTACGCTGTAGTGTTATTCATGTCTCATCTCTGATACAAGTTTCGACTCCAATTAAATGTCTCGCTAAAATAATAATCGCTGACTTTGAAAGAGTCTCCTTTCAAGGGGTCGAGTGTCATCATCCGTAATAGCTCTCGCTCTCGGAAGCGATCATCTTCCATTGTTCCAGGTACCTTCTTTTCGCTATCTACTCCATCTGCCTTTCCCTACGTAAAGCTTGGAGAGGTTCTCGAAGAGCGAGCGTGAACCTGAAGACCGTATCGTCTATCTCCCTCATATCAAGTGGATCCAGTTTCGCGATCGCTCTCGTGACAGGCCTTTAAAATGTTAATACGCCCTCTCCTAGGGTCGTCTCGAGAGGAAATCGTCTGCCGTTTCGAGTTCCTCAAAGTTTTCTTGCCGAAGACGTTTTTCAGTGGTTATGCTATTTGTCCTTAGCGGGCCTTTATGTGTGCTATTCTGATCATGTCATGGACACGAGGAAGACCTGTGGCCCTAAGAGGTTCCCCAATACGAACACAAAAAGAATTTGGTAAATTGGATAACAATTAAACAAACAGAAACTCAATTAGATGCCAATCTTCGATTGTATCAGGTATTTCCTTTCGTGCAGGTGAGAAATGTTTTCTGGCATGTATTAGGTAGTAGTTTGTATCTAAAGGCGTTAGATACGACTAGTAGCTCATTGAAGGCAATAGAAGTTGCTAAGCAATAGCACTCGTTAAATCCTCGTAACGCGCCACTTCGGCTCTACTCAACTCACTTTGCTGAAGCCTGAAGCTGAACGCACGCACATGATAATTTCGAATAGGTACCTATTTGTTAGGTCGGCTCTATGGTTAATTATGAAGAACAAATAACAATTTCATTAATGATTTAAATAAATAAATCATCATTAGGTCGGCCCGGAACCTGCTAAACATCACTTAGCTAGTTTCATCTCACTATTCCAATTTGCTCGTACAGGCAAGGGACTCACGAGGGTATTTTCAATGTAACAGTGATCTACACAGAAAATAATACATCGAAATCGGATAATTTGCAGCGTTTTTTCTTGTTGGTCGACTCAAAATTTGAAATAACTGGAAATAACAAACCCAAATTAATTGGACTTTGTTCAATATTCATTTGTATAGAAATTCGTTATTGATTCCTTACGAGGGCATTTTTACAGGCAAACGCTACAGCCGTTCCTGTTCATTCTGACGAGCGAAATCGGATTACCAGTGGAATAGAACTGTGATGTTGACGCTAACCTCATCAATCTTTTCCCTTGAATTGGTTCCCAAGTGTTCAGGTACGTTCTTCTATAAGGCAGCAACGCAGGCCCAGCGAGCTCAATTACCTCCGAGATATTTTCCCATAATCAACAGCTTGGAGTGCAGGGAGTAATGCCCTTCTTGACCTCCTAAATGTTCCTGCCGATTTCTAAAGTCCGATCTTGAGCTACTGTGTCTAGTTGGCTATAAAAGCGTCCGAGATAGTACGAATCGTTCTGTTTTTATGATAACTTCAGTTTAAGGTCAGACCTATCATACGAAATTATGGCAGCTATTTCAGAAGAAGCTGGAAATCAGTTTCTTTCGAAAGACAACTCCTTTCATTCGCTAGATTGCGTTAGTTAGGAACATCTGACTGACCCAACCTAATGCGTCACCTAACACCTGACAACCTCCTTGGCTCAACATCGTATGTTAAGGAGAATACAAGAAGTCAATTTGAGAAAAAAACGCTTGAGAAATAAAATATATTTATTAATATACCAATTTATATTATAAACGAAAAAGTTCATTGCAAAATCATTAATTATAAAAGCAATATAATAATAATAATAATTATAATATTTAATTATAATAAGCATTAATCGCGACACCTTCAAAATCGTTGAACACAAGCAGGTTTCACCAGCAGGTACATAAAACTCTTGAGTCGACAGCAACGTTAACATTAAAAGTTAACACTGTTCTTTTGCAGGCTACCAAAATTTGGTAGCTTGCAAAAGAACAGTGTTTCATGTATCCAATTGTTACTTCTTTGATTAATGAAGATTTGGCCATAAAATCGGTGCCAACCATCGCGGAAACGGAGATTATCTTTCATAAGTTTTGGAGCTGATTATAATTCACGATCCAGCAGTTGTCATCGCTACTCCAATCTCCGACTTTTGCGAATAATAAGCTTCGAGATGCAACATAATTTTAGGTAAGTATATAATCTATGTTCTGTCTGTGTGCTTGTGTATCTGCACTATGACAATTCGTGATGGCTTTTCGTTTCGAGTTATTCAGAAATGATGATGAATACCTGAGAGGGTGAGAACTCATGATCATTAATCAATCAATTTAATACCTAAATAATATCTAAAATTAGAATTACGCGAACAGAAAACGAGACATTTATGATTGAAAGTGCCGATGATTGGTTGAGGAACAGAGGTCAGACATCCCATGATTTGTCCGTGTAAACATTCACAAAGCTTCTAACGCTCTTGTATTGGAATAACGAAATTAGTTTTCGCTCCGATGTAATATATTCAATAATGAACAATTGGAACATAGCAAGAAACAAAACAGTTATGGGACCCACAAGGATATTGTAGACAGAACAGTGATCTCCATACATACAATACAGAAAATATTGAACCCTTTTGGAAGACTTTGCTGCGTTTTGTTACGGTTCTCACGGCGGAAAAATGTCCGTATTTCATTTCAGCTCCTTTGGAAAAGAACAAAAAGACAAAGTCTTTTCCTGACGAACAGAGAATTTGAATGACAGTTTATTATATCAATAGAAAACCAGTTCTGAAACGAAGACCATTTTAATAGTCAATGCGGAAATCTCCCGTTTGGATCGCCCTTGGCATTCGCTCGGCTGTCGCTCTCGCGATTCGAGCCGAACAGCTGTTGAGCCAATCAAAGTTCAGAAAAGGTCACATGCAAAACGCAGAAACGACATCGCGAAGGAACTCCAGTAGTAGGTACCCAAGTTATTAAATTACATGCATTTATTATTATACCTACCGACAACCCGCGAGTATTCCTCGCTCTCGGATACGACGCCATATCAACTCTTCCAAAGCGATCACCAACATCGAAACGCCACTATTCCTCGATTTTTCGATTATGTCGACACGTACAAGATAAGGAGTGACATAAAGTATTACCTCCCTCACCTATTTTCGTTTTTGACTGAGTGAATTGTTTCCTATACGGAATAAATATTACAATTTCTTATAATCGGAATCTGCGAAGAGCAAAATAAATAAACCAACCGGTTTTGTGAATCGCCCTACTGCATCAAGGGACGGCTGGCAGGAGGCCAACTAGTATGTCAAAGCGTATGCCGTAAGAGCCTATGACGTCAGACGGCTGGCAGGAGGCCAACTAGTACGTCAGAGCCTATGACGCACGAGCGTATGACGTCAGACGGCTGGCAGGAGGCCAACTAGTACGTCAAAGCGTATGCAGTAAGCGCCTATAACGGCAGACGACTGGCAGGAGGCCAACTAGTACGTTAGAGCCTATGACGCACGAGCGTATGACGTCAGACGGCTGGCAGGAGGCCAGCTAGTACGTCAAAGCGTATGCCGTAAGAGCCTTTGACGTCAGACGGCTGGCAGAAGGCCAACTAGTACGTCAAAGCCTATGACGCACGAGCGTATGACGTCAGAGGGGCCAGAGGGAGGCAGATATCTGAAACCCCCAATTCTTCCTCACTACTTTCGTGATCACCGTGAAATTTCCTAAAGGATCTCCGAGTTTCAGTTTGTTTTTCATGTTCTGTTGTATTTCTTTTCTTTTTACCATGAATCTTTCAATGTTTGTTGCACATTTGGGTATTCTGCGGTTTCAAACGATTTCGACCAATTTTCCATTAAAAAAAATTAGGTTGGGACAGAATAAAAAATTGACTAAAATCGTCGATGATCGATTGTGGAGGCGCGATTAATCGGTGACATCGATTGTGGGCTTCCGATGTTACAATCGATGGCATAATCGATTGTGAGGGTCCGATGTCCATCCCTACAACCTACTAAGAGGCCAGTTGATGGGCTGCAACCATCACGTCACACGCCAATTATTATAATTATTAGAGGACTCGTCTACTAGAGTTCCCCAAACATCTCAACTGTAGTGGTCATAACAAACTTACTGAAAATATTTTTTGCTTACTGAAAAAAAAAACGTAGTCACTTCACTTAGTTGAGTAATACATATTGATAAAGCACTTGTAATCATTCGAAAAAAATGCATAAATAATCGACAGATTCAACGAAATCCTGGTACTCCTGGTAAATCGCAAACATGAATACTGACACCATTCGAATTGGTTGTTAAATGATATAGATATGCAAGGACTTGAATAATTCAAGTCCTTCAGATCAATAATTGATCATTCAATTCAATTCATGAAGTATTAAATACTTCATGCATTGTGACTCGCCTCAAACCATTGTCGATACACCCTCAAACAAACAGCGGACCATAAAAAATATCGATCTTATTAAAACAGTTGCCAGTCAAACAGCAGTTGGTGCCGTTGTAACCAAGAATCACCATCACACCTACCAAGCCTCAGATATCCAAATCCGAACAAAGAACCTCCAACGAGCAATGAAATCGTACGTCAGTGAATTCTACAATGGAGTTGTTGTAACACTAATTGCAATAATATTATGCTTAATAACGATAAGACCAAGGCGTAGAAATGGACGAGCACAGGATTAAATAATCATTCATAACATTATGAAAGAGCCCTGTCATACGAGTAAAAACGTTTCATGAACTTGATGAGACGACAACCATCTTTAACTCTTGTAGGATTTGTAGATCATAATAATTATGTAAAAATTATTTTTACCAACCACTGGTAATGAAACTTGAGATAAAGTTCCCTAAAATCACAGCGTGAATAATAAAACGATGTATGAATGGCTTCAATGATCTATTCAACGTGATGACACTCCTAGTTTATAACCATTATGACGTAGGAAAACCTTGTTTCACGAAAGTCGTATAATTTGCCTGGAACTGGAACTTTTAGGAAGAGAAATATTAGAGGGATGAATACGCTTAAGGTTTGGAGTCCGGTTTACCACACTGGGTTAATGTAGAGTTAACCCAGATTGAGGAGTTAACGCAGCCAAATGGCCGTTTCACCTCAACAACCCCTAAATCAGACTCAAATTGAGTTGGCCCAAGATTATCTCGACTCCTTCGTTGTGGTGGGAGGTTTAATCAAGGCTCAACTACCTGTTATTCACTAATCATATTTGTTAATAATTAACTAATATGATAATTATTATGTCTCACTTTGTGCTTTGGAAATTAGTTTTTTCGTGTTTTTCTTTTGACACATGAATTTACTACGAGATTTGGAATGAGGTAGTGGAATTGGGTGCCCTTCAACAAACAACATTCACATAACTCATTATGTAAAAGACTGTTTTTAGAGGAGTTCGCAATTATTTTGACATTTGTGTGCAGTATTTCCTGTGGAGTAGTCAAAAGAGTATTACGAATAGAAAACCTTTCTACCAGCTCTGGAGTCAGGTAGAAATGTAAATCAAAACGAGTTTTCTATAGAAAGAAACGAACCTTCTATTTTCCGAGCACCCACTACACTTCATTTCTGTCGTTTCCAGTTCCACTTCTGTCGATCAAGGAGAATTCTGTCAGTCATGATAACACACAACTGGACAGCCAGTCAGAATGACAGCCAACTGGTCAGAATGAATGAGACCAAATACCTACTATATAATAGTCAAGTAGTTCCAAATGCCAATGATACGAAATACCTTGAAAAGTACATGAATAAGCGCGAAATATCCAAATGGACCAAATGAATAAGTGATGTATTTTACAGGGCGTTTTGAAATGTAAATACTAATGATAAATCAGAACTAAACCGCTTATAAGTTCAATTAATTTTCAAGTTGTTACATTTTGATGATGTTTGTGATTCTTATGACACGACCTTGTAGGAGCTTATGTCCCTCAACAGCTATATTAATTAACCAAAATTGACACTCTTACAAATCAAAAGGATTCGATGCACATAATTTCTGCTCGGTGATCAGGTGGTAGATTTTAGAAGGAAAAGATGCTTCTTCAAAATCATCCCTTAGTGCAATGAAGAACGTTCTACATGGGCCTCCCAACTCCATCATTTAAAGTAGTTTGAGTCTCCTCGATTAGCCCCATGAGCCCCATTAGGCATATTTTCTACTTGATCAAAGTCTTCTATTTGTAACTTGACGTACTTTGTGCAAAAAAATCCAGAACAGTGGCTCGCTTCTGCTGCCTTCTTTCTTTCGTTCAAGGATATAGACAATTTGAAGATAACCGAGTTTACCTGACGATGGGATCAGACAGGAGGGAAAGGACGTCGACACAGCTGCACCCTTGGATGACGGCCAGCGAGGCCCACTGGACGGCTATCATAACTGCACAGAAGCTACACGAACTCTGAGCCCCAAGCAACCAGCTCGGCTCAAAACATGAGCTAAACTATGGATGTGGGAGATGGAAGGTTAATACCTAATGCTCTTAGAACCATGAACCAAACTGCACAATACTTTCCCTTCCGCGTCGGATGAGACTTATCGCCTTTTAGATCGTCTTTTCCGGGGCGGGAAAGGAAGGATACGTTTGGGTCCATTTAGCCAGCGAAGGCGTCAAGTTGATTTCACGAGGCGTTGGGCTCTGGATTGGACAATAAAATTGGCTACTCAGATGAAACCACCACCTGCGAGCTACGTTTAGTCGGAAGCGAAACGAGCGGCCTTTGCTATCCTTGTAAATAGAAGTTCAAGCTCTTTATCCAAACTAAACCAATCCCATGTAAAAGAACAATGACATAAACTTGTGTCATTCAACTGGACATTCGAACAATAACACGTAGCAAGACTGAATCGTCACATACCGACCTCATGGTTGACACTGTACTATTATTTAACTGAATTATTATTTTTTTATTTAAAGACTTTAAACAGAATTCGCCTTGCCCTACTCACTGATCCTTGCAGCCCTGAAAGATTGGGGATTTTTGTTCACCATTCTTGATTATTATAAAGGTTAATATAGCAATCTAAAGGAGCAATCTGAAGATGAACGATATATCCAAGGCCCAGGGGCTATAATATAGCATGGTAGCGATCAACGTAAGGCAACATTAGTGGCCACTGAATATCAAATGATAATAATTTATTGCCAAAAAATACTGTAAGTATTCGAAAATGCAAATAAAAAAATAGCAATAAAACTATATTACATGATAATATCATGTAATATATTTAATAATATGTAATATAGTGTTATTAATATAATATTATGTAATAAAGTGTTATTGCTATTTTATAGGTAATTAAATTTTTATATTATTGCACAAATTCAATGATCCAATGCAGTGCAATTGTTCAACTGGAGATTAGTGGATTTTTATGCTGTGTTATTCTTCATTTGATCTTCTAACCAGATTGACCATATTCATGTTGAACGTTGGTTTTATGTACGCTTCCCCAGTTTGGTCTCCCTACTATGCTGTGCATAAGTATTCGCTGCATAAGTATTCCCTCGGATCAATCCTTAGAACTGCATTTTGCATGCCCTGGTACTAGTCATTGCAGTAACTAGTCATAGCAGACAGTGGACATGTACTTGTGAATATATCTGTATTATGTAAAATGTGTAAATAAACGATTAAATTCTTTGAGGTTTGAGGTAACTACAACTGTTGTCCGCACCTGGAGAGGGTTTCGTCATACAGATACTTGGGCGTTATATTGGACACGTCCTTGAGGTGGTCTGAGCACGTCGAGTACCTTTATATGAGATTCAGGAAATTTATTCCAATATTAAAAAATGTTAGAACGTTAGTCTCTAAGGAGCGTCTGAGGCTGTTATACCTGTCACTCGTACAGTCTGCCCTGCAGTATGCAATCTCAATTTGGGGAGGAGCATGTCAAACTGTGTTGATGAAGCTACACGTATTGCACAGGCGCATCTTGAGGGTTATGCATGCTAAGCCACCACGTTTCTCAACTCACTAACTAATCGGCGAAGCCAAAGTCTTCACTATAACTCAGCTCTTTGTAAAAGATAGAAAACCAAATCTTATGACCAGTTCAACCTCCCACCCGTATCCAACTAGGTTCATCATAGAACAGAAAGTTGTAAATCCTCGTCCCGCCTTAACCCTTACAACAAGAAGCCCGCTTTATTTGATGTATCTATTACATAACTCCTTACCTACAGATATGAAGTTTCCGAATTCCTTTTCTCGGCCGTTGTATAAAAAAAGAATATATACCTGGCTTATCCTGCTTGAATTCGAAAACTGCTCCTCTTTACTACGTAGCGCATATGTACAATAACGATAGCATGGCACAAATGGAAGCGATTATTATATTTTTATTATATTTTTGTATTTCCTTTTGTTTTATTTTATGATTAACAATTCTATGATTTATATATAATGCAGGTATAGGCCTACTACTTATTTTCTCACCTGAGAGCGTAACTTAGAATTTATGTATATTCCTAGAAGGTACTCTACTCTTGCTTGGCAACACGGGCTCCGCCTAGTGCCAGACAATAATATTTCTGTAATTTTTCTTTTCCTTCTCGAAGATTGTTAACTGTTCTTTTTATGTATGAAATGTATCACTTCTCTCTCTCTCTCTCTCGTTGGAGCGAGTGCAGAATAAATGTCTGCGGTACGTTGCGTACACACTTGGTATTTCCTCAAGTGACGTGGATTACGTCCACCTGCTGGGCTTATGCCGCATGCTGCCACTTGAGAGGCGTCGCGACGGCGCATTGCTGATCTCACCCTGCTCCACAAGCTCCGGGGCAGGGTGAGATCAGCAATGAACCGACGCCTCATGTGGCAGCATGCGGCATAAGCCCAGCAGGTGGGCGGCTGACCGGCTTGCCTGCCCTGCTCTTCTCCTCAACAAATTATCACCTCAATCGACCGTTTCATCGCATCCCACGATCCGCCAACTTGCTCCTGACATCTTACCCGGACTTCGACTTTTTCTGCGACCCAATATCAAAACTAAAGATTATACTTACCTCATCCTCTGCCACTTTTATTTAAATATTATATTAAATATGATAAACAAATTTTGTTCTCTGGCTCTCTCTTACCCTTTCGTAAATTTCAAAGGCCAATTTGTTCACTTTATTTTCACCATTTTATTCACTGTAGTACTTTCGTTTTCCTTTTTTTCCTCGTCTGCATTTGCTGTTCATTTTTATGTTCCAATGTACCTGGGCTTGCCCGTACTTTCAAAATAAATAAATAAATTTTATCTTTCACTTAATCTAACGCTGATTTGAGAGTATTTTGGTTTAGTATCATCGATAATAATTCTTCTAAAATCATGAAATTCGGGATACGAGCTCGGACCAGCCCACGGATGATCCTTGAAACTTTTCATAACCCTAGATCAATAGTGAAGGGTTCAATATGAATTTTGAAATTTTGAAAATGTCATATCCCGAAAGGTTCAAATGGAAAACATTTTAGTAGTTCAGTTTACAGAATTTGTCAAAACCGTCCGTAGCGTTTTTTGACCCGTTATTGGTTTACAATGAGCGCTCGAAGGTCGATACAACATGAAGACAACATCAGAGAGCAAAATAAATAAGATCAAAGCAGCTTCGCCCAGTGAACAACTCTCTGAAGTTAGGTGTGACACCAACTAGAGAGATATAATGATGATAAAAACCATTTATTGTACAAATGAATTACCTACATGAAATAATGTCTGTCATTCGTGAGCTGACCCGTACTATATAAAGCCGAATATTGACCAGCCACTTACTGTGAAATGAACATTGAGAATGCTAGGAAACCTTTACATTGAGTACAGCACTTCTCAAAACGTTAGAGGCGCTGAAGTGATTGGGTAAAGGTCAGCTCAAATCCTAACTATTTGTTTGTTAGTCCTGTAGGTGATTTCCCACTATGTAAAATTATCTGACCTTTGTTGGTAAAATTAATAAATAATCCCAGTAATGGGTTAAAACATCATAAATTTATATAAATTATGGATAAGGTTATATAATATAACTGAGGGGTGAGGGGTGCTCCATATTATGTAGGAGTTTACCCTAACCATTATTAGCTTGCGATCATTTGTCACACGGAGTATGAAGGAGTATCTATTTCTTCTCTTAACCGATACACAACCTCAGATCAAGAGATACCCAACTCGATAACTTGATACCGTTCACATTTGATTCAGAACAGCGATGATCTAGACAGACGATTGATCTATACAGAAGAAAATATAAATTTTCATTTGTGTAATTATTTTGGAGCATTGTTAGTTTTATAATCGACTTTGAACCCTACGGCCGTCAGAATTTTACCAATTTCATAAAAAATTGAGCAGATGTACGAAACAACAAACAATGCGAGGTAGAAAAAGTTAAAACAATACGTGACAAATAGAATTAATTAAACTCGGACTTGTCGGAGTCCTTTTAAATGAATTCTAAACAGGGAAAATAAACTCGGGATTACGGGGAAGGAATCTTTTTGAAAGTAAACAGATGAAATTACAGCTTGCAATGTAAACGAGCGGCAATGAACGAATGAAAACGGAGGCGGAAAAGGGTAAAACATTGAGACGGAGAATAGAATGAAAACTGCAGAGGCGGCTTTGGGAATGAACAGGCATGAGGAATATTTTGGTTTAGTATTTTCAATAATGAACCATTGGAAATGACCACGACAGACAAAATGTCAACTTAAAAGTTGGTGAGTTAACGTTTCGAGATACGAAGAAACGGATTATCAAATGATACTGCGGGACTGCGCCCTTTCCACATTGATTGAAGGATCGTTGTAACTGTTTGTTGATAAAGTTGACAAATGTGTAGGAGGATGTGTAGGTTCGTTGATAAGGAGATCTCAACGAGAAGACGGTTGTCATTATTGTAGTGGGTCCATGTCTTCAGGGTGGGCTCGGTATTCTGGGCTTGTGGTTCTTCCAATTATAATAATATTATTAAATTAGA
Source organism: Stenodema calcarata (assembly GCA_963920205.1). Lineage (NCBI taxonomy): Eukaryota > Metazoa > Arthropoda > Insecta > Hemiptera > Miridae > Stenodema > Stenodema calcarata. The sequence goes on along the minus strand of OY986049.1, from coordinate 43,206,421 downwards.
TATTTAGGTATTTTTTAGGTATATTTAGGTAGATGTAGGTATTTTCTCGCAAGGTTGTGGCCAGTTCTGCCCCGCAAAATGATTTTATAACGTCCCTTCCTCTTGTCCCTCGGCATCTCTGAGGGTATCGTTCCGAGGGCGTTCCCACCATCTGACCCAATCACTTGCACCTCCCGCATCTAATAAATGCGACGATTTCTGGTTCATTGTTCCTTCACCTCAGTTCCGAATTTAGTTCCTCTTCCATCAAACTTGCCGAAAAATCTTGGAGATCATTTTTCCTATCTCAGAACTGAAAGACTTTCATTTGGTTTCAGATTTCAACACTCTTGGTATCCCGAAAGATAATGGCTGGAGTCCCCTGTATTAATCAAATTCTGGTCGAAATATGAATTTTTAAATTGTTTTAAAAAGCGCGTAGCTCTCAAGCCTTCAAGCATAGCACAAGATCTGAATACCAAAATACTATTTAAATGTAAAATAGCAAAACAATACACGACGTAGGGCGGACGGTCGGAATTCTTAAACTCGATTTTTGGTGTCCACGTGCTTTGAATAGTAAACTATCGCATTTAGAGCTAGACATTTTTGTTCTTAGTATATTGGAAGGCTCATTATTTCGAATAATGAACCAGCATCACAAAAAAGGGTGAGCGACTGTTAGAGTTTACCTTATTTTCGACAATTCAGGACCTCTGGTCATCAAAATCATCTGCAGTGATTAGCGTTCCTCATAAATAACTGTTATCAAAGCACATTACGAACTCATAGCACCAAAATCGCAATTTTACATCGAGTATTTGTTTACGGCCTTACAATTGGAACCTTATTATTACGTTCTCATCGTTTTTTTCCATTGTCAATGTTTTTGGCACATAGATACCTACTCTCCTCATCATCTAATGTTGTTAAGGTATAGTACACAGTCTATGTACATTATCAAGTACCAGTGCTACCCATCATCGTTCTCCCGCCTCTTGCTATTAACATCTGTTCCTTTTAAAAATCTGTGCAATATCATCAACCGTGTATCTGCTAGTCCAAATTTACATTCATCGTTCCTAATACCATTTTATATCGTCGATTTGAATTGGTTCTCGAATTGTTAGACACTTTTGACGTTTGGGCCAGCCTACACCCACATTGGACTTCCTTTGTTGGTCATCACCAAAGTATCTTTGTTGCATCACAGAAGTACCAGACTGATTGGACACCATTCTCAACAACAAATCAGCTAAGCCACCTTAGTATAATATACTAATAGTAGCTAGATATATTCAATCTTAGAACTGAATCATCAATACATCAATAATACATTAAATTTTATATTCCATCTTTTACTTGAGCATCCAAAATTCAATAATCATAAAGTTTTTTTTTTCTCAGCTAAGCTGATTGGTCCTTACAGTGATTACTAACCTATCTACCAAGATACCAACCTATTTGTCAGTCCAACTTCCAGTTGTCTTAGACATTTGTAGCAGCCAAGTTTGTAGTTTGTAGGTTCAAGTAAACAATTGAACTTTCTAGTTATGCTGTATGACTTGATGTACGAATTTACGAAGTAACCAACCCAAGTTACTGAGATAAAATCTTCAATATGAGCTTGAATCTACCGATGGAACCTCAAGACAGTTTTCAGAATAAAGGACGAGGTTTTGTGACTTCGAATTTCGTGTTCTGAGATACCTACTTTTGGTGTGCACGGAAAATTGACTGAACTTGTTTCAACTCGAACGACCACACAATATTAAAATGTTTACCTCATTCCTCCGATTATTTCGTATAGGTATGAGACCCACAATTATATCGTACACTAAAAAGACGACACACAATACTGATATAAGAAGAGTAACCCGACATGGAAAAATGTGCAGCGTTTTGTTTGATGATTGTATTATTATAGGATGCGTTTCCTTGACGATGACCTATTTGCAATAGGAAAATTTAATGTTTCTCAGAGTGATGTTCTCAATTATTCTCATTTACAAGTCGATGGTTGAAAGCCTCAACAGAAGAATTTTGAATATACCCAATATCCCATACCGACTTCGCCCTGGGTTACAGTAACTGTTGCGAAACCTCCTGTAGCGAAACAGTTCAACGATTGACGCAACATTTTATGTTACAATCAATTGATTATCTTTTTATACGCGCTGTATTTATTATCTCTATTTTTCATCGTATATATTGAAGTCTAGTAACGAAGTCACGTGAAGTCCAATAATTATTGTATCCCTAAAGTTACAAGCACAATGGTAGTAAGTAATACTTTATTATAAATTCTTCATTACCAGGAGGTTGTTGGACTCAACTAGCACGTTCCATACACAACTTGTTATACGACTTAACTGTATAGATACATCTGCTTTGAGAAAAAGTCGATGACAGGTACTTATTATGGTACTACTGAGCATACTTATGAACGATAAAACTAGACGATGTTCTAGATGATGTAAAAAATTGATTATGATGTTCTATTATAGAACTATAATAGCTTAACAAACGGGACTGGCAAGGATATTATACGCTGAACAGTGATCTAGACAGAAGGGCGATCTGTACAAAAAGTAATAAACCGTTGGGAAAGAATCTGCAACCGTTTTTTGTTGTTTTCCTGCAGCCGTTCGCTTCACAAAGAACGAATTACGAGCCGCCGCGTGCCTTCAGGTGCCCACGGGTGCAGTGGAACGAGGTTGCACGAAGGACGCTGCATCGCAAGCCCGCAATTTCAACTTCCTTTTATCGTCATCTCATGGACGCTACGGTATTTTGTAAATGCGTATGACGTCACAATCGGACCATCAGTGAGCCGTCGCGACGGGTTCAAACCGCACATGGTTTTGTGATACTGAGTGCCCACGGACAAGTTGTTCCTATAGGTACCTACATCTAATGTCAAATATAATTTTGTTTTAGGTACATCTTGTTATGCATTTACTTGCTGACGTAGTGAAACCCCTAAATTTTATAAATACGAATGAAATACCAACCTATTTGACCAAAATTGTAGACCTATTTGACCTAAATTGTAGACCATCACTGAGCTAGTTACCGACTCCCCTCCCTCCTCCAATTCGTATACGTCCATTTGTTCATGAACACATGGTGCACCTATTTGAACGATATTTCCGCTAATTCCTCTAATAATTTCGTATAGTTGTGAGACTCACAATGTCACCTTTATTCCCGAAACCTTAAAATGTCCGAATGAGACTTTTTTGACCAACTTCAGTTTAGCGTCGAAAATGGTTTCTGACGGTAGTTACTTCCTTCGACGACACCCTTCAAGAATTTAATCGAAAATGAAAATTGGACGACTCACGCGCAAACGTGAAATCCTTGCAACTCCCATAATTGCAAACAATGATAAGATTCATATCTCTTTTCGTAATTACAAGACATGTGTCGTCCTGTTTCGAAAATCATTTTCAAAACCACTTTGGTTCGTGGATTTCCAGTAGGATTAACTTCATTATTTAATTTATTTTTGGTGTGCATTACGTGAGCATGTGGGAATAAACCTTGTTGGAATTTGAATTAAATGTTTGAAATTCGAACATTTTCGCATCATTCTCAAAATGTAGAACTCAATCGGCGAGGGTAACTTGTAAATACCACACTACACACCGCGCAGCAGAGTTATGAGCAAAACTTTCATTTATTACAATGGATTAATTTTTACAATGTTTTCAGAAATGTTTTCCTCAACGAGAAATTACACAGGCTTACAAAAAAAAAAAAAAAGAAAAAAAAGTGTATGCAACTCATGTCTTAATGTTTTTGGAGTCGCTGATTCTGAATCTGAGGTCAGTTGACATTCATCCCGTCAGGTGGAAGGTCATTTGAAGGTAAACCGGGGAAATGATTGCAAAAATCTGCACAAATTTCACATAGATTTTTGAAGTTGCTCAATTAGAATATGATCTTTGTTTGCCTCAGCAAGGTCATCTGAAGGTCAAATAGCCGGATAAGGTCACTAAGAGGTTACTATTAGATCTAACATGACATGTTAGATTATGAACATAGACATGAAATTATTGAGAAAAAAAATCAGAAAAAATTCTCATATATGAGAATTTTTTCTGATTTTTTTTTCTGAATAATTTTTTCTCAATAATATATATATGTTTTTTATGTAGCTCATAGGTCAAGTTGGAGGAAATTATCGGATAAATCATTTGTACGTATTTTTTATCAGATTCTAAGAAAAAATTATTATTATTATTAAAAACATTAAGGCACAGGTATGGGGTGCATTATGCTTGCATACATTTTTTGTTGTTGTAAACCCCTGTTATATATAAGTGATAATTGGGGTACTGAAGGAAAATATTTTCCGACAAATCCGCGCTCTGGGCGTTGAAAAGCTTCACGAGAAGATCAATTATTTTGAATCAGCGATTATTTGATGCAGCGACTCGAAAGAGGACATCGAGCGAGACAAAGTGCCGCCCTACATCTCATTTCACGCAGTTTGTCAGCCAGACCGGAACACGGTGGCCACAACACCTTCGACTACCGACATAATTTGCATAGTTTACTGTTGTAGTGAAACGCACACTTTGTCCCTCGTTGACGGCGAATGCTTTGAATTCAAACAACGGTAGTCGTTGGGTGTGCCAAGCGTAGACTTCACGCGCAGCGGTCGTGTTGGTTTGATTATAATGCCAGTTTGATTTTCGACAATCGCCCGCGTGATTCGCTAGGCTTTTTTTTTTTTTTTTTTTTTTTTTTTTTTTTTAATTGATCAGCAGATTTTTTTCTATACCTACTTGTCGATATTCATCAAATAAAAAAGAAGAGACGATAATAAGTTAGAACGAGAATGAGAAGTTAGGGGAGAATAAGCAGTCGGCCAAAAAATGTCCGAAAGCGCAAGACATGCAAAATAAATTAGGTAGGTACTGAGGCGGATCTTCGGAGCTGCACTGTTCGTCCCGAATGAGGTCCTCAACACGAAGGAGACGGTGAGGGAAACGATTGAGGTTGCTGTGGAGCACCTCAACCCTCCACCAACCGAAAGTCCCAGGCTGACTGCTGAGGGACAACAACTCAGATACAACATTCCCGTAAACAGACGCATCATCAAGACACGCTTCAATCAACACATAACTGACACATACACCCCTCCCGCCATACACACCTTAAGGTCTGACGGGTCGCCCACGACCCGTAACTTCCACCTCCCTCCATACCTACACCAAACTCCTCACAACTATTTTCAAGTTGTTTCTAGGTTCAGCGACTAAAAACGAAGAAGTTTCGTGTTTTTATAGGGTTATTTCACGTTATTGCAGTGGAACCTGCTCAAAGTGGAGGTGGACCAAACTCGTAAGTTTGAAAGTTACCTTTCAATTTGTCAGTTTTTCATGGCATAATTAGGCTAGTATTGAACCAATTTATAAGTAACTTGAGTTATTGAAGTATTTTGAAGCTTTATCAATCAATATTAAATATTTATGAACAGGAAACAAAAATGTTGGCAGCGCTGACTCAGAAAGTTATGGGGTTATAGAAAGTTATAGGAAACCCATCAGGACAGGAAGTAACCTGCTAATGGTTTCATTTCAAATGGGTTGCGTGCTACCCATCACTAAGTGATTATTCTGACCAATTTTCCCCTCATTTTTCCGGTGTCATGGAAATTTACGATTTTTTCTTTTCTTTTTCATAAAACAGAACTTACCTGTAGCATAATAAATATTGATGTTGAGGGATGTCGAGGGTCGGTCAAATGATTGTCATTTGACCGACCCTCGACATCCCTCAACATCATTGTTACTGACGGTCAACAAAACCACACACACTCATTATGGCAGAGGTAGCAACCACGGATCAATCTTCATTTGACCGACCCTCGACATCCCTCAACATCATTGTTACTGACGGTCAACAAAACCACACACACTCATAATAAATATTAGTTATAATGGTGAAGAGATCGTTTGACTTGCGTTATAAGACTTATTTATCATTTCCTAGGGCCAATAAGCAGCTACTTACTCAAATTCTTGGAATAGTAAACAAAATTTGTTATTTGGTAAAAATTTGGTATTGAATATTTAATATTCAATACCAAAACTTGAGTTGTAGGCAAGTATTTGCTACAATACTTAGTTTTGGTATTGAATATTTGTTTACATTTCCAAGAATTTGAGTAAGTAGCTGCTTTTTGACTCGAAAACCTTTCCTACTAACGTGAATCCATGGCTACTTTTAGGCAGCTTAGTTTTCGATTAGCTGACAGGTACTACCTATAGTAACATTGCAACGTGCTTTTCTGGGGTTGTATCAACTGCACCAGCGATCGACTGCACCAGAGCCCCATTAAATATCAAGTGCACCGTCGATCAACTGCACCATTCTCTTCAGGGTCTTGTCAGGTACATCGATAATAACACGTAATGAAATAATGAAACGGAATATATATGAATACAATCTATATGAGTGAAATAAACAGAACCTACTTCTATCCATAGTGCCCCGTCCACTTGCTCTATATGTTCAACTAATCTACATAGTAGGTACTAATCTGTTGTTTGGGGGTCGTTTTTATTCCGCAACCCTTTCCACTTGATCTATATGTCCGACTAATGTCATGGGTCTCTTCCAAAGATGTTGTGGTGGGGGGGGGGGGGGTAGAATTACCCTCCTACGTCGTCTATACAAACACTGTCGGATATCGTTGATATCTCTGGAAGTGAGTTGATTATCAATTCGAGAGTTCGGCAGGCGTGCAGATCATGATATCATCATCGCAATTATAATATAATAGCGAAGATCATAATATTATTATGACCTTCGCTACGTGTTCCAGTAAACAAGTGCAGTCGATATGTTTACCAACAACTAATGAGCCCCGAACGGTGCAGTTGACCGCTTTTCTCGTGTGCCTTTGCATGAAACGGGCCTACTTGGTTTCCTTTGTGTATGAGATTGCTTCCTTATTCCTGGTTTCATTAGTTTTATTGCAGTGAAAATGTATTCAGACTCCAATAACCAGGACGTCGATATCCTCCACAAAATTTTGGCAGATCTGTGGGAAGACTGAATTATCACTTGCTTATACCTACTGTATTCTTTGTTATTTGGTAGGCAATACAAAGAATAAAAACATTAAACAATCCGAATAAATATTACAATTCCTTTTCAGAAAATAGGCACTTTCTGTTCAATATAAAATCGGGTAACTTTGCAACATCTTACTCAGGGTATAATAATACCTACTGCAAAGTTACCTGATTTTATATTGAGCAGAAAGTATCTTTTTACGGAGTAATTGATAGTCCCTTGATATTTTATTCAGTCTGTAAGAATGTTTTTATTCGTTATGTTACTTACCATAATATGGTAAGTAATACAGCGAATAAAAACATTCTATATATTACCTATATTCTTGCTCAAGTATTGTACTGGTAACTTTATATTATCTTGATAATATGATGAAACAATAATTGAAATTTGCTATTGAAATGTTTTATTTTCAATAAAAACTGTTCGCAGAGTTGTTCTTTATTCGTTACTACTACGTCCAGTTCGTTTGGGTCGCCTACAACCCATTTTATCACTCGATAACCAATAAAGGTGGGAGTCTGAAATTCGGCATGAATCAACATATAACTGACACATACACCCCCTCCCCACATTAGCCTACCAGGCAATACAGTGATTAAACTGATTGATTGGTAGCTGGGCCAATGTTCGATAATCGAAATGTAGAAAATTATATCGCCAAGATATTTCACAACCCAACAATATAATAGGTAGGTGCAGCCCACATGAGAAATACAACGAGGTTGTCCAAAACATAAACAACGAAACCGCTGATTTCATTGGACGCGTGCCCACAACTAACTACAACCAGTGAGTATGGAAGTGAGTTATTTCTATACTCACTGACTAAAACGAATCGTAGAGCCGCGGAGGACGTTCTCTACGATTCGCGCCGTTTGATTCACCTTCGACGTCAGACTCAGCTGATCGAAGGCGACAAAACTGAACGTCTCATCGCTACTCGCGATTTTTTGGTTACGTCGAAGTTTTGGTTTACGCATCAATGTTTTCGAGGGCTGAAGGCGAATGTTTCACAGGGAAGTGACGATGCGATTCCATGTGTTGCCCGAGTTACTTCACTTTGGTTACTCAACCAGGAGTCGAGTCCGTACGAGTATTATTGCATTGAGAGTAATCGTGAGAGATGACACGAACAACCGGATCAATTAAAGGCCGTTGCCTTCCCACACGGGTAATAGTATGTACTATTACCCATTTACTTAAACTCTTCTTCAACTGCGGCAATGCAAGCTCGACAGGGCACCAACGCATTCCCAATGAGCCAAAATATTTAATATGAGATGACAAGTTTGGAACCAACAAGTGCCGGCCGAACAAAAAACAATATTTTACGGAATATATCACCAATAACTAATATTGATAACCATCTACTAATAACTTGTAATTTGTGTTGCACAATCGGAATTTACAAGCTCTAATAATACTAGCAAATGTTGCTAATATTATTAGTAGATTTTAGCCATTATTATTAGAAACCGTTGCACAATCGCTTAAAAATTGGTAAGAATTGAAAGAAATCGTATTAGAATTAAAGAAATCGGTTCACGGAACGAGAAAAAGGCTATATCCATACTTCTTGTGAAAACTATCGATACATATCGATACTTTTTGCGGATATATATCGTAGTATCGATACTTTTACCCAGTATCGGAGCCGATACATTTTTTAAACCTCACATTTAACCCTCCTAATGTTCAAGTCTCTACCACTACGGGAATTGCAATTTTATTCGTTTTTGGTATCCCCTTACTTCACTAGTAGGTACTTTTGAAAAATCGATCATTTGCTTACGATTTCTCGATCATCGATTCCGATTAATTGGTCACATCGATTATTAGCTTACGATTAATAATTTGCTTTTATAATCGCGTATTTGGTACCGATGTTGCATCCCTAACCCCAAGCCTCACAACGGACCATGAAAAATACAAGGTTTGCGAGGTTAATTAAAAATTAAAAATTAAAAAAAACAAAGTGGAAATGTTTACTCAGGCGAAGTCGACCAATCGGATTTCCATGAAGTTCCACCCGACAAACAACGTACCGCGTACCCCCTGAAGGTCTCATTAACGCTACAACATTTCATCGACTGTAGTGACTTTCGATGAACGTACGCAATGAAAATTTTATACAACGTTCTATAAATTAATTATGGTTATGGCCCAACTCATCAGAAGTTGAGATACAGAATAATAGATCATGAAAAGAAGTCTAGGGTCGATGAGGGTGTTGAATCTCTTCATTTCTGGCCACTTTGAATCTACTTGAAAAAACAAATGCCGATAAACAGAGTGAATATCGAATTCACGAAAATCGAAGAAACTTCGTATTTTGACGTGTGTCTAAATGCTTGCATACGAGTCTGCAACACATTGGGACATTTTATGTGAACATTAATAATATCCAATCTTAATAAACCGTTCAGTAACAAATTTATTTTTTATCACATTGATATGGTCGATTAATCACTTTAAAACCAATTACACAAATAAAATATGTAAGATTCGGAGCACACATGTATTCACTCTGATGGCTAAATCAAAACTAACAATAACAAAACAACGAATCAGTTCTGCCTGATCTATGTACGTCAAACCAAGTGCGTCAAAACGACGCGTGAGCGCCTGATCTATATACGTCAAACCTAGTGCGTCAAATCCACGCGTGAGCGCCTGATCTATGTACGTCAAACCTAGTGCGTCAAATCCACGCGTGAGCACCTGATCTATGTACGTCAAACCTAGTGCGTCAAATCCACGCGTGAGCGCCTGATCTATATACGTCAAACCTAGTGCGTCAAATCGACGCGTGAGCGCCTGATCTATATACGTCAAACCTAGTGCGTCAAATCCACGCGTGAGCGCCTGATCTATGTACGTCAAACCTAGTGCGTCAAATCCACGCGTGAGCGCCTAATCTATGTACGTCAAACCTAGTGCGTCAAAACGACGCGTCAGCACCTGATCTATGTACGTCAAACCTCGTGCGTCAAAACGACGCGTGAGCACCTGAACTATGTACGTCAAACCTAGTGCGTCAAATCGACGTGTGAGCGCCTGATCTATGTACGTCAAACCTAGTGCGTCAAAACGACGCGTGAGCGCCTGAGTGCCTGATCTATGTACGTTAAAATGCTGTTTTTGCAGTTACTGTTGGTGCCAAATTTCGTTTTAGCGTTGTTTTCCCTTTGTTAATCGGTTCGACGTTCATCTCGTTGTTCGCTCCATTGGTACGTATGAATTGGTCATACTTTTTGCGACAACGAACTTACGAAACTCTTCCGATTCCATATCAATAAATAAAATCACAACACTATTGGTTAGTAATTAATCACTTTAAACCCAATTACACAAATACACAAATAAAATATGTAAGATTCGGAGCTCACATGTATTCACGATGATGGCTAAATCAAAACTAACAATAACAAAACAACGAATTCCAGTTTCCTACACGACCAACTTTGTTAGGATGTAGTATTATTTTAATGAAAACAGAAATGTAGGTAACTTTGTCAGGATGTAGTATTATTTTAATGAAAACAGAAATGTAGGTAACCTCAACCTCAAGCAATTGATCACAAAACAAGCGGTAGTGTTCACTATACCTATCTATTTATAACATAAAAATATATATAAGTCTGACATAAATACCAAGAACAAATACGCAAGAAATGCGTTATAATTCGAGAGCTTTCGATCGAATGGAGAACGATTTTCGTCCGATGAAAACTACAGAAGTTTCATTTCCCCAGCAACGGCTTGGTTGTAAGTGAAAATTATCGGAAAATGTAGGTAACGCTTTTCGAGGACACTTTTTCGTGACAGTTTTTATTTTAATGTGCCAAAGCAAAGACATAAAATGTCAAAAATTCAATATAATTATTCAATGACATTCACGTCACATCTGTGAACCAACCAGTTTGAATTGATATTTCGATAAGATATGGGAGTAAATGGAATTCAGACAAACACGAACCCAGTGTGTTGTTGTTGTAATATGATTTTAGAGGAAATAAATTTTTTTTTTACTCGACCAATTTTAATCTGATTGGTGAACGACTTTCCTTTGAATTTCATTTCTACAATACAAGTATTTCCTATCTTCAGAAGTGAAGAAATCAAAAATGTCCTTCAAAACACGGAATAAGGGTAGTTTAGAATGCGCAAATATTTCAGCAGCCTCAACCCTATTGTTTCAATAACGAAAACATTAATGCAGTTTGTACTCGTATAATAATTCAGTATTCATTATACCAATTATTGTACTCGTATCCAGCGTTAGATAGCGAAATGGATTCCGAAATCACGTTTATTTCTCCCCCCACAAATTATTCACGAATAATTACTCACCGCCTTACTTCAGGCATAACATAACTGGTGACTCACCTGAAAGACAAACGAAAATGAAATATTAATTCAATGTACATATGTTAATGGAAAAGAATGTGGCATCGTGTGTCACGTGGAAACTAGTCAATATCCATCATCCTAGTCACAGTCATTACCCGATAACCCGAATTCGGCAGAAAAGGAGTTGCAAGGTTGAATTCACTTGTAAGGCATAAATAACGGAGGAAACTCTGCAAACCTACTTCCAAAGGTTCCGAGTCTGATATAACGGATTAACGACCAACCTTTTACTGCCATAAGCTATTTGGCTTCGAAAACTTGTGATTGAAAGGCAATAAATGATTACTAACCGTGACGGGAGCATCCAACGTATGTGCCAACTTCAATAAACGAAGATAAGTGGGTTACGACAACAACTACAATATCTCGAATAATTAGAAACAAACCATAATCAATCAGTTGATGATGAGTACAATTATTACTTTCTATTTTCGTTGTCATAATTTTATTGTACTTAGACAACACATCATTATTTGATGCCGGGTGTACTTTTCGATACTTTTCGTGTCTTCAACGCCGAAGTAATTTCGAATATTGTACTTGTTGATTAGTTGATGAAAATGATTTCCGACGTAGGACGGTACAACTAAATATCCACGAGTTACACGAACACAGAACAAAATAATTCATATGAATAAATCAATACAAGGTTAGCCTCAAATTTAAATGGAAAATCGAAGGACCATCACTGAGCTAGCTACCGTATTGGCCTCACAAGGATATTGTATTCAGAGCAGTGATCGAGACAGAAAATGATTTTCCGCGTTTCTATTGGACAACGAAACCCCAACAGGAACGTTGTGAAAAAGACGATTTCCTTCAAACCTCGAAGAGCGTCATTCGAAATCGAATTTGATTGAAAACATCAGGCCCCGGTGCGATGTGTACAACAAATAATCTACCGTTGTGAAACAATTTTCGGATTTAAAGTTAAAACAAGGTAAATGAAATGCTAATTGAGTTTGGAGTCAATTTCTCCAGTTTAACACACATGAATTCAGAGACTAAACGTGGAAACTAAACGTTTAGTTTAAACGATCGAGAAATAAGAACATGTTGTAGTGATCCATAAGTCATAGAATAACGAGTCAGCACTTGAAATGCAACTCCCTCTAACGTCTCGATTGTAATCGGATTCTCGTGGTTTATTGAGAACTCATTGGCGACGAGGCATTCAGCTCAGGAGGCTCAGCTCGGTGGCAATTGAGATGTGTCAACTGAGCCTAAGTGGCAATTGTCTGCCATCTGGTAGCTGTCCTCTGTCCTCCTGGCGGCTCAAGCTCTCATCTTCGACCTCATCAAGACTGTTGGACCCTTTATCTCAACTTTCATCTGACATCGACGACCCCGAAGACGGTCTCGGTGTGAAATGTGTTTATCGGATAATACGAATACACTTGATATTTTGTTTCGACGGTTGTTGGGTTGACCAGAGATCCGTTGAATACAGGACGTGGAGGGAGGAAACAGAGAGCGATGAACAGGACCGAAGAGCGAAAACTTGTTACCGAGGCCCGCTCCGGCCTGTATCGTTAAATAACCGAAATGGGATCCAGATTTCTACTAACTCGCCATCAAGATCTCCAGTACAATGTTCAAAATTGATAAGATTTCAAATCTTAATACATATTTAAAAATTACAAGTATTCCGTATACAATATCATTCTGGCTCCCATAACAGTGAGAAAGAATTGGAGTAACCCTAAAAATTAAAATAAAATATTGTCTGTACGTTCGAGTGACTAACCTACTTGCGCGAAGTCGGTAACTTGCTCAGAGAAAAGTAAAATACTGGTATATTTCCTTGGATATGGTATTTCAACCAAAAATATACTACCAATAATATCAATTGTTTGTGGTGTATCTGGCTATCATGCTACAAAGCCTACAACCCTTGAGGACAAAGCTACAAGTCACTGATGTAATTACGACTGGTAACATATTAGCGCTTTTCATACGTCGCTTAACGGGGATTGACACTTACGGCAGGCAGCCATCAATCTAAGCCTCATTTCATCAACGTCCGATCGTAGGACTTCTGATTAGGAGTAGCGCACTGCAGTCATCCTGTGGTTTGAAGGAACGGGCCTATTACAGATTAAGACGCGTCCATCGCTTTCCTGACGTTCATTGTGTTTGAAAGAAGAGTTACGCTTGCCGGAAAACAGAAATTACTCTGCGATTTTCATTGTCTCTTTCCTCCGACGAGGTCCTTTTTTTTGTCGGTGATCCGGTCCACGGTTCAGGACTTTTTCGTCCGACCGCCAAATTCGTCTTAGCCAATTTTCCCGAGCAGGCGCACCTAAACACGACCTTTCCGATTCGTCTCGGAATGGGAGGAATCATAGTCAGTTACAGGAAGGTCGCCCAATCTGACAAAATCCAACAAATATTTATATTCTTCATTGGCTTTGGGATTTTCTGAACAGATTTGCATTGCACATCTCAGTCAATTCACTAACCCTATTTCTAGTTCAGAAAGGATTCAACCGATCTTCAATCAGAATAATACAAACATGAAAAAATCTCATCACTTTAAAATGTATCTATTCATATTATTCTGCAATCTATCACAATTAAATTTGTCACAAAAAAGTATGCAAATGCTTCCACAAGGGCGTAGTATTTTTTGCACAGATCGCCCTTCTGTCTAGATCACAGTTTTGCATACAATATCGTTGAGAGTTTCAACCTATAGCAGCAATCATTGGAGTGACGAGGTAAAATATTTTCCGACACGTCTCCGGGGCGTTGAAAAGCTTCACGAGAAGATCAATTGTTTTCCACGACTATTTCTCTTATTATTTTCGTCAATTAGTTGTATGAGAGCTATAATTACATTTCATTTAAAAGGTAATTTGATGCTCTTTACATCTTCTACGATGAGGGGTAGAACGGAAAGTGTGTCGAGAAACTTGGGATTTTTCGGAAACATTTTCATTATTGACGCGAACATTCCGCGAACTATCAGAGATATAAAGAAGAAAAACGCGGATACTCTATTTCGTTGGAAATTTAATTATCTTTCATTTGGAAGTTAATTACTTTCAGGCGAAACACCATCATTACTCAACATCTCTTCATAACAAATTTTCTCTACCAGCCAACACACCATGCAGTCCCTTTTTTGGCATTCATTGGGTTTTCTAGGGTATAAATAGCACATATTTAAATCGCCATATATAAGTCCAATGTATTCAAGTCTTAGGATTTGTTACCAATATTTTCGTTACGGGTAAACATACGCCGAAGTTATGGCTCCATTGAGTCGCTTACCGCAGGGGTGCAAAAAGTTATACTGGAGGGCCCTTAGATGTTTGGCATCTACACAAAAAGTGTCTCAATTTTCGACCGCAGCTCGCAGCTATTTGATTTCAACCTGAAACGTCTTTCAAATTAAGAGAATTCCTATGAGGAGACGGCGGAAATCCGGGAAATCGAGTTTCCGTTGTGACCTTTCAGAAATGCCGAGTTCATTATTTATAACCCACCGACGAAACCGCTGACAGTCGTGGAGTGAGGGAAATGCCCTTCAAAGGGCCCCCATCAGCTGGAGGCGGTGGGTTCCAGCGATGAATATAAATGGGGATTTGGCCTCCATCCTCTTCAGGGGCTGTCTCCTGCATTAATCTCGGGAATTCAGTTAACGAGATCCCGCCGACTGGTGGGATCCGATCACCGCACACGAAGAGTCCGTTCGAAGAGGCGACTTGAAGAATGGAAATGATAAACAGCGGAATAAAGAGAAATAGATTGGAATAACTCAACGGCAGTAATTTGGTCTGGTGCCTGTCACTGCAATACTCCGAAACTATTGAACCAATTTTGATGAATGGGTACTCAAGGGTTCAAAAAAAATTAATTTTTCAAATCCACTCGTCAACAGCTTCCATTTGAACCCATAGATTATAATCGGAATATCTAGAGCCCCCCAAACGAGGTAGGTAGTTTCGGGGGATTCCCCCACTGATAGGTACCCCCGGGTTCAGAAAACATTAATTGCGATACCTGAATAACATGTGCTGTTCGAACCAGCTGGGCCAGTATCAGGAGCGTAGCGTGGCTCAGGACACGGGGGAACCGCTCTCAATTCACCATTCACCCCCCCCCCCCCCCAATACACTGGGAATGTCTCTAGCAATATTACGTATAAGATCATTGTGGAGGTTTGGGAAGATCCCTTTGAAAATTATTACCGTTTTCAAATGATCATCCAACGGCTGTTCGTAATTTTTCAGGAAATTCAATAACTCGAGGTAATTTCCTTTACTATGAGGGCCACTCTTAGGGTTCAGGGGGGTTTCAATGTGGAAAAAATTCCCTAAATGAAACAGTCTGACAAGTGACACCTCATTTTAAAGGTTTTTTTTTTTAAACTCAGAACATGATGGCAAAGTCAGAAACGTGTTTGTTCTTGAGATGTTCTTCAAGGTTCATCTGCTCCTATCTGATAGCGGAATGAGGTCGCCATTTTGACTTCACCATCGTTTTCAACGTTGACAATTCTGTTACTCGGCAAAATGTGGAGAAAAAATTTGTTATAAAAGCATTAAATGGAGACACATTACATAAAACCAGTTATTTCTTCGAAATTTCGTTCTTAGAGCCATGCTGCATTACCGTGGATTTTCTATAAGTAAGTACATGGTTTGGATTTATTTATACTGGGTAAGGTAATTTGGTGAGGGACAACTCTACCAGATAGCACAAGTTCATCAAGAACTGGCTGGTAGGCAGGGTTTTTTTTTTTTTTTTTAGTTCTATTTGCTGTCATTATAAGGGATACTGTTATAGACATAAATATTAAGTTAGTATTCAAATTTGTCTTATATACAAATGTATTGTATGCAAAATTTGTATGTGATTATCTGCCAATAAATAAATAAATGATTTTGAACCAATCTTACTCCACATATTTTTCTTCCAAACGACAATTGGCATTGAATGCACCAATTTTGTAGGTGATTATACCTATTCTGATTTCCTAAGTACCTAATCACTGTGATTTCACGCGTCAGAAAACTAAGACGGCGCTCATGTTTCCGTTGAATTGATACTAATAAGTTCGTAACATGATTGGAGATTCGGCTCATTCAGGTAAAAGGGCCTGAAAAGAGTGAAAGAATCCAAATATTTTCCTCACTCCACACTCTATCCTCATTCTGATAACTTGAGGTGTTACTCGGCAAAAAATGGTTTAATGAGATGTTCCAAACATCATATTTTACATAAAACCAGTAATTGTTTCGATAATTCGGTCTTATAGCCATGCTGCGTGACTGTGGATTTTAAAAAATGTTGTAATTTACCAACGACGATCCGGAGAAAAATTGAAATCGTCCCCGCATCACTCCAACTTTTCCTAATCGCGAGCTTTTTGACAATTGAGCGTTGGAGTACAGGGGATTGACGCAATAACCCAGGCGGCATGCGGCACGTCCCGGGTGGCATGCGGCACGTCCCTGGTGGCATGCGGCACCTCCACATTATGCCACATAATCCACCCAACCCGCCTCGACTTCGATCGGCACAGCGTGGGTTGGGACAGGACCTGTACCAGGCCACCCGGAAAACCCAAGCAGCACGTCCCGAACCCTAACTGACCCCCCGGCCCCCCCCCACCCACCACCACCGACCACCGGTTATCTCCACCCTTGCCACAGTTCTAGATCAGCCACTGGGTAATACTGATGGAATCCCTTTCAAATTCTCATGATGCTTCGAGAACGGTCCCCTTTATGTCGATCCACTCATTGTTACGTCCTTTGACTCAATGACACAGCCGCATTTCTGCCCCAGACATCCTACAAGGTGTTCCTACCCCATAAAGATACCCGTCAAGATTCTCGATAAATGGGGGAAAAATGAGTCAAAATAGAGCCCCCTTTTACATACTACCATCTTTGTGGTATTACACGACTAAAAATTAGTCCAAATACCTTATTTCTATAATATACATCTAGTTTCTTGTGAAGCACTACTTTCTAGGACACTCACAGCTTTACAAGAAACTAGATATAAATTATGGGTCGATCAACAGATCATGAACACATCGACTAATTGTACATGTTCATGTTACGGTGCAAGCTGTACTGCCCGCCCACTTGGTAGACTTTTTCAGTTAATTATTGGCGCACGAAACAGTAAATGGGATTTTCGCCCCCAATTCGACCCACCATGGCGTCAGAACTGGGAAATAGACCAACAAACGTAAAAGCAGGAGGGGGAGTAAGTAAACTATTCTTCTTGAAGTCGTGAGCAAATTGTGAGAAGCTCATGAGCTGCACCGAAATAACGAAATTTCGAATATTTGTGATACATGTATCGCAGAAGTAAACAAATTGATGTCATAATAGACACGTATATATGAAATTAATACATAATTAAGAACACGAGACCAAATTTGAACGAAAAATTAGTCTATTTTCTATGGTTGATAAGTCCAAATGATTCATATCAGCTACAGATTGGTAAATGCTTACTCTAAAGGGCTTTCGGGGTTGGCGACTTTGATGCTGCTGCTCCTCTTCTGCGGGTACCTGCACTGCAAAAACTGGTACATTTTGTACACCGAACGCCGGAGAACAACAACTTGAGACCGAAACGCCCGAACACACACTGTCATTCACCTACGATGGATTGAGACTGGCGGTTCAGAGCTTGTAAATCGGAATTGAAACTACGTAAAAGGATGTTTTTACCGTAGCAATCCACCGAAATATTTCGTAGAACATCATAGACACGATGAAAATTCCACCAAAGTACAACTGCGATAAAACGGATCTCCGTTAATTGGGTTTAGAAATAACGGTAGTAAATGCTGTTGTACAACCACGAAGTTCACTGAGATGCAGAATGACAATCAGTGCTGTGAAGTAAAACAACACTTTGGAAACTTTAAACAAGTCGTGATTTCTTAACGAGGAATAAATGTGTTGAAATTGATTTTCTAAAGTTGTAAATAGCGCGTTGAGTTTAGTGACAAACATATCACGAGAACATAGAACTAGTGTAGAAGGTGAGGATGTACGATGACACTTAAACACTTCGTGGACGAACTGTGACAAGATGTAATTCCAGCTCGAACTGGATTTCAATTCGTTAATAAGGCGAGGGGAATAAGCAGTGAGATGTTGTCAAGTGGTTCGTTTCACAGTCAAATCTCCACGAAGCACACAGATTTCACTCAACCTTGAAAATTCGCTGACGCTCTAAATCAAACCGATTCAATTATATGACTCCCGTTCATTGTAGACCACGCAGGAGAACCAATGTGAGGATTCAGGGAAGTTGTCTCGAACGTTCGGTCCATAAGATCAACTACAATCGATAAAATAGAAATGCATGACGTTGACTCGACAATGAAGACGACGTGGTATTGAGCACTAGGGACCCTGACGCCAGAAAAACGGGGATTTCACGGGATCTGGAATTGAGGCATCACGGATCACCTGCGGGGACGTGAGAATTTGGTTTCCTTGCGTTTATTTCAACTCGGGGAAGCGACGGGCACACGAAGCCGTTCACGGGAAGACTGAGGCCGAAAACGCTCGACGTCCCTCCCCTGCCAACTCTGAAGCATCCGGAGTATTTATAATACTCGAGGGCCTGAAAACCTCAACGGGTGCACTTCCCGTCCATTGAATACCCTCGAGAAATTTGGAATTCGGCCAGATTGAAGGGAGAAAAAAGTGGAAGAATAGTTTGAAAAACTTGGATGAAAACAAGCAATGCTTTCCTCTGCATACAATACCCTTGTGAGTTCCAAACAATTGTGACTTCGTTCGACACCGATGATATGGGCCTACTTTATAAACAAGTTGCAAGTTAGTACTAGTGCGTGTAATGCAAAGCGTGAAAGTACTTACGAGAAAAATGACGTTAAAAAAAATTCTTCATCACTATCACGTTCTTCTTCTTATTCAGTTAGGCAAGGCTACAGCTTCTCCTTCATTCTTGCTTAATTTAATTATTTTATTAATTTATAACTTATAACTTATTCAATAATTAATTTATAATTGCATTAATTTGCTCAATTTGTTCTTGCATATTGCCTATATACAGGTCTCTCCAACTTCACGAACAAAAAGACGTCACATCCCCCAAAAACACCCCGCCTCGCAAACATAATTCTGCAGCAGCCGGAAACAGTTATGATATCCACTTTCCATGCCCGCCTTTTTCCTTTCAACTTAGGGCCGATTTCACTAACATTTTAAATCACGGTTAGACGATCCAAATCGTGATTTACGATCGTTGATCTTGATCCGAAGTGCTATTGGATTCCACCACACTCGGTTAAGCATTAATTTCGGCCTTAATCATGATTACACTCTCTTTGTTTACATCAACATTTCATACATCGTGCGTTTACCTACAACGTCAGTTTCGTACTATTTTCGTAGTTAAGTTTGTACTTTTTGCTTGTACTCTGGCCTCCCCGCGATGTAGTGCAACGATTTTGTGACCCTCCTTTTAGCTTGATTTTCATGTACAACCAATTCGTACAATAATTGTAACTCCGTCTGTGTGCATCCCACGGTAATCGTTCACCGCTCGTTGGAATCGTCAGATTTTATAAAATAGCTCCATGTTCACCAGACGCACTTACTTTCAGTGGCAAATTCTTCTTATTACACTTATGAAACTGTCTTTTAATATATTTACGTTAACCCGTGCTCTGAATTGCTTCGCATCGATTTCCCTCACTCCCTTGTCTCGATAGCATTTGATAGTTGAGGACAATAATACGAGTACATCCACCACATTTGTCCCATCTTAGTGTTCACTTGGGGCGTTCCTCAGCTCTTGTAGCAGTTTTATGGGGGATTTTCCTCAGACATGAAGCACAAGCCTGTGCGAATATTAATTCCGCCCTTGCACAAAGGTTTTCCAGAGGGAGTATCTTCAGCCTCTCAAAAAGATCAGCCGACCGCGTCTCGTATCCACTTCGCGAGATAACCCTCAATATACTTTTTTGTGTACAGGCTAGTGGCTAGGGTTTCAATGCACGTTGAGCCGCGAGCCAGGCGACAATCTGATATATCAGTTGTGACTGAACGAGTGCAAAGTACACCGTTCTCAGATGTTTTGTATCGAGGATATTTCTCAACACCTGGAATGTGTGGCACAGTTTTCTAATTTTTTTCGTGCATATGTCTAGTTGGGTTTTCCATTTTATACGAACTAAATCACTCGCGACGAAATCGTGGAAACTCATGTCAAGGAAAACAAGAGTATTTGAAAAAATCGTCTATTTCCACTGAAATGTGAGTACACTGTTAGACTGGTTTTGGTGATTAAAATTACATAATCAATTACATAATTAAAATTACATCGTCAGTTACCAAACAATACTATGGAGAAACAGAGAGCGTTGTACCAATTTATGACTTGGATCAATGCTACTTGATAATTACCCTGCAACTCTTGGTACGGGTTCCTAGAGTGTAATCAAATCATTGCCGTGTCGTGCGCAGAGGAAATCAATCTACATTTAAAGAGGGGTTGCTCACACAGACTATGACAAAAGGCAAAAACAAGTACCGGCCCAACACCGTTCCCTGGAGGATCGAGTTCTCGGAAAATCGGGATCGCTAAGGTTAAATTGCGCAGTGACAGTTTAATGGCCGTACTGGATTGGTGAGCACTTGATAATGAAATAATTTCTGCGCTAGACATGCTTGCTGAATTCGTTAAAAGTAATGGAGTTCACTTCCTTTTCTAGTCGAATATCGATCGTTAGAAGAGTATTTTCATCCCCAATGAAGATCTGTTAGAATTAAATTCTACTTTTTTCGTCTTTTCTCTTTTCATCGCTAATCAATAGATTGAATAGTTCTGTTTGAATAAAATCTTCTTTTTCGGAAATTGTCTTTTTTCGTATAGGTAGTGTATGATATTTGTCATTGAATTAAGTTGGGTTGTGAGTTTAATATCACCATACGCCCATTTCCTCTGGTGTTTCTCCTCTCACTTCAGGATCGACTTTGCTTCGTACCTACTCAAAATAATTGCAACATTGAATTTGGTGATTTATAACTGTTGTTGTGGTCGCAAAGTTGACATTCGTTCGATAATGTTGTCAATTATGAACTAAACGAGCATTAAAAAGGAAAAATATCTCCACAAGACGAATAACCCGCAGATATAACTGGTGTCGTTAGTCCAAACGTCCTCCCTTAATATGTTTTTGACACAATTTCGGACGGTGTCGAAAAACAGTAGCAGTTCATCAGGATATGTCTATATATAAGAACGGAGCCCTCAACGCCAGCGGTCAGATGAACTAAGCAAATGTCGGAGATGTTTCTTGTGGTCATTTTGAGTCTGGCAGCGACCTCGGCTGCTCTGCCGGTCCGGGAAGTGAGTTGTCATTTTAATTTATACTTAAATAATTGAACCGAATAAACTGTACGATTTCAGAACTTGAAACTCGATTTACAGGTATTCCGTTTCTCTTTGACTTTTCCGGGGTGTTTCGTCGTTGTCCACGCCCTTGTCAACTTTTTTCGTGATTTATAAACAACACCCTAAACAACATGAAATTAACGAAATGACTGACATTTTTTTAAATATCCTGAAGCCAACATGTATTCCCAAGCCATTTATCTGATTTGTTCTGAAATTCCAGGGGAATTCAGGGCTGGTCTTCAACACACATTGACACAACGTCCACAAAATCCCTTTCCGTGGCTGTAAACGTTCCTAACGTTAAATATAATTTTTTTTATCAACCCCTAAATACTGTTAAGAGTAGACCTGCATTTTTCGAGTTTTACGAAGTATTTGAGTTGTCAATTGCTCTTGTTGAAGGTCCATTCGAATTCAAATGAACCTGTCGATTCGATATGAAGTCTACTTTTTTCGAGTTTTACGAAGTATTTGAGTTGACAATAATTGTAATCATAATAAGAGCAATTATTGCTCTTGTTAAAGGTCCATTCGAATTCAAATGAACACCTCGATTCGATATGAAGTCTACTTTTTTCGAGTTTTACGAAGTATTTGAGTTGACAATTGCTCTTGTTAAAGGTCCATTCGAATTCAAATGAACACCTCGATTCGATGTGAAGTCTACTTTTTTCGAGTTTTACGAAGTATTTGAGTTGACAATTGCTCTTGTTGAAGGTCCATTCGAATTCAAATGAACCTCTCGATTCGATATGAAGTCTACTTTTTTCGAGTTTTACGAAGTATTTGAGTTGACAATTGCTCTTGTTGAAGGTCCATTCGAACTCAAATAAACACCACGAGTCGATATGAAGTCTACTTTTTTCGTTTTCACGATGTATTTGATTCGACAATTGCTCTGCTTGAAGGTCCATTCGAACGCAAATAAACACCTCGAGTCGATATGAAGTCTACTTTTTTTCGTTTTCACGATGTATTTGAGTCGACAATTGCTCTTCTGGAAGGTCCATTCGAACTCAAATAAACACCTCGAGTCGATATGAAGTCTACTTTCTTTCCGTTTTCACGATGTATTTGAGTCGACAATTGCTCTTCTTGAAGGTCCATTCGAACTCAAATAAACACCTCGAGTCGATATGAAGTCTACTTTTTTCCGTTTTCACGATGTATTTGAGTAGAGAATTGCTCTTGTTGAAGGTCCATTCGAATTCAAATGAACCTCTAGATTCGATATGAAGTCAACTTTTTTCGAGTTTTACGAAGTATTTGAGTCGACAATTGCTCTTCTTGAAGGTCCATTCGAACTCAAACACCTCGAGTCGATATGAAGACTACTTTTTTTCGTTTTCACGAAGTATTTGAGTCGACAATTGCTCTTCTTGAAGGTCCATTCGAACTCAAATAAACACCTCGAGTCGATATGAAGTCTACTTTTTTCCGTTTTCACGAAGTATTTGAGTCGACAATTGCTCTTCTTGAAGGTCCATTCGAACTCAAATTAACACCTCGAGTCGATATGAAGTCGACTTTTTTCGTTTTCACGATGTATTTGAGTCGTCAATTGCTCTTCTTGAAGGTCCATTCGAACTCAAATAAACACCTCGAGTCGATATGAAGTCGACTTTTTTCCGTTTTCACGATGTATTTGAGTCGACAATTGCTCTTCTTGAAGGTCCATTCGAACTCAAATTAACACCTCGAGTCGATATGAAGTCGACTTTTTTCCGTTTTCACGATGTATTTGAGTCGACAATTGCTCTTCTTGAAGGTCCATTCGAACTCAAATAAACACCTCGAGTCGATATGAAGTCTACTTTTTTTCGTTTTCACGATGTATTTGAGTCGACAATTGCTCTTCTTGAAGGTCCATTCGAACTCAAATAAACACCTCGAGTCGACATGAAGTCTACTTTTTTTCGTTTTCACGATGTATTTGAGTCGACAATTGCTCTTCTTGAAGGTCCATTCGAACTCAAATTAACACCTCGAGTTGATATGAAGTCTACTTTTTTCCGTTTTCACGATGTATTTGAGTCGACAATTGCTCTTCTTGAAGGTCCATTCGAACTCAAATAAACAACTCGAGTCGATATGAAGTCTACTTTTTTTCCGTTTTCACGATGTATTTGAGTCGACAATTGCTCTTCTTGAAGGTCCATTCGAACGCAAATAAACACTTCGAGTCGATATGAAGTCTACTTTTTTTCGTTTTGACGATGTATTTGAGTCGACAATTGCTCTTCTGGAAGGTCCATTCGAACTCAAATAAACACCTCGAGTCGATATGAAGTCTACTTTTTTTCGTTTTCACGATGTATTTGAGTCGACAATTGCTCTTCTTGAAGGTCCATTCGAACTCAAATTAACACCTCGAGTCGATATGAAGTCTCCTTTTTTTCGTTTTCTCGATGTATTTGAGTCGACAATTGCTCTTCTTGAAGGTCCATTCGAACTCCAATAAACACCTCGAGTCGATATGAAGTCTACTTTTTTTCCGATTTCACGATGTATTTGAGTCGACAATTGCTCTTCTTGAAGGTCCATTCGAACTCAAATAAACACCTCGAGTCGATATGAAGTCTACTTTTTTTCGTTTTCACGATGTATTTGAGTCGACAATTGCTCTTCTTGAAGGTCCATTCGAACTCAAATTAACACCTCGAGTCGATATGAAGTCTACTTTTTTCCGTTTTCACGATGTATTTGAGTCGACAATTGCTCTCCTTGAAGGTCCATTCGAACTCAAATAAACACCTCGAGTCGATATGAAGTCTACTTTTTTTCGTTTTCACGATGTATTTGACTCGACAATTGCTCTTCTTGGAGGTCCACTCGAACTCAAATAAACACCTCGAGTCGATATGAAGTCTACTTTTTGTCGTTTTCACGATGTATTTGAGTAGACAATTGCTCTTCTTGAAGGTCCATTCGAACTCAAATTAACACCTCGAGTCGCTATGAAGTCGACTTTTTTCCGTTTTCACGATGTATTTGAGTCGACAATTGCTCTTCTTGAAGGTCCATTCGAACTCAAATAAACACCTCGAGTTGATATGAAGTCTACTTTTTTTCGTTTTCTCGATGTATTTGAGTCGTCAATTGCTCTTCTTGAAGGTCCATTCGAACTCAAATAAACACCTCGAGTCGATACGAAGTCTACTTTTTTTCGTTTTCACGATGTATTTGAGTCGACAATTGCTCTTCTTGAAGGTCCATTCGAACTCAAATAAACACCTCGAGTCGATATAAAGTCTACTTTTTTCCGTTTTCACGATGTATTTGAGTCGACAATTGCTCTTCTTGAAGGAACATTCGAACTCATATAAACACCTCGAGTCGACATGAAGTCTACTTTTTTTCGTTTTCACGATGTATTTGAGTCGACAATTGCTCATCTTGAAGGTCCATTCGAACTCAAATAAACACCTCGAGTCGATATGAAGTCTACTTTTTTTCGTTTTCACGATGTATTTGAGTCGACAATTGCTCTTCTTGAATGTCCATTCGAACTCAAATTAACACCTCGAGTCGATATGAAGTCGACTTTTTTTCGTTTTCACGATGTATTTGAGTCGACAATTGCTCTTCTTGAAGGTCCATTCGAACTCAAATAAACACCTCGAGTCGATATAAAGTCTACTTTTTTTCGTTTTCACGATGTACTCGTATTTGAGTCGACAATTGCTCTTCTGGAAGGTCCATTCGAACTCAAATAAACACCTCGAGTCGATATGAAGTCGACTTTTTTTCGTTTTCACGATGTATTTGATTCGACAATTGCTCTTCTTGAAGGTCCATTCGAACTCAAATTAACACCTCGAGTCGATATGAAGTCTCCTTTTTTTCGTTTTCTCGATGTATTTGAGTCGACAATTGCTCTTCTTGAAGGTCCATTCGAACTCCAATAAACACCTCGAGTCGATATGAAGTCTACTTTTTTTCCGTTTTCACGATGTATTTGAGTCGACAATTGCTCTTCTTGAAGGTCCATTCGAACTCAAATAAACACCTCGAGTCGATATGAAGTCTACTTTTTTTCGTTTTCACGATGTATTTGAGTCGACAATTGCTCTTCTTGAAGGTCCATTCGAACTCAAATTAACACCTCGAGTCGATATGAAGTCTACTTTTTTCCGTTTTCACGATGTATTTGAGTCGACAATTGCTCTTCTTGAAGGTCCATTCGAACTCAAATTAACACCTCGAGTCGATATGAAGTCTACTTTTTTCCGTTTTCACGATGTATTTGAGTCGACAATTGCTCTTCTTGAAGGTCCATTCGAACTCAAATAAACACCTCGAGTCGATATGAAGTCTACTTTTTTCCGTTTTCACGATGTATTTGAGTCGACAATTGCTCTTCTTGAAGGTCCATTCGAACTCAAATAAACACCTCGAGTTGATATGAAGTCTACTTTTTTCCGTTTTCACGATGTATTTGAGTCGACAATTGCTCTTCTTGAAGGTCCATTCGAACTCAAATTAACACCTCGAGTTGATATGAAGTCTACTTTTTTTCGTTTTCTCGATGTATTTGAGTCGTCAATTGCTCTTCTTGAAGGTCCATTCGAACTCAAATAAACACCTCGAATCGATACGAAGTCTACTTTTTTTTCGTTTTCACGATGTATTTGAGTCGACAATTGCTCTTCTTGAAGGTCCATTCGAACTCAAATTAACACCTCGAGTCGACATGAAGTCTACTTTTTTTCGTTTTCACGATGTATTTGAGTCGACAATTGCTCTTCTTGAAGGTCCATTCGAACTCAAATAAACACCTCGAGTTGATATGAAGTCTACTTTTTTTCGTTTTCTCTATGTATTTGAGTCGTCAATTGCTCTTCTTGAAGGTCCATTCGAACTCAAATAAACACCTCGAATCGATACGAAGTCTACTTTTTTCGTTTTCACGATGTATTTGAGCCGACAATTGCTCTTCTCGAAGGTCCATTCGAACTCAAACAAACACCTAGAGTCGATATGAAGTCTAGTTTTTTTCCGTTTTCACGAAGTATTTGAGTCGACAATTGCTCTTCTTGAAGGTCCATTCGAACTCAAATTAACACCTCGAATCGATATGAAGTCGACTTTTTTCCGTTTTCACGATGTATTTGAGTCGACAATTGCTCTTCTTGAAGGTGCATTCGAACTCAAATAAACACCTCGAGTCGATATGAAGTCGACTTTTTTCCGTTTTCACGATGTATTTGAGTAGACAATTGCTCTTCTTGAAGGTCCATTCGAACTCAAATTAACACCTCGAGTCGCTATGAAGTCGACTTTTTTCCGTTTTCACGATGTATTTGAGTCGACAATTGCTCTTCTTGAAGGTCCATTCGAACTCAAATAAACACCTCGAGTTGATATGAAGTCTACTTTTTTACGTTTTCTCGATGTATTTGAGTCGTCAATTGCTCTTCTTGAAGGTCCATTCGAACTCCCATAAACACCTCGAGTCGATACGAAGTCTACTTTTTTTCGTTTTCACGATGTATTTGAGTCGACAATTGCTCTTCTAGAAGGTCCATTCGAACTCATATAAACAACACGAGTCGACATGAAGTCTACTTTTTTTCGTTTTCACGATGTATTTGAGTCGACAATTGCTCTTCTTGAAGGTCCATTCGAACTCCAATAAACACCTCGAGTCGATATGAAGTCTACTTTTTTCCGTTTTCACGATGTATTTGAGTCGACAATTGCTCTTCTTGAAGGTCCATTCGAACTCAAATAAACACCTCGAGTCGATATGAAGTCTACTTTTTTTCGTTTTCACGATGTATTTGAGTCGACAATTGCTCTTCTTGAAGGTCCATTCGAACTCAAATTAACACCTCGAGTCGATATGAAGTCGACTTTTTTTCGTTTTCACGATGTATTTGAGTCGACAATTGCTCTTCTTGAAGGTCCATTCGAACTCAAATAAACACCTCGAGTCGATATAAAGTCTACTTTTTTTCGTTTTCACGATGTATTTGAGTCGACAATTGCTCTTCTGGAAGGTCCATTCGAACTCAAATAAACACCTCGAGTCGATATGAAGTCGACTTTTTTTCGTTTTCACGATGTATTTGAGTCGATAATTGCTCTTCTTGATGGTCCATTCGAACTCAAATTAACACCTCGAGTCGATATGAAGTCTCCTTTTTTTCGTTTTCTCGATGTATTTGAGTCGACAATTGCTCTTCTTGAAGGTCCATTCGAACTCCAATAAACACCTCGAGTCGATATAAAGTATACTTTTTTTCCGTTTTCACGATGTATTTGAGTCGACAATTGCTCTTCTTGAAGGTCCATTCGAACTCAAATAAACACCTCGAGTCGATATGAAGTCTAGTTTTTTTCGTTTTCACGATGTATTTGAGTCGACAATTGCTCTTCTTGAAGGTCCATTCGAACTCAAATTAACACCTCGAGTCGGTATGAAGTCTACTTTTTTCCGTTTTCACGATGTATTTGAGTCGACAATTGCTCTTCTTGAAGGTCCATTCGAACTCAAATAAACACCTCGAGTCGATATGAAGTCTACTTTTTTTCGTTTTCACGATGTATTTGAGTCGACAATTGCTCTTCTTGAAGGTCCATTCGAACTCAAATAAACACCTCGAGTTGATATGAAGTCTACCTTTTTTCGTTTTCACGATGTATTTGAGTCGACAATTGCTCTTCTTGAAGGTCCATTCGAACTCAAATAAACACCTCGAGTCGATATGAAGTCTAGTTTTTTTCGTTTTCACGATGTATTTGAGTCGACAATTGCTCTTCTTGAAGGTCCATTCGAACTCAAATAAACACCTCGAGTCGATATGAAGTCTACTTTTTTTCGTTTTCACGATGTATTTGAGTCGACAATTGCTCTTCTTGAAGGTCCATTCGAACTCAAATTAACACCTCGAGTCGATATGAAGTCTAGTTTTTTCCGTTTTCACGATGTATTTGAGTCGACAATTGCTCTGCTTGAAGGTCCATTCGAACTCAAATAAACACCTCGAGTCGATATGAAGTCTACCTTTTTTCGTTTTCACGATGTATTTGAGTCGACAATTGCTCTTCTTGAAGGTCCATTCGAACTCAAATAAACACCTCGAGTTGATATGAAGTCTACTTTTTTCCGTTTTCACGATGTATTTGAGTCGACAATTGCTCGTCATGAAGGTCCATTCGAACTCAAATAAACACCTCGAGTTGATATGAAGTCTACTTTTTTTCGTTTTCTCGATGTATTTGAGTCGTCAATTGCTCTTCTTGAAGGTCCATTCGAACTCAAATAAACACCTCGAGTCGATACGAAGTCTACTTTTTTCGTTTTCACGATGTATTTGAGTCGACAATTGCTCTTCTTGAAGGTCCATTCGAACTCAAATAAACACCTCGAGTCGATATGAAGTCTACTTTTTTTCGTTTTCACGATGTATTTGAGTCGACAATTGCTCTTCTTGAAGGTCCATTCGAACTCAAATAAACACCTAGAGTCGATATGAAGTCTAGTTTTTTCCGTTTTCACGAAGTATTTGAGTCGACAATTGCTCTTCTTGAAGGTCCATTCGAACTCCAATAAACACCTCGAGTCGATATGAAGTCTACTTTTTTTCGTTTTCTCGATGTATTTGAGTCGACAATTGCTCTTCTTGAAGGTCCATTCGAACTCCAATAAACACCTCGAGTCGATATGAAGTCTACTTTTTTTCCGTTTTCACGATGTATTTGAGTCGACAATTGCTCTTCTTGAAGGTCCATTCGAACTCAAATAAACACCTCGAGTCGATATGAAGTCTACTTTTTTTCGTTTTCACGATGTATTTGTGTCGACAATTGCTCTTCTTGAAGGTCCATTCGAACTCAAATTAACACCTCGAGTCGATATGAAGTCTACTTTTTTCCGTTTTCACGATGTATTTGAGTCGACAATTGCTCTTCTTGAAGGTCCATTCGAACTCAAATAAACACCTCGAGTCGATATGAAGTCTACTTTTTTTCGTTTTCACGATGTATTTGAGTCGACAATTGCTCTTCTTGAAGGTCCATTCGAACTCAAATAAACACCTCGAGTCGATATGAAGTCTACTTTTTTTCGTTTTCTCGATGTATTTGAGTCGTCAATTGCTCTTCTTGAAGGTCCATTCGAACTCAAATAAACACCTCGAATCGATACGAAGTCTACTTTTTTCGTTTTCACGATGTATTTGAGTCGACAATTGCTCTTCTTGAAGGTCCATTCGAACTCAAATAAACACCTCGAGTCGATATGAAGTCTACTTTTTTTCGTTTTCACGATGTATTTGAGTCGACAATTGCTCTTCTTGAAGGTCCATTCGAACTCAAATAAACACCTAGAGTCGATATGAAGTCTAGTTTTTTCCGTTTTCACGAAGTATTTGAGTCGACAATTGCTCTTCTTGAAGGTCCATTCGAACTCAAATTAACACCTCGAGTCGATATGAAGTCGACTTTTTTCCGTTTTCACGATGTATTTGAGTCGACAATTGCTCTTCTTGAAGGTGCATTCGAACTCAAATAAACACCTCGAGTCGATATGAAGTCGACTTTTTTCCGTATTCACGATGTATTTCAGTCGACAATTGCTCTTCTTGAAGGTCCATTCGAACTCAAATAAACACCTCGAGTTGATATGAAGTCTACTTTTTTTCGTTTTCTCGATGTATTTGAGTCGACAATTGCTCTTCTTGAAGGTCCATTCGAACTCCAATAAACACCTCGAGTCGATATGAAGTCTACTTTTTTTCGTTTTCACGATGTATTTGAGTCGACAATTGCTCTTCTTGAAGGTCCATTCGAACTCAAATTAACACCTCGAGTCGATATGAAGTCTCCTTTTTTTCGTTTTCTCGATGTATTTGAGTCGACAATTGCTCTTCTTGAAGGTCCATTCGAACTCCAATAAACACCTCGAGTCGATATGAAGTCTACTTTTTTTCCGATTTCACGATGTATTTGAGTCGACAATTGCTCTTCTTGAAGGTCCATTCGAACTCAAATAAACACCTCGAGTCGATATGAAGTCTACTTTTTTTCGTTTTCACGATGTATTTGAGTCGACAATTGCTCTTCTTGAAGGTCCATTCGAACTCAAATTAACACCTCGAGTCGATATGAAGTCTACTTTTTTCCGTTTTCACGATGTATTTGAGTCGACAATTGCTCTCCTTGAAGGTCCATTCGAACTCAAATAAACACCTCGAGTCGATATGAAGTCTACTTTTTTTCGTTTTCACGATGTATTTGACTCGACAATTGCTCTTCTTGGAGGTCCACTCGAACTCAAATAAACACCTCGAGTCGATATGAAGTCTACTTTTTGTCGTTTTCACGATGTATTTGAGTAGACAATTGCTCTTCTTGAAGGTCCATTCGAACTCAAATTAACACCTCGAGTCGCTATGAAGTCGACTTTTTTCCGTTTTCACGATGTATTTGAGTCGACAATTGCTCTTCTTGAAGGTCCATTCGAACTCAAATAAACACCTCGAGTTGATATGAAGTCTACTTTTTTTCGTTTTCTCGATGTATTTGAGTCGTCAATTGCTCTTCTTGAAGGTCCATTCGAACTCAAATAAACACCTCGAGTCGATACGAAGTCTACTTTTTTTCGTTTTCACGATGTATTTGAGTCGACAATTGCTCTTCTTGAAGGTCCATTCGAACTCAAATAAACACCTCGAGTCGATATAAAGTCTACTTTTTTCCGTTTTCACGATGTATTTGAGTCGACAATTGCTCTTCTTGAAGGAACATTCGAACTCATATAAACACCTCGAGTCGACATGAAGTCTACTTTTTTTCGTTTTCACGATGTATTTGAGTCGACAATTGCTCATCTTGAAGGTCCATTCGAACTCAAATAAACACCTCGAGTCGATATGAAGTCTACTTTTTTTCGTTTTCACGATGTATTTGAGTCGACAATTGCTCTTCTTGAATGTCCATTCGAACTCAAATTAACACCTCGAGTCGATATGAAGTCGACTTTTTTTCGTTTTCACGATGTATTTGAGTCGACAATTGCTCTTCTTGAAGGTCCATTCGAACTCAAATAAACACCTCGAGTCGATATAAAGTCTACTTTTTTTCGTTTTCACGATGTACTCGTATTTGAGTCGACAATTGCTCTTCTGGAAGGTCCATTCGAACTCAAATAAACACCTCGAGTCGATATGAAGTCGACTTTTTTTCGTTTTCACGATGTATTTGATTCGACAATTGCTCTTCTTGAAGGTCCATTCGAACTCAAATTAACACCTCGAGTCGATATGAAGTCTCCTTTTTTTCGTTTTCTCGATGTATTTGAGTCGACAATTGCTCTTCTTGAAGGTCCATTCGAACTCCAATAAACACCTCGAGTCGATATGAAGTCTACTTTTTTTCCGTTTTCACGATGTATTTGAGTCGACAATTGCTCTTCTTGAAGGTCCATTCGAACTCAAATAAACACCTCGAGTCGATATGAAGTCTACTTTTTTTCGTTTTCACGATGTATTTGAGTCGACAATTGCTCTTCTTGAAGGTCCATTCGAACTCAAATTAACACCTCGAGTCGATATGAAGTCTACTTTTTTCCGTTTTCACGATGTATTTGAGTCGACAATTGCTCTTCTTGAAGGTCCATTCGAACTCAAATTAACACCTCGAGTCGATATGAAGTCTACTTTTTTCCGTTTTCACGATGTATTTGAGTCGACAATTGCTCTTCTTGAAGGTCCATTCGAACTCAAATAAACACCTCGAGTCGATATGAAGTCTACTTTTTTCCGTTTTCACGATGTATTTGAGTCGACAATTGCTCTTCTTGAAGGTCCATTCGAACTCAAATAAACACCTCGAGTTGATATGAAGTCTACTTTTTTCCGTTTTCACGATGTATTTGAGTCGACAATTGCTCTTCTTGAAGGTCCATTCGAACTCAAATTAACACCTCGAGTTGATATGAAGTCTACTTTTTTTCGTTTTCTCGATGTATTTGAGTCGTCAATTGCTCTTCTTGAAGGTCCATTCGAACTCAAATAAACACCTCGAATCGATACGAAGTCTACTTTTTTTTCGTTTTCACGATGTATTTGAGTCGACAATTGCTCTTCTTGAAGGTCCATTCGAACTCAAATTAACACCTCGAGTCGACATGAAGTCTACTTTTTTTCGTTTTCACGATGTATTTGAGTCGACAATTGCTCTTCTTGAAGGTCCATTCGAACTCAAATAAACACCTCGAGTTGATATGAAGTCTACTTTTTTTCGTTTTCTCTATGTATTTGAGTCGTCAATTGCTCTTCTTGAAGGTCCATTCGAACTCAAATAAACACCTCGAATCGATACGAAGTCTACTTTTTTCGTTTTCACGATGTATTTGAGCCGACAATTGCTCTTCTCGAAGGTCCATTCGAACTCAAACAAACACCTAGAGTCGATATGAAGTCTAGTTTTTTTCCGTTTTCACGAAGTATTTGAGTCGACAATTGCTCTTCTTGAAGGTCCATTCGAACTCAAATTAACACCTCGAATCGATATGAAGTCGACTTTTTTCCGTTTTCACGATGTATTTGAGTCGACAATTGCTCTTCTTGAAGGTGCATTCGAACTCAAATAAACACCTCGAGTCGATATGAAGTCGACTTTTTTCCGTTTTCACGATGTATTTGAGTAGACAATTGCTCTTCTTGAAGGTCCATTCGAACTCAAATTAACACCTCGAGTCGCTATGAAGTCGACTTTTTTCCGTTTTCACGATGTATTTGAGTCGACAATTGCTCTTCTTGAAGGTCCATTCGAACTCAAATAAACACCTCGAGTTGATATGAAGTCTACTTTTTTACGTTTTCTCGATGTATTTGAGTCGTCAATTGCTCTTCTTGAAGGTCCATTCGAACTCCCATAAACACCTCGAGTCGATACGAAGTCTACTTTTTTTCGTTTTCACGATGTATTTGAGTCGACAATTGCTCTTCTAGAAGGTCCATTCGAACTCATATAAACAACACGAGTCGACATGAAGTCTACTTTTTTTCGTTTTCACGATGTATTTGAGTCGACAATTGCTCTTCTTGAAGGTCCATTCGAACTCCAATAAACACCTCGAGTCGATATGAAGTCTACTTTTTTCCGTTTTCACGATGTATTTGAGTCGACAATTGCTCTTCTTGAAGGTCCATTCGAACTCAAATAAACACCTCGAGTCGATATGAAGTCTACTTTTTTTCGTTTTCACGATGTATTTGAGTCGACAATTGCTCTTCTTGAAGGTCCATTCGAACTCAAATTAACACCTCGAGTCGATATGAAGTCGACTTTTTTTCGTTTTCACGATGTATTTGAGTCGACAATTGCTCTTCTTGAAGGTCCATTCGAACTCAAATAAACACCTCGAGTCGATATAAAGTCTACTTTTTTTCGTTTTCACGATGTATTTGAGTCGACAATTGCTCTTCTGGAAGGTCCATTCGAACTCAAATAAACACCTCGAGTCGATATGAAGTCGACTTTTTTTCGTTTTCACGATGTATTTGAGTCGATAATTGCTCTTCTTGATGGTCCATTCGAACTCAAATTAACACCTCGAGTCGATATGAAGTCTCCTTTTTTTCGTTTTCTCGATGTATTTGAGTCGACAATTGCTCTTCTTGAAGGTCCATTCGAACTCCAATAAACACCTCGAGTCGATATAAAGTATACTTTTTTTCCGTTTTCACGATGTATTTGAGTCGACAATTGCTCTTCTTGAAGGTCCATTCGAACTCAAATAAACACCTCGAGTCGATATGAAGTCTAGTTTTTTTCGTTTTCACGATGTATTTGAGTCGACAATTGCTCTTCTTGAAGGTCCATTCGAACTCAAATTAACACCTCGAGTCGGTATGAAGTCTACTTTTTTCCGTTTTCACGATGTATTTGAGTCGACAATTGCTCTTCTTGAAGGTCCATTCGAACTCAAATAAACACCTCGAGTCGATATGAAGTCTACTTTTTTTCGTTTTCACGATGTATTTGAGTCGACAATTGCTCTTCTTGAAGGTCCATTCGAACTCAAATAAACACCTCGAGTTGATATGAAGTCTACCTTTTTTCGTTTTCACGATGTATTTGAGTCGACAATTGCTCTTCTTGAAGGTCCATTCGAACTCAAATAAACACCTCGAGTCGATATGAAGTCTAGTTTTTTTCGTTTTCACGATGTATTTGAGTCGACAATTGCTCTTCTTGAAGGTCCATTCGAACTCAAATAAACACCTCGAGTCGATATGAAGTCTACTTTTTTTCGTTTTCACGATGTATTTGAGTCGACAATTGCTCTTCTTGAAGGTCCATTCGAACTCAAATTAACACCTCGAGTCGATATGAAGTCTAGTTTTTTCCGTTTTCACGATGTATTTGAGTCGACAATTGCTCTGCTTGAAGGTCCATTCGAACTCAAATAAACACCTCGAGTCGATATGAAGTCTACCTTTTTTCGTTTTCACGATGTATTTGAGTCGACAATTGCTCTTCTTGAAGGTCCATTCGAACTCAAATAAACACCTCGAGTTGATATGAAGTCTACTTTTTTCCGTTTTCACGATGTATTTGAGTCGACAATTGCTCGTCATGAAGGTCCATTCGAACTCAAATAAACACCTCGAGTTGATATGAAGTCTACTTTTTTTCGTTTTCTCGATGTATTTGAGTCGTCAATTGCTCTTCTTGAAGGTCCATTCGAACTCAAATAAACACCTCGAGTCGATACGAAGTCTACTTTTTTCGTTTTCACGATGTATTTGAGTCGACAATTGCTCTTCTTGAAGGTCCATTCGAACTCAAATAAACACCTCGAGTCGATATGAAGTCTACTTTTTTTCGTTTTCACGATGTATTTGAGTCGACAATTGCTCTTCTTGAAGGTCCATTCGAACTCAAATAAACACCTAGAGTCGATATGAAGTCTAGTTTTTTCCGTTTTCACGAAGTATTTGAGTCGACAATTGCTCTTCTTGAAGGTCCATTCGAACTCCAATAAACACCTCGAGTCGATATGAAGTCTACTTTTTTTCGTTTTCTCGATGTATTTGAGTCGACAATTGCTCTTCTTGAAGGTCCATTCGAACTCCAATAAACACCTCGAGTCGATATGAAGTCTACTTTTTTTCCGTTTTCACGATGTATTTGAGTCGACAATTGCTCTTCTTGAAGGTCCATTCGAACTCAAATAAACACCTCGAGTCGATATGAAGTCTACTTTTTTTCGTTTTCACGATGTATTTGTGTCGACAATTGCTCTTCTTGAAGGTCCATTCGAAATCAAATTAACACCTCGAGTCGATATGAAGTCTACTTTTTTCCGTTTTCACGATGTATTTGAGTCGACAATTGCTCTTCTTGAAGGTCCATTCGAACTCAAATAAACACCTCGAGTCGATATGAAGTCTACTTTTTTTCGTTTTCACGATGTATTTGAGTCGACAATTGCTCTTCTTGAAGGTCCATTCGAACTCAAATAAACACCTCGAGTCGATATGAAGTCTACTTTTTTTCGTTTTCACGATGTATTTGAGTCGACAATTGCTCTTCTTGAAGGTCCATTCGAACTCAAATAAACACCTCGAGTTG
This sequence comes from Stenodema calcarata, assembly GCA_963920205.1. Classification (NCBI taxonomy): domain Eukaryota; kingdom Metazoa; phylum Arthropoda; class Insecta; order Hemiptera; family Miridae; genus Stenodema; species Stenodema calcarata. The sequence goes on along the minus strand of OY986049.1, from coordinate 43,169,929 downwards.
ATATGAAGTCTACTTTTTTTCGTTTTCTCGATGTATTTGAGTCGTCAATTGCTCTTCTTGAAGGTCCATTCGAACTCAAATAAACACCTCGAATCGATACGAAGTCTACTTTTTTCGTTTTCACGATGTATTTGAGTCGACAATTGCTCTTCTTGAAGGTCCATTCGAACTCAAATAAACACCTCGAGTCGATATGAAGTCTACTTTTTTTCGTTTTCACGATGTATTTGAGTCGACAATTGCTCTTCTTGAAGGTCCATTCGAACTCAAATAAACACCTAGAGTCGATATGAAGTCTAGTTTTTTCCGTTTTCACGAAGTATTTGAGTCGACAATTGCTCTTCTTGAAGGTCCATTCGAACTCAAATTAACACCTCGAGTCGATATGAAGTCGACTTTTTTCCGTTTTCACGATGTATTTGAGTCGACAATTGCTCTTCTTGAAGGTGCATTCGAACTCAAATAAACACCTCGAGTCGATATGAAGTCGACTTTTTTCCGTATTCACGATGTATTTCAGTCGACAATTGCTCTTCTTGAAGGTCCATTCGAACTCAAATAAACACCTCGAGTTGATATGAAGTCTACTTTTTTTCGTTTTCTCGATGTATTTGAGTCGACAATTGCTCTTCTTGAAGGTCCATTCGAACTCCAATAAACACCTCGAGTCGATATGAAGTCTACTTTTTTTCGTTTTCACGATGTATTTGAGTCGACAATTGCTCTTCTTGAAGGTCATTTCGAACTCAAATAAACACCTCGAGTTGATATGAAGTCTACTTTTTTCCGTTTTCACGATGTATTTGAGTCGACAATTGCTATTCTTGAAGGTCCATTCGAACTCAAATTAACACCTCGAGTCGCTATGAAGTCGACTTTTTTCCGTTTTCACGATGTATTTGAGTCGACAATTGCTCTTCTTGAAGGTCCATTCGAACTCAAATAAACACCTCGAGTTGATATGAAGTCTACTTTTTTCCGTTTTCACGATGTATTTGAGTCGACAATTGCTATTCTTGAAGGTCCATTCGAACTCAAATTAACACCTCGAGTCGCTATGAAGTCGACTTTTTTCCGTTTTCACGATGTATTTGAGTCGACAATTGCTCTTCTTGAAGGTCCATTCGAACTCAAATAAACACCTCGAGTTGATATGAAGTCTACTTTTTTCCGTTTTCACGATGTATTTGAGTCGACAATTGCTCGTCATGAAGGTCCATTCGAACTCAAATAAACACCTCGAGTTGATATGAAGTCTACTTTTTTTCGTTTTCTCGATGTATTTGAGTCGTCAATTGCTCTTCTTGAAGGTCCATTCGAACTCAAATAAACACCTCGAGTCGATACGAAGTCTACTTTTTTCGTTTTCACGATGTATTTGAGTCGACAATTGCTCTTCTTGAAGGTCCATTCGAACTCAAATAAACACCTCGAGTCGATATGAAGTCTACTTTTTTTCGTTTTCACGATGTATTTGAGTCGACAATTGCTCTTCTTGAAGGTCCATTCGAACTCAAATAAACACCTAGAGTCGATATGAAGTCTAGTTTTTTCCGTTTTCACGAAGTATTTGAGTCGACAATTGCTCTTCTTGAAGGTCCATTCGAACTCCAATAAACACCTCGAGTCGATATGAAGTCTACTTTTTTTCGTTTTCTCGATGTATTTGAGTCGACAATTGCTCTTCTTGAAGGTCCATTCGAACTCCAATAAACACCTCGAGTCGATATGAAGTCTACTTTTTTTCCGTTTTCACGATGTATTTGAGTCGACAATTGCTCTTCTTGAAGGTCCATTCGAACTCAAATAAACACCTCGAGTCGATATGAAGTCTACTTTTTTTCGTTTTCACGATGTATTTGTGTCGACAATTGCTCTTCTTGAAGGTCCATTCGAACTCAAATTAACACCTCGAGTCGATATGAAGTCTACTTTTTTCCGTTTTCACGATGTATTTGAGTCGACAATTGCTCTTCTTGAAGGTCCATTCGAACTCAAATAAACACCTCGAGTCGATATGAAGTCTACTTTTTTTCGTTTTCACGATGTATTTGAGTCGACAATTGCTCTTCTTGAAGGTCCATTCGAACTCAAATAAACACCTCGAGTCGATATGAAGTCTACTTTTTTTCGTTTTCACGATGTATTTGAGTCGACAATTGCTCTTCTTGAAGGTCCATTCGAATTCAAATAAACACCTCGAGTTGATATGAAGTCTACTTTTTTTCGTTTTCTCGATGTATTTGAGTCGTCAATTGCTCTTCTTGAAGGTCCATTCGAACTCAAATAAACACCTCGAATCGATACGAAGTCTACTTTTTTCGTTTTCACGATGTATTTGAGTCGACAATTGCTCTTCTTGAAGGTCCATTCGAACTCAAATAAACACCTCGAGTCGATATGAAGTCTACTTTTTTTCGTTTTCACGATGTATTTGAGTCGACAATTGCTCTTCTTGAAGGTCCATTCGAACTCAAATAAACACCTAGAGTCGATATGAAGTCTAGTTTTTTCCGTTTTCACGAAGTATTTGAGTCGACAATTGCTCTTCTTGAAGGTCCATTCGAACTCAAATTAACACCTCGAGTCGATATGAAGTCGACTTTTTTCCGTTTTCACGATGTATTTGAGTCGACAATTGCTCTTCTTGAAGGTGCATTCGAACTCAAATAAACACCTCGAGTCGATATGAAGTCGACTTTTTTCCGTATTCACGATGTATTTCAGTCGACAATTGCTCTTCTTGAAGGTCCATTCGAACTCAAATAAACACCTCGAGTTGATATGAAGTCTACTTTTTTTCGTTTTCTCGATGTATTTGAGTCGACAATTGCTCTTCTTGAAGGTCCATTCGAACTCCAATAAACACCTCGAGTCGATATGAAGTCTACTTTTTTTCGTTTTCACGATGTATTTGAGTCGACAATTGCTATTCTTGAAGGTCCATTCGAACTCAAATTAACACCTCGAGTCGCTATGAAGTCGACTTTTTTCCGTTTTCACGATGTATTTGAGTCGACAATTGCTCTTCTTGAAGGTCCATTCGAACTCAAATAAACACCTCGAGTTGATATGAAGTCTACTTTTTTTCGTTTTCTCGATGTATTTGAGTCGTCAATTGCTCTTCTTGAAGGTCCATTCGAACTCAAATAAACACCTCGAGTCGATATAAAGTCTACTTTTTTTCGTTTTCACGATGTATTTGAGTCGACAATTGCTCTTCTTGAAGGTACATTCGAACTCATATAAACACCTCGAGTCGACATGAAGTCTACTTTTTTTCGTTTTCACGATGTATTTGAGTCGACAATTGCTCTTCTTGAAGGTCCATTCAAACTCCAATAAACACCTCGAGTCGATATGAAGTCTACTTTTTTCCGTTTTCACGATGTATTTGAGTCGACAATTGCTCTTCTTGAAGGTCCATTCGAACTCAAATAAACACCTCGAGTCGATATGAAGTCTACTTTTTTTCGTTTTCACGATGTATTTGAGTCGACAATTGCTCTTCTTGAAGGTCCATTCGAACTCAAATTAACACCTCGAGTCGATATGAAGTCGACTTTTTTTCGTTTTCACGATGTATTTGAGTCGACAATTGCTCTTCTTGAAGGTCCATTCGAACTCAAATAAACACCTCGAGTCGATATAAAGTCTACTTTTTTTCGTTTTCACGATGTATTTGAGTCGACAATTGCTCTTCTGGAAGGTCCATTCGAACTCAAATTAACACCTCGAGTCGATATGAAGTCGACTTTTTTTCGTTTTCACGATGTATTTGAGTCGACAATTGCTCTTCTTGAAGGTCCATTCGAACTCAGATAAACACCTCGAGTCGATATAAAGTCTACTTTTTTTACGTTTCACGATGTATTTGAGTCGACAATTGCTCTTCTGGAAGGTCCATTCGAACTCAAATAAACACCTCGAGTCGATATGAAGTCGACTTTTTTTCGTTTTCACGATGTATTTGAGTCGACAATTGCTCTTCTTGAAGGTCCATTCGAACTCAAATAAACACCTCGAGTTGATATGAAGTCTACTTTTTTTCGTTTTCTCGATGTATTTGAGTCGTCAATTGCTCTTCTTGAAGGTCCATTCGAACTCAAATAAACACCTCGAGTCGATATGAAGTCTACTTTTTTTCGTTTTCACGATGTATTTGAGTCGACAATTGCTCTTCTTGAAGGTCCATTCGAACTCAAATAAACACCTCGAGTCGATATGAAGTCTACTTTTTTTCGTTTTCACGATGTATTTGAGTCGACAATTGCTCTTCTTGAAGGTCCATTCGAACTCAAATAAACACCTCGAGTCGATATGAAGTCTACTTTTTTCCGTTTTCACGATGAATTTGAGTCGACAATTGCTCTTCTTGAAGGTCCATTCGAACTCAAATAAACACCTCGAGTCGATATGAAGTCTAATTGTTTCGAGTTTTACGAAGTATTTGAGTCGACAATTGCTCTTCTTGAAGGTCCATTCGAACTCAAATAAACACCTCGAGTCGATATGAAGTCTAATTGTTTCGAGTTTTACGAAGTATTTGAGTCGACAATTGTTCTTGTTGAAGGTCCATTCTAATTCAAATGACCACTATTAGTAATGAGTGTACCACCTGTACAGAAACGTACTTTGCGTCCGTTCATTGCCTTTTTTTATTTATTTTTTTTTATTTTAGTACGTTGGGCCACGATGGGCTATTGCACAAATAATGTAAAATACATAATAACTACGAGTATATCAAACTGTACACACTACATTATCAATCCTAATCACTTCCACTTCACCATTAGTAATGTCAGACATAACCGGCAATATGGTTAGTAATGTCATGTCCAGTCGTATTTTTTCACGAAAAAGTCAATTGGTAATAAGTGGAAACAATTTCAGGCCACTAAAGAAAATGAAGGTGTGAATATACCTGTTTACAAGCCCTGGTACAACCCATACGGAGTCAACGTTTTCGGGTCGCATTTGCAACAATCTGACAGGTGAGTACCTCGCACACAGCTTCATACTTACTAATTATTTTCAATTAATTATAAATTAGTAAAGGAATGAAATACCAAACAGTCTATAACGGTTGAAGAAATCTTTTAAAAACAAATATTCGTCCCTATTAGCACAACAGTAGGATAGTAGTAGATCGATTAACCGTATCGTCGCTTAAGAACAATAATGGCATATTTAAATAAAAAAGGGTTTTAGCTAAAAGTGTATTCGATACTGTTTTTTCATTCCGCGTGAGATGGCATCCCTGATATTTGTGTGCCGCTGCTACAAATTATCAGTATTTTGTTAACAGCCTGTCTGATTCATTGGTTTCGTTACTGACTATATGGCCTATCTCATCACTCCCCTGCTTTTCACTAGTTCCTTTAGGTATGTTGCTGTGTTGAAAAAACCTTAATCAATGGGAGTTAAAATATAGGTAGAACTAAATACCTAGATTTAGTTCTGTTTATAGGGACCATTACAGTAATTAAAAGTATCTGTTTTCATTGAATTCACTCATGTTTTTCCAATGGGTAGTTGAGTAGAGCCATAATAGCAAACCTAATATTTCTCTCAAGAGATTGGCCATAATAATTCAATAATGGTCTATCTCACCACGCAACATAACATTATTAGGGCCTAACTCTACGATTTTTCTATAGTATCTACTTTAGTGAAATTTATTAATGAGGACATGACATGTCCTCATTAATAAATTCTCCACATTGTGGAGAAGTCAATTATGTTGGCCATGAATGGCCATCCATGAAAAACATGACAAATGGAGAGAGAGTCCCGTTTTGGTTGTTCCTGAAAAGTGATGGTTTATGAGATAGGCCATTACTGTTCTTAAGCGACGATATACCGTTCACCGTATCGCTCAAATACTTAATTTGTTGTCGTCGTTACAACTTTTACTTATCCGACTGCTATAAAAATGACGGTCTCTATTCAACCATTTCGGAACAATATTGTTCCATACCATAGTAGTGTGTTTGTGTCAAAACTTACAAAACGTCAATTGACTTCGCTAAATGATGGGTGAGAGCGGGGAAGAATCATAACTTATTACCTGTCGCGAATGCCACAGACACAGGAAGTTCGATGATTTAGATATATTTGGAATGTGACTGGCAGAACAGCGGCAATCTAATAGCGGACGACTTGTTTCTTCAAACTAACTTAACCATTAATGTAAAATGTACTGTCAACTCTGCAACCGGGACATCATACTATATGAACTATATGAAATACTGTAGGAGTATTGAAAATGGTAGGGGTACCATACTGCCAATGAAAAATGAAATGGCAGCTGTATGAGTAAGAAATGGACCAAAACGTGTGAAGGTAAATCATAAAGCTTTGAATATTCAATCCGTATTTTCACCACAACATGAACACCGCTATAAATATCGCTAATAATGTTCTTTATGTTACAGGGACGCCACAAAAAACTATGACTTCACGAACTATTTTTCAAAGTACATGCGACCCAAAATGATGTACATCAACTTCTTCGACAACCCGAACATTTTTGAGAGCTTTAGGAACGTGGACATGTTCAGTTTTATGCGTGATTTCATGAATTATAACGGTATGAACAGATACGATTACAGGTACGGACCGTACTCTCAGGACTTCATGAACGGGAACATGGACTACTTCAAAAACATGTTCCAACAGTATTTCAACAATCCTGAGTACTTCAAATTCAAAAACAATTTTAGCCAGCCCCAAAGCTCCACGAACATGAACGACAACTTGCAATATCCGCACGAGTACAACATCAAAAACACTCAGCAAAACAACGTAGAGGGTTACAACTACACGTACAAACCGAATTTTTACGGATACCCGCCGAGTTTTGTCGATGTGAGTTACCCGTACAATAATATGAACTTAAAGTACATGTATTATCCTTTTCATGAGAACAATGACATGTACAGGCCGTATTCTCCAGAGTACATGTACGGCGGCTCTATGGACGACCTCAATATGAAATATCTCCTTTACAAGTACAATTATCCTGAGAACGTGTTCGGGGATAGAAGTAATTACATGAACATGCGGTACCCGTTTTACAACGATTTTCTCAGTAGGATGAGTAACGGACCGCACGGATTTCAAGGTTACTTCGACTACATGAGGTCCAAACGGGGGTTGACGGGGAATGTGGCCAACGAGGATGACGAAGATCTGATTCGAAAGGACCCTGAGGCGTCAGATGACGACCAAAAGGTTCATCATGAAGTGGACGGCAAGGAACCGGTTTCCAGGTCGAGGAGAGACGTCGGCTCGACGTCGACGACGCCTGAGATGACAAGTGACGACGTTGACATCGAACCGGAAGTGGATGTCACTAACCAAGGGGATAAGGAACCACCAGTAACAAGCGATGCGCCAATAGATCAAAGCGCAGAAGAATTCGTTGAGAGGACCAGGTACGTTACGTATGCGCTCCCACAGTACTACTACTACTACTACTACAGCGATCCGTACTACAAGGCGTATCCGTTCTACAGAACATACACTTTCCAACCGTTGTCGTACAACGCATACTATTACAAGAAATAAACGAATAAATAAATCTGCTACAAAACCTTGAATTGTGTACATTAAATAGTTTCCTCAAAGTCCAGTCATATCACACTGTTTTCATATCTACGAACGAGGTAGTTTCAAGTCGCTAGGTCATAAAAAAGGGCCGAGTCATATAACTTCAAACACGCGGTTTTTCGCCCTTACCTTGTTCTTCTCCTTCTTCTTATTCAGTCAGGCAGGGCTACAGCCTCTCCACCTTCACCGATCGACTTGAAATTTGCCACAGAGCTTCGTTTCAGCTTTAGCCAGTATCTTTCACGTATCTTTCAAAAGCTTTAACGCATTATCTCAACCCAAAAAAATTTTAGGCTAATAGGTAGGTATTGTCCGCTTTGACAAGTCTACAGGGTAACAGGACCAATTGACTTGAAATTTGGCACAGAACTTCTTTATAACATGACTTAGTGCCATTTGAAAGATTTAACCCATTATCTGAAACCGAGAAAATTTTAGGAACATTTTAGGAAATATTTCAGTTTTTTGTTCCTAAAATTTTCTCGGTTTCAGATAATGGGTTAAATCTTTCAAATGGCACTAAGTCATGTTATAAAGAAGTTCTGTGCCAAATTTCAAGTCAATTGGTCCTGTTACCCTGTAGACTTGTCAAAGCGGACAATACCTATTAGCCTAAAAATTTTTTGGGTTGAGATAATGCGTTAAAGCTTTTGAAAGATACTGGCTAAAGCTAATTCAGATACTGGCTTAATATTAAGGCTAATTCAGGTAGTAGACTTTGATGGTAGTAACTAAGAAAAGTTATCACCAACTCCCTGATTTTAGGTCGGGATGATGTTTTCCATGGACCCTGATCTCTCTTGACTTATTATAAGAGGGAAGCGCCGGAAATAAAGTCACATACAACGGCTTCAATTGAAATGATAAACCAATCAACGTCTGCATACAACTCACGTGTCGAACTTTTTTCATCTCTGATTCGCCAGTGTTCTCTGTACTCACCTAGAACAAAAAATTAAAAGTGTGTTAATTATTTTTAATCTTCATCCAAGATGCATTCATTATATAAAATGTATACAATATTTAATACATAAATTGTGTTAAATATTCTATATTTCGGTCATGATGAAGTAAATATCCATGTCGAAATCCACTGATTTTACGATTTCAGAAATGAACAGGTACATCGCTGTATTTAATATCTTCTTTCGATACTACATTTGGTACATTTTAAGTACATTTGGTATCGAATATTTTGATTCGATACTAGTATAGGTATCGAGTATTTTTCCCGATATCAGAAAAAATACTCAAATGGATAGTCTCAAAATCAACTACCTACTTTATTTATTTTCGATTTTTACCTTGAGGTATATATTTGCAAGTAACTGGTTTGAGGTAGTTTACCATAGGTACCAGTGCCACGATCGTTCGAACCTGGCGGATCTTGAAGCAACTAAGGAAGTATCGATTTACCGTTGTCTTATATCGAGACTGGTCTTATAATCGGACTCCACCACTATCGTTCTCATCCAGCTTGAATTCAAATACAGTGATACCTCGAAATACGAGTTTACACGCTCTGTGTTAAGGTATTGCCTTTAAGCTGCTTCTCCGAGAGTTTAATTTGTTCCGTAACCTTGCTCGTATGTCAATTTGTTCGTATCTCTAAGCGATTTCCCCCATGGAATTAAATTGAATGCCATCAATCCGTTCCTGGACAGGCCCAAAAATGTGTTTTTGAATAGGAAAAATTAGCAAGGTGTGCGAGAAGCTAATATGGCGAGGTACATTATGGGCGTAGTCTATCAAAGATATCCACTGTGCTTAAACGAAGGAGTGATGAAGGGTATAACGCCAGCAAAGGGCGTTACGATAATTTCTAAGCTTCGGAGCTATATCCATGAAAAGATGGAGAAACTGTTGATGTTTGAGTAACGGATAAGCAGCTTAAAGGCGAAATCGTAAAACAGAGCATGTAAACTCGTATTTCGAGGTATCACTGTATTTGAAAATAAGGGAACAGATCTTCCCAAGAATAACTATCTATAAATGAGTTGGGGTATAATAGTATTGTTTCAGTCCATGTCGAATCACCAGGCGTCGTTGAAGGTTTTATGGTTCTTGGTGAGTTTGGTGATGGGTACCGCTCTATATTGTCCCAACCAGGATTTTAGTTCAGGATGTACAGTTCCTTCGGACCACCCTTCTGTAAGTACCTAGGAGATAAATCACATAATATTGATTAAGGATCAACGACACATGAATAACGTAATAACATTAAAGGTCCTCTGCAGTTCGTGAAGAACTGTGAGGATAGTTACCACAACACATCTGTTACCAAATAAGAGCCTCATAAACGACTTTCTTCGTCATCACTTTTCTTCATTCCACACTTATTCCGTCATTGTGTTGTTGACATGGATATGTCTTTTAGCTTGGGATTTTTAAAGAAATCGGCCCGAAAAAGTGTAAAGCGATACCAATAAACAGCAAGGGGCAATTTTGACTCTGTGAGGCTGTAATTTGGTATGTAGAACTTACACTTTAGCAGAACAGGCCCAGGATTAGGGATGGGATATCGATATCCGATAGTATCGAAATATCGATATCTAGCGTCCGATATCCGATATTCTGATATCGATATCAGCACTGGCGATAATATCGATATTCTGACAACCGATATCGGGTCGATATCACAAACTGTGATTCACTGTTATCTTTCACTGGCGAACCGCGAAGTTCTTCTTGTGGGCATCATTCCGTTTCCGTGCTGTTGTTGGCTAAAAAGTATCCGCGTTTTTGTGTTGTGTTGAGCCCCTGTTGAAATTGACCATGAAGTCAGCCTCAACCTCAGTACCATCAGAGAGGCTATTTTCAAGGGCGGGGAATATTCTCACCTCGGACCGGAACAGGCTGAAGGGGGAAACTCTCTACAAGTTACTTTTCCTGGAGAGCCTTGATGAGCGCTTCTTTTTTTGAATCCCGAAATTTACCTGTAATTCTTTTATGATTTTGCCGTTCTTGTATTCTGTCCAATTTTCGTTTAGAAACATATTGAAATAAAAATTCCGTATTACATATTCATGTGTATAATTTAACTTTCCTATCAAGGCGGGAACAAAAAATAAATGAACAAATAAATAAAAATAAAGATCTGACTGAAAAATAATCAGAAGAATTTTTTTTTTTTAGAAAGGAATTTTGAACCAATAGGCTGTAGGTAGGTATCAACACTAGATGTCACTACTTTGAACCACTTCGTATTTCCAAATCCTTCCTATTTATTCTACCATGGAATCACCTACTTTGTCCACGGTAAATTATTGACCAGTTGGTATCTTAGGTAGGAACTGCAAGTGCAAAAATGTTCGGAGAAAAGGAAATAAAATTAAAATAAGTAGGTGAAATTAAAAAAAAAAACGAAGTAGGAGTTTTTATAACCGATATCGATATATATCGGTTGATATCGATATTATGAAGCCGATATCTACCTGGTATCGATACCACTCTTCCGATGTCAATATCGATACCGATATCGATATCGAGCCCTCGATATCCCATCCCTACCCAGGATCAGCTGAGTGGCTCCTACACCTAATTTCTAAAAATTTGGTTACAAGTAAAAAACTCTGCAAATTCTTGACACAACGGTTCATTATCTTCTTTGTACAGATCACCCTTCTGTCTAGATCACTAGGTCTAAACGTCTAGATCCTAAATGTTAGATTAATTATTATTATCAATTATCACTAATTATTAACAATTTTATCAAGTTCCTAGTGAAAATTATTATAATTTATTGTTAGGTATTAATAATTTGTATTTATTATTAATAATTATTATTATTAATTATGATTAATTAATACGATATAATTCTGGGGTTTTTAATACTACGTCGGTAATAATTTTTCTATAAAAGAAGTACCTACCAACAAACATTCGAAATTACCTTCATTTCAGTAGCACGAAACGCACCTCAGAACAACAAACTCGACATCACTTAAGCCATATGATGTTCCAAAGAGCTTGTTAGTATGAAAATGGACCTGTATTTCAACAATTTGAGTCACGATCGTGTTGTGAGGCACAATCTTTGAGCCGTCATTGTGAACGAACGGCTGGTCCTACAAAGCTGCGGATGGTCTTAAAAAATTCTACGGAACAAACTCTATCTAAATATGAAATAAAAAACATACCGTTCTATATGAATTTTTCGAGATATGAGATTTTCCAATTTTCAAAATTCGTTTTGAACCCCTTCCCCTTGACCTAGGGTTATGAAAAGTTTCGAGGACCATTGTGGGGTTGGTCGAAACCCATAAAAAAAATTTCGTAATTTTAACTCAACGCTAACTGGGCAAAGTGGCGCGGACGGCGTACGGCGTACGGCGTACGGCGTACGGTGTACGGCGTACGGCGTACGGCGGACGGACGGATTTTTTTTTTATTCGATTTTCTGAATCTACGTATCTTGAAACGTAAACCAACATATTTTGAGGGGGGGTTAAAAATTTTTTTTCTTTGGGCGATTCCAATGGTTCATTATCGAAGATAATAAACCAAAACTCTGCAAATTCTTGACACAACGGTTCATTATCTTCTTTGTACAGATCACCCTTCTGTCTAGATCACTAGGTCTAAATGTCTAGATCCTAAATGTTAGATTAATTATTGTTATCAATTATCACTAATTATTAACAATTTTATCAAGTACCTAGTGAAAATTATTATAATTTATTGTTAGGTATTAATCATTCGTATTTATTATTAATAACAATTATTATTAATTATGATTAATTAATACGATATAATTCTGGGGTTTTTAATACTACGTCGGTAATAATTTTTCTATAAAAGTACCTACCTACCAACAAACATTCGAAATTACCTTCATTCCCGTAGCACGAAACGCACCTCAGAACAACAAACTCGACATCACTTAAGCCATATGATGTTCCAAAGATCTTGTTAGTATGAAAATGGACCTGTATTTCAACAGTTTGAGTCACGATCGTGTTGTGAGGCACAATCTTTGGGCCGTCATTGTGAACGAACGGCTGGTCGTACAAAGCTGCGGATGGTCTTAAAAAATTCTACGGAACAAACTCTATCTAAATATGAAATAAAAAACATACCGTTCTATATGAATTTTTCGAGATATGAAATTTTCAAAATTTCAAAATTCGTTTTGAACCCCTTCCCCTTGACCTAGGGTTATGAAAAGTTTCGAGGACCATTGTGGGGTTGGTCGAAACCCATAAAAAAAATTTCGTAATTTTAACTCAACGCTAACTGGGCAAAGTGGCGCGGACGGCGTACGGCGTACGGCGTACGGCGGACGGACGGATTTTTTTTTATTCGATTTTCTGAATCTACGTATCTTGAAACGTAAACCAACAAATTTTGAGGGGGGGTTAAAAAATTTTTTTCTTTGGGCGATTCCAATGGTTCATTATCGAAGATAATAAACCAAAACAATTATAACGTTACCAAGAAACAGCGATGAGCAATCATTATTTGCTAACTTCTATGCTATTCACTCTATGAAGTTGGAGTTGATAGAGTAGCCTCAAGATCAGATGAGTGGCTGCTAAAGTTAATTTCTATACTGAACAATTTTTATAACTGAACAATAGATCTATAACTGAAGAATGGATCTATAACTGAAGAATGTAGAGGTGTACCTACCTAATTAGTTTTAAAAATACGAAAATACAAATACAAAGTTGTAATTGGTTGTAAGTTGTAATGTTAAGTGGTAACGAAATACAAAGTTGTCATTTTACTGAAAGGTTATACATCCAACATATTTTTGGGGGTTTTACCATCCAAGTTTTCAACTCAATTTTCCAGTTGAGTGGCAGAATCCAGAGCAACCGTACTAGGTATGTTATTTGTTGTAGAGGGAATTTCTGTCCCTCGTTACTCTGTGGTGCGGTGACGGGGGATGACGTCCTTTGATCGCATAATTACATAGAGGAATTGAATGTCGTGAGAGTATCACTTTAAAAGGGTGAGGAACGCCATCAATTAGCGGGAGACCCTCATCGTGCCTACCAGTTTTACAGAGCATCCAGGGAATGTCAACTCATAGTCACTCATGAATTACGAGTAAATCGACCCATCGTTTAACGTAGAATTACTGATTATTCATAGCTATCAAGCAACGAACTTATCGTTTAAAAAATAGTATAATTCTCTCACATCTTTGATGCGTATACCGGGTACCTGAAAGATCGTACAAATCCAAACCAACTAAATTAGGTTCCAAAAGAGGGATATAAATTGGTCGCTATTTCTCCTGCGTATTAAGAAAAAGAAGTTATCGAAAAAGTAGTAAATGTTGACGAAAATAAAGAGTGAGAACTGTACTACCAGTTTCGTTATTCACCAAATCTAAAGTGATGGGGGGATTACTGTGATCGGGCGGTTGATTGGAACGGATTGGTGAGAGGAGGGACAGCAGAGGAATCGTCAATCCCTATTCTCGAAGTCGACTAAATTGTTGCTTGAAACTTGAACAATACATTGACTATTGAAAAAAATTAAAGCTAATTGCTCAGCGTCAGATTTCACTCCAGCATATCCAGAACTCGTTTATACGCCCACTGACGTGCACTAGAAACGTATGTGACGGGATTTTCACATGAGCACACGAACATGAACTGCTATCTGGAGCGTATAGACCAGACTTCAACCACAATTTATACTGTAAGGAAAAATGTTGCAGAAAAATGAAGAAGAAACGAGTAGGTGCTGCCGAATCCCTTGACAATGATACACCACGGACTGACCTTCTGAAGCCTATAAGAACCAGAGAAGTATGAACGGCTTCAACAAATTCAGATCGTTCAACGAGGTGTTCGAACGACTCGACGATAGACAACAGCGGAAATGCCTTCATTTGCCTTTTATTCATTATTTTTGCCTTTTTATCAGAGTGAAAGTGGGGCAGAAACTCGGTCGAATTCGTGCTACTCGTGACTGGTTAATTGAGAGAGCAAGCGGACGTTTCGAGAACAACCACAATAAAACTCGATAACGCGATAACCTAATTGGAGCTTTGTTGTCTTCACGGCGGAAACGGGACAAAACTTTGTAAAGTCCCTCAAACGCCGATAAAGCGCCTCCAACTCTTGGATAAATACAGAAGATGGATTTCAGTACAAGGTCCATAGGTCCAGGATCATATCGTCGCAAAATTCAAAGACCGAATCTACAACTGATTTCTAAGATTTCGTGAGAAGTCTTTTGGAACCAGACATAGGCGTTTTCATATTCATAAATATGAATACGATTAAAATTCATGAATAAGAAAATATGAATACGAATAAACGAAATCACATCCGTTTGTGAATTTTCCCGGAAATTCACATTTTTGTGAAAATTTTACTAAAATTTACTGCATTTTTGGTGGATTTTACTCGAATTTTCCTATTTTACCAAGAGTTTTACTTAAATACTAGTTGAATTTTTCCACAATTCATATTTCTTTAAGTATTTTACCGCAATTCATATTTTCTTGTGAATTTTATAAAAACTTTTGCCATTTATGGATGAATTTCACTAAACTTTCTCCTTTTTACTGTAAAACATTAGTAGAATTTATGTAAAAACAACTTAAATTTCTGTATAAGTCATTGTAAAATAGGAAAATGTGAGTAACATTCACACCAAGTACAGTGAACTTTAGTAAGATTGATGTAAAAAAAATTGGCATTTTATTCAAATTTAAATTTCAATTTTGACAAATAAAGAGGAGAAAGGTTAGTGTAATTAATCCATAAATGGCAAAAGTATTTATAAAATTCACAAAAGAAATATGAACTGCGGGAAAATTCAAACAAAAAAAATTGAATTTTTGTAGAAAAACTTGAATTAAAAAAAAAATTATTGGTAAAATAGGAAAATTTGAGTGACATCCACAAAAAAATACATCAAACTTTAGTAAAAAAAATATGGTATTCATATTAATATCTTTATTCGTATTCATATTTGCTGATTTATGAATTTTATTCGTATTCATATTTACTGATTTATGAATTTTATTCGTATTCATATTTACGCCCATCTCTGCTTAGAACCACCTTTTTTTACGACTCATTGAAATTCATTTGAATTGAATTTTCCTTAACTAATTTCCATTAAAAAATGGCCTCCAATTACTTTTTTTCTTTTAAATTACTGCAACGATTTGTACATTGTTGCAGGTTATTACGAACAAGTTGAAGGGGGACCATCTTCAACGAATTTACCGGAGGGCGAGACAGTCCGAAACGTTTCCCAAGCGACACTGAAAGTCTATTAAGCCGACGAAGCGTAAATTGGAAGATGATGAGCGAATGAGGAAGGGAGAGAGAGGGTATGATTGGTAGAGGGAGAAGGAGGTGTGATGGGGAAATAACCGAATTACCGACATGAAATATCCGCAGTTGGTAAGAAACATCGGGATGAGGGCACGGGGAAGAACTTCATCGTCTGTCCCCCGAGAGAAGGTTTTGAGTGGGAGGAAAGAAAAACCATCGGGAGAAAACCGGGTCAACGCCAAATAGATTGAAGGATAAATAAATATAGTGGCCGAACACTCACAAATGGGGTAGTGGGGTTAACGCAATGTCAAATGTGTTGGTATCGAGGAATCATGAAGACATCCGTTACAGGGAGTCAATGTTCCTTTGGAAACCACTCACGTGTAGTAATGAAAAGGATTTGAAACATCATCGGGAAAAAATCGAAGACAATTGAAATGTGGTGTTGAACGTTTCTCAGGGCACTTACAAGTCAAATCTGGGCAACAATTGACCGAAGGCGGATGTGATAAATTGTGGTTAATTATTTTCTATAATGAACCATTCGAATCTACAGAGATAATGAACATTTTAACCTCCTCTACGAATTATTTCAACTTCAACTAGGATTGTACGGGTTTTATACGAATTTCAATATATTTTATTAAGAGTACGTTGGATGACCGCGAGGAGCAATTTTCTGTGTGGACAAAACAAGAGTTTTATCAGAATGCAGATGCTCTACAAAGGAAGTGAACTAGTAGCACGATGGTGCTACAATAAATCGGTGAAATTGGAATATTACTCATGAAGAGAAAAACCAATTTAAAATTAAAATAAGCTTCTATAGCAGCCTGCCCTGTTATATAAAAACGCCTCAAGTCCTTTTACGAAAATGGGGTTTTTACGGAACCCCCCTATTTTGGACCTGGCCTATTCGATGGTGAAGTCCAAATATCGAAATTCGGACCGGAAGTGGGGGAAATTTTGACCATAATACGCCTCAACTTACAAAAATTTAAATTATTTTGGTTTCAGATTTCGGTTGAGGCAGTCAATCAAAATTTCCTAACAATACATCCGTTTGATTGAGTTGTTTACGTTAAGGTGATCACGGGCAAGTAGAGGCATTTTACCTAAACAAACTTAAAATCACCTTAACCCTTATCCTGGCGATGTGAACTACTGTAACAGTTCACATGCGATTTTTTTTTTTTTTTTTTTTTTTTTTCACCGTTGAATTGGTTGAAGTCATATCGATATCACACCAAAAAATGGAGTTTTTATAATGAGTTGCAGTCAACTTAATCAAAGGTTTCAGTGAAAAACTTTGAGGCGAATTTCTGCAATGTTTTGAATTTTGAGTTGAGGCGTCTTACCTAACAAGGCAACTATCATGAGGCAAAAAAAAAAAATGTAATGCATTTTGGAACACTTCCCGGGGTGCTAGAGTCTTGGAATTTTGTATGTAGGGTCCGTTTGGAATCTCCTCGCCTCCAAGATCGCACCGCTATCGAAGATAGTTGAAAGGAGGGTGAAATATGAAAATATTTATAAACTTGTTGCAGGTCGACCTATCGACTTGAAATTATAACCGCAGCTAGGATGGTCTCATACAAATTTTAGAGTACGGGGTTCATCACATCAGCGGAATGCGCTGTACAGATAACTTTGTTGCTGTTCGACCTATCGACTGAAATGTCGAACCACAGCTTCCTTGGGATTCAGTAAGAAAATAAAAGACATGTCCATGATGTTAAAGGATTTGTCTCAGGGCTGGATGTCTATAAAACATTTGAGTGTGTAATAAAAAAAAAGCAACGTTTTGACACGTAAATGTAATGTAAATGTATACACGTGTAATATTTCGTTTTCCCCATTGGTTCACAACCTATAATACAGGAGCCATTCCCACATGACGTGAGAGGGATTCGGGGGGGGGGGGGGGCACTCTAAAATTTTCATTGATTGCTCTATTTAGTAATATCATTCTTGTTTATTGAGATGGTTATTAATGAAGGAAGGCCCTAGGCTTTTTTGGGAGCCCGTTAAACAGGGATAGTTTAGTCGTAAGGTCCTGCTGTAGAAATGCTGAACACGTATATTTTCCCAGTTGTGGCCCTTTGAATGAGCTCTCGCACTGTCTAGGCCGCCGGGAAGTATTCCAAAATACGTTTTATTGTTTTTGTCACAAAATTTTAGAATCACCCCTAGCCTTGAAGACATATCCAAAAGCAACCTAGCGACCAAAAATGTTTATAGTGTTACCGCCAAGATGCAAACAAAAATCTTGAAACCTTCCCCAGCTTTCTACCTCTTTTAGTTCTCGTACAATAAAATATAGAATCTCACTAATGAGATGACCCTCGTATATTATTCCTATCTCGTCCACAACTTATCAGTTCATGGATTGTACGGGCCCCACTAGAGTCAGTGTCGCGTGTTTCTCAGCTATAACTCAACTCAAGTCGACTCATCTTCCCGATCCCTCGGCACAACGCCGGTTGTTACCACAACGAAACATCTTACGTCCATCGTTCCCCAACTTCTCCATCTTATGCTCCACTTTTTTCGACTCCCGCAAACTCTGTAACTTTTCAAAAGACTGTTTTTATTTCTCCTTCTTTCTCTAGTGGCCTACCCTAATGACAGGGCTCGCGGCCCGGAGGATTGCGCTAAAAATAAATCTACCCCGTAATTTGAAGGCGTATTTCTTAAGAAACTTGGGTTGTAAGAAAATCTACGACCGATAGAGCACCTAAATAGAACGGTAAACTGTCACTAGACGTGGACAAGAATTTTCATTTGTCGTAAAAATATGCGGAGTTGATTCTTGAAAGGCCTCGTTGTAACTTCTTCCATTGGTGTATCTCCAAGATCTAATGGATAATCTATTACATAAATTCCGAAGGTAAAATGCAAATGTCTGATATTCCTCACCGAAGGCAGTGAACTTAGAGCTCCTTCTGAATATTCAATAGAAATTTGTTGTTACGTACTTCAGGTTACATACAGGTAAAGGTTTGGAACAACAAGTGCGAAGTATCTAAAACAACAGGTGCGATGTATAGCGTAAACGAGAAGCTGATCCTGTAGATCAGTCATTAACTAAGCGGTTTTTGTCCGTTCTCAACTCTTCGTTCTCAACTCTTCGTCTCATGTTTCCGACTGATTTGATCTAATTTGATCGAGTCGAAATCAGTGGGTCGTTCTAATCTTGAAATGAGATACGAATAACTTACGTACCTATACAAAACATGAAAAACTTGAAACAACTGAACTGAACCTCACAACGAGTTTGAATCAGTTTTTGAAATAATATACAAATCAGTTTCTGGAGTTGAGAATGATCTACTGCTTGGACTCGTGTTTTTATCTTATTTGAATGTTTCGAGGTTCAGAATGATCTACTGATTTGTCTGATCTAAACCCCAGGTGCTGATTTCGTCTCATGTTCTTGTGTGATCTGACTCTGTTTTGAAATCATCCTATTTCTGTGTTTTGCATTATTTTTGCGGCATTTCAACTTCACGTTGCGGTTCCTTTCCAAACATGAAACATCAACATGAGACCTCGTGATATCGACAACATTTACACTGTGAAAACATCATTTACACTGATTTCTGTTTTGTTTGATTGTAATCTGTTTTGTATATTTCAAATCAGTAGATCCTTCTGAACCTCAAAATTAAACACAAACAAATTTGGATTTTCTTTCACCTTTTTGTGTGAGATTTACTAGTTTGGTTGGTTCCAAATCAGTGGATCTTGAACGTCAAAACAGATTCAAATCAAACAAAAACACGAGTCATATCAGTAGATCATTCAAAACCACAGATACTGATTGGTTTCATTTTTTAAATTCTTTTAAATTTTTTTTTTTTTTTGTTTATTTAATTCAATACTTACCTCGTCATTATTTGTAATAATTATATAATAAACTATTTCAGAAGGCATCGCAGTTGACCGTTCACGCTTATAGATATATCCCTTTTTCAATAATATCCGTTTCCGAGCATTTTGAATTCATCTTTAGATATTATCGGATGTTTAAAATTACGTGAACTTACGGACGATTATCTGTCCGTGGTTAGACGATAGGAATCCTAAATTAGAGAAAAAACGGTAAATAATAGCAGATGGACGTTGTAGTTGTGTAGGAGTTGGGTGTGGCCTGAACGATTTTCTATAGGAGCGTAGTAAGCGTAGAATGAATGAACCCCCCACCCCTTCGCAAAGGCAACCCCCACCACCCACCACCTCTTCCAAGCCACCCACTGATATCACACCCTTCAGATTACTGAACGGCGGTGTTGAAGGGGGTGGAGGAGAGTGTGACGGTGAGGGGTGGGGGTGAAGGGAGGGGCGATCAATGATGTACCTGTCTGAGTTTCCCCCTCCCCTCTTTACCACAGAACGTGATACAGGCGGGCGGGGGGGGGGGGGGGGGTTGCGTGTCGTGGGAGGTTATTTGCAGGTTGTGAAGTAACCGAGATTGTTGTTGTAACAGTGTTTTCCCTAAACCCCTGTGTCCGTTCTGTGGTATTTTGGGTCCAACCCCGAGATCACTAAAAATTGCATGGGTGAATGAAAATTATAATATCATCCCGGGCGATATCGCCAATTATGCAACATTACAATCATGTCATGATCTTGAATAAAAATATAAAAGAAAATTCGCCCACAACGGTTCAAGATGCAATACCTGCCTAGATCACTCTTCTGGATACAATATCCATGAGAGCATGAAATAATGAGCAGAAGTATTGTGTTTGTTCGAGTAGGAGAAAGTCCAGTGCATGTGTGAGGTCCGGACTCAAGGGGCCTTCACACTATCAAAATAATATCGTGCGAAAAATTGAATTGTCGTGAGCCCTCAGACTATACAAAATACAATATTAAGGGCGAAAATATAGTGCAAAATATTGAATAGTCTTCCGACTTGACAAAAATGTTGCACAATATTTCAGTGCCGATTCGTCTCGCGATGGAAACCCATCACACCCCGCTCGACGGGTGGGACACCCTTTTGGTTTATTATCTTCGATAATGAACCATTGGAATCGCCCAAAGAAAAAAAAATTTTAACCCCCCCTCAAAATTTGTTGGTTTACGTTTCAAGATACGTAGATTCAGAAAATCGAATAAAAAAAAATCCGTCCGTCCGCCGTACGCCGTACGCCGTACGCCGTCCGCCGTCCGCGCCACTTTGCCCAGTTAGCGTTGAGCTAAAATTACGAAATTTGGTTTCTGGGTTTGGATCAGCCCCACAATGGTCCTCGAAACTTTTCATAACCCTAGGTCAAGGGGAAGGGGTTCAAAACGAATTTTGAAATTTTGAAAATTCCATATCTCGAAAAATTCATATAGAACGGTATGTTTTTTATTTCATATTTAGATAGAGTTTGTTCCGTAGAATTTTTTAAGACCATCCGCAGCTTTGTACGACCAGCCGTTCGTTCACAATGAGGGCTCAAAGATTGTGCCTCACAACACGATCGTGTATCAAACTGTTGAAATACAGGTCCATTTTCATACTAACAACCTCTTTGGAACATCATATGGCTTAAGAGATGTCGAGTTTGTTGTTCTGAGGTGCGTTTCACGCTACGGAAATGAAGGTAATTTCGAATGTTTGTTGGTAGGTACTTCTTTTATAGAAAAATTATTACCGACGTAGTATTAAAAACCCCAGAATTATATCGTATTAATTAATCATAATTAATAATAATTATTATTAATAATAAATACGAATTATTAATACCTAACAATAAATTATAATAATTTTCACTAGGTACTTGATAAAATTGTTAATAATTAGTGATAATTGATAATTATAATTAATCTAACATTTAGGATCTAGACATTTAGACCTAGTGATCTAGACAGAAGGGTGATCTGTACAAAGAAGATAATGAACCGTTGTGTCAAGAATTTGCAGAGTTTTTTGCACAATATCTCACTCTCAATATTTTTGGGCAAAAACGACATCTTTAAAATATGGTGCAACTTTTGCCAGTGTTTCGACCTCAGTAGCCGTCTCGTCAATGTACCAACTAAATTCCAAACATTCGAAGTTACTTTCATCCCGTACACTCGAAAGTACCTCAGAACATGAAACTCGACATCACTCATTGGGTGCGATAGTGTCATATCTCCCAATTTGATGCTCCGGGGTAATCGAAAAAAAACACCATTTCAACGTTGAAATATTCCGCTACGAATTTCACGAAGCCAGTTTTTAAAGCTCAGAAAGTAGTTCGATAACCCAGAAGGATCAAATTTGGATATATATGTGCCACTATTGCACCCGATGAGCGATATCACAAAACAGTGAGTTGTTTTGAGCAAATGTTACAATTATGAAAATTGCCCAACAGTGGCTTGAAAAAATGTTTTTCTCCACGTCGATTCCGATAGTTTACTACGAGTATTAAAAGTGAACAAGAGTTAAAATCTTCTCACTTCTTCATAAAACACATCCATTTTGGTGTTTTCGTTGACCGATCGTGACGTCATCTATGATTTATATTCCACTGAGTGAGTTGGTCTGAAACTTGTACGAAAATGTTGCTAGATACTAAAGCCAAGGTGGATAAGCAATGATTCGTTCACAAACTGGTGGTTAACAAAAGGATGATGAATTAGTATTTGGCGCGAAGGTGGCATTATGGAAGAGTATAGTGATGGGATCGAGCTCCCAAATAGCCTCAGATTTTCAAATGATTCAAAATTTGAATAACAAAATCAATTTGGTCAGTTTTCAACGCGAAGGGCCGGATTTTCTCTCTTTACAATTCGATTTTTGGATTCTATTATTTTAGAAGGCATTAAGCCAAAAGATGCCTCAATTTTGTTGTTTTCAATTTTCCGTACCATTAAACGAAGAGACGATTCCAGGGGCAGACGGAGAAGTGAACGGTGAACATGAAGCCATGAGAGGGTTAAATATGTCACGAGAACTCGAGCTTGTCTCCACGTCTGGAAATAAATATAAAGACCAGGAGGAGTCAAGAGGATTTACTAACTAATCACACACACTGAGCTGATGAATCACTGCTACATTCATCAATCAAAACAATGGGCAGTATCCGCCCAGGGAGACATTTCATCGTCTCCAACTCGAAAATACGAGTTCCGGAAACGTCGACAAATTCATTTGACCGTTTTTCAAAACAACTGAAAGGAATTCAATTATTCAACAGCCGAATAGCCCCTTGCGTTGCACAGTGGAGTTATAAGACGATTTGCCGGGGTAAAGGCAGAGTTTTGAGAGTTGGTTCAGCCGTTTAAACGTGATTGACGAGTAGGTTAACGGGAAGCGATCGTAGTCCAGATCAGGAATTAGCCTCTAGTTTGATTGATGCCAGTCCTCACTATTAACGGTAGAGAATCTTTGTATGCGCGTCCAAATTATGTCGTCCAAAATCAGAATTGCCTCGTGCAATCGGACTGTCAAAGGTCCCAGGCCATTTTGATGAATTGCCGGAGATGATGCAAGTAGTGATCTCTATGATCCCATATGATTATCATGATATGATTCTCGGTCTGGTCGAGCTCAAATTCGTTCTATTCAACTTGATTGTTTTTACGGTGGTTACAAGGAAAATTTATGATTAACTTTCATTAAATCTCAACACAATTTGGTAGATCTTAGTGTAACGTACCTATTTGTGTAAAAGGAAAAACACAAGATCGCTGATTTGGCACACCACGTTTTGTAGCAATAGCATACTAACTGTGCAACTCCATTATATGTGGAACTCCACCTCCATTTTATGATTAATTCCTTCTTGTCAGCTTCCTATTTGTACATTTTCAGAAATTCCCATTAAAAAAGCATTTGGAGCACCCGTTTGAACCCACCTCACACAATAATTGTAATAATTATTATTATTGTTAGATAATGAGAAAATTTGGAAACCCGGTTCAATTCCAAAACTGTGTTGAATACATTGTGGTTCCGTCCACCGACATCATCAAATGGCAATAATCGGATACAAGGAAACCGTTGGAGTCAACGACTGGGACCAGTGTCATGTCAACTTAATGTTAGAATTCCAGAGGAGATTACAGTGAATTAAAATACCATTGATTACACAGTCAAGTAAAGAATTTTGAAAAGTCGGCATAAAACCATCATCCAAGGATTCTGAAAACTAGTACAGTTACCTACATAATGTTTTTGGGACGAAAACAACACAGTCCATATGTTACGGGACAGAACCGATTATAGGACAAACTAGTTTGGACTAGGATGATCTAGTTTTTCCTGACCGCCGTAGGATAAACTAGCTAGGCCTTTTTTCCCCAGGCTAAACTAGTTGGGCTTAATAGCGTGAGGATAAACTAGTTTTGGCGGGTTCAAGGTCAGGCCGAACTCTTGTCTAGTGCACCCCTGCTGTTGAAGGGGGGGGGGGGGGGGGGAGGTTCCAAGTCGCGACGTGCACATCGCATTACATTGTTCCTACCGCTCACATCCTTCAGTCAGTCAGTATCCGTCAGTCAGAAGGGGTCTTCATGGTTCACCAAATTCGACGCCGAATCGTCGAAACTTGAGTTTCAAAGGGAACCAATGCGGATGCGCTCCGTCTAATTCGATTTAGGACGGCTAAAGGCGTCGAAAGTCAAACATTCGAGGTCGAATTATCGAAATGCAGCAGCGATCGTTGCAGCAGCTTTCCGAAGCTCGTGCTATCGGATAAGAACTCCCCCAATTAAGGATATGGTGTTAAGGATAAGAACTGATATGGTGTTCGCTGGAAGCCGCAAGGAACGCTAGCGCATTTAGATTTTCGACGATTCGACGTGGAAACGGTTGGGAGTTCGTCCTAAAGTCGGGTTTGTCCGATACGAAAGTAATACACTCACTTACATGGAATCGCCATTATTATTACAAGTATTATTATGGAAAATGTGATGCGTTGCATTTGTTCGAGTGTATTATTTATCCTGGAGTTCGTCCATTACAGATTACGTCGAGTGAATTCATTGTCGAAAAGATAAGGACGGATGTAATTGATAACGTGGGTGGGGCCAATGGATTTGTGGAGTGGACGTGATTAATTTTCCTGTTTGGACACACGGAATGAGTCAGAAAAACTGAAAAATATTCTCATCTAGTAAGTGCCAGATAGTCGGACAGTGAACAAGTTTTTTAAATTTTAACCCCAATGCACGTTCGAAAGCGAAAAACGGCATCTCATGTTCATAGAATTCACAGTGATTTGTGTGTATAATTGCACGATGACGCTAATGAGAAGCAATACAATTATTCCTAAACAAGGCTCAAGAGACCAACCGAAACTAAGCTCTCAGAAGCCGGAAGCTCCCCAGAATAGTGTTTTTCATCCTAGACTCTTTAATGAACTACAGCGACTATGTATCTATCAGCATTTTATAGGCTCACTCACAAAAGGTTGAGAACCAAATCACAAGATATCAGGTTCAGAAGCTTTTGCTCTTCCACTCCCTCAATTATTGAATACTTCATAGTACTTCCAGAACATGATGCGAATTTTCGGAGTATATAAATACTCGGTGTTCCTTAATAATGTAGGAATATCCGATGAAAAAAAGTGCAGTTGCATTCCCATCATGGCAGTAAATCGTCTTATCCAACAGACCCTCGGAGCCTTTCAAATTCCAGCATTGTAGTTCTAATAAAGCTCCTGAGCTCATCCTGGCGAACATATTTCTGCAGTGTTCATATCATTTATAAAATACGTTATCCGTGCAATTTTAAAAAGATAAAAGATAAAAACGCCTTCTTCCTTAGTATGGAAAGGTAACCAGGCAAACTTGTTACATTTATTGGAAGTTTTCAAGGGCTCTTTTTGAGAAACGTATATTTGTGTAAAATTCTAACGTATTTTCTCACCCAAGCGTAGGTACAATTTGTACAAACGGTACAACGGTACAAATAGTGATCGTTTGTCCGGAATTGTGATAGTCTTTTATTTCATACTGTTGGAAAAAATATTTTCTATTTATCCAAAAATATTAATTGTTTCCATTCATCTGACTGCCTTTCAAACCCCCTTTTCCCCCAACATAACCACTATCTTGGTGCATCTAATCATGAAGAGAAAATTTGACCAACATCACTACAATATTAAACTAGTTGAGGTGAATAGGTTGTAAGTACAGACAAGCTACAATCCTACACATTGTCATTGCCTGTCCAGACAACATGGCAGTTTTTAGTTTAAGGGTTATACGTAAGACTATTGTTATTTTATTTAAAAGCATTAAAGCAATGAAACAGGTTCAAGATACGAGAGACTTCGTGCAGATCTTTACTACGACGGACTATACATATTTTCAGCTTCTTTGTAGACCCCGCTCGAGGAGCGCGCTCCCTCGAAACAACATCCGTGCAGGGAGCGGATGTTGTTTAGCAGATAACGATACTAGCGTTTTATTTTTAATATTTTTGTATTGGATCACTATTCGTCTAAAGGCGTCATATGTTTGTGCCTCGATGCCACTGAACGTCAAAGGGCCGGATCCAGAATTGGATTTCGAGGGAGAGGTCATGAGGTTCATAACCTAACCTAACCTACGTTTTTTAGCGATTTAATTCTTTCTACTGGATACAGAGCGTTTAGGGAATCACTGACAATAACTGAATTTCTACCAAACTCCTGCTTGTACATCAGTAACGAAGCTAGGAATTTCGTTCGGGGGGGGGGAGGGGGGGTTTACCCCGGGAAAATTTTTGACAAAAAGGGTAACTAAACTAAACTAAAGGGTTTTAAACTAATTTCAACAGTTTACAACGCTCCTTTATATCTTAAAAATACAAGAAATCCAAATGTATTCAAATTTGTTTGTAAGCACAACACCCCATTTTAAATGTACAAACTACGTCGTTTTGAAATGTTTAAACTTTATGTTCACACCCTCCTACTGACCTGCGGATATGAAAAGTGTTTATTTATGAAAAGTGTAGATTTATAGATGTTTATTGCTAGAATTGGTATGCTGCATGACTGTTGATTTTTTTCTATAGTAACAACGAATGGAATAAAATTTAATTATAATCAATTTTAGTAGATAGTCAAGAAACTGATTTTTCCTACATGTCGAAAATCGGTCGCCATAAGTATCCAACTACTGAACGAAATCTTGCGTAATAATGATAGATATGCGGGTAGGGCAGGTGTAGATGGTTTCGTAAACTACTCATACGAACTTGTTGACCACTTTTGGGCACCAGTACTGATGAGAGCGTCAGACAGTGAGGCTTTTTGCCCACGATTATCATCGAGTAGGAAAATCGGTTGGGTACAGTTGGGAATTTCGTGGTATTTTTCCGTCTTGCGACGCTCCCAGTTGATTCATTTATTCACGAAAAGCTACTTTACACTTCAAATTTCATCAGCGCAATGACATCGCACGTCATCCCTCAACTCATTTCGTATGCTTGTAGCGTTGACCTTCCAACGTTGACTGCATTGTTTCAATTTATAACTCAAGTCGTTTCTTATCCTTTTCGGATCGCATAATGATACACTAACGCGTGTTGAGCGTGCGCCCGGACCTATAACCGGAACAGCGTGAAAACCCTTCCTTGTCGAAGGTTAGAGGTCGGATCGAATGCACTTTGTGGTCGATGGTGTTTAGCTCCAGTTGGCCGACCAGGCAGCCCCGTAGACCGAGAAGATCTTTGTCGCTCATGATCTCACATCACTATAATATTATGTTACCATCAGAACCTGAGTCAGACTTTAAATACTACGAGAACATAGGTTATGTACCTACTCTGAAAATGGCATTACCTTGACCATACGATTACTGGAATATAATATATTATCAGCATTCACTCAGATACTCGATAATGAATCATCAAATTAGATAAATAAAATGAGGGGTTTTTTGGTTGCTTAGTCTCCATAGTACTTACAGAGCAGCAAATTGCATTGTTGTAAATTTAATGAAACATAAAAAGGTAATGAGTGCTGTTGTCAAAAAACGTGTAGTTCATGAGTTATAGAGAAAATAAAATAAAATATGCGATTTAATTCTAATTTTATGATTTATAATTGAGTCTCTGAGTGAATGCTAATAATCATATATTTCAGTATTCGTGTCATCAAGGTAATGACATTTTCATAGTAGGCAAATAACCTATGTTTTGCCATAGGTTTGGTAATGGCAAAACCTTTCGTCCTACCAAAAGAGCTCTCCTACTAAGAAATTAAGTTTTAGTACGTTTAATTACATTTAATCTAAGCACATCCAAATCTGTGAGCCTAATGGTTCAAAATCAAAGACAAAAAATGGGTTTTTGAGGAAATGAGACAAAGCCCTTTTTATAGCTATTTGTGTGCAGTGCCAAAGGAAACATGTAAAAAAATTTCTTTCGTATTGGGCAACGGATAATTAATTTTTCTGCAAATTTTAGGAACTGCGGTATTACATACAATGTAGTTTTTGGTTCAATAGATAGAGGGTTATTATATATTCCCTTAGGTACCAATAGATAGTTCCATATTCAAAATTTGCTTACTGGTCACATTTTCTCGTGGGGTCTAGAACTATCTGTCAACTGTGCGGTTTTAAGTACAAAATATAAAGTGCCGAAAGTGGGAAGAGGACAAAGCGATAAAAAATTAAGATTAAGTGGAGATTTCTCAAAATCTTTCTAATGAATAATAATCATGTTTGATTTGAGTGATATCCCGGTAGACCATCGTATTATGACCGTAAAACAACACTTACCGATAGCATAAACACGAAAAGTACGCGTACGTCCTACACATATTCGCCCTACGACAACGACACAGCATCCCGAATTGAGGGGAAGCCGTTCATTAGATTGAGTGTTGTGAGGACCGATTTCGGGGTTGGAACTATCCATGAAATAGGAGCAGTAACTGAAAACTCCGGATGGCTCATCCGAGCGAGGGAGAGTTTCGGTCGTTCGTAGTCCCCACTTTGTATCACATGCGCGTTCCTATCGAACTTCGTTTGGGGGATTTCACATGGAAACGGAGTTTAGTCACGAGTTGGGTCAAATTGGATCATGAATTGGTCATTGTGTGCCCAATAGAAAAAGAAGAAAAAGTTAAGAGTGGAGAAACAGGGTTTTTGAAATTATGTAACTCGTGGGCACCCTTTAGACCTCGCTATTTGAAACCTCGCTATTTGCAGGGCTTTTTTCTATTATCCACACCCATAAATTACCCATAAATTCTAAAAATGAAAAAGTCTGACAAGTGACACCTCATTTTATAGGTCTTTTTTGCGCTAAACACGATAGTGAAGTCAGAATTGCGATATCTCATCCCGTTATCAGATTAGAGCAGATGAACAAGGAAGAGCATTTCAAGTAACAACCCCGTTTCTTCATATTCAAAGTGCTCCAGTTTGAGAACGGAAAAAGAAATCGCAATTCTGACTTCACCATCGTGTTCAGTGTAGAGAACCCTGAGGTTTCACTCGTAAGACTGTTTCATTTTGGAATTTATGGGTAATCCTCCCCCCTAAAACTTCCTAAAACCCCTTTGGAGTGGCGCGATTCTTCCCATGTCTTTTGGCAGTGAATTTTGGTGAATTTGGCAGTGGATGGTCTGACATGGATTTTGGAATACAAATCTTTCGTAAATTCGAGTTTTAAAAATTTTGGACCGAGAACAATAGCTTCCTTTTCTTCGAAAATTCACTAAAAGATGGTTTTAGTGATGTCTGTTTAAAACCCCTACGTTACCCCTACGGGCTCTAAATAGCTGATAGCCCTGCGATATTTGCGAGACGGATTTTCTCACGGAGTGTTTTTCGGGGGGTATACAGTGGTATACAAGTCGGGGGGTATACAAGTCGTTTAATGTAAAGACAAGTTCCTTCCTCCGCGACCCCACACGGTTTATAGCGAACATAATATGTTATTCAATATTATGTTATTTAATAATATTCAATTGATTGAAAACAGTTCCTCTTATAGTTTATTGAAAAAAAATATATATATATTCTTTGTTGATTGAAAAATAAAATGATATTTTTTAAATCAATTATGTGTTTCAAGTTATTCTCTTTACTTGCTTATCCTGATTTATCCAGAGTCTAGATTATTGATGTTTCAGTAAGTTCAGCATAGCACAACCACAGAGAATAAGACGTGCACAAGTAATATTCGTATAAAGCAGAAGTGAGGAGAAAAATTATGACAATATACCACAACAACACCATTTTTCAAATTATTCTGTTTATTTAAACTCCTGTTGGATCTATTATTATAAGTGCACCAGTTGAAATGGGGAGGAGAGAGAAAATGAGGAAAACGCTTACACCTTTAGTACAAATCAGTTTTTTGTCACCCTGAAAAGTAGGCAATTGTCAGATGTGCTATGCGGGTTCTGAAGCGACGAAATACAATGTCAAACCAATTGAAGGTTTTCTAATCCTTTCGCCGTAATACGAGCACTCGAGCTGTAATAGCCGTGCGCTGATCCAATTGTTACTCTGAAAAAAGAATACTGTTCTCATCCAAACCAGGTTCGCTCTCCGTATAATAACATCGTCCTGCCGATACGGCCCGTCGTTCACCTACTCAACGTTCTTTCCAGTGAAGCCGAGTCGCTGGGTGACTGTGGATGACTCAGAAGGTCGTAACTCAGAGCGCAGGGTTGTCAGAGTAAAGTACTTGCCTGTAATTGCTTTGCTCCCTCACTCGTTCAACTGCCGTCCGTCACCCTCGAAAAAACGGCTTCATGGATTCATGTTCGCATCGATCAATTTTCATGTTGACTTTGATTGGCCGATGCCCCCCTGTGCGCCACGAGGAAAATGTCACAACAAAGTTATGACTGAAACGAGGATTTGATCACAGATAGACACGGAACGAAATTGGTTCATGGAACTGGAAATTGACAGCTCCATGAATTTAATTCAAAACGCAAATAGAAATTTTGGTTGTGAACGACGCAATTTTTTCGACTTTTTCCATGAATAGAACTTTCAAATTGAATAGAAACCCCGAGAACATTTTTCCAACGGTTTATTACATGCGTGGAGCGATGTTCTGTAGCATGCATGGAGCGATGTTCTGTATAATTTTCCTAGCAAATCCTTATCTTAAATCCTAAACTAAGTAATGTCCTAAAATGTTGGCCTACTCCGGATGGTCCTCTTGACTGTACCTAACTAGTTTAGTGCTGATTTTGGCAATTTAGTTGGATCACTTCTTAGTGTAAATTATTTATACTCGTATTAAGAAGTGATCCCACCAACAAACACTAGTAATATCCAAAATCGCCTTCTGTTTCTCTTGAGCTGTTCCCCACAATGAATAACGGCCAGCAATTCATGCTAAAAACCAGTTTTTTTTTCTTCCGCCTTTGGACCCTTATTCTGAACAAACGTCCTGCAAAACACTCCAATTCTTATCTATCCCGATCTTTTAAAACAAATTATACCGTTCTACTTGAAGTTTTCGAGCTTTTGGAGTTTTGAAAATATTCACCCCTACTCTGCAATGTTATATAATCTCCGTTTAAATTTCTATTAATTAATTGTATATCAACATCTCGACAGGATTTCAGGTAGCTACTCGCCGAATGAGGGTCAAGTTGAGATCGGTTGTTAATGATTGACTTCGCGTTGGTTACAAATCCTCAATATCAATCAAATTTCTGTCTCGTAGCCATGTTTTTGTACACGTACAGTTCACTGAAAAGCTAATTTGTCAAGCTTGGCGAGTTATGAACAATTGAACCCGTATGTAGCTCATTTTCGACTTCGGCCGATGACGAATGTTACGTTTGCGATCCGTCCGAACTGAATTCCGTGACCGGCCCAACCCGTTCCTGTAAATCAACGGACCTTGATTATCTTCAAAATCACGAGTTCCCTCTAAGGAAGCAGATTGGTCATCGTCAGGTGACTCACCTTGACTCGCTTCTTAGTCTGAAATCTTTATAATTCTTGTGCTCGAGTGATGAGTATCCTCCGTTCCTTGGAAGATATTTCTTGACTTCTCTATTGAATCTAGATTCCAGACCTATTACTGAGTTGTTACAAAACCGCAATTCCTAGTTTCCCTTTAACACTCCTTTCTTAGCTCGTATAACTAGACCGTCTCTAAATGCTCCTTACGTTTCCCCTAAGCACTTGAATGCTTCACCACTGTAATTTCATCAATTGCACACATTTGTTGGTTGTAGTACGAAACATTACGGGGGCCCAAGCCTGATAAATCTGTACAATATAAGATCAGAAAGTTTGAAGAATTCAGTGGGTTTCATATTTTCAAAGTGAAATTAATGATATAAACTCAAGAAACTAGATCAATTCCATCACAAGGGTTTTCCAAACTTTATTCTGATATAATTGAGAAATAGAATGAAATACAACAACTAGAATGGGGAAATTCAATGTAATTCAACAACTATAATGGACCAAAACGTGTAATACAACAACTAAATTACTTAGGTACCTACTTATCATTTTAAGATGGAAATGTACCCTTCTGAAATGTAAAATACCGAAACATTATTTTTTTGTCAATTAAGTAAGTAATGATTCGAAAAATGCCCATGATCGGTACGATTGGGTTATCGCACACCAATTTCATCACTCGCTCAGAAATCCCTCGTGGACCAAGTAGCGTCTCGTCATCTCAAGAGGTTGGGAATTCTTTTAAATATTCAAACACCCACCGAGTGAGACCCAACTAGTCATCGCTCTCAACGTTCGTTTATCGAATTACAAGGAAGAAACGGGAGTGAGATGGGCGGGAGTGCTCGAGTGCTATAAAACCCAATAGGGGTTGGTGAAGTCGTAAAAAAAGTTAGGGGAGCGGGATAACGTATGATTCATTGGCCTTACTGCGAGAGACAACTTCTATAGTATACGAGGAAAGGGACATTTTACACGCAGTAGGTATCTCACTAGAACAAGAAATATCGAGATATATCTTCAATAAATGAATTATTCCGAAAATAACAACGATGATGCGCAACAGCAGTATTGTTATATGAAAGTATCAGCTACCATATTTTGATTCAATTATGAAGTTTTCACAGGAGATTTCACAGGAATCATTTGTGGTTTCATGTCTTGAAGCCATCATCTGGCAAACGGATATGAGGGAATCCCGCATTCAAAAGCAAAGATTATTGTTAGAGAAAAGACTAGTTTTCTATCTCCAAGGAGCAGTAAAATTCGAACAGTAACAGTAATTCAATAATATTTGAATTACTTGATCTAAGTGGCAAATTATAGCATATAATATACATATATGCTATAATTTTCCACTGAGATCAAGATATCCACCCATTCATAGGAATTTATGTTTTAGTTTAATACGAGTAATACTCGTATGAAAAGAAGTGATTTCTCAGCGAGTAACTGTGAAACCAATCCTTCTAGAAAATCGAATGACCAATTGGAGCCTGAAGGACTTAACGAATTCAACAACGGGCCATTAGAACAGGAGAACCGGCCATTAAAATCAAGTCGAACTAACGAGCAACAGTATTGGAATGAAGATCTTCAGGCGATTCCAGTATCATCTTATTCGAATTCTCTCCTCCCTCCTTTAACCTCGACCATTTCAGTAGGTTTACGGGATCTGCGAAAGTATTTTGAATAATGGGAATCTCTGTCGCCCGTTGGAATTGGTTTATGTAAAGGCACTAGGAAAAATGAATTATAAATCATTGGAAACCACGATGAGCTATTTGCGTTTCAACGGATCATCGTCGATATTAAATAGGAACAATTTTGGTTTATTCGATACTGAACGATTGAAATCGACCGAGAAAAAATGAAGATTAACCCCTCCCCCGTCAAAATTGGTGGGTTTACGTTTTAAGATACGGAGAATCAGAAAATCGAATTAAAACAAATCTCTGTTCTCTTTTTTTATAACCCAAGACTATAGGAAGGGGTTAAAATTGAGATGGTGAAGTTGAGGTTTCAAACGCCATAATTCGGAAATTTCAAAAAGAACAGTAGCTATTTATAATAATCACCGGAACCTCGTTCGTTTAATGAGAGCTCAACGGTAGAACTGAGGAATATTGGGGGCGAGACACTCTGCCACCGATCTATTGTGACGAGGTGATTAGCGACTTCTACATTCTGTCACCTGTGTGAACGTGACATTCTGCCACCTCCCTGGAACCAGTGACAGCGACTCACTTTGCTCAGTAACTGGCAGCTCGACATGGCGGAACAATTGAGAGTTGTGACCTCACGCGTAGGTTCGCAAATACTGTACTTCGAGTGTTTTCGCTACACGAAGCATAGAACCTATAAAAATGGGAACATTTTGTGGAGGTGTTCGTTTACCCGCAACGGTGTCAGGAGCTGCGATAGTGCTCTGACTACCAATTGTTCTACGTCTGCAGTCATCAGGGTATCGAAAACTGAACATTGCCATGATCGCCCAAGTCAACAAGAAAGAGAGCTTGAAGACGTAAGTGCCACCTTTGGTTTATAGAAGGACTTGATTATTCCCCCCATCAACTGATTAGTACCATATGGATTAGTTGAACATATAGATTAAGTGGACGTGGTTGCGGAATAAAAACATCCCCCAATCAACTGATTAGTACCATATAGATTAGTAGGACATGTAGATCAAGTGGACGGGGTTGCGGAATAAAAACATCCCCCCAATCAACTGATTAGTACCATATAGATTAGTTGGTCATAAAGATCAAGTGGACGCGGTTGCGGAATAAAAACATCCCCCCAATCGATAGGTATTTTTGTATGTTTTGTATTTGTGGTGTTACATTGTTGTTGTTAGACACCTTTATGTTCCTGTTGTAACTGGTTGCCCAAATAAATTAATGGTAATAGCAGCTTGAGAGCGGTTATATTTCCCCGTTATTCCTAGGTGAAAGAATGTATAGCTGTTCCCCTCGGAGAACAGTTACAGAGAACGGTTACATTTCCCCGTTATTCGTAGGTGGCAGAATGTAGAACTTTTCCCCTCGAAATCGGTGGCAGAATGTAGGGTTTGAAAAAAGAGCTTAACGGATTATCGGTGGCAGAGTGATGATCGCCAGGAATATTCGTCAACATGAGCGTGAGGGCTGGAACTTCCATCAACTTCTCATACTGGGGTACAGCTGATTCAAACTACTGAGTCTTCTCCGATGCCGAGCTTCTTGATCTGAAATACCTGTCGTGAAGTTAATTTCGAATATTTGTTATAAATCCAATATTTGTTGTATAAATACAAGCAAGTTATAAGTGATTCATTATTAATCTAATTATTGCATTTATCGTTTGAATTAATAAATTAGAGGCCATCATCTAGTAGTTCATTTTACCTCATTCATTTGTGGGGCTTACAAGGATAATGTAGATTGCATTACCATGTGGATTACTATTAAGTACGACAGAAGGTTTGGACAAAATTGCAGCGGTATTAGCGATTTTCGGGCCTCTTTCTGGATAGCAGTGGCGATGGGTGAAGTTATGAACAACTTTCTACCGGAACTATAATCAAAATGAGTTAAATATCACTCCGAAGATTGTACTCCGAAGTTAAAAGGAACTTTTAGAAGTCAGGATTCTTTGAGTAGATCACAGATCACTTTGCGAATCAAACCAATAACTTTTCTTGAAGTTCTTACCACGATTTATTCCTTGTCAAAGAAGAGAGATCGTCTACCCAAAATAACAAATCGAATCTTTGTTTTCTCTGACTACCCCCTCTATATTCTCTTAGCGTCTCATAAAAATATTGGATTCAAGATAACAGTAAGCTAAATAAGAGGGATGCAAATAAACAATCGATTAATTTTGATCGATGTTTCGCTGCGGATTATTTGTATTAATCGATTATTATTACTGATTAATCGGTTTTCGAATACATCAGGATTCGACGCATTCTAATGTGCTTAAAAAATGCTTTCAAATCCAGATGTACTCGTATTCGAAGATAATAAACCAAAAGTACCTATGTTGCATCTGTGGGCACGTCAGTTCCTGCTGAGAAATTCACAAAAGCGGGACTGGGTGATATCCTCTCAAACCTTTTATTTTTACAGATGTCCCAAAACACTACTTTTTTTGGTATACACTTTGTATTGGTTCAATTTATGGTACCTACCCTCGATTTATAATACAAAACTATTTTATGCAATTTTATTCGTTTTGGCATTCCTTTATCTTCATCAGCCTTGTAATTTAACAATAGGTCGTCACCAAGACGAAGAAAACCATCCGAAAGCAAATAATTATGTGTTTGAAATAATTACTTAAATTATTTGCTTTCGATTAATCAAACATCGATTATTTAATACCAATTAATCGGTCACATCGATTATTACCTTACGATTAATCATTTGATGTTATAATCGATTATTTGGTTCCGATGTTGCACCCCTAGTACATAACACACCGCTAATATTTCTGAACGCGCTTTCCTGAGACATTGTCGTAAATACACTCAATGATCAACAAAACCAAAATGATCGGAGTCGTTCTGACAAAAGAAATAAGTCGTTATTATTTACCCATTAAGGCGTACACTGGGAAATGGTGTAGTTTTCACCGTTAGGTTTACCGGGCAAGGTGATATCATTTCATACCGAAGAAGTCTCGTCATCATTAGTCAGTGGTCTGCCTCAAGGTCGACCAACAAGCTGTTCTAATTCCGTAATGTAGATTCACAATTACAGCGAAATGATGTTCTACATTTTCAATTGTAGCATTGGCTCATCAAGAGTTGGGCCAATGAGATTTAGGTGGAAATCGAGCTCTCATCCTCTGGCTAACTGAAGACATTTTTGGACTCTTTCGCAGCCAGACGGAAAAGCATCGTCTAGGTCTGGTGGTTTGGTCATGATTGATGGTTCCAGTATGTGTTAATTAGGTACATTAGCATCCAGGTAATTCGTAACTTCGACTGATGATACTAACAATAAAAACTCTGCAAATTCTTGACACAACGGTTCATTATCTTCTTTGTACAGATCACCCTTCTGTCTAGATCACTACGTCTAAATGTCTAGATCCTAAATGTTAGATTAATTATTATTATCAATTATCACTAATTATTAACAATTTTATCAAGTACCTAGTGACAATTATTATAATTTATTGTTAGGTATTAATAATTCGTATTTATTAATTATTATTAATTATGATTAATTAATACGATATAATTCTGGGGTTTTTAATACTACGTCGGTAATAATTTTTCTATAAAAGAAGTACCTACCAACAAACATTCGAAATTACCTTCATTTCCGTAGCACGAAACGCACCTCAGAACAACAAACTCGACATCACTTAAGCCATATGATGTTCCAAAGAGCTTGTTAGTATGAAAATGGACTTGTATTTCAACAGTTTGATTCACGATCGTGTTGTGAGGCACAATCTTTGAGCCGTCATTGTGAACGAACGGCTGGTCGTACAAAGCTGCGGATGGTCTTAAAAAATTCTACGGAACGAACTCTATCTAAATATGAAATAAAAAACATACCGTTCGATATGAATTTTTCGAGATATGAAATTTTCAAAATTTCAAAATTCGTTTTGAACCCCTTCCCCTTGACCTAGGGTTATGAAAAGTTTCGTGGATCATTGTGGGGCTGGTCCAAACCCAGAAACCAAATTTCGTAATTTTAGCTCAACGCTAACTGGGCAAAGTG
Source organism: Stenodema calcarata (assembly GCA_963920205.1). Classification (NCBI taxonomy): domain Eukaryota; kingdom Metazoa; phylum Arthropoda; class Insecta; order Hemiptera; family Miridae; genus Stenodema; species Stenodema calcarata. Next base: position 43,132,461 of record OY986049.1, on the reverse strand, counting down.
CCTCGGACGGCGGACGGCGGACGGCGTACGGCGGACGGCGTACGGCGGACGGACGGATTTTTTTTTATTCGATTTTCTGAATCTACGTATCTTGAAACGTAAACCAACAAATTTTGAGGGGGGGTTAAAATTTTTTTTTCTTTGGGCGATTCCAATGGTTCATTATCGAAGATAATAAACCAAAATAAGTTGAAACTATAATACAAATATCTTGCCCAGCTACAGAAGTGGCACGACACGTTTCAGATTTTCAGACAGACACGAACGTGGCTGAACAAAGGAACGAAATGAACGGAGAAAGGAGAGGAAATTGCGGGCTCCACGGATGCTATTTATAAACGTACAAAGCGATTCAACAAGAACTCTCTGTGGTCCAAGTCAGTTTACAATATACGACGAATTCCGGATGAAACAGAAATCCATCGTTCTTTTACGAATTTCCAAAGCCGACAAAGCACTGAGAATTATGGAGATGATGAAAAACGTCTTCAAGGTATATATTGGGGTCTTTGTTATATACTATTCCAACGAAACTTCTTCATTGACTGTAACTCATGAGATCCCTTCGGCTTCTGGTTGAAACTATAAACCACTAACCCATACGAACCCATACTATGTCTACCGAAATAAGGACACATGCTCTCATCTATGGACAATTTTTCCTCGAGAATCGCTAGTTTCAGGAACCGTTCATTCAGTAGCGATATAAAAGGTGTCAGGTTTGCAAATTTATCAATAGAATGAATAATATCCATTGTGCAGATAATGATAACCTCACCCCTAATGATAAATTTGCGATCCTGACACCTCATATATCGCTAGGTGCTAAATGAAAAACTGTCTGTAGATGAGAACATGAGTCCTTATTTCGGTGAACATAGTGCCAAACAATTCATAAGAGGGAAACCCATACGATTTGGAAATAAAATGTAGTGCGTTTGCAATCCAAATGGTTATCTCATTCAGTTTCATCCACATAATGGTAACGAAGCCTCCCGTCCAAGAAATGTGTCATTAGGAGAATCACATTGGCTTATCGATGAATAGAAACAAGGAAGATGACATTGTGCTATTTGCAAGAAATACACTCATAACTCATAAATACACTGAATTTACACAAACAATGTTTCAAAGAATTTCACATTTGAAATTGAATCAACAGTTTGTTATGAAAATGTTTTATAAACCTTTTACGTAATAAAACACAGTTTGAATGAAGTTGCAAGCCATTTATTATGATGCCTAACATAGTTAAAACAAAATGGGTAAGCGGTGAAAGGAGGGGAGGAGGTATTTATATGCATCAGATGTTAAAAATGTATTTCATCATATTATGATGAACAACCCGTCCAGTGTTCCCATATGGAAACGTGGAAATATAGAGGATCTGACCACGGGAATCTTGTTGAGATCATCTAACTAGCCATGCTTGAACTTTAGAAACGATTTTTCATAGCGATTTTCTAATAATCCAGTAAGAACAAAATTCGCGCAAAAATGGGTTAATTAACTTTGCGTCAGAACGAAAATCTAGCAGAAATCGGATTCAAGAAAGTTTTAAAAAAGATCGATGAGGCTTTGACATTTTCGCCGTGAAGTACCTAAATAAATCCTTGATAGAGTTGGCCCTTTCCGGTTCCTTCCTCGTGTAACAGAGGGGAAGAGAAGCTTCCGAATGTCAGACCAGGGAAGGGAGCGGTTTGATCGATAACAAGAGAAATGTTAGGGCATCCCTTCCGATCGCTGTTGGAGTTGTAGACCACGGGATGCAAAAGCTGTGTCGTGTAGGAGGACAGCCGGTTTATAAACACAACGGAGATCGAGAGAATATTCAAAAGGGTTCCATAGTAAGAGGTAAATCACAAGTATCGAACGAGAAGTGCCTAGTTACTGTTGTAATTCGTGGACCTTGATAATCATGTATCAAGTTGACTCTAGCTCATTAGAGGAGTAGAGGCAGTAGGTGTAACTTCCTGGGATTGTTACATGGATTCAAATCATTAGTTCATTAGTTGGTATGTATATCCAAAACCAATTACACCAACTACATGAAATGTAGACATCAGCAAAACCCGTGCCATTTGGTTTACTTCGAAGTAGATACATACAGCAAGCGTTCGACAGTAGGTGCTTATACAAACTACGTCAAGACCTTCTTTTGTCAACACTCCAACACCACTAACAATTGTGGTCGCGCTGCGAAATAGTTACTCGACACCGAGATCAATACAAGAGGGAGTGGCACTAAGCAGCGTGTTGTGGCTTTATTCATATTCCACATACACAAGTGAAATGCGTCTCGAAGTTCCGGGAGGGTTTTCGGGCCTGCACGCAAACGATTAAGAATATGCTGCGTCACAAGTATCAGAAGTGGTAAAGGCGGAGCCTCCAACAAATGGTAGACGTATTTTGTCAATGGTGCACATACCAACGAAAACAAGTTAAGAAAATTTCTTGTATTTATATTAATACAGGGACCCCAACCAAAACGAACAGAACATCAACTCTGGAATTTCACTATCTCGGACAACTAACTAATCCCGATCAAAACCTCGCGTATACAAACGAAAACTTCTACACACAAGATTAATAACATCATATTCCACCAAAATGTCTGCGAATTGTTGAGGTGGATTGCACGATAATGAGATAAAAACAATAAAAATTGAGAAACTTTAAAGAAAAAACATGTACCTACTTGTTTACTCAACAGTTTTTTTATATTGATAATAATTATAATTATTTTTATTTTGTACAGATCAATTTTCGTCTTTCGTCAAAATTCGTATTTGTCTTGTAATATACGTCCACAAATATGGCGATCAACACAATAATGGACCACGAATAATTTCAATTACAAGCAGTAAAATATGTAAGAGAAAATGAAGCGAAACCATTCGCGAATGGTCATCTTTCAATAGAGCTGAGACAATCAGCTTTCCTTCTCCTTTTGCATATTATTATTTTTTGTTCACTTGAAGTTGGTTCTTTGAACAGAAGAATACTTAAATGTTTACCGAGTGTTTTTTTAAATCAAATTTTATTTGGCTTTGTTAAGAGTACATACAGCCACGCATACTGAATCATCACACTATGGTCATGTATATAAATCAATAATCAAAATGCCTTCGCATACAATAACGAATACAATTAAAATGAAACTTATTGGATAAACAAATCAAACACATCAAACTCATGTACAAAATGAAAAACACCAATTTCCGACAGAATTTACCAATAATGGAAAGGTAAATCTAGTGTGCCCACAAATTTTTGACATATTACATAGATCTCTAAGGTCTTTATAGGAATCACACTCCATCGTTATATGTTCCAGCGTCCCTTCAACATCTCCGCAGTGCCTGGCATTTAAGCTCCGGATTTAAGAACCTATGGACGTAGCTCGCACACAAACCGTACAAATGTAGGTTCGAGCGCAACCTACATCTGAACCCAGCAGACCAAGGATATAAATTTGGTTGGGCTTGAATTTCTTTACACTGCTTTCCGTTGTCTGATCTTATGTATTCGGCAACCCACACAGATTTGTAATGGCGGTTTATGGTCGGGTAAAAACCTTCTTTGGGAATTTTCATTTCTAACTTGGTTCCATTAGTTGCCCCTTCCTTAGCCAATCTATCTACGTCCTCGTTATATTGGATACCCACTGTGAGCTTTGATCCAAATGTTTTTCACGGTCACATCCAATCGTGAAAGGTGCAACACCTTTGTCAGAATAGTGGCTAATACCAACGTATTTCTCGATCTCATTAGACCTTTTCCTTTCAATAGCTTCAAGGCACTCAATGAGTCAGAAAGCAATATTGTTGCAAATGGTCGCACTATTATTAATCACGTAGTCAAGAGCTTGTATGATAGCAATCATGGCTGCTGTAAAGCTGGAACATTGTTTGGGTAATAAGTACTTCCCATGACTATTATAATGAACGCGCAACCCACGCTAGTGGAGCATTAGGAGCCGTTAGTGAATAAAATGGAGTGTTCCAAATATTTATTACGCAATATTCCAAGAAATTGGAGTCAACTATTAAGTGGGACTCCTCGAGGGGTTTTCCGTTTGAAGTAACCTGAACTGTTAATATTAGAGCTTCATAAGATATCGTAAATTGAGGCGGTCTCGGGGGATGAATAAAACTATTGACTTTTAATTCACAGAAGTCCTGAATAAAACTATTGACAATGGGGGCATGTTTGAGGGGCAAATGTTTGGTTTTCTAAACAGAAGAATACTTGAATTTTTATCGAGTAATTAATATGTATGAAATTTTGCGTATGCAAGTACAAGCGCTACCATTGTCACAATCGCAATAGACATTCAAGAGAGACTATCTGTACATCAACCTGTATAACCCCCTTAGAATATAAATACATGAGCATGTTGAAATTGCAATCCTCGGTTCCTTCATTCGATTATGAATCAATGGATGCGACTCAATCAACAGTGGCCAATTCGAAATGAGAAGTGATCTGATTGGATGCCTCCAGGATGAATTAACAGACGGAGATACGTGTGTGGGACACGATACGAGGGGTTGTCCCCGATACCTTCATTGTTCCTTTGTCCACTCGCTCTTTGTTGATCTCGATTGGAGCAATTGTTAGACTAAGACGCGACCTTCTCGTGGCTCGACCTTGGCAGTTGAAGATAATAAATGGCGTTATGGAGGGGAATAAAAATAAGGCCATATCGTACCTGATGAAGATCGTAAAACTGACTCAAATGGTTCGGAATGTTTAATAATGAAAGAGAATTAACATTGAACCGTGTAAGTCATGTCTTATTTTGTAGTAGTTTCACCAGGTGTCGGGCGTTGTATAGAAACGCCTTACGAAGAAACTGAGCAAACCAAATTAGCGGTAGTTTAGATAAGACATCTAACAAGTGTCGTTCCAAGTCTAATGAGAGTGAACAGCCATCAGGAACCCGTAATTTGAGAAGACTAAGTGATGTAACAGGCAAGAAAATAGCCTTAAACGTACAGCCACGACCGCACGGCACACATCTTCAAGGGATTAAGATTTAAGAGGATTGTAGAGGTTGATCCAGACTAGACAAGACAGTGACAGGCTGGCGGTGGGCGAAGGATCGATGTCACAAAAACTCTGACGACGAATAGAGTGAACTTGGTTCCACCGAGGAAATACACGTACAGAGAGGAAAAAGGGATAAGAATGGTTATAAGAATGGTTATATAGAGGAAGACGAGAACGACAACAATGACAAGGAAGAGTTCTTTCATTTTCCTTTGGAATTGGGTTCAAATCGAATTTGTTAGTGCCCAAGAAACGTGAACCCTCCTTATTGGTAAGTGTTGTTTACGCCGCGTTTACACCAAAGTCTTTCTCTAAGTTTTCCACACGTTACGGCAATTTGTCGCGTTTTCTACAAAATACAGCAGCTTTCTACCGTCCACCATTGAAGAGACAAATCTTTCACTAAATTTTGGTTCTGGCCAAGTTTCAGTAAAGATCAGAGAAAGTTGACAACTAAAAGTGGAAGATTTGTTGCTGCGCGCTTTGCGCAAGCAACTAGAAGGAAACTAGTGGAGAACTGTTCCCTCCCCATTGTTCTTATAGTTCAGCACTTGTAACAAGGCTTTACAAACTTCAATCACGAACAGTAAAATGGTTGATTTTGAGATTTCAAGCAACCGAGACTTGTGTATGAATCACCAATAGCCAAGAGTAGTTTTCTTGGACAGGTACGTTTCTTATGTCCAATCATTGAAATCAAATACTCGAAGTCACTACTGGTGTTCGACACTTCCGTCGCACCTCAGCTCACCACTCAACGGATCGACATCATCTTCTCGGAGATCAGCTTTCATGTCAACTCCATTGTGCCTATCACTAGTCTTCATAATCAGAATCATAGCCTAACACTAGCGGTCGCCAAGACAGAAGTAGTTGTCTTTAACCGTAAGCGCATACCCACGTTTTGTTTTTTGCTCTTGAAATGAAGAGTGTCTTTACTCAAAATGTGACTCTCACTGCACAGGAATAGTAATGGAAGTTCACAGGAAAAACGTCATAATTCGAAATGTGACACTATTCCTGTTGCTAACTACGCACAACCCGTTCAAAACACAAGTGAGATGTGCCGTTGTTCCTGCGTCTGCTCTTCGCCATTTTTGCAATGGAAGAATGACACATGCTGCACTCTTGGGGCGGACCACCGAGATATTTGTACGTCGTTTTTCCTGTTGCAAGGCACACCAAGAAGGAACATTGTTATTACGGTAAAACCCATAAAATGAATTTTTTTTTAGTTCTGTCACTTTTCTTGCGGATGAGCGATATGTGGAGAAGGTGTTGAGGGCCAAGATGCTCCTTGGACGGGGGCGGCAAAGAGAAGGAGAGAACTCAGCACGAAGTAATGTGTTAAACGGAAAAGGTAGGTGTCACAATATTAAGCATACAAGTAACAAATTATTAAAAGTGATACTTGACGCATTTGTATTATATCAGAATTGGCATTATTAGAAACATTTAAAAAGAACAAATCATTTTTTGTCACATGTTAATTGTGTCACATGTTATGGTGTTCATTGGTTGACTCATTAGTGAGGCTGATGGTAAGTAGGTAATGTGTCATCTTCCCTTCTGTGTATATATTTTTGTTTTTTTGTTTATGAGAGAGGGGGCAGTTCTTCAGGTACGACTTTTTTCAAGAACCATGCGTTTCTTCTGTACTGTCGACCATTTCTGGCTTCAATGACATAAGATCTTGGTTGTGGTCCTCTTCTCAATATAGTAGCTGGTTGCCAGTTCCTGGGCTCCATTCGGAAGAGGACTTCTTCCCCCTCATCGTACTGAAGACATTTTGTTTTTCTAGCATCCCCATAGTGCTTGTATCTTGCTCGCGTGGCTTGCAGTTCATTTTGTATGTATGACAGTACACTTGGCTCCAGTAGTGAAGATGTTGTTGGTAGGAGCGTTCGAGTTCGGCGACTCATCAGCCGTTGAACTGGTGAGCCTAGAGTTCCGCTCGGAACGTTGCGCTGGTGGAGTAATGCAAGATAGGGGTCAGATTTTTCATCGAGACATTTCTTGAGAAGTAGTTTTGCCTCCTGAACATATCTTTCTGCAAGTCCATTTGAACGGGAGAATAGAGGGCTCGAGATTCTTTGGTTGAACTGCCACTCCGTCTCAAACAGTTTGAACTCTTGGGAATTGTACTGTGTTCCTCCGTCTGATAATAGCATTTCAGGAATCCCATGTACCGAGAACCATTGCTTTAGTTTCTGGATTATGCTGTACGATGATGTACTTCTTATCTCAGCGAAGTCATAAAATCCTGAAAAAGAATCTGCGATTAATATGTAGTCTTTTCCATAAAGATGGTACAAGTCCGTACCCACTTCCATCCATGGTCTTGTTGGCACTGGTAGTTGCATAATTTCAGCCTCTTGGTTATCTCTCTGGAACTTGTTACACGTTCTACATTTTTTAACGAATTCTGTGATGTCCTTAGAAACATTTGGCCAAAATACGTGATCACGTCCAACTTGGAGTGACGCCTGGATGCCTCGGTGCCCCAGATGAATATGTTGTAGTACTAAAGGGCGGAGTGGCATGGGTACATACAGCCTGTGTCCTTTAAAAATCATATTTTCATGTACTGCGAGTTCATCTCTGTAAGACCAATGTTTTTCAATTATCAAAGGTAACAGAGATTTCTCAGTAGGCCACCCTCTGAGGATAGTGTCTCGTAGGAGGGCTAGTTCTGGATCTTGATCAGTCAAAGCTTGAGTTTCTTCAATTCTGGTTTTAGACATTGCTACGATGAGGTCCACGGCGAATGGCAGCGGTTCGTCATCAGGTCGTTCTACATTATTGCAGTCTCGGCTTAAGGTATCCGCTATATATAATTCTTTGCCCTTCTTGTACTCAATTTTTGGTAAGTATGGAATTATTCCCATTATTATTCTTTTCAGACGAGGGGGGGCATCGTGCAGCGGTTTCTTGAATATAGACTCTAGGGGCTTGTGGTCTGTTTCTATTGTTAAGTCTGTTGACCCCCAAATGTATTCATGAAATTTTTTACAGGCGAAAGCGATTGCTAGTGCCTCTTTCTCTAATTGGCTGTAACCTTGTTGCGTTCTTGTCAAAGATTTAGATGAATATGCCACTGGTTGACCTTCCTGCATCAGAACCGCGCCTGCTGCATACGAGCTCGAGTCAACTGATAGTTTGATGGGGAGGTTAGGGTCATAAAATCTCAAAAGTGGTGGCGATGCTAGCACATATTTTAACTTGGTGAATGCTTTTTCCTGTTCGACATCCCAAAACCAGACGTTTTCTTTCGCTAATAATTTCCGCAGTGCAGCTGTTTCGTTTGAAAAATTTTGAATAAATTTTCCAAGGTATGTTATCATGCCTAAAAATCGTTGAAGTTCTGTAATGTTAGTTGGTCTTTTCAGTTTATTTATGGCTTCAACTTTTTGAGGGTCAGGGAGAAGGCCATCGCTAGTCAAAATGTGGCCTAGAAATTTGATTTTCCGCTCAGCAAAGGTGCATTTGTCTTTATTCAACTTCAAACCTGCCTTCGTTAAAGTTGCTAATACTTTTTCTGTCCGAGCTTCCAGAATTTCTTGGTTTGAAGCATGGATTAAAATGTCATCCATTGAGCACTCAACTCCTTCAAGACCTGATAATATGGAGTTCATAGCCTGCTGGAACACTTCTGGAGCAGAGCAGACCCCAAATGGAAGTCTTAAATAAGAGTAGCGCCCCCAAGGACTAGAAAAAGTCAAATACTTGGAGCTTTTTTCAGAGACTTTTATCTGCCAGAACCCCTTTTTGCAATCGAGCAAAGTGAAAATTTTTGAACCACTGATTCTTGCAGCTATTTCTTCTAGGGTTTGAAGAGGATGATGTCTCCTTTTGATATTTTTATTTAGGTCACTAGGATCTAAACATATTCGGACTTTGTCTTTTTGCCGAACGACAACCATGGGGGAGACCACAGGTGTTGCCTCCGTGACTGGCTTAATGATACCCAGTTCCACCATAGAATCTAACTCCCTCTTGACCTGGTCACGAATACTATAAGGGACGCGTCTAGCTGGAAATATTTTCAAGTTGGCATTATCAATGAGGTCTATGTCATATTCAAAGTTTTTCAAACATCCAATGCCTTGGAAAATGTCGGAATCCTCAGAGGAAGTGTGGATATCCATTATTCTCCTAATGAATCCTAAACTTTGACATGACTCTCGCCCTAGAATAGCAGGAAAATTATTACCGACAACAATAAATTTAACATTGTATGTTTCCTTTTGATTAGTAATAATATCTGCATTACATTGTCCAAGAACCGGTAACTTGTCATTTGTGTAAGAGATAAGATGGTTGACTGATGAGCTTGTGATGTTCAAACCACTCTTATTTGCTATGGTTTCGGTAATGACGTTGCATTGAGCCCCGGTATCCAGCTTGAACAAAATTTTGTTGTTCTTAGGAAGCAGTAGGTATTCTGTCCAGTCCTGCGACGACTTATTCCCTAAAGAATTTATGAAGAGTACATGATCTGTTGAGAGCGAATCCACTACTTGTTCGTCGTTACCCTTATTCTCGACTGACAAAGCCTTAACTCCCTTTTGCATATCTGGGTGCCTTGAACGGCACATCGAAGGCACATGTCCCAGCCGGCCACATTTTGCGCATTGTTTTTTGTAGGCAGGGCAGGATCTTCGGCCATGACGATCTCCGCAGCGAGAACATAGGTACGTGTCACTGTCTGAAACTTGTACATGGGCATTAGAGACATTACCGCTTTGTGGTCGGATAATAGCATGAACCCAACCGCTCTTATTAGACATTTTTTCAATTTGGGCACTGATCTCTTCCGCAGCTCGACACATGCTAACGGTTTTTTCCAACGTCAGATTTTCGGCTTCAAAGAGTTTCTGGCGGGTGTCATTGCTGTCAAGACCACATACCAATCGATCGCGAACTAAAACATCTTTAATTTTACCATACTCGCATTTACTAGCTTGATTTTGTACTTTGCTAAGAAATTCGTTGAATTGTTCGTCTTTCTGCTGTGATAGCTTGTTAAAGAGAAAACGTTCATAAATTACATTAGACTTTTTCACGAAATATTGGCTAAATTTCTCTTTAATTGTATCTAAGTCGGCTTCTTCGTCATCCTCATCTAATCCAAATGAATCGTAAACGGAGAACGCATCTTCACCTATGGAAGTCATGAAGATTGCTATTTGTTTATCCATACTTTTCTTGTGTAAATTAGTTGCGACGGAGAACCACTCAAAGTGCTTTAGCCATTGTTTCCACCTTGTAGCCATATTACTGTCAGTGTTTATTACTAAAGGTCTTGGAGGTTTGAGGCTTACCGCACTGTCATCTCTTCTGTCTTCATCCTCGCTCTTGCCTGGCGAGGCCTGCTTCTTTTTTCCACTTAGTTTCGGCACCATGTCACAATATTAAGCATACAAGTAACAAATTATTAAAAGTGATACTTGACGCATTTGTATTATATCAGAATTGGCATTATTAGAAACATTTAAAAAGAACAAATCATTTTTTGTCACATGTTAATTGTGTCACATGTTATGGTGTTCATTGGTTGACTCATTAGTGAGGCTGATGGTAAGTAGGTAATGTGTCAGTAGGTGAGGTTTTAGTCCCACATAACCTACGAAAAAAAAATTTCTTTGGCAATTTCGACTTGTTGCTCCAAATTTGAGAACAGCATCTTTTAGTTTACTACAAAAAATCTTCCACTTGTTGCTCTAATTTGAGAAGAGTAACTCTTAGTTGTCAACTTTGGTGTAAACGCGTCTTTACTATACACACTAATCTATTGGGAACTCAAGTGTTTCACTTATTAATTTTTATACAGTTCTTACTCCATTAACTACTCCACAAGCAAAATTTCTATCCAAGTTGTGAAAATTCGTTGCAAATTTTGCAGATAACAGGATTTATAGACGAACCCTACAGAGGAAGAAAGGAATCATTTTGGTGCTTGAAGGATGCAAAATTTTCCCTCGAAAGACGAAACTTGATAATATCGCGTAGGTTTGCTTTGAACAAAGATAATTCCGTTCAAGACGAAGAAAAAATAGAAAACAGCAAATAACTTGGGAATTTGTTTAATCTGAAGAAGCACATAAATGTTTAGGATTGAATACTAATACGTACGTTCAACATTGTGGTTCCCCCATATTGGTGAATTTCCTTGAATAAAAAAGCATTTATTGTTCACTTTCAAAACAATTTGGAGAATTTATGGTTACTCAAATCGTTTACATAGCCCTAAGACATATCTACGTCAAAATGCCATGAACCAACTCCTATACATAAATTCAAGGAAGAGGACGGATTTCAACCTGCCAAGAGCGACTCTCTACAACAATTTTTTTCCTGCAACAGGCCTCAGTTTATGAATGAGGTGTCATTATTGAAATTGCAACAGCCTCATTTATGACGCAACGATAATTACTCAGGCCGTTTCGAGTTGCAGAACGGGAGGTACGTAATGAACCGTTATCCGCCGATAGTCACAAAACCGTTTGTAACTTGGTTCTTTTTAGTCGTTCCCCTTCAAGGTGACCAGGGATTCGCTTTTCAAAGAACTCCGCCATTCGTTGAAATGGTCGATAAAATATCTTCGACACTGGACTCTTTGGTAAGAAAAGAGTTTGTTTTTTTCCGTGCAGACGTACAATTAGATTTGAAGACGTCCCAGAATTAGTAAGGCGAAACTAACCGGTAAAAGCCTGCAATCACCTATATCTCGGTGGTATCCGTCCACTAGTATACATTCGTACACGGAGTATAATTTATCAATATTCATTATATTATCGATATTATCCTTATTCACCATTGAGATAGTGTAGGTATACATTTATACCAGTAAATATTTATATCAGTAAATGTGGAAAAATCTTAATTCCGACTGAATGCTAAAACCTAGATTTGACTTTTTGGCGCTTTTTGCAGATTGGTACAATAACTATCGCAACTAGTCACGATTAGGGTGAAAGTTTGGGAATTTTGAATCGACAGTCCACCTTTGGTGACCATTGGAATTTCAAAATCCGGACCAGGGCTGAACAAGAGATGACTTGATTCGGTCCGCCCTAAGGCCAAAATAGCCATCATATGAACCAAGAGTTCTGCGGTGTATTGCCGAGGCACCTTGGTACATAGGTACGAACGGCTCATCTCCATCGTGACCTACAGATAGAGACTGTTGGCGAAATAATAAGAAAACTTGGGGTGGAGCACGACAACCGGCTCCACAAACATCCAAAAGTTGAAGTATTGAACCAAATAGACAACAGCTGAGACATACAAAGACTGAAGAGGATCAAACCAATCTATAGACCATAAAAACGATCTAATGTATTAGAAAAACGTTGCTAGATGTTGTAATATAGTTGTAACATTAATTAAATAAATAATAAAAAAAAGGGTAAGTCTTTCATTATCGCACCCACAAAATGACCTCAGTAACTCTTCTGCTGTAAAACAAGTCTACACTGTGATGAATGGTAACCAACGATGGCTTATGACTCATACTGCACCTCCTGATCTAATTATCACATTACTAATGAGATAATTAGGTCACGGGGTTTAAAATGGTGATTTCATGGAAACGTGAAGAGCAGGCGAAAAAACAACGGAGCGATGGGATGTCGTCAGCCGTTGCGCAACCCGCTCAGACTCAGATAAGCCGCTCCTGAGGTGGGGCTTGATAAATCTAATACCTTCGCCATCATACAAACACAGATAGCGAATGTAAATAACGGACGGGTACGTAACCTATTCGCTCTGAATTTTTTGCTTGTTCGCTACCCAAAATAGTCAATCTCACTATCCATTCACTAAAACTACTTACTGGTTGAATAGTCTGGATTCAGTCAATACACTACATGTGAAGACATTGTGAAATAAATCTTTTGGGACCAAGCGTGTACTTAGGACAGCGACTGGTGACGAATGGTGTGAGGCATCCTCTTGTGTTTCACCTTAACCACGGGTTTTCGAAGAAGATTGCTTCAATTTTGAGTAACAAGGCTTTTAAGGTACGCCCTCGACATGAATCATTTCGGGTCCTAGACTTGATATCCAGAATCAAGCTGGAACCTTGACTACTTCGAAACAGTTCTATTTATCCACATCGAGTCGACTGTAAAACTTGGTTATCAAGACGCTCCATTCTGGGAATCTTTGGAAAGCGAGTACGAAATGTATTCAAGACATTTGATTGAGGTGACTCTGCGATTTCACTGGAGAACTCGCTGGAGACCACTCACCATCACCATTATCACTGTATTGTTAGCGGGCTTACCTGTAACAAACCAAAACCAACATTAATAAATTGTTTAATAATATCCAATATACTAATAACAATACAAGCACATTTATTTATATTCATATGTCAAAGAAGGTGGTGGCATAGATGGTGGTAAGCTAACTTCAATATTTAATTGAATGATATTATAATAATATTATAATATCATTCAATTAAATTGAATGATATTATAATAATATTATAATATCATTCAATTGATATTATATCATAATATAATTATATTATATTATAATATATTATATCATAATATAATTATATTATATTATATATAATAATTATATTATGTTATAATATCAATACCTATAATATTATTATATTAACGAGGATGGAACGGGCGAGAGATAGTATTGAACTAAATTAGGCACGATGTACCCAGAAGTCAAGAAGTCCTCTCCTTGGCGATGGCCTGAACTTTTATTTAAAATTAACATGTTTGACCAAATCTGATTGTACTGATTGTATATATGTTTTCGAAGGAATAAACTTATTTTTCATTTTATTTCAACTAGTTTCATTCATGCTTCGGAGAATCCTGGGTTCGATTCTTGGGCTGGATGCATGTCCAGCAAATCAAACTTGAACTATGTAATAGTAGTTGACTAGATCTAGCCTTTATTGATTGTCACTGGTAGATGGGCAGGATTACTCAGATATTATAAATAAAACAATGTACCATTAGAAGGAATGTTGTCAACGGGACTGTCCCACTCGTACATCATTTTAGAAAAGTTGGTTCCACCCGTGCCATGAGTGAGGCAAAGCGAATCAGAGAGTTGAAAACTATTATTTAGATGGAAATAACTGCCATACGTATTTGAGGCAAATACAACGAAATAAATGAATTCCAATCATATATGATTAAATTGATCAACACCTAATTCGGTATAGGCTCCGAGGGCCCTAACTACAAACGAAAACGTCTAAACAAAGAAAAGTCTCGTCCTTTTCAAAGTCAATTCCTATTACCCCGACATTTTAACAACGTACTGACACATATTTTGAATTACAGGGACCTTGTATATCCCGATTAATCCGATATTTTAGCACACCAATTTCACCAAAACACCAATTTCAAGATTTTCATGACCTTCAAACACTTAAAAGAGCCTCTCATACCCTTCCCCGTTTTCTAGGTGAATGCTGTTTCCTTTTTTTGCCCAAAATTCAACACCAAATTCAAATTTTCCTTAAACATCAAAATGGGTGTTGCAGGACTGTCACTATTAACTCCCCTAATGCAATGCACAGATGACCCAACTAGTAGACTGAAAGGCGAAGTTTTTCACAATCGACCGGAACAAACAGCCACACATTTTTTCAGATGATGTTGTAAGAGCCAATTTAGTTTATACCCGAGAGTTTGCGATCACTCACGTCTAAGTGTTAGCTGAACTTACAGCTCTTTCCGTGTAAATTCCCCGACATTCCAATACATTCACTCATTGTTATTCTCTGACACTTAGGGAACTGAAAACCCCCAAGGAAACACAACAAGATCTCAAAACATAATTTTTTTACGCCGTAAAAGGCAATTTCAGCGGAAAAAAACACTGCGCAACGTTCAACTGAAACCGCGGCTATTACGTAACATTGGATACGACCAAGTGACAATAAAAATGAGTGCAATGATCGGACCTCACAAACAAAACGAGACACTTAGTAGTGTTACACTGTAAATGGTGTTGCATGAACATTGAGGAAGATGCTGTAAATGACTAAGTAGTAACGTTTTCTTTTCATTCGATAAACTACTGATAACTCATTTTTATTCATTCAATTGTGTCATGATAGCGGTAAATTCAAGTAAAATAAGTAGAAGTAGTTCTTGGTAAGTAAACTAAAATATCATATTATCATCTTTGCTTCCTCCTGAAGTGGTTTCAGAGTGAATTGAAAACATTGGTTTGTATAACTCGAAATGTGGTTTCAACGAATTGTTGGTCCTCTATAATATAACACCAACATGTATTGTAGACCTTGTAAAAAGAACTGATACCCAACGACTTGCTATTAATGTGAATTTAGTATGTCATAAACTTGCCAGTGTTCAACAGGTTGGCGTTCTCACATGAATAGGTCGCCTGTAGTTGTAGACCAGCCATAAACTGGTGATACCCATATTGGACATGATTGACGCGGAATAGGTCGAGCGAGGTAGTTATTACTGGGTTAAGTTGTGGGATATCAAAATGGAAATATTCACTCGACTTTGTCTCTTCGAATTCCTTCAAAATATCATTCACTAATTCGGAATTCACTAGGACTCCACAAACGTGAAATCCAACACATGGGTGGATAATTTTTCTGGTGCTGGAAGAGCAGACGATAAACCAATTACGCTGCTTCATTTACTCCATACTTCCATCCACTCTTCTTACTCATTCAGGAGTAGCAAGGTGTTTATGTCGCGAAATTCGTCATGGCAAAGGGTCTTCGATGTTATATCGTGATGATATGATAAAAGAACTTAATTTAGGAATGTTTTCTTCACCTTCCATTGTCCAGAGGCAATCAGTCCCCACCGGCCTTCAGCTATCCGCTAATTTCGGTTATCTTCAATAAACTCGTGTTATTCAGAGCATGATATCATCTGGGACACCAATTAGGGCTTTGTCCCAATGCGGCGAACTCAAAGCCTCATTTGAGGAATAACACAATGAAAGAAAAGTCAAAGTGAGGTAAGGAAACGTAATAATATTATGAACGAACAAGGTAAATAGATTGGTAAATTAATAAATCCACCATGATGTAGGAACCGTAAGGAACGATGGATAATTTTTGGTTTATTATCTTTTTTTAAATTGATACATATGTACTTAAGTAGTTACGCAGATGTTCTTTCGTCTCCTGACCAGAGAGATGCGAGAGATAGAGCTCACCTAGATCTTCACAACATTGCAAGATAACCAGGAAATGTTTCTATTTTCACTACAGCTTGTTTGACATAGAGATAGAGATCAGACGAGCAACTTATTTGAAAAAATGTGTTTTTGAAAGATGCCACATGGTATTCAAACATCTGCATACTTACTAGCAACACCAGAATCAACTTGTTTTAAAATAGTTAGTAGTTAGTAGTCCCAGTGTCTGTATTATCTACATCACCTATTCAGCTATAATTAAAGAGTGCTCATTAACATCCCACTTTCCACATCCTCATCTGTCCATTACACGTAGTGTTACTATGGACGAAGACTGTACTGACGACCATCGCTGCCGCATTCAGAGCGTGTTGCCGGAAACCGGAACCAATTACAAGAGCTAATGGTCAACGGGAAGGAACCTATTGGACCTCTTCGCCAGCTGATGAGGTGGGTGGCCGATAGCGACGCCACATCGTATGTAGACCTTAAATTAATCAGCGTATATGGACGAATAATAAGCTGTTGGAATCCCAGCACAGTCTGCCCTGGATAAAATGAATATGACCCAAAGTGGGATTTTAATCGAGTTCAATTCTAACCAACATGAAGTGGGATCGACGGTCGAATGTGTCGTTCATGAAAAAAAAGTCTGCAAATTCTTGACACAACGGGTTTTTTTGTGCAGATCACCCTTCTAATATTATGAATTATCATTCATTACTAATAATTATTATTAATTAACTCGATATCTAAAAACCCTGTGCTTTTCGAATCAGCTGGGCCAGTATGAACATTGAACCGTCAGGCTGCCGCATGATTCACCCTCATCTTTACGACTTTTCATCTGCCAACCGTTTTTCACAAACAACGAAGCAAGTTGGTGGGAAGATGCTAGCACTATATTAAATTTAAATGTAAATTTTAAGTTTCTAAAGTTTTCTACTTTCGTAATTTTTTTGCTTTCGGCCGCCCCTTGTGTTTATTTAACTACTTAAAAAATGGAGTCAAACGCTTCAATGTCTCTAGGCTCAGTTTTTGGTTACAACTTGAGACAGTTATGCAGTGCAATACAGGAGATTTCCTACGTCGTAAGTACCCTCAGTCATGAGAAGGGTTTACGTTGCACTTAAGGGATCTGCAAAATCTCTCTAATGACCTGTGAAACTTTGAAAATTAACGTTAACTCCTACCTGAGCGAGTAGCTGAAAAACAGAATTGCGATCTCAAACCACGTTTCGAATGACGATCAACTCTGACGTCCAGTTCCAGAAAGTGCTAGACGAGCTGTTTAAATGGGAGTCCTGAGATTATTGAGATTTAGGCCAGAAGTGAATTTTTAGAAGATGTTTCACTACATGTGTTTAGTTTCTGAAGTCTGTTAAATGATACTACCTATACATCAAACTATTGGTTACAAATACCCAGTTAATCGTATCAAACCTAAATCAGTCTTCTATAATTATATCGGCACAACAGCATACGAATATTTACCCCGTGTATGGAATAATATAGTAGTAACGATTACTACCACGCCAAAAGCGCCAATCTGCTTTTTTGGTAATTTTGTTTGTTTGGTAATTCCCAGCAGATTTTTTGAAAAATAAGATATTCATTTCACGTATCCGTAAATGCACTAAAACGAAAATGACCAAACATGCAGATTTGCGCTTTTGGCGAGAACTCATCCAACTTTGGTAATGATGTTATGATATGTTGGTAATGATATTATTCAGTAAGCGTTACAGTGTAACGGTTACACAATACAAAAAAATGTATCCTTGCGTTTGAGGACATATTTTTTTTTTTTTTTAATTACCACTGTAATAACAACTAAGAATGGGCGTAATTTCTTAAATATTTATTTTTTCTATTAGACGTATATTATTCGAATCATTAGCATCTTTCATCGTTCACTAGTAATGTTCCTAATGTTACGGTGCACAACTCTCTTTTCAGCAGACGACCGACTAAAAATAACAATAAGAGAATACGTCTAATGATGTTACTTCAAGGTCTTAACTTGGCACACAATGCTATTAGAACAATCAAAAGACCTCACAAGGCTGACGGTATGTTTGACTTGTGCGGAAAATAAGAGATGATGGAAGATGAAGACAGATGTTTTTAATGATGCAGAAATCTTTGTTCAAAGATGTTTCGAAGTGGTTGGAACTACATTATTATTGGAATTGATGGCCATGTGGTTTATTATTTCCGATATTAGCCATAACGCGTTAAACCCAAAAAATAGATTGGTCAACACACTGCTAATTCTCTTCAACGGTTCCACATGACCACTTGTGATAGATATGATCTGATGTGGTCCTGCTGTATTCCTTCCAATAATTAAGGGTTTGGAGCAACAATGAATTGGCAAACTTGAATTTGGTTCAAAAAATCTCCAATGAGCCCCGAAATACAACGTCTCAAGTTCGCAGCGTTCGCCCAAATATGAAATTGTCAGATGTAGTCCTGCTGCCTTCCCTTCTAAAAGTTTATTAGAGCCAAATCTCTTGTGGCAACCTTGAATTCGGTTCGCAAAATCTCAAATCAGCCCCGGGAATACTACTTACTAAGTTCTCCACGTTGGTCTAAATTGTCAGTTGCCGTGGCGCGCTCGTTTAACCCTGATTAGCCAGCACGTGACATCGCAACCTGCAGGAAATCGCCTGCGGTGATGATGAGCCGCCTCGGAGTACGTAACTTGATACTGATGGCTCGGTGTCGATTTACCACTCGGGATAGCGGTCGACCATAATGCCGCGTTATTTCGTCAACGTTCACGTTGACCTTGTGAGGCTTTGAACGACCGAAAAATCAACTGCCGGCACAATAGATGAGGGGAGGGACTTTCTTAAGTGAGAATCTATCAAAATTCATTAATACCGTGCACATTAAAATTGCATGCACTGTACGTCCGGCGAAACTGCATTAGGATTAGATTGGTAGTTGTGTTTCAGACATCGAAAATGAATTAAATGTAAACAAAAACCAAATTTGGAACTGGACACATTGATCGAATAGTTGAAATGTTTGGGAACAAACTGACTTAATTTAGCGCAAAAGGCGACACTGATTATCACAGCACATGCTTACCGTCTCGTGGGAAAAACCTTCGATATTACATTTATTCATTTGTTTATTTTCAACAGTCCCGTTCCAAAAGCTTTTGAGACATGAATTTTTGAATATTCAAACTTTCAAATCTAATAGGTTCAATGAGGTCTCAAACATGAATTTTAGTTCAAATATCCTCAATTTTTGTCGAATAGACACAGGTTTCTTTGTTTGTTTTTTTTTTTTTTTTTTTTTTGAATAGACAAATTTATTAACAAAATATCAAAACATCATTGGAAAACTGTTTTAAATGCTGCGATAAATGTGTCTTTCATTGAAAATTCAATTTTAGTAGAGAAGTCTAGAAGAGAAAGTCCCAGTCATGGGGCATGACCTAATGAGCAAATTTTATAGGCACTTAGGGCGGAATTCAAGGCTGAGGGTACCCTCAAACATGCCCTTCGAGGGTGGATGCACACTTAACGGTATTCATGATGTCATAGTCAAGGGTAACCTCGAGCGATCATTTCGAGTTACTATTCATACACAATTGTCCTGGCAAAGTGGCAAAATTTCTCGAGTCAACGAGCTCAAATGCACCCTCTGAGCAAGGGACGTAAAAAGTGTCAAGGGAGTGTTGTCTTTTGCATTTTCATTATGTTTGATTCGACATTGCTTGCCATCTACTAGTTTCGTGTTTTATCGTGGATTTTGTTCATAATGTATTATATTCGAGTAGGATGATGAGTTAGAAGATATTCAGGTGGTTAGAGCTCCTAAACGATAGGTACTGTCATGTTCTTGTTCGTAAATGATGTCCTCGTATTTGATGAGTCCTCGTATTTCATAATAATTATAAAATGAGTACCTTCCTCCAACAATATTGTCGAGGCGGTATGTAGTAATTGGGTTGAGTTTCTCATGTGTCCTAGTGATGGGTGGGAATAATTATTATACTGTGATGAAACTCTCCAACAAAGTGGCTCTTTGAGTATTTCACAATGTGTGTCATTCGCTGTCGAACCTTCAACATCGATATTTTATGGGCGTATGACCTGTTGCAATGACAATGTCACCACAATAATTATTTATTATTTAATGATTTTTCACCGCGTTTGTTTTACTGACCAGGTTTGATATTCGTTGTTTATATCGCTGTAGTCGATGGTGACGGTTGTTGCGAGGTTCGGAGTGCTCCTGAAGGTGATCATCGTAATCAAACTGTACAGATGAGCCGTCACGTCAATAACCGACTGACACCAACAATCGCACGGCGGCCACTGAAACGGTCTCGGATTTACACGTTTACACGGAGTTGGATAAGGCAGGAACTGACTCAGCCGGCTTTGAAGTGGCCACTGATTTGACGGGCGTGAGGGAAATTTACTTGAGCGGACCACTGGTGATGAGTGGGGGAGTCCGATCCGCGATACCTCCGTTCAGAAGCTGATTCAGGTGAAGTTCGCCGAACGACCTTAAAAGGAATCCGGGTTAACGTGAATCGGTGGGATGCCCCGATGTCGCCGAATCCCCGTTAACCCGAGTATCGCCCAAACAACGGAAAATATTTCAGCGAGAGGTCCATGAGTTTCATGTCGCACGCTGGTGTTTCCATTGTGATGACGACAAAGCTTGAAATTTGATGATGTAAAGAAATCCCATCATTTTGAGAATAAAACATTCCTTACTATGAAACATTAGCTCTTCAGTCACACTCTGCAACTGACCCACTCTCACATTCGCGTCACCCATTATGACAAATTCCATCCAAATTATTCTGTAACAATTCAGTCAAATTCAAAAACTCATCGTGCCAGCTCTTCTGACTCAGGTACCTACATATGAAACATACTAAATGGCACACCTTCAAATTGAACGTTGGCATAAACGTACCCTGAGTCAGAACACTTCACAAAGCTGCAAGAAATGTTGCGTCTACAACTTTGCCCAGTTAGCGTTGAGCTAAAATTACGACATTTGGTGTACGGGTTCGGACCAACCCCACAATGATCCTTGAAACTTTTCGTAACCCTAGAAATATCTATGTACTTATTTGATTATTCTTTTGAAGTGGCGGGCTGGCATAAATGGTAGTCTATCCTTTAGTATTTTCCCCGCTGAATCGAATGAGACCAACCGCAGGTCTGTAGGAGCAATAGCAATGAAGCTAGAGCGATTGACCTGAGCCCCAATCACTCGAAAAATAAGAAATATGTCATTCTCTTAAAAAAACAACAATTATCAATAATCATTGAAAGTTGGTTTGTGCGATTCCCCTCTGGAAAATAATTCTTACTTTGGACCCCTGCACAAAACCTTGAGGAGGTGATGGGGAGGTGGAGAGAAGAAGGGGTGGGGAGATGTGGTGAGCGGTTTGGTGAAGGAGTGGAGGAGCCAAAGATCAGTGAGGAGGTGATGGGGAGGGAGTCAAAGATCAGGGAGGAGGCGGAGGGAGGCAGTCAACGATCAGTGAGGAGGTGATGGGGAGAGACCAAAAGATCAGGGGTGGAGGCGGAGGGAGGCAGTCAACGATCAGTGAGGAGGTGATGGGGAGGGACCAAAAGATCAGGGAGGAGGCGGAGGGAGGCAGTCAATGATCAGTGAGGAGGTGATGGGGAGCGAGACAAAGATCAGGGAGGAGGCTGAGGGAGGCAGTCAACGATCAGTGAGGAGGTGATGGGGAGGGAGTCAAAGATCAGGGAGGAGGCGGAGGGAGGCAGTCAACGATCAGTGAGGAGGTGGTGGGGAGAGACCAAAAGATCAGGGGTGGAGGCGGAGGGAGGCAGTCAATGTTCAGTGAGAGGTGATGGGGAGGGACCAAAAGATCAGGGGTGGAGGCGGAGGGAGGCAGTCAATGATCATTATTAACCTTAGCTTAAAAAATGGAGTTTTTCCGGACCTACTCAAAACAGCCCGCGTCATTCCCTTATTCAAGGGCGAGGATGTCTCCGACCTCACTAATTATCGCCCGATTTCCCTATTAAGTATGATATCTAAACTCATTGAGCGATGGATTAAAAACCTTTTATATATACATCTTGAAGAACAAAACCTTCTTTCGGAGAGACAATTTGGCTTCAGGAAGGCCGTAGGGGTAGAAGAGGCCATATTTTTGCTAACCAAAGACATTAACTCGCTGTTAGATCGTGGAAAAAAAGGAATTTTACTGACGCTAGACATGACCAAAGCCTTTGACTCGATCGACAGGGACTTATTGGTAAAATTACTTCCAGCCTATGGCCTCGAGGGTTTAGAGTTGGAATGGGTTATCGGTTACTTCAAATAGTGACTATAGAAGATATCGATAGTACTGAAAGACCCATAGATTTCGTTGTGATTCAAGGTGGTACCCTGGCGTCGGTATTCCACTGACAGCCCCCACTAATAATAATATTATATTAATATGAACTTTCGCCCATCCATGAACTGTTACAATCATTGTTATATAATTGATCAAATCTAGGTTACATAATTTATTACGGCGAAAGTTCATAAGGTTGTCAGTACTGGTGACTTCTCAGAGTAGGTCTGGTGGTCTCTTGCGTTTCAAACGTCTGTCCGGTCTTGGAGGTGGTGAGCTGTTCGGGATATTGGCAACGAGCTGGTTTGGGTGGTTTTGCATATTTGAATGGAGTTTTTGGTAGGTCGTACTCAGGACGTTATTAACTTCGGGAATTTGCAGATTATGAAGAAGAGAGTTCCTGACGTACCAAGGAGCGCCTGAAATAACTCGCATTACTCTATTCTGGAACGTTTGGATGCGCTTAATTTGGGAGTTAGATGCTGATCCCCATACCTGGCAACCGTACAACCAAATAGGACTGAGCCTAAATGTAAAGAAAAACTAAGTACCACGTGTTTTCCAAATCCCCTTCAAAAAAATCTGTTTCTGCCCCAATAAAGTTGCATTTATGTGGTGCAAGCGGTATGTACGACTCCTGTGTGTGCGCATGTCCAGAGTTGGAACGTGTTGAGTCTGTGAGGCACCTGGGAGTAATGATTGACGAGGATCTAACATGGGACTGCCATGACTCTATGCTGATTCAGAAACTTAGAAAATTTACTCATTTATTCTACAACCTCCGAGGATGTCTTGGGAAGGAAAGCTTATTTATTGTATACAAGGCTCTTGTCCAGAGCATCATTGGTTTTGGAATTATTGCTTGGGGAGGAGCCACTTCAGCGATATTGAATCCTTTGAATATCATGCAAAAATCCATTCTCAAAGTAATGGCAAAAAAACCATGTAGATTTCCTACAGTAGTTCTGTATAACTATGTTCGTGTGTTCTCAGTCCAACAGTTGTATATTAAGGCGGCGCTCACCTTTTATCACAAACACCCGGAATTTTCCAACTTTTCTAAAAACACTCCGTACGCCTTCCGGCTCACTACACAAGCTGTAGTTCCTGCACCAAAAACTCGTATTTGGAGTAGGTACATCTAAACACATTTTCTATGCCATTTTTGATTCGCTCCTTGCCACCAAATTTGCGATATCCCTCCAGTATTACTCGTTCGGATTATAAAAAGAAAGCTTTCTCATGGCTAATCCAATGAAAACTGCCAAACTCATGACAATTCCCGTTATTATTGTGGAAGCTATAAGACCAACCTGATTTCTTTTTCTTTTCTTTTTTCTGCTCTTCCTTGTCTTTTTTGTTTTATTCGAATATTACTAAAACAATAATGAACGCTTTAATTTACTCGTATTATTCTCCTTTCTCCTCTATAATAGAAGGAAAAGTGCCACCAGCTGGTTATTGTGGTTGAATAAGTCTATTTTTTTTATTTTTCCTTAAATGGTGTATATTACGTGTTTATTTTACGATTATGTAATCATTATAACCTTTATGCATTTAACGAGAGATTATTATGGTCACAGTTAGCTCAAGTTTCTCCCCTTATCCGCACAGGGCTTGCCCTATGGTGTATGTTCCGAGGCAGTCAATGATCAGTGAGGAGGTGATGGGGAGGGACCAAAAGGACATGGGTGGAGGCGGAGGGAGGCAGTCAATGATCAGTGAGGAGGTGATGGGGAGGGAGTCAAAGATCAGGGAGGGGCAGAGGGAGGCAGTCAATGATCAGTGAGGAGGTGATGGGGAGGGACCAAAAGATCAGGGGTGGAGGAGAAAAAAGGGAGGAAGTCTCAGATCCGTCACGAGTTAAGTGCTGGTAGGATCAGTGGCCGCAGCGCAAACGAAAACGGTTTTCAGCATCTGACTCCTACGTAAACGATCGAGTCAACATCTCAAATTAAGTTGACCGGGCTGCTAGAATCCACTACTGAACCTCGACTGCAGTATACGGAAATACCTACTTAAATATTTGGCTAATTTGCACTCTGCCGTACTGTAAATAATCACTTTCGGCTCTGACTGCCAGCGAATCATTCATGAGTTGATTTTTTACCCTAATTGACATTCTGTTCCAAGGTTTTATGAACACGAAAATGATGTAATTCAAAGTACCTAATAAACTCGGTATCTCAAAACAATTTTTTTCAACGGTATAGTTCTTAGTTCACATTTAGATAGAGTTAATTTTTTTAGACCATCCGCAGCTTTGTATTATCAGCCGTTTGTTCACAAATAGCGGCCGAAGTGTTTCAAACAAGAAAATTTCCTAATATTTAATATTAGGACATAATATGAAAGGCGTCAATTTTACATTGATGATTTAAATAATAATTTCAGCACATTCAAAAAAAAAAAGAACACGTTGAAATATGAAAAAAGTTCTCAACATTACAATTGAAAAGGGAATCACCTTCAATCCAACTCAGTTCAATTTTTGCCAGCAACGTATTAAAATCCTGGGACATATCGTCTCTAATAAGGGGTTAGAAAAAAAAATTCAGAAAGAATTCGGGCAATATCTAATATTCCTTTACCCAATGACAAGAAGACTGACTTCATCATTATGTTGCATATAATTTATATTAATTTTCGTGGAGTAAAATTTGGTTGAAAAATACACTTTTGAGGTTTGCTCATTGAAAAAAACTTGTCAGCTAATTTTTGAGATCGCTATTTTAAGCTACCAAAAACAGTTACACAATGGATTTTCAGTACCAAAAAAGGAATAACCATTTGTGCAGTACTAATGGTTCTTGTTAATTTTTTTAACTGCGATTCCTAAATGTGATTTTTGGAATAATTAAAACACAAACAAGTTCATTCAAAGATAAAATATATTGGAATACAGGTAGATTAGGTAATAATTACCATTTGACTGGAAAATTACAATAAAAACAAACAATATTTTTATAGGAATTATACCTAATAGGGCCTAATAAGATATTATAAGAGATCATAAGAATGTCATGAACATGTGATTATCGGGATCAAAAACCGTATTATTGTAAAAATACAATATCGAAAGCCGATATTCGCCATAATCTTTCGATATCACGATAATACCGCATTTCCGATATTGATATAATATCGAAAATATCGAAACAAACATATTGATATTCATTGATATCGATAATAATGGAACATCCCTAATTGAATCGTGTGATCCAATCTTCGTAACCAATAAAGCCAGTCAATCTTGAACCTCGTTGCGTCAATTAACAATTTTCCCCATAATAATTAAACAGTAGTTATATGTATAGGTATGTTCCGGCGTTTAAGTTCTGGAACTGGTTTCGAAAAAGATCTGAAATGGTGGAGATGAGTCCCGGAAATTCTCGGTTCGCGGACTGACCCGCTGGAAAGACCAAACGTAAATTGCAATCTGAGTTATTTTTACGTTACCGTGACTCATATTTATTAGTGAATTTTCTTTCTGTTAAAGAGCACAAAATTCTGAATTTTGAAGGGGTAATCTTATAATCTACATGTGAGAATCAAGGAGTTTATTTAAATAATCACGTACCTACACCTTAAGAAGTTGACTTCATATCGAATCGAGGTGTTTGATTGAGATCGAATGGACCGTCAAGAAGAGCAATTGTCAACTCAAATACACTCAGGGGGGTGAAAACCTCAACTTGTTCCGTCGCCTAATCAGTGTCTCAGTCGCTTCGTTTCTGGGCTTCGGTTTTCTTGGCGGGCGGGACGCTCCCGCGTCCATAGACAAAGTGGGATTTCATCAACCAGAACGAACTCGAATACGAAATAATATTTCGTATTCGAGTTCGTTCTGGTTGATGAAAATCCATGTAGGTACGTAATATTACGTATAGCACAAATTAAACCGCCATAACATACTGTAAGTATTATATTATAATACTTACAGTATGTTATGGCGGTTTAATTTGTGCTATACGTAATATTACGTACCTACATGGATTTTCCGTCAATTCTTCTGAGACGCAAAAAGGTGACATTTGCGGTTAATTTAACCAAACGCCTGGTTGAAGCTGCGGTAGCCGCTATAGGGTTTAGCGAACCGAGAGAAAAGTTCCGAAACTCGATGCTGACGGACCGAGGCGGTCGCACATCTGTTGGACAGTTCAGGGCTCCCAAAGCTGACAAGGTGAACATAAGGGCCGATCTGATATTACAGGAACAGGAACCCGGGCAGCTGCCACCTGGCCACTCAAGGCCCACAGTGACCTGTATCTACTAGCAACGCCTGGATAACTTCAAATGACGAGGAGGTCGAGAGGAAAGTCGAAGAAAATCAATGAGTTGGAATTTGGCCGAAACCGGAAGGAACTTTTTCGTTCCTGAACTCAAGAGATTGTATGATGTGGTACTGAATGAGGTGGAAACTTACTGGTGGAATATCAACTCTAAATTATGTGCACAGAGTCCATCGACTGAAACAACGCTACAAATTCTTCCACGACGGTTCATTATTTTCTTCGTCACTCTTACCCTACTGCAATGGATGACTGTTCTGTCAGGTCTGTTTACACGATCAAGTCGATTGCACAAAACTGGCTTGCACAAGCTCCTGCAAGAGGTCCTACACGTTCAGTTGTGTTTGTGCAAATGCGGGCTTAGTCGGCCTCAATTTTGTTTTTTTAATAACTCAAAATTACTATTTGTTTTTTAAAGAATTTTTGATATGGATGAGGACGAGCTCATGCTGTGCACGACGGCGGTTTCTTTAATCCGGAAAAATAAGGGGTCAAAAGTGCTTGAGGTCGGAAATGGAGCAAGGATTGGTTGCTCAAGAGGGACGGGAAAAGAATCTCAACGAGATAAATGGAGATTTACCACCAAAAAAAGTTTTGATTATGATTTTATTATTTTTATAATGATTTTTGTAATATCATACATCTTATGATATTACAAAGGTATTGGATTCATGTTAGTCACTGTAATAATTAGTGAAGTCAAATTAATATGAATCCAATACCCTTAAATGTGGGGATGCACCGCACTTAGCAATCGCAACATTATTCAGCGATTCCAGAATAATGTTCTGCGTTCATGCACAGATGCATACGGATACTTTCGTAACGACCGATTACACTACGAGCTTCAAGTGGAATCGGTCAATGAGGTCATACGCAACCAAGCCATCAACCACTTAATGAGGCTACAAGATCACGTCAACGACGATGTTGTCCGACTCCTAGACACAGATGATCTACTCCGAAGATTGAAACGTATAAACCGCATGAGCTTGCTCAACTAATGTGAAAACGTCAGAACAATATAAGACTAAGTGATGTACTTTAGTTTTGAACATTTAATTTAAATATTCAACATACGAATATTGCTTATAAGTTTACTTGTATGTACTTGGCGCAATA
The DNA here is from genome assembly GCA_963920205.1 of Stenodema calcarata. Lineage (NCBI taxonomy): Eukaryota > Metazoa > Arthropoda > Insecta > Hemiptera > Miridae > Stenodema > Stenodema calcarata. The sequence continues at coordinate 43,104,456 of OY986049.1, read as the reverse complement.
AAATATATTAAAGAAAAAAAACTGTAATAATACTGTCAATGAAAAAGACCGACTACGATCTGCGTCATCTGTTGTAATTGCTCTAAACAATCGTTATTTTCGTTGGTCATGTAAACCAAATAAAGACTACACGTCCTAAACTAGATATTTTCTAGGGCCTAATACTGTAACTGCAATTGCGCGATCTCTGTAATACATTTTATAAGTCTGTTTAATTCTTAAGAGTTTAACAAAGACGATTTTGTTCCTAATATGTTGATGATATTAAATATGATATTAAATATCATCAACATGTTAGGAACATGATCCATGGAAATTTTAGCATGATCCATTATTCCCAGGTTACGTATGTTTATCACTTCGTTTATCACAACTTTCACAAGCAAATTCGGTCAAACATGAAGATTAATTAACCGATGTTAATTTCTCATGATTATTTTGATTATAAAAAATAAAAATTGGAAATCATTAATTTGTTTGATTCCATTCAACAATTTGAAGGAAAATCTCGTATGTCCGCTGTTAAAATTTGAGAAAACCTCGTCAGTCGGCAGTTACTGTAAAAACTCGCAAGTCTGAAAATCGTTCTAATGAATTAATTAAACAATCGAAACCAATTTACCTGTTTTAAATACAATAGTTAATCTGCAACGGATCGTGTAATAAGAAATTTCTCGTCTCAAACTCAGGAAGATAGAAGTTAGGACTTTTTGGTTTATTATCTTCGATAATGAACAATTGGAATCGCCCAAAGAAAATTTTTTTTTAACCCCCCCTCAAAATTTGTTGGTTTACGTTTCAAGATACGTAGATTCAGAAAATCGAATAAAAATAAAAAAATTTTTAAGACCATCCGCAGCTTTGTACGACCAGCCGTTCGTTCACAATGACGGCTCAAAGGTTGAGCCTGTCGACGCGATCTTGAATCAAACGGTTGAAATACAGGTCGATTAAATACAGGTCGACTCGATTTTCATACTAACTAGCTGTTTAGAACATCATATTATTATAAAAACCATATTATGGTTTTAGTGATGTCGAGTTTGTTGTTCTGAGGTACGTTTCGTGCTACGGAAATAAAGGTAATTTCGAATGTTTGTTGGTAGGTAGGTACTTCTTTTATAGAAAAATTAAAAAGTATTAAAAACCCTAGAATTATATCGTATTAATTAAATACAAATTATTAATATTTAACAATAAATTATAATAGTTTTTACTAGGTATCTACTTGATAAACTTATTAATAATTAGTGATAATTCATAATAATAATTAATCTTATTAATCTTATAAACTTATTAATAATTAGTGATAAATCATAATAATAATTAATCAAGAATTTGCAAATTCTTGACACAACGGCTCATTATCTTCTTTGTACAGATCACTCTTCTGTCTAGATCACTAGGTCTAAATGTCTAGATCCTAAATGTTAGATTAATTATTATTATCAACTATTTCTCATTGCAAACCTGTTCATTGTGTACCCAAGATCCTTCCCTAAAAGACCTGGCAGCGGGAAATATTATTCAACATGGTTTGAAAAGGGAAAAACAAGTTTTGTAAAAAATCCCAATGCTCTAGGTAGTAGTCGATACCAGTGACCAACATTTTCTTCAGTAGTCGACATGGTTTTGCACTAGTAGTCGACCTACATGTGTTAGAAGTCGACAGTATCACTTGAGTTAGTAGTCGACAGGTTTCGTCATTCCATCGTTTTCGAATTTTACGACATCTAAATAAAATACATTCAACTGTGAATCGGAACTTGAAAATAGATTAATAAGATGTAATAAAGTAGTTATCAGACTTTTTATTTGCAAACAGCTCATTATCAGTCTCAAATTGCAATAAGTACTTAAGTAAAAAGGTATGAAAACTATAGTCGAACACTCATTGTCATAAAATTGACATTACAGTTGGGCTTAGGTACCTATTTACATATTTTTTTTGACATTTTCATGTCTTTGCTTTGGCACAAAAACTGAAACGGGAAAAATTTGTTCCCTTGATTCACCCTTTCCCTCAGATCACGTCAGAACACAAGCGACCGGCGGGCCATTACGTCAGAGCCTATGACGCACGAGCGTATGACGTAAGACGGCTGGCAGGAGGCTAACTAGTACGTCAGAGCCTATGACGCACGAGCGTATGACGTAAGACGGCTGGCAGGAGGCCAACAAGTACGTCAGAGCCTATGACGCACGAGCGTATGACGTAAGACGGCTAGCAGGAGGCCAAAAAGTACGTCAGAGCCTATGACGCACAAGCGTATGACGTAAGACGGCTGGCAGGAGGCCAACAAGTACGTCAGAGCCTATGACGCACGAGCGTATGACGTAAGACGGCTGGCAGGAGGCTAACTAGTGCCTCAGAGCCTATGACGTAAGACGGCTGGCAGGATACCAACTAGTGCCTCAGAGCCTATGAGGCACGAGCGTATGACGTAAGACGGCTGGCAGGAGGCCAACAAGTACGTCAGAGCCTATGACGCACGAGCGTATGACATAATACGGCTGGCAGGAGGCCAACTAGTGCGTCATACGACGAGACCTTTTATGTCTCTGCGCCCCCTCCCACACCCACACCGCGTACCTCGTACTTCATTTTGGTTTATTATCTTCGATAATGAACCATTGGAATCGCCCAAAGAAAAAAAAATTTGTTGGTTTACGTTTCAAGATACGTAGATTCAGAAAATCGAATAAAAAAAAATCCGTCCGTCCGCCGTACGCCAAACGCCGTACGCCGTCCGCGGCACTTTGCCCAGTTAGCGTTGAGTTAAAATTACGAAATTTTTTTATGGGTTTCGACCAACCCCACAATGGTCCTCGAAACTTTTCATAACCCTAGGTCAAGGGGAAGGGGTTCTAAACGAATTTTGGTATGACATGGTATGAGTATGGTATGGTATATTATTGTATGTATGATTTAGTATAGTACAGTACGGTATGATAGGAAAGAAATGGTATGAGTACGGTGAGAATATGGTATGGTGCCGATTTGCAACACAGTCTGGTATAGACAGAAGGGTGATCTGCACAAGGAAGATAATAAACCGTTGTGTCAAGAATTTGCAGAGTTTTTTTGTTTCATGAAAAGTTGACCTCTCCAGACGTACGTGGTTTTCCAAGTAATATAACATGTTACTAAATATAATATATAAAGTAAATATTATTTACTATAATTTTACTATAACTTACTAATAATATATGAGTAGGTACTTATATGAGCAATTTTTATCAAACCCCACCCCCCACCCCTATCACTTCCTGCTCTAATCCTAATTGGTCCGTGAATTGCTGTCTTGCGAGTTTTGCATGTCTTGCGAGTTTTGCATGTCTTGCATGTTTTTTCATGTCTTGCATGTTTTGTAGAACAATTTTCTCATCTTCTGTCGATTTTGCTTACAATTTGATTGTTCTCGTTTATCCTGCAACGACAAACAATGAAGGCATTTTATATTTACTTCAATTCAATCAAGTAGTTTCACTAGCAAAATACTTTATAATGGAACATAAAATCATGTTCCAAAATATTCGATATTCAATACAAACTATGTTTGCACCAACAAAACGATACCGAATTCCCCGGAGAAATGGGAAAACAACGAATTAGGAAGCATCTGACATCGAATGAACCTTCTGACAACGGAACCAACGGGGAGGTGCCAGGTGCGTCTCTTATCACTATCACCCCCCCCCCCCCCCACGGACAGAGAGAAATTTTGAATTTATTTAGAACATATAAATTTTGAACAATTAAGAAACGTGTAGGTAGTGTATGTGATATGACATATTATACATTGTATAATATTCGTAGATTATATGACCTATAATTGTGTGATTATATGTCATATAATTATATGACATATAATTATATGACACACACATTGTGTGCTTGTGTAGTACCTATGTCACATACTATTAGGCTGTGTGGGCTGTAACAAGAGTGAAAAGTCATAAGTCAGTGTTCTAAACGCCCTCTTGATCAAAAAAATTTAATTAAGCTCTGGATATAGCAACATACAGGTATGTTGCTATATCCAGAGCTAAATTAAATTTGTCTATGCAAAGGAATTTTCGGTGATAAGAAAAATATCTAGGACAGTATTTCACAAACGAATTGTAATTCGTTTTAAAATAATTGCAATGTTAAGTACATGGGACTGAGTTAACTTGAAACCACCCAATTAAATCCACACTGCCACTTATCATGTACTTCCACACTATACTGGCAGGAGGACAGAAAGGTAAGTACTTTGATAAGTCGTACCTAACTCGTACTTTAACAGGAACTCGAGTCCGTAGCTGATTTGTAACTACGTACCATAAACAATACGAACGTTTTACTGCTCCGGGTTTCAGAAGACAACCGAAGACCCGAGCGAAACATGACAAATGGCCAACCAACGTTTGGGCTCAACAGAGACGTCGAAACTCGAATAAACACGCTACACGTAAAACTTGTGAGAACAAGGCGACATTTGTGGTATTTAGGCGTACGAGGCGATAAAAGGGGGAAAACATGGAAAACATGACAGGTGTGCATCTTGGCCGTGAGGTTACACGAGAAAATTATGTTTGTAACGTACAATTTACACGTTTATTGGGCCGTGACTTGACTGTAGATGGTACGAGTGCCGAATTTGTATGAATTTGAAAGGACACAGAGGTAGTTGAAGAGATAACGAGGGTTTTTTTCACTATCACCCTATCAATACAATTGTGAGGGGGGGACTGGGTGTCGTGTTATCTGTCGTTGAAAAGTGCGGTATATCGAGGCCCCCGGGAGCGGTAATTTCGTGACAAATTGACACTTACTTCATTTTGTACACTGAGTTGGCCGTTTTTTCGAAGTCGGTATTCCAATATTTGGCATCCGAGAGACGAAGTCGAGCGTCGTGAAGCTGCACACCACTACAGATCAAATTTTCACTGTATAAAAGCACTTTCGCGATTCAAATATCCGTCAAAGGGGCTGTCGACGAATGCGCGAACTACCCGGAAAACCGATGATTGGTCGTTTATTTAAAATAAAAAATAATCAAAACAACAACAACACACACACACACAAAAAAAGAATTCACAACAATAAGGCGGACGCCATTTTCCGAGAAAGCATCGATTCGGCTGCCCGAGAGCAGAATGGTGAGGGAGCCCGTTGGGCGTGTGGTGGGGGGTTTGTGGGGGGTGGGTGAGGATGAGAGGGGGGACACGAGGGCTTTGCGAAGCGGTGGAGGGAGAAAACAGGCGCACGGCGGCGCTGGGGGGAGCGAAGGAGAAAACAGGCGCTGTGAGTTGTCGGAAGGGGTTGGCGGCGCCTGATCCACGCCCATGATCTTCGTTACGACGCCTGCCGCTTGAGCTCACTACAGTACGGCGCCATGGTCGAGTGAAGTCCAAGAAGTCGAATTGTAGAAGGAGCAACAAGGGGTGGGCGTGTTCGTTAATTAAAATAAAACCCATAACGTTTCGCTCGTCGAAATAACTCAACTTTCCACCGTTAAAGAATAACGAACAAAAATATTTTGGTGTTAAAATACCTTGGGACTCAAGAGAATTGAAAAATCGTAGGTAATGGGTAATCAATTTGCAATGAGACATTGTTGTTATTGAGAAGGGAATTTAGTTGTTTGGTTCGGGCGAGTATTTTTGTGACGTGATATTGAAAAGTGAGACGCCAATCAAGGACGACTCCTTGTGGTGGGCTTTATTGGGGTAGGGGGGTCAGGCGAACTGTGCATGATAGTGACGTATCCAATGGCGAGGGGGGGATTTTTCTCCAGGCCTTCTTCCAGTCGTACTGTGCAAGTTAGTGCCTTAGCCTAAGGGGCGGGGAGGGGGCAGACGTTCTGTGCATGATAATGGCGTAGCCTGTAAGTCCAGACGTACATCCAGACGTACTGTGCAATATACTGACGTAGCCTGGCGGGGGGTTTCAGACGAACCGTGCATGATAGTGGCCAAGGGGGAGGGGGTGGGGGTGGTCCAGGCGTACATCCCGACGTACTGTGCAAGTTAGTGGTGTGCCTAAGGGGGGGAGGGGGCAGACGTACATCCAGACTAACTACACATGATAGTGGCGTGGCCAAGGGTGGGTGGGAGGTCCCGGACGTACTGTGCATGATAATGACGTTGCCGGGGGGGGGGGGAGGGTCTAGACCCTACTGTACGTACTGTTCATGATAGGGGGGTCCAGACGTACTGCGCTTGCTAGGGGGGTCCAGACGTACTGTGCATGATAGGGGCGACCTCGATTATGCCAATGACATCTGCACGCTTGTGCAGTGCTTTGCTGACATCGCAATTGAGTTCCTGAGGTTAGAGTAGGAGGCGGTAGAGTTTGACTGAAAGACGAAGGGAATGCGAGTCAATTGACTGTGCCACGGAGGAACCGCTGAAAGTCGCTGCAGAGTCATGACCCTGTGTGGTGTCGTCACAGGGAGGTTTTTCTAAGTTATAAATTACATTAAATGTGACTTTGTATAACCTGTGCTGAGGGGATTTGTCTTTGTACGATATTTCTACATTATCCAATTTTACTGGACTATGGGGAAAACGTCTGCTTGCTTAAATAAATAAACATAGTATCAGGTAGGTACTTAAAGAAGATAAAAATTCAGGAAAATAAATTACTTAACGAGACAATAATTTCCATTTTACTCGTATAATAATTCTATACTCGAAAGTCGCTAAATAACCGTCCTGTATGGCACCTGATACGCCTCCTGAGAAGGATTTTTATTATTCCCTTTTAGACCCCAAATAAGGAATCCAGCAGCTCTTTTATGCAGCCCCCCCCCCCCCCCCCCCATACATCAGTACCGACTGGACCATGGCTGGAGACAAATAAACCAACCTAATGGGGTCTTCGTACAGCTGTATACCATTTAGAAGTCCAGCAAATCCAAAAGTTCACAGCAATCAGAATTCCATCCTCTGTGGCTACGATACGTGGAAGGTTACATCGGGTGTTTTCCATAATACTCCCAGGCCCGATGTGAGGTTGTTCGTGGATACTCCCGCATTTCCCATCCCACTTTTCCAGACTGTGGACTGGCTACACAGAACGTGTAGGTGTGGTTAAAAATTTGGGATTGTATCCGTGCTGTGGTAGCACGCCATCAAGGTGTCACAATAGAAACTAGTGGATGGAACTTCACAATGAGGACGGGGGTCGAATTTGAACAGGGTCACTTCTCCAGAGTTATACCGCTGGATCCACTTGTTCACCCATCCTGCTTGATAATCGCTGGTCTCGGTGTGAGAAGGACGTGAAGAGAATTTAGTTTCGGATACAAGTCCGCTTGAACTGATTTGTGGGCTTCCAAAAATGTGAATATATCAGGACGTGGTGTATAAAAGCCCTTTTTGAAGGAGGCGTGGAACAACTCGCAAGCGTTGGTGGTGAGCGATAATATCCCTTACTGCAATCCAGGCGAAGTAGGTGAAGTCTTCTGCTGTTGGGTACTAGAGAAGCCAGAGGAGACCAGAGGTATTTCAATACAGGATGCTTTCGTGGCAGTGTGGCCAGATGTTCAAATAGTGGTATGTCGTTTCCATCTACGACAAGCGTGGTAAGAGAAATAGAAATCCACGTACCTATAATAAATATAACCAAATATAAATACATACTTTTTAACACAAATACTATGCTGTTGTAAGTACCGCAAAATTCAATCTCTCGGTCTTGCAACCGAATACAAACAATATTACATATTATGTCAGCGTCGGAGGGAAGAGGGCATCGTTGGCCACATAGGAATTGTGAAATGAGAAAAGTCTGATTAGCTGTGGTCTCCTCTGGCTTCTCTAGAACCCAACAGCAGAAGACTTCACCTACTTCGCCTGGATTGCAGTAAGGGATACCCAAAGACCAGTGGAGTCATTTCCTAGTCACGCTTTCTTCTTGTTTGTATTCGGTTGCAAGACCGAGAGATTGAATTTTGCGGTACTCACAACAGCATAGTATTTGTGTTAAAAAGTATGTATTTATATTTGGTTATATTTATTATACGTGGATTTCTATTTCTCTTACCACGCTTGTCGTAGATGGAAACGACATACCACTATTTGAACATCTGGCCACTGCCACGACAGCATCCTGTATTGAAAGAAATTGAAAAATTTCTGGATCACGAATCGTTTATTAGTTGTCTATAAATCTCTCGTGCTAAATATTCTGAGTTTCGGCATTCTAGTTTGGGGTGGCACGTTCCCTAGTATATTAAACCTTTATTAATTGTCCAAAAGTCAATTCTTACGGCATTAGCAAATAAGTCAAAACGGTCCTCCTCTTTTTGAGGTTGTACCGGTTTTCTCCATTGCCCAACTCTATGTCAAATCTACCCTCGTATACTTTCACAAACATACTCAGGAGTGTAAATATGAAAGAAGTACCTAGGTAATCCCTATTCGATCCGGTCTGCCACCCAGGCGGTTATACTAATCCCAAATAGCAGGCTGAAAAACACGGACAATCACATAATAAGTGATGGACAGTCACATTATATATTATATTTCACAATGCCATTTATAATTAGGAACCTTCCCGACAATTTGAAGACTCCAGCACGGTACAACCGAAGCCAGTATAAACAATTCATTTTTACATGGCTGATATCAGTAGGTGTTGAAAATACTGAGCAAATTGTAAATAGTGTCTACGTATCTTTACTTTCTAACGAGATGTGCCTCCAACATTTCCATTGGCAGCACTATCTGACTTGATTTGTTCGTTGTTGATAGTCTTGGCTTAAACATTTTATAGGATATTTGAAGTGGCCGTCCGGACCCTAAGGTACTCACATGACTTACATAACTCACATAAGTAACTAAGTTTGGGCTGATCTCTGTGTATTCATATGTAAACGGTTTTAAAGTCGATATATGTATACTCCCCCATCGAGCACGGATTAGTCCACAGGATGGCTTTATTCCATTAAATATAACTCAATTTTCATTTTTTGTAGAAACCAAATTTATCTTTATTTATTTTTTCTCAAAGGTTGTAACTTTCTACTCCAATGTATATTTTACGGAAATATAATATAGTATATTATACTTATTATCTCATTTCAATGTCCGTGACGCACTTAAGGGGCTTAAACGTGGCTTCAAGCCTTTCGCATTTCGCTTTTATCTGACATCCATTATTGTTGCTACAATCTAATAATACAGTCACACGAAGTCAAACTTTATTATCACCGCTGTCAAACCCGCCTTCTAGAAGTACCTAATCGGAGCAACTAGCAAAGTCGAAGTGGACTGTGAACGTAGAAGAAGTGGATGCATTTCTTGCATGAATGTGAGTAAACTGCCAACACATTTTTCGAAGAATTACAATGGATGCTTTAAATACCGCAGAACACAGATACATTTTGTGTTTTCTCAAAAAAGGCCAATAGGAGCGTTAAAACCTCAAAGGTCCTAACATCCTAGACTCACATTGGGTCTTATGGTCTCACGTGAGAGTATTGCTAGACCCATTTTGAGTCTAATTGGGCTGATCGTGCAGAGTGACTTGTTATAAGACGAGCAGATTTTGACAGTATGCAAAAGTGTGTTCAAGACGACGTGCCAGCTCAGAAGAACCACAAGTTACTTCCTCGTCGACGTACATAAGAGTTTGGTAGAATCCCTCGACTTCCCAAACGTTGACAACATCACTTCAGCTTACTGAGATCTTGAGTGCAAAAACTTCCTGAAACTTCAGAAAGCCCAAACCACGGCTGCATGGTTCATGGTGAGGCTGAAACTGAGCGTTCACATTACAGTGTTGTAACTTACACCATCGAATCTCAAACTTGTTAGGCTGAAGATCGTTGAGCGTTAGGAACTTGAGGTAGCTACATTCACAGCAAATTATTATAATTTGGTAAACTAGAATATCTCTACGAAAAATTGACGTGGATGAGCGATACACACGATATGGGCCCAAGAAACAACGAAATACGCAACCTATTACAGATACCAAAGGACAGGACCTCGATATTTGAGAGATCATCTATCTAGCAAAGCACAAGATTTAACAATGGGAATATAGATTTTTTTCAAATTACACGAAAACTGTAATAATTACTTATTAATTATTTATGTAAATTTTACTATTAAGGTAGGGCACTATCAGGGCACTACGTATGTTACATAGAAGCGACTGTATTTATCTTTGGTATTTACTGATGTACTGTCTGATATAACATCCTGGGAGAATAGTAGAGAGGAAGATCCCAAGGCCCTAATTCTCCCAAGTAATAAAAAGCTTTTAATAAATCAATCTTCTTCCGTTTACAAATGTGATCGCTATTGACGAAGTATTCATACTCCCTATGATCGCCACTATCAAAGTCACTTTCAGGTTAGCAAAGCATCTACCGCACCAACTCATTTTTGATGAGAAGATTCCAATCCAGGTTTATCCTGTGATGAGTACCCACATAATGACGTATTGAAGGAATAAGCTATTACAGATACCGAAGGGCAGGACCTCGATATTCGAGAGATCATATACTATCTTGCAAGGCACAAGAATTTACAGTGGGATTATGGTTTTTTTTTTTTTTTTTCAAATTATACGAAAACATTGAAACTGTCAAAATGTCTATCACATTTGTCAATTGAATAAGATTGATTGGTTAAACACGTTTTATTTATCTTCCTGGGAGTTTTTGGTATCATGAATTGAACCACATCCCAGCACTCAAGACATTATAGTAGTGTACAACTAGAATAAACCACTTCTTGTTTCAAACTAAAAATTCTGAACAAAAGCTGCTAATAGTGTCAGTATGATGGGAACAACCCTAATATTTGTCAGGGGAATATCTCAGGCAGAGGAAAAGATATACTTAAACGTCAATAATTTTAGGAAAAAGTGGGTTTTATATTATTGTATTGGAACAAAGTAATTGGAATCGTACAGTGAACAATATAAAACAGTAATGAGATTTTACACAGTAGGATTTGGTGGAAGTGGAGGGGTACTATTTTTCCTTCTTCTCCGAGAGGAGGCTGGAATGAAGTTTGGTCACTTCAGGCTCAACGAGGTCGTGGAGGATGAGGCCGTTGTCATCGATGAAATTGGCGACGGATCTGACGACGCTTCCCGTCCTCAGGTTCCCCGTTTTCCCATCTTTCACGGTGATCGTTAGATTGTACTTATCGTCATACCTGAAAAAGAGGTGAAGGACTGTAAACCACTCTGTCATACTGTTAATTACGGGGAATAACATGGAAATTTATCAGGGATAGAACAAAAATATCATCCATGGCCTTACTATTTATGCAAGCCTCAAAGGGCCATACAAAAGTTGAAAATCAACAGAATCTATTGAACTGCAGTATACGCACAAGAAGCAAAAACAGCCCTCAGTCTGACACCAAAAAAGTTGATACTGACGCTCCAAATTGTTAGAGGCCTCATGAAGTTTTCATACATAAATTCTATATACTTGCATTAACGTACATACTATCAATAATATTCTTTAATTCGTTCTTGGTTATTATTCAACCTGTTCTATGTTTATTAAGGGTTGTAAGATTAAGGGTTGACAGGTATTTACAAGTAGGGTGATGGTCTGCCACGATAACATTGAAATCACCACACTGTACAAAAACAAGCACTTGGTCAGCCCCCTCAGTTTAACCTAATATGCTTCCTCTGTTGCACCTGCAGAGAGCTTTTCGCTTCTTTCAATGCTGTTGGCGGGAGCTTTTTGCAACGCTTCTGAGAATTAGAAGTTACAGGTAGTAGTAGTGGTGGTACAACAGCAAAGTAAAGAGCCATTTCAGGCTGGCTGAGATCGCGAAAGCAAGGCGTCCAAGAATTATATAAGTATTACTGGTGGCCACGAGTACTTAGTGTTGGTACAACTACTGTGGTACAACACCTGTCAAAAAGCTCCCGCCAACAGAATTTAAGAAGCGAAAAGCTCCCTGCAGGTACAACAGAGGAAGCATATTAATAGTTAGTTAACAGTATAGTTACCATTTTTTCTCAATGTTAAATGTACACATTTTTACAATTCCCTTGTATGCTATGTCATCAAATGGGCAATTCCTGTGAGTCCTTACACTAGGACAGCATTTTTCAGTCAAGGGACGCGTGAAGATTACGAAAAGAGCATGAGTTGATCAGTTTTTTCGTTAAGTTTGGTAGGAAATGCAATCAAAACGAGCATTCGATCGTATTGAGCGCGCAAAACCTTTGACGTCATCAGATACCTCAAACGGGAATGGATACAGCAATATTCTTGTACTATCAGACAAATGATCCATACATTCGCAAATTCACTCGAATTGATGTAACAAAAAAATCCCCAGAATGAACACAAAAGTAAAGCGAAGATAACCTGCACTGCTAGGGGCTCGGGTAACAAGGATTGAACCTTCCACGCCGCCGGACTTGCACGGATAGCTTTACATTCTAGTGTTCACAATGGTCTTCAGGCTCTCGTCCCCCTGATGTCACACGCCCACCTGTTTTCAAACTACCGATTTTCATTTGTCTTCCTACAGGTTTATTAACATTTTCCCGGCGAATGGGCCCAATTTTCGTTAACATTAGGCAGGGTACCTACTTTGGAAAAACAAAATTGACTGGAACTGCCCATTTTGTCTTGTTTTACTCAACAACATTTCATTTATAATATTGATGACGCGGGCGTAAATATATTTATAGTATATATTTATAGTAAGTAGGATATAATGAGAGCCAGTCGACTTACTTCTTCAATGCAGAGCTCGCTTCCCAAATGTTATCAGGAACGAAACCTGCAGGGTCCTTCTGGACGGCCACGACGAAGATGCCTTTTTCTCTGTAGGACGTGTACAGCGAGAGGAGTCCCATGAAAGTGAAGTAAGTGCTCACGCAGATTATAAGTACCGGCCTGGGGAATTTCAAACGAAAACATTGGTTTAATAGAAATTACACAGAATATAATATATATAGACAGAATCTATATTATAGGCAGAATTCTGACTGATTGATCCTCAAATCATTCAGTTTAAAATACTTCACAAACTGACGTTGTAGTTAATTTTTTTAACGTCAAAAACTGAGTTTTCAGTTATAAGAGTCCACCATGTCCATGCAGCATTAAATGCTTCAATACCAAATTTTAATAAGTCGAACTGCAAATATTTTGTCCAGCACTTTGTCCATGAAGGGAGGACAGCATTTAAGGCCCGATTCATACATTTTGAAAGTCCTTTCAAAGGTGAAAACTGTGATTGTACAATAAATGGGGAGTTCCAAGTAAGTACGGTTGATTCGATACGTCGACTGTATCAGTTCAGAAGATGTAACTACGCATGATCAAAACTCGAACATAGTGTATAATAGATTTTGGGCCGTACACATTCATACGGTGATGTATCTTGTTTCAGTTCAAAGGTAAATGTACAAATCAGAACTAGTACCAAGTTAAGCAACGCGGTTTGGATTATTGCAACACAATGACACGGATACAGTTGCTACGGACCTGCTGACATCTGCACAGAGGTTATTGCGCACACCGCATTGGAATTCGACAGTGGTAGGAAGGATTTTACAGAAAATGCTTTTTGGATATTAAGAGGGAATCAGCCTATGAACGTCACTTGCATGAATTGAACCATAGCTTCAATTTTGATCTTGCAGTCAGGCAATTTACCGAGTTCACTTTTGGGGTCTCTATATAATATATATGGAGGTGAACATATTAAGTTCACCTCCCTGCAAAGCACCTTCAGTATTGTTTTATTACTGAAGATGGTTTAATCACCGAAACCGGTCTAACAGTGTACTTACTCATATTTTTTTGAAAATATACAATGTTTCAAATACTCTTGTTTTCTTTTTGACGTGGATTTCCACTATTTCGTCGCGAGTGATTTGTTTAGCCTTTTCTCTGGCCATGGACGAGTGCAAAAGTGAGTTATTGATTATTGGTAATTGAAAGAAAAACTCTAAAAGCATGCAAGCAAGCAGAACAGACGAAGAGTGGGGAACGACTCAGGAAAACATTGTTAACGAAGGAGAAGGTGAGGATTCTGTTGTCATGTTCAAGCAAACGAATTGTGTCTCCAAGTGGACCTGAACGATATTGACCAAAGAAACCTGACATTCCTGCAAACGTTTTGTCGGTTTCTTGGAGATTAATGAAATTTTTGATTTCGCCTTATGATTCAATTTGTTAGCATCAAACATTTCATGGCTCAACAGGCGGTGTGGCCTCTAACCAACTGTTAGGTCCACTGCAAGCTCAGTTTTTACATTTTCCGAGGGGAAACAGTATTCGCAATGTTCCAGGAACTTCGGCTAATACATTACATTCCCCCCTCTGCGCTAATTCGATCTCGTCAAATCACCTCCTGTCAGTCACAATTATTGTAACTAAGTGGAGAAGCTCAAATAGCAGCACAGAGTGAAGCGCGTTTATATTTCACAAAGTGGAGTCCAAGCCCGGCGGCAATCTTTTTCAATGCGCTTTTTGGCCTCCATTCCCACACGTGAACAACATTTTTCTACATTTCCCTCTAAATTTGTTATTAACACAGAATACCTTCATCTTTCTATCATGATCCAATACCGGGAATAAATTACGAACATGTTGATGGAAAGGAGAAGAAGAAGGGGGAAAAAGTAATATGAACATCTTCAAATTGGAAAGGGAATGAGGTTTGCAAAAACGAGTCTAGCTGACTGGTTTTTCCGAGTGTCCGTACGTCCTTTTGCGTTTATAAACGAGAAGTGAAACTGAATTAGGTATCAACAGAAAATGGAGTGCGCTCGTTTCAACTGAATAATGACGTCACTTCGTGGGACGAATAGAGAATGACGTTACATTAAGATACAGCCAATTATGGTCAGCTGTGGTTAGTATCGTAGGTTAGAACGCCTAAGTCACCATACCTAACCGCACTCACTAGAAACTCTTCTTTTGTATTCTGCCGTTTTTAAGTAAAACCACTTATCTCCGAATTCGTCAAAATTTGTGAAAAGCCGTATAAACCACTTTATCTTGTGGGGTTTCATCTAATTTGGAGGTGAACAACTTATCTGTGGTAGTTTGCAAGGAAAACCACTTGCGTTCGTCAATTTCAGCCACTTATCGACATTTTACGTCATCCAATTTGCAGCAAAACCACTCATCAACCGAAATCTGGCGACAAGTGGTTTTGCCTCAAAACGCATGAGCGTTTTTCCATAGGAAGTGATTTTTCGCTTCACACCCAAGTGGTTTTCCCTGTAATTACTTAACTCGAAACTCGGGACCAGCTATTTTGTAAACAGATTTTGACTCAATGATATCCAGCTGTGACATCCAGTTTGGCTCAAGTCACTTGAGTCAAGTGGTTTTGCCTCCAAACTGAGTGCTTGAGTTTACATTAGCGAAGGGGAAGAACAACTTAACTACGATTAATCGAAGTGAATTGATGTTTTCTATATTTAATCAATATCAGCATGATCGATAGGGCCTCACGTTAAAATCGAGCGGCAATACGGATTCGTAACTCTAAACTGGAGTCGAGCAATGAAGGGGCCAGCTGATAAACCTAGAGGCGTGTTTTGGACGTCGAAATTTTTGTAGACAAGTGATTTTTCCTTGAAACGGCAGTATTTATGTAGGCACTTATTATTATTCAAAGGCTTCGCTGATAAATTGGTATAGGTACCCACTTCAATGTACCCATTACCCTTCTGATTGCAGAAACAAAATGGTTTCGATACAATTTAATACAGTGATTCTGAAGTTATGCTCATGGACCCTGTGGCACTCGGGAGCCTCTTGTAATCCTCTGATTTTCCTCACCAAATAGGTAGGTAATCTACATCACTAACGCCAGAGAAATGGTATTATCAATTTTCCATTAATAAAAATAAAAATTATCAACCTGGACTGTGGGAAAGGATAGAGCCAGTCCCATAGCAGAGCAAACATGGCAACTCCCACAGCGACCCCGCACAGCAGTAGTCGGCCATCTATCAACGAGTAGTTCACTTCGTAATTGTATTTTTTGATAAGTACCTGGAACGAGAATAAATGTTCAACAAACAGAATAATAATGCGCACTTATACTATTACACGGGTATATAGGGTGACCTCACTATATTTCACCTTAGAACCAAGTTGATTCTTTTCAAGTTCAAAAGGAAGCCCAACATTATTTTTTAAATTTCATCTGACGTCAAACAAAATTCCAAGCAACGAAGGCTCTTTAAGGCTTTAGGTGTAGGGTTCATTTCCTTCGGTAATCAAAAGACCTCCTCTTATGTTCTTTCAATAACTAGAGAACGTCTCATGGTAAATACTTCGTGTAAAAATTTGGAAACCACCGAAGAACAAGAGAGTAAAACTACCTTCAATGATGACTAAACTCGACAAAATTTCATAAAATCTCTTCATTTCACTCTCAACTGAAATGACTCCTGAAAAAAATATCAAAACCCCAATAGGACTTTGAGATCTGATTCTTCTCTAACCAACTATTCAGATCCGAGTTTTGAAAAGTTTTGAAAAGCTCTCCTGTTATATTGGCAACGAGGGCGATTTATATTGGGACTGATCGTCAAGTTCAGTTGCATTACGCTTAAACTGGGTTTTTTATGCGCAATTTCAACCCTTTATTTTGTAATCCGAGGAAGTGGAGTTCTAATTTAGAAATATGTACCTACCACTTCACTACTACCAATGTGGATGGGTTCAATTTTTGTTAAGACAAGGAGGTTGATACATGTATGATACCCATGGACTATGGGTAGGAATAACGTAAGTGGTATTCCTACCACTCAGATTTTTTGTCACAACAAAAGAACAAAAACCTTGCACCAAAAGGTTAAGACACCTTTGAGCATTCCAACGAGTGGTTAACTGATTCCAGGGAGTAAAAACCTCAAAAATCTGACAAAGCAGTTGCTAAACTCGGTCTGAAGAAAAACTCAAGGAATAAACTGCTCCTTGACTCACCCAAATGCTGTCTAAAAGTCCTGATGGATAAAATTATATAATATAGAATATGCCAAATTAAAAACTTTTATCAACTTAGTTTTAATAAATCAAAACTAAGTTGGTAGGTAAGCTGTTGATTTATCAAACATCACACTACATCTCACGCTGCCAATTTCCTTCTCATCTTCCTGAGAAGTACTGGCTACACTATTAGTTGTACTATAACGAATCTTCTTCTACCTAGTACCTACTTATATTATCATACTAGTTAGTACTTATAGCATCGTTATATTATAACGAATCGTGTAGCCAGTACCTACTTCACAGGAAGGTGGGAGGGAAACTGGCAGCCTGATGTTTGATAAATCAAGAGCTTACCAACGCGTAGGGTGGAAAATGAGGAAGTTCCCTGGCAACAATTGGTTACGCGTGAAAAGCGTCACAAAACTGATAGTAACGACACGTCGTGGCTGAATTTTGTCAAGTTTTTGCGCTGGTAGGTACATATTAATATTATTGACAGAATATGTCATGACATAATATTCGTAGGTATATTATCAAGTATCGATTCTTGATGTGGTAACCAAGCATAACGATGGCAACGCGTTGGTGATGTATCAACAATAAAATCATTTCCATATACCTGTGGAGATATTTGATTATTACTTATTAATAATAAGTAATAATCAAATATCATAATAAGTTATTATGAATCACATGCTTTCGTGTTTTCGCCTAGCACCACAAAAAAGCACCCAATTCTCGTTTCATTCCTTATCCTTAGCCGAAAGAGGAGGATTAGAACAGTGGCGGCTCGTCCATAAGGCCACCTTGGCCCTCGCCCCACCCAAAAATTTGCAAAGGAAAACAGAAAAAACATAGAACAAGGAGAAAAAAAATCTTACCTACTACTACCCACCATGGAAGAAGGGAGATCTCCCTTCCTCCATGACTACCCACTTCCACTGAGTCGCATTTTGTTTCGATTTATCGATTAAAAAAGTCGATTATCGGATCGACCAGAAGTGCCCCAGTCTCAATGTTGAAGGTATAGGCGCTTCCTGGGGTGGGGGAAGGCACTCTGTGTTGCGAGATAGGAGGCGTTCCGGGCGGTGGCCAAAATATCGTATCAAGTTGAACGCCGAAAACAATCGATCGTTGAATCGTTCCTTGTCAAGGAAGAACGAGTTTCATTCTTCCATGCTTTCTTCCATGTTTGATAAGAATGATATCAAAACGTTGCCTGACGTTATAATATTATTTTGAATGCATTGACTGGTGGTTTTTAGCTTCGTATTTACTCATCATAGTAAAAGTGAGTTATTGTCTCCATAATATTAATCAACTAAACATTGAAATTTAATATCTCACGTGCAACGCGTGAACGCTTTGCTAGTCGTCAAGACTGAAGTGGATCCACAGAAAACCCTACTATACTACGTGGATCACTATTCGCCCAAGGGAATCTCATTTGTTGATTTCTACATTCTGTAAGTTAATAACAGTTAATAACCGTTAATAACAGTAATATACATAATATTATTATGTAGCTCAGCCAACCGTTGAGAATACTGTTTTATTTGTTATCCCTGAAACTGATGGTGACTTCGTTGACTCGAGCTTTGTTTGAGCTAACCAACGAACTCTAAAAGCTAGTTGAAATCAATCTTGCTGTTCTGTGATCGCTCAAAATGTTTTGATACGATTGGATAAGAAAACGTATGTGCAATCTGGGCATAAGAGGACATTTTTAGAGGGGGTTTTCAACGTACCACTCGGCTAGGAAGCAGATGGTCGCGATTGCTAATTTTTAAAAACCCCAGTAATAGAAACTCCAATAATATAATTTTTTGACTACCTTTATAATGTACTCTTTGAATAGTACTCGTACAGTCACAATTTCTCTTTTATTCTTCCTATAATTTTGAAGATAATTATTTTGGTGGGTAGGTGGGATTGCCTTGCAGCCACCTCCTCGTCGGTAATCCTGGATACTGGTCAGTAACCGACCCTCTCCTCAAGAGAACTCTTTGGAGAACGATGTTTCCTGACTTGCTAAGAGCTGCATACCACTAATTATGAAGCAGTTTAGCTGTAAGGGTAGTTTGAGTTTAGTTCCTATAGTGAGTACCTAATAGGTAGGTATGCACCTAAATATTGCCCTGGTGCCCCACCAGTTTCTGAGCCCACGAGCCGCCCCTGGATTAGAACCCACTAATCCTGAATTACTAGTTCCAGTATTAATCCTGAACATATTACAACAAACCGTATCCTGAACGGTTCAGTTAGGTATTATGATGTTCCATACTACATACCTACGAAACATAGACATTGGTGCGGGTAGGTAGGGAACGAACATAACAGATTGATACCAGGCACTTGAAATTCAAGTCTTGAATACGGCTACTTCACAATCTACCAGATTGACACCTAATATTATTCTGCGACGGAAAAAATAATATGGTGGGTTATGGAATCTGAAGTATGAAGATAGAATGTCAATAGAGACGAGTAAATTCGTGATTCTCGATTAATTCGAGTTTGAAATTCTTTCAAACTCATTCGTCAACTATGAGTCGATCTGGCGGGTCACTGAGGTTAAGTTGAACTAAAACGCGAGTTTACGTTTGTAAACTAGGTAGCAGATCAGATAGAATGCACCACGAGATGATATAAGGAGAATATTTATTTACTTACATCAGACACCGCATCGTCGAGAGCATTTTTGACGGCAGATCCATCCCACTTGTTCACCTTCACAGGCTTGTTGTCCTGAAAAAAGGAATTCGGTGTTTGAATGAACAGATCATCCGGACATCAATTGGAAGCGTCCTGAGATGTCTTACCTCGTTTTTATTCGACTTGTTCGACATTTCTGCCGGAGGTGGTTCTTAACAGAAACCACAATACGACACGGTTTGCGACTCAAGAATGACGTGTCACAACCTCAAAATGCTGATAAAACTCCCACAAGCACAAAAACGGCGAAAGTTACTGTTATCAACAGCCAATGAGAAGAGCTACGCTACCACTCCTAGCGGTGGCATGTGGCTTCATCCCTGTCCTGCCCGCCAAATTACGAAAACAGCGGTTTGCATTTTCTGTGCAGATCGCGTCTCCGTCTACAACATCCTTTCGACTCCTGAGCGTGACTGTTGTTTATTTCCTCAGCTTTACTACTTATGTATGACTAGTGTGTCTTGTCGATTCCTTCTACATGTTGTATGTTAGCGAATAGTGCCCCCACCCCACTCAATAGGTACCTTTTTTTTCATTTTGTTTGTAAAATAAGAACTTATTTTTATTCATAATTTCATTGTGCAAACTTTCTAATAATTTTATGTAATTTTCCATTCTTTGTCACTCTCGTTTACCAAATGGGCCAATCGGCCTTTGTACAATAAATGGTTTTATTATTATTATGTTATCCTGCCCTGGAATTTCAGCATACTTATTATTTCAGCATATCAATTAATAAGAATTATTTCTTCTTTCTAGGATATCTTTCAGTAGAAAGTTGGACGTTCTCTTGGTCTTTAATTCAGATCGAAAGAGGACAGCACAAAGCTGAGTCAGGAAATAACCTCAGAAGCCGCATTTAAGACCCCACCGAGTTCAAATACGTGAAGAGTGATTCGTAAGTTTCCGAGTCCTTTCGTCACCAATTGATATCATAAAGGGTCGCCAAGATGAAAACCCCGTGTAGTTACTTGTAATCAGTTTCATCTTACCAGGGTCAAAAATTTTGACTCAAAATGCATGCAGTAATGTGTGGGGCCAATGGATGATAATAGTATTGTAGAATACTAGCTGTCGGTCCCGTCGCTGACTGGCAGAACTCGGGGTGTGACCATCTACCTCTATTACCTGTCCCGGACGGGCAGAACTCGGGATGGATCCATCTGCCACTCTTACGGATTATACCTCTTACATGTCCCTTTACAAAACCTTATAATCTCAAATACCAAAAATAATATTCATCTGTCTCACGGGAAGGAAGAATTTAAGATTTTTATATTTCGGCTTCCCTATAAACCCCCACCCCTATGCATCGGATCCGGAAGTGACCCCCCCCCCCCCATGTCCTTCCCCGGTTACAGAAACATTTAAATACAGGAGAAGGGTTCGATCCATTAAGCCGTTTCTGCGTGATTGAAGGACGGACAGCAAATTCAAAACCAGCATGGTTCGAATCCACTTCACGTGAAACGAATAACTGTAGTGAAATGTTTCGAAAATACCTACCCAAGGAAAACGACAAACGTCTCTAATTTAGTTATATAGATTAGGTTAACACTTATTGCTCGCCGAAGACGTTCATGTTCGAACTCGGCCTTAGTACAGACATATTGAGCAACCCATCGAAATTTGGGAGGTGCCACTTTCTTGAAAATCGAGATATCGTACCAAAACGTTTGTGGCCATTTGACAACAAGGCTGGGTTACGCCCTGACAACTATGTACTGTAATATTGCCGATTTTTGGCTCTCGGAAGGCTCATGATCCCCCCCCCCCCCCTCTGAATCCGCCACTGAACTCTCAGACCTGACATTGTCATCCCAACTGGTGTCATCGTGCATACTAAACCTCACACTCTACCGGTAGCGACAGGATTTCAAATGATCCAGAATTACTGGTACTCAATCTACAGGTTACTACTTGTAGATTTTGGCCCAGTAAACCAACCAATAAATTAGGGGGATTGAGGTACAGATCGAAGACGAAGGCAACACCTTAAATTTATTAACAATGTTTTATTGCATTTAATTGAACATACAGCTACAAACTGCTTTCCACAAAACACAAGTTTCTAAACGAGCTGTGACATTTAAAAGTAGATAGCATGACTAGCAGACAATAACAACTACCCTACGATGGCAGTAATACGTCATTAATGGTGCGATTCCTCTGGCGATACTGGGCGGTGAGTAAGATAGTTGCAATTTACGACTTATAGCCAGTAGTGGGTGCCATTTGTCACCTCACCAGGGATATAATATATTATATCCTATTATTGACCGACCTGATTCAGACGGAAAAACTCACAAACCATTTGAGAAGAGCGAACAAGGGTATTGCCAGGTATTGTGAATCGAGAAGCTGGTTAAAAAAATTTGCTCAAAAAACAAAATTTGTATAAAAAATTTGTACAAAAAAAAAAAAACATTTAATGTTTTTGATCCTCTGGATCAAAACAAATTTGAAGGCACAAGACATGCGTCCCATAACTCTAGTAGGCACAGCCTGTTAATACCGACTTGAGCTTTTTACTTCATCTAGACCAAATTTTACGTTTTCCTTCTGGGGAATGGATGAAAATCCTTCATCACATAATGATCTTGAATACTACGGGTTGACTGTTTAACCGCCTTCTTCCTCACTCATTGTCAATATCCGATCCATAAATTCATCCCGCTCTTCACTTTCAATCAAATAAATCAGGTGAATATCCCGGAAACTATTTTTCAGCAAAAAAGGGTTTCTCTCTTTTCAAGCTGGGGGAACCACATTGTGTTGCATCTCGTAATCACGCCACAAGTGAGACTAATTGAAGCGGATTGCCGAGGTCACTAGTCGAGCCAGCCGAACCGCACCTTAAGGACTAGACAAAGTAATTGATACTTTATATAAAGACACTTCAAAGTAATTAAAATGAATAAATGCACACTTTAGGGGAATAAATTAGGATCAAAATCCAATTTCAGACTTCCGAATCGTCTTGGGTGTAGCAGAATTTAAATAATTCTTAAATACTTTTTTTTTATTATGTTAGGTAACTAAAAAAGAAGATAATCCATCATGGGGAGGGTTCTTCTGTATTCAGCAATAACGTTGACAGTAGTTTTGGTTTTGCTGTCTTTACTGAGCAAATTCGTGCTCCAATCGCAAACACCTTGGGAACGACTTCAGACCACGGAACAACAACGCTAAAGGTCGAGGGGTAGATTGCCCCAGACCAAAGTGAGTTGTTGGGGCAAGAAGAGCAAGAGCCTGTTTGGCCAGCAAGAAATCCTACACAGGGGCTTACAACAGACCAACCACAAACAGGCACTTCTTACACTGTACCCAGTGAGTGTTAGTACAAATACAATTGATACATAAGTACATATGATAAACTCTAAACAAAGTGAGGATCATATCGTTACCACCACGCAAAAACCGCCAATCTGCTTTTTCGGTCATTTTTTGGTGATTCCCAGTGGATTTTTTGAAAAATAATAAATCCATTTCGCCTACCTGTAAATGCACTAAATGAAAATTACAACAACGAAGACTTAAAATGCACTAAAACAGAAGTGACCAAGAAAGCGGATTGGCACTTTGGCGTAGTGTACGCGAAACGGATTACGTGCTTCCACTGGGAATTACGTACGTCGGCTCTGGCATTGTGTGCCCCACTCAGGGTATCCAAAAGAGCACTAAAACAAAAATGACCAAAAAAAGCAGATTGACGCTTTTGGCAAGGTGGTAACATTACGTTATAGACGAGGTGATGTGCGATTTTCATCTGCATTTGGAAGAGAAAACGATCAAATTCTGTAATATTTCAGGGACTCGATGCAAAATATAGAGATACTCATCAATTTAAAACTAAAATTAACAAAATCATACATTATGGGCTCATGAAATGGCACCAGAAACAATCTTGTACTAAAACGGAAGAAAAACGATTCGAATAAAAACAAGCAACACATGAATAGCTTAATACACACTACACTTATCTAGAGATTCGCTATGTCTACAGGAGCTGACTAGGCACTTCCAAGAGATTGATTCTGATATTACACTTGTGAGTGGTGGAAGAGCTTGGTAGAACATTCCTCTGATACTTAAGGTACCTAAATCTTTGAGAGCACTGACCCACCCTTCAACGATGATATACCGACCGAGAATGTGAGAGAAAGACATGTAGGGAGCCTACAGGCTAGCAGTAGTGTTCAATAACAACACAATGGCTATATTATTGTATTTTGATGCTGAGTCATTGAATTCTGTACGTCGAGAAAATTAAAAGATATTACACCTATAATACATAGTGTCAGGCGAGTATTTGAAAAGGCAGAGGCTTCGTGCAATAAGCGTCTAAACTCAGTCTTCTTAACATCCCTCACAAATCGTACTATTTTTCTTTCAGGGACATGTAGTGGTCAACAACTCTCGAACTTGTAATATTAGAAAACATAGAAGAGGACATGAGAAGACTGGGGTTGTAGGGGGAGGTGAAGGAGAGTTATTTCCCAAAAAACAACATTTCTACAGTACATCACCTCTACCATTTCATCACATAAAACATTAAAATATCTCTCAAGACCGGTATCAGTACCGCCATATCCACATTTGATTCCTTCCTGGAAGTTGGCCCAGACTCGCCTTAAATCATTCATTCCATCCACACAGACACTCGCCAAATACTCATCAAAATAGTATGTGTTCGACAAACATCTCTACAAGACGCTTTATAGTTATGAAGACGGATAACAATAGCATGAAGAAGGTTTGCCAGAGGAAGGCCGCAGCTTCATTCAGCTTTCTCGTGGTTGGAGTCGACATCTTCGGCGTTGGATCCCTCCACTTTGGCTCCGGTCTTCTTCCGGTATTTCAAAGGGCTGGCCTTGCACTCCTTGTACAAGTTATTCAAGTCGAAAGCAGCTTTTATGTTATCCTGAAACATGATTTACGAGTGACCCGTTACTTCCTGAGCCTAAAAGATGCTATAGGTAGTAAAAGTGATATACCTATCGAAGAGATTCTTAATGATTGACACAAACTTAGTAATTATTGATACAAGTGTAGCGACACTACAACCACATGTTGATTTTTTAACTTCCTTGTTTATTTTCATCCAGCAATACCTAATTTATCGCACCCCGGTAACCGTTCAACCTATAAAGCACTCAGCCAACGCTTTATATGGCCCTACATGGCAAAGGACTATAAGGAATGGGTACAAGGATGCACCGACTGCCAGCATAACTAAGTGCAAAGGCACACGCGCAGTATCCTAGGCGAGTTTCAACCTGCTCAAGATCGATTCACCCATGTCCACATCGACATTGTCGATCCTCTGGTCCAATCCCACGGCTACTCCTACCTACTAACCTACATTGACCGATTCACCAGATGGCCCGAGGTTTTTCCCCTGGAAGATTCCAAAGCTGAAACGGTCGCCCATGCATTTTGCTCGCACTGGGTGAGTAGGTTTGGCGTACCAGGCACGATTACTTCCGACAGAGGTCGCCAGTTCGAAGGACATTTGTTCCAACAGCTCACCTCTATGCACACAATTACACACAATTTACAACCACAATTTACGAGCTCACGCCTACGCCACAGCCGCCTTGTCTCACCACACAGTCGCCACCTTCCTATGGTCAAAAACGCACAAGATCGGGTAGAGTCGTCCATTTTCCAATCAAATATACCGATTTCGTGGTAAACCACTGAGGAGGGGAGTCCTGTAGCGACACTACAACCACGTGTTGATTTTTTAGCTTCCTTGTTTATTTTCATCTGGCAATACAATTGCAAAAAGGTGATTAGTAAAAAAAAAAGTAATCTTTGCGTAAAAAAACTCGTCCTCATAATTATTTTTGCTCTAAGCTTCAGGTTTTACATCCCTAAAAATTATCCCTAAACAATCGTACAATAATATGCGAATATCGAAATTAGAACTTCTAATCTTTTCTGCCCACGTTGCTTGCAATAATCTACCAGTCCCTCGCCATGCATACCACAGGTCCCTCGGCCACACCCTCTCACCACAATGTAGTACCACTCACCAGACTTCCACAAGCCCCCTTACCACACCAGAAAAGCTGCTGGACTCTCAGCATATTTAATCCATTCAGATCCAACTAAAAGGCGTGGACCACAGTATATTGCGTAAGGAGCAAGCCTATACCTAGTGACATCAGAAAATTTATTATTACAACTGATGGACGAAATTTACAATCCGATTTAGATGCAATTCCTATACAATACCCTATCACCATTAGCTTGAGCTCATTGCAGTTTTGTTTGCACATCCCAGATATGAGTTCTAAACGGTGTGAATTTTCATTTATTTTTAATGTTTTTTATTCTTCCATTATCCACAACGATAATATTGTTCTCTATTTTTCCAGGAACGCCCATCGTCGCCCTCTACCTGTCAGCTGGCACTCATATTGCCCCCTAGCGACGGTGAAGTCCCCACAATCAGAACCAGTGAATTAGAGAATGCTATGTAGTAAAGTAGCCAGGCGCTCTTCCTACCTTACCTTAAAACTATGAAAATAAGCGAAATAGTCGATAAAAGGTGGTCATATGATTATTTAGAAGTCGATAGCAGGTTTCAAAGCCTGTTAAGTGTATTTAAGTATTCAAAAGGCCAGAGCTTGCTGGATATCTAATGTATTGAGTAAGTGTGTATTACTCACCTCGGTACAAAAGAATTTTCTGAGTTTGCCAGTGGAGTCAAAGGAAGGGACACGATTGACTTCTTTTCCTTCCTTGAAGAGGATGATGGTGGGGAGCTGCTTACTCAGAGATGAATCGTTCACCCTGTGAGCTTTGGCAGCATCAGGGTAGCGCCCGACATCAATTTTCCCAAATTTAAGGTTATCCAAGTCGTAACTGAAATATACCAGAAGAATATGAGTTCATATGAATGTCAAGTGGAACATAATTCTGCTATATTAAAGGTAATATTTTCGACTTTGAGCTCGATCGTGTATTAAAATTCTTGATGAATGTATACTATTATATCGTTTGAGTTGACACAATGTGTAATATGAACTTTTTTAGCGTGGAAATTTGAAAAAAGTTCATATTACGCATTGTATAAATATTGTATAAATAATATTTCTATGATTAATAATATTTCTATGATTAATAATATTTCTAATTAAGAAAGGTAGAGGCAATTAAAATATGAAAAGAAATAATTTTTACTAACTTAAAAGAATTTTGTACACAAGTGTACGAAAAAAATTTTGATCTGGCCCAAACCTTAAAATTAAAACTCAGAAATTTCCAAGTTCCATTTAGTTCAACCTTGACTTTGAAAGGATTTCAAATGAACTTTAACAATAAAAATTAATTAAATAAAATTTCACTGATAAAAATAAAACATATCAGGTACAAAATTGATTACATGGTATGGATTGGCCCGCGACAAAATCAGGAAATAGCTTAGAGCTTATTTTGAAAAATGGCGAAATGTAAAAACCTCAACTAACGTCAAAAAAACCTCAATGTCGGCTCCCCGATCCCAGTCTCGTATTTTATTCAAACTGAAGCGGGAAACCGACGTTGATAAGGAACAAGTTACCGCGAGGAACGCTAGAGTCGCATGCAGGGAATCCATGGCCAAACAACACCGATGGCAGCACTGACAGCTACCCGAGGTGTCAACGCTGAGGACGAAGCTACAAAAAGCAGTTCTGGCCGCCATTCTTATTCTCGTGCTCGCTGTGTTTGGACGTCAATGTCAGAGTCGTTGTCAATCCGATTTTATTGTGACTGCCTAGCCGGTTTCCGCGTGAATTTGTCGTTAGCTGTCAACGTCAAGAATAAAACATCAGTGTCAGTTCTATCTGTCTTCGGTTTCATTTTTCATCATCAAGATTCTACCGCGCCCACTGACGAACAATAGGAACCTAGGAGGACTCCTTTTTAATTTGACATCGGAAATGGAACTCGAGGAATCCGATGAAGAATGCTACGGCGAAGAAGATGTGCAAGCTGATGGAAATCCCTCCGAACAGAGCATCGTGGCAAGATACGCGAACCGGCCGTGTGAGCAGCGAAATTCGGCGTCTGCGAAAGAAGCTGGGAACCCGGGTGAGTTCATTTCTTGTAGGGTGGATTCGCAAAATAACGTGCATTTTCGTTTTTGCGAGTCTCTCCTATGGGTGATTTGATCGATTATTACTTACCTATCTAACAAAATTTGTTGGGACCATGCGGTTCTTTGTTCCTAACATGCGCCATGTTTTATAACAAAGGATTGTTTACAGCTAGAAGGGAAGAGGTCTCGGACTCGTCAACTTTGGACCAAACAGAACAGTTTGTTCCCGATGCAGTGG
This sequence comes from Stenodema calcarata, assembly GCA_963920205.1. NCBI lineage: Eukaryota > Metazoa > Arthropoda > Insecta > Hemiptera > Miridae > Stenodema > Stenodema calcarata. The sequence continues at coordinate 43,076,456 of OY986049.1, read as the reverse complement.
ACCCTGGGAGTCATAACACATTTCCACAAACAAATCAACGTCCAAATAATTATGTGAATAGTAGTAGCGCAAATGGACATCAGCCTTTTACTGGCTCGCAATTACCTACCTCTACAAATCTAGGTGCCCCTTCTGTACCGTTCCAAGGGGACTTGACTCAAATAATAGCTGGAGCCATTCAAGGCGTCTTGCAAGCGCAAAATCAAAGTTTTACGTCAACCATCGAAAATTTAGTCACTAAACTGAACCCTTTCCAGTCTTATTTATTCAAGCTCCCGCAATTTTCTCCAGATCATTGTAACTTCGATGTTCGAGCTTGGATCAATAAGATCGATGCAATGATGCATGAAAACCCCCGCTCTGGATCTGAGCTTTATTCATTGTTATCAACCGCTTGCAAGGGGTCTTCGGCAGCTTGGCTCTCTCAAATATTGACACCTGGAATGACGTGGCCAGATTTAAGAGAACAATTCATTACGCAGTATTGTCTCACAGAAACTCCTGCCACAGTTTTATTTGATATTTTATCGTCATCACCTTCAGAAAATGAAAACCTAATTGGCACTGCTTCACGAATTTTAAATGTTTTGGAATCTCGTTTGGCCAACGTACCTACATCAGAATTGCTCCCTATGATAACCCTCGTTCATCTTACCAAAAGCGAGCCTAAATTGAAAAAACTTCTTTATTCCACTGAAACATTTACTAGGGAAAAATTGATCAAAGACATGAATGTTTCACTTATTGATAGGTCGGCCAAACGTACTAACGACAGAATTGACAAGTATCCTAGCAAAAGGTTTAAGCCCTCTCATCATAATCAATCCTACTACTCACGTGATAACACCCAAAATTCTCATGTGAACCACGTATCATATCGTAAGCCTAATCCTGCACAAAATTTGACTTACAGGACCCAACAACACAGAGGCGAATTTGGCGAGAATACGCACACCACACCTAAGCCCCAGACAAACCAGCCCCAACTTCGTAGTAATGCATGCCATGGATGCGGTGCAGTTGGACACTACAAGCGAGACTGCCCACAAGTTCGACAGGGCAACTTCCATGCAGGCCCGTTACAGAACAATCAGAATCCGGCTGCACAACAGCAACTGGCTCCACTACGAAACAAGGAACGACGAGTCAACCTCTGCACGAGTACTCCAAGAGGAAAACTGAATCACTCAGGTAGTACCTATCCATTTCACTTTGATTCGGGTGCAGAATGTAGCTTAATAACTCGCTCTTTATTTCACAAGTTCCAAGGAAAAGTAGTAATTGAAAACGTTTCGTTAAAGGGACTGGGCAACGGGTTGGTGGTGTCTCCTCGCCAGATCTTGACCGATGTGACTGTTGATGGTGTAGATCTTAAGATAAACTTTCATCAAGTAGAAGACGTTGAAATACCGTATTCGATTATTTTAGGATCGGATTTATTAGAACAAAATGTCAGCATAACTGTTACTAAAGATAGTTGCACTTTGGTACCTGTTGACTTGCATTTGTCAAAATCTTTGCAAAAGAAAATAGAAAAATTAAATAAGAGTGAACCTGTAAAATCTATTTTAGACTCTAAGGACAAAATTCTTAAATTGAATTCAGACCAATATGTTATTGACGAGCACACTGGCCAATGCCCCTTACTTGTAGAAAATAACGTCAATACTGACAATTGCACTATTGTAAATAACCTAACAGTGAATGAAGACATTTTTGACCCCCATTCGGCTCAGACTGAAATTTCAAATGCAAACAAACCCCACTTGTACAATATTTTGAGTAAATATTCAGGATTCTTCACTTCAGGATTCCCTAAAACTCGTCTGCAAAATGTTGAGTTTACAATTCGATTAAAAGATCCTGGAAAGATAGTGAATCGCAAGCCTTACCCAATGTCTAATATCCAAAAACAATATTTGCGGGAACATCTAGCAGAGTTAGAAGCTGCTGGGTTGATTAGGCGTAGCCACTCTCCGTTTGCAAGTCCCATACTCTTGGTCCCAAAGAAGAACCAGAAGATGAGGCTAGCGGTAGACTATCGATTTCTTAACGATAATACGATTTCTGAGCATCAGCCTCTTCCTCTGATTCAAGACCAGATTAACAGACTAGTGGGCTCTAAGTTCTTCACTATACTAGACACAGCAAGTGGGTTTCATCAAATAAAAATGCATCCTGATTCCATTGATAAGACGGCCTTTGTCACCCCTGAAGCTCAATACGAATATCTTGTGTGTCCTTTTGGGGTTAAAAATGCCAGTTCAACCTTCCAGAGAGCTATTTTGGAAATTTTGGGTGACCTTGCTCACCAGTATGTCATCTGTTTTTTGGATGATATCATGATTGCCGCCACAACCGAGGAAGAGGCATTGGACAGGCTTGATCACGTTTTGACAGTTTTAACTCAAGCGGGAGTATCCCTAAATTACACTAAATGCCATTTTATTGTAAAACAAGTAGAATTTTTAGGCTACAATGTACAAAATGGGGAATTGCGACCTAATACTTTGAAAATAAATGCTCTTGTGGCGTTGCCACCACCATCCACAGTGACATCTTTAAGGCAGTTTTTAGGACTTGCTTCATATTTTCGGTCATTCATCCCTAAATTTTCTGAAATAGCTGCACCTTTATACAAATTGCTTTCATCTAAAGGAAAGTTGATCTGGAACGACGTCCATGAAAAAGCACGTCAAACCTTAATCAAATACTTGACTTCAGAGCCCGTTCTCACTATTTATGATCCATCTCTACCTGTTGAATTGCATTGCGATGCCTGTAGCATTGGGGTATCTGGAATTCTTGTAAATCTTTATAATGGCAAACCCAGAGTTATCGCATACTATAGCAAGAAAAATAATAGTGCTGAACAAAGATACCATAGCTACGACCTTGAGACTATGGCTGTGGTCAAAAGTCTTGTGCATTTCAAAACTATGTTGCAAGATATCTCATTTTCTGTGGTTACTGATTGCAAGTCGCTCAAGGATTCGTTTTTGAAACAAAACTTGAACACTAGAGTGCATCGTTGGTGGTCTTTTATGCAAACGTTTGATTTTAAAATCCAATATCGTCCTGCTGGTCGCATGCAGCACGCCGATTTTTTGTCACGTCACCCAGTGGATGATGATAGCAACCCCATAGTATCATCTAAAATAACAGAAAGTTCACCCAAGTCCTGTCAACAGGAAGTTTTAACGCCTGTACTTCCACACAAGGTTCGTTTGGAAAAAGAAAAATCTGTAAATCTTAGTACTCAGAGCAATGATTGGTTACTGGTCGCACAACAATCAGATAGTGAACTCGCCGAATTAGCTGTGAAGTGTAAAAACAATGAACTACCTGACTCTATCAAAAACACCTATGAGTTACGCTCAGGTATTTTGTGTAGGATCATACAACGAGGTCACAAGACTCGAACCTTACCCATCATTCCTAGACTTCACCGTTATGCCATAATACAGAATATACATGAGTCTATAATGCACCTCGGATCTGAAAAAACATTGGAAAAGGCCGCTGATTTTTATTGGTTCGAAGGCATGGCCAAATATGTTAGGAAATTTTGTGAAAAATTTTGTGAAAAAAGCAACGTTGGGTGCTTACTAATCGTTTTACGCTGCCTTGTAGATTTTAAGAGCACTGATTTTTGCTTCCTTTAAGTAAGCCTTACCTACTTGCTTTTTTTTTTAGCTTGAAATAACCTTTCAACTGCATGTACCCTGTAGTTGGTTTCTACCTTCAACATTTTGTTTATAGAGGACTTATAGAAGACTCTATAGAGCTTATAGAGGATTTTAATGTGCTTGTTGCAAATGTTTCTTATTCTGCAAACTTTGTCGAATATAATGACAATGAGTTTTATTGATTCTGTTATGAAAAGCCTAACGCTTTGAGTGTGTAAACTGATGGGATGTCTCCCAAGATTCAACTTACCTGCAATGGAATCCTCACTCATTACAGTTATTACTTTCGTATGACTGTGTTTCAATTAGTGGTTACCTTTAAATCCATTGATTTTGATATTTTAACCCAATTTTGAACTTTTGGCGTACCTATATGATATTTTTGGCATAGTATGAAATTCGACTACCATCGAAAAGCAGTTCACTGGAGACTATCCATACCTTGTTACAGTGGTTTGGTTAGTAGTGAGCACCTTGTAGATGTGACTAGACTGTGATTGTGGATGTATTGGGACAGTTGATCCCTGAATTGATTAAAATTTATGATAGAATCTGAATTCATGTTTTGCAAGCAAAATCAACCCCATTTAACACGCTGTACTGCACTACGGGTTCGTACGCAACCCGCACTGCTTTATTTATTTCGCGCCACACTTGTCAGCAAGATTGTGTTGGATTGAGGGCTATCGGTTGGACTTTTTGTAAGGTGCTGTTTCCGTGGTGGCCACCCGGGGGGTGTTGGATTGTACCAGCAAGCAATCAACACTCAAAATCCTAGGTTGATCTATTGTTCAGCATGCAGTCTCTCTGAACGTTTTACGACCCTCGAAAGGCATAGGTTGGTCGTTTTGCGCACAAGTTGTATTTCTCGCTGAGGTCTTAATTCCATTGCCTCAAGAGAAATGTTATGATTCCGTTTCAAACGGATTGGACAGTTTGCACCGACTGTTCCTTGGTGAGTTGCGTGTTACTCACAGGATTTGCTGGTGATATGGGCAGTGTTAGGTTCTTTAACGGTATAGCTCAGGATTCAGTATTGGGCAGCTTCGATACTGAAACCTCCTTGCATACCAGGTTAGACTGCCAGTACGTTGAACAGTTGGTGTCATGAGACCCAATGATGCTGTTCTGAAACCTGAGGTTTGTCCATGATACCGATGTTGCCCAAGACTACCATCTTTCTGTGCTGGCCCTTGGTAGGTTCATGATTCGAACGCTGCCTTGGGTGATTATTTACTATGTTGGAGACTGGTTGTGTGTGTGCATTTATGGACCTATCCCACCTTACCCTTCCTTGGAGTGCACCTTCACTCCTCCCTTGCGGTAGTTGTTGACAATTCGTAGTGCGTACGATTGAATGGTCCTTTTTAATGGGGTTTGGCATTTACTGTGTAATGCTTCACAACTTCTTTCTACCAGCTAGTATGTGCTGTTGACGCACGGTGTGCCTTGAGTTTTGGTTGAACGTCACACTGCTCTCTGCACTATAGATTCTATGCCAGACTAATCTCAACTTTCCATTATCATTTATTTGTTTGCAATGCTATATTTATTCAGTATGGCCGAGTGGTCGGGGCCAGTGTCGGCTAGAGAATCAGCTGTTATTCAAACAGACAAGACGCATGGACATAGAAATATTGCTTCTAATTAACGCTAAGAAAGTACCATGCTTCCAACTTTACTTCTAGACAAAAAGGATTCTGCTTCAATAGGCATAACACTAGACAAGTGGCACGATAAGCCTATCAGCAAATTTGGATAAAATGATATAACCTCACACTAAGTTGCCTGCGGGCTATACAACTTGTTGTACCACTGTCTACCGCTTCAAATTTTGTTTTTCAGGCTGCGAGACGCTAGCTGGTCAGGATTAGCCGTGTCGGCTCCCCGATCCCAGTCTCGTATTTTATTCAAACTGAAGCGGGAAACCGACGTTGATAAGGAACAAGTTACCGCGAGGAACGCTAGAGTCGCATGCAGGGAATCCATGGCCAAACAACACCGATGGCAGCACTGACAGCTACCCGAGGTGTCAACGCTGAGGACGAAGCTACAAAAAGCAGTTCTGGCCGCCATTCTTATTCTCGTGCTCGCTGTGTTTGGACGTCAATGTCAGAGTCGTTGTCAATCCGATTTTATTGTGACTGCCTAGCCGGTTTCCGCGTGAATTTGTCGTTAGCTGTCAACGTCAAGAATAAAACATCAGTGTCAGTTCTATCTGTCTTCGGTTTCATTTTTCATCATCAAGATTCTACCGCGCCCACTGACGAACAATAGGAACCTAGGAGGACTCCTTTTTAATTTGACATATAAATAATATTTCTATGATTAATAATATTTCTATGATTAATAATATTTCTAATTAAGAAAGGTAGAGGCAATTAAAATATGAAAAGAAATAATTTTTACTAACTTAAAAGAATTTTGTACACAAGTGTACGAAAAAAATTTTGATCTGGCCCAAACCTTAAAATTAAAACTCAGAAATTTCCAAGTTCCATTTAGTTCAACCTTGACTTTGAAAGGATTTCAAATGAACTTTAACAATAAAAATTAATTAAATAAAATTTCACTGATAAAAATAAAACATATCAGGTACAAAATTGATTACATGGTATGGATTGGCCCGCGACAAAATCAGGAAATAGCTTAGAGCTTATTTTGAAAAATGGCGAAATGTAAAAACCTCAACTAACGTCCTCTCATATAACAGGAGAAGTGAGCGTTACGAGGGGTGTTTGTGCATTCGTAGACACTCAAAACCTTCTTGATGTTCTTTCGATGAGATGTGATAGTAACAAGGAAATTAAGTAAATAGAGTTCAGACCAACACGGTAAGTACAGCGATTGGAACAGACAGACCCCAGGCAGATATTTGTTCCTTGCCGCAAGAGTGAGGAATTAAATGTATTCGTTCGTTCGTTCGTGAGGAAGCCAAATGAACCGATGCTTGACATTTAAGTTTATTACGGGGAACTTGAAATACCAGAATTTATAAGCAGCGTCAACGAGTTGAATATGACGCTTTACGGGTCAATATTATTTGGTCAGTTGGTCGTAAACACTTCACAAGTCACGGGAGATTCATGATCCTCACTTAAAACAAGTTAGGGCGGGGTGAAAGTCTATCGATAAAAAACTCTTTCTAAGTGTTCAGTTTCATTATGAAAAATTGCAGCAGATCTGTGGGTTTAGTAATTAATCCAAGTTAGGATTAAGCTAAGATTAATATTATGTTTACATCGGTTAGTTATCTAGTTCGGTTAACATAGACAGATACGTACATATTGGTTGAAAGTCACAAGGGTGACCACCTCCACATTTCTGACCAGACCAGATGAATAAACAAGGTTGATATCATATAAATATCTTCCATTTATCTAACTGCGCTTTTATAGTCAACTTTACAACTTCGTAGGTTATGATGGTGGAACAGCGCGGAACTATGTGCCTTATCTGTCTGTGATAAGAAGTTGCCTCAGTCGAGTACAGTAGACCGCCGATAATCCGGATTAATCGGGACCAGACCTCATCCGGATTATTTAAAAAAGATCCAGATTTTCTGTAATAGGCTGTTTTTAGCGAATTTTCGAAGAAAATGAAGCTGTTCTCGGTCCAAAATTTGTTAAGATTTGAATTTCCGAACATTTTATACCAAAATCCGTTTCAGACCATCCTGAATCCACTGCCAAAAGACACCAAAAATTGTGCCATCCAAGACGATAACTCTCGATAGAATTGAGGTAAACAGTTCAAATTTGCACAAAAAATCCGTTCTGGCGATTGAAAAGCCAAGTTCGTAGATGGGCAGAATCGGGCCTCTCTAAGGGAGGGTTTGGGGAGTTTTACGGGGGGAAATTACCCATAAATCCCCAAATGTAACATTCTGACAAGTGACACCTCATTTTAAAGGTTTTTTCACGATGGTGAAATCAGAATTGCGATATCTTATTCTGTTCCCAAACTGTAGCACTCTGAAGATGAAGAAACGTGGTTGATACTTGAGATGTTCTTCATGGACATCAATAGAGACATTTTAAATAAAACCAGTTGTTTCTTCGAAAATTCGCTCTTAAAGCCATGCTACATAACTGTGGATTTATGCTTTAAAATTGTAGAAACTTAACTGAAACCTTGAGAATTCACTTAAATATGTATAAGTATATGTACGTAAAATGTATGCAGTACGTAACATTTACGTAATACTCAACTGCTTTAACTGCATTTAATACAGTTAAAGCAGTTGTTCATTACTTAATACTGCACTTTAATGAAACTGAAACTGTACAGCACAGCTACAGTGCGGTTTTTAAAAAACTGCAAGGTACGAAGTTGAAGTATATTCACGCTCTGTACATTGTCAGGGCTCTTAAAAAAGTCTTGATTTTGAAAATTGGTTTTTGTACTGCAGTAGTTGCATCAGGCATTTTAATTTTTTTCAGGACGTGAATCCGGATTTCTGACGTCTGGATTATTGACGTTCTACTGTAACTACTCAGTGTTTGAATTCGCAGTAATCGGTAGGGTACGTCAGTTTCTATGTTTTCCATTTAACATAGAAACTGACATACCCTACCGATTAGTGCGAATTCTACTTTCCATTTAAAGTAGTAAAAGTAGTGGATTAAGTTCTTATTGAAAGTAATTATTGTGGTAGTTTTTACCGCGTTCGACATGAGGATAATTCAAGATGAGTGACTTTCAAGAAAATTAAGATTGTTACAGTTAGAATTACTAACCAATTAATCAAACACCACCAAGTTGAATCGAGTTGATCACATTTCTCACTTGAACGGGAAAATTCAACAAGAGGCGTCAGAAATCTTCACAAGTTGTTGTGATTGAAGAGTGCGATGTAACACACGGCACGTGAGAATGCGCTGACCCGCTGGCTTCCGCATAACTGACGTGAAACGACGATACTGGGGACCGTTTTCAAGTGCCAAAACCCTCCAGAGTTGACGATTACACAAGTCAGCTGGTAACGGATTTGAACGCCGAGAAAGGAGGGACGACAAAAGTCGAAAGGAGATGAAGCGGAGTGGGCAAGCGATTATTAAAAATATCACGAGTCATTCTCAGTCGATCCACGTCTTTTGCGCTGAGACCTACACCGAGACGTTCAACTCATAATAACTTCCGCTGAGGCATCCAGCACGATAATTTTAGATCGCCCCAAAATACATTAATATTATTTACTTACTGTCGTCAGTTTGTATGTGACTACCTGGAGCAGGAGTCGGCAACCTGCGGCCCGCAAAAAATTTGAACATTTTGAAGAAGGTTCATTATCGAAGATAATAAACCAAAATTACATTTAATACAAAAATTATTTTCTTCAAAAAATAGGTGGGTAGTAATTGATTGAACTAGCAAAATTACCAATAAAATGAAATAGCATAATTACTTTTTTCATTTTCTGAGTGTAGGTTTGAGAGATTTAAGAACTGCTTGTGGTCCTTGTGAAAGGACAAACTGACAACTAAGGGATAATTCTGTGTTATGGAGACCCCTAAAAGGGAAAGTCTAACAGGTGAAGAGAAATTCCACGACATGGTTGGGGAATTTTTGATAGACGTTGGCAGCCTTGGGATAACAAGTTGTCTGCTCAAATGCATCTGCTCTAATCTAATAACGGAATGAGGTATCGCAATTCTGACTACACCATCGTATTCAGCGTTGAAAAATCTATACACTGAGGTGTACTCGGTTACGTATCAAATACTCTTCTGGTATTCAAAACATTTTTGATTCCGCCCCTTCCACCCTAAATTTTACTTTGCGTAAAACTACTACTGTTTCACTTATTCGTACGAATACTTACTGCTTCGAAAATTCGCTCATACGATCATGCTGCATGATTGGAACTTTTTTCCTTTTTTTTATTAAAAGACGCAAAATGAGCACTTTTAATGAAATTTCATGATTTTTTAGTGTGGCCCCGTAAGAATCCATGAATTTGCGAATTTAGACAAATTGGCACCCCACGGAAAAAAGGTTACCGACCCCTGAACTAGAGGCACCGTATCCTGCAACAGTTAATCAGGGGTTTGAACCATAAATCTACTTTGAACCCGATGTCCATAAATTTGATGAGAATTACATACGATGGACGATAATGAAGTAAACCGCCGGAAGTTGGATTTGGATCGGTAGATACCTGTTATATGGAACCCGGTGTCAAGAGGGCTCATGGAACAACTGAGAACCGATTGAAGATCGAAGTAAGTATAGAAACGATCTATGAAAGCGGTGTGAATGGCCTCTGATAACTGTGCAAGAACGAGAATGCTCTTTAAGTATGCGCCGTCGAGTTCAATAGACCCTCAATGCAGAATAGCGGCTGAAGTTCGCAGTGGGCGATAAACTTTCACTAAATTCATCTCCCTACACTTGACGGCCACCGACATCTCAAGCTCGAGACGATACGAGGAAAAAGCCCTGTACATTTTTCCACATGGTTCATTCCTATCTTCTGTAGATCACTGTTCTACATGCAATGCCTATACGAAATAGTTGAAGTAACTGAGTAAACGAACTAGTTGAAGAACTGAGCAGAAATATTGTGTGTTAGTTCGAGAAGGTGACCAGAAGATGCTTTCCGAGTATGTAAATTATATAGATAATGACTCTAATAATTGTATTAATTATAAAGAATTCATTTACATTTATATAATTTATGGGTTTTCACTTGTACCTACCTACGTCGGCAACAATAAATTATTTATATCAAGAAGTACCCACCAATAAATCAAGCTCATTTTAATGGTGTTTTTTCAATTCTACCTTCAAGCGGCAGGTCGTACAATACTCCGATCGGTCTTGGAAGATACTCTCAATCAAAACACCTTTTCATATTTATAGTAGGTATGTCATTTCCGGGATGTGGCCTTTTGGGCGTTTCAAACCGACTTTGCATCTCGTTCTAAGTCTCGGAAAATTTGCAACGAGGAAAGTGGCAGGCAATGGGGGGGGGGGGGGTTGTGTTTTTTGAACGATTCGAATGAGACATAATTGAAAATAATTAAGTATGAAAGCATAACTTGAAATATCATCAATATACAACTATTTACTAAAACCCACGATTTTAAAGAGCTGCTCAAAACTAGGTGATATAATGCCTAAGTTCTTCTTGTGAGATTCAATACTGCGTGGAGTATAGGGACATATAAACATAAAGATGAATCCTTAGACGTTGCCTTTAAATGACACACCACAGGATAGAAACAGAACATTAGTTGTTATTAAAAACCAGTTTTGATTAAAATTCTCTTTCGAATACACGCTTTTCCCTGATATGTTCAGATACCTGGACGAGCGAGAATGCAGTTACACAAATAATAGACAATACGAGTAACAGTATAACAGAACGAGCAACCGACAAGATTCACACCTACCTCATCAAAACCCCTGAACCAGCACCGTACGAACACTCCACCTACAGCTGAATAAGGTGAACTGAGAGGCAGTGAGGAATGTGCGGGAGTGATTAATGTCCGGAATGGTAATAAACCAGTTTCATGCGCAACTTGAACGTCTCACCAGTAACTGCTTTCAGGAACTATTTGAAAAATAATCAGGTAGAGCCACCTAAATGATGGGTTTCTAGTTACCACTAAAGGATGCCACTCATTATGTAGGAATGAATCTGTCTGTATATTTGAAAAGGAGAGCAATTTCTGTTTTTATTTTTCAAATAATTTGCATGTTATTCATACACTTTTTTTCTCTTGGGCGTGACAAGAAATGAAGGAGGTAAAACTGAAGGTCAAATACTTACTCTGAATCTGGTAGATAACTTGTACTCGCGAAAATATTCTATCATTATTTATTATTGCTTACCCAAGATGAAAATGTAAAGCGTTTTGTTACTCCAGAAAACCCAAAATCCATACTAACCTCAATTTGAGGGGATCTGAGCAAAATTTGTCACGATTGTGTAAATTTTTGACACAAAACTGGAATTCGTAATTCGAACATTCTGTACAGAAAAACGTTTTAGGTGTTGAGTATTCATTTTCTTTTGTATACTGTCCCATCTCCATAGCAATGGTTGTTCAATCTGAATGATTTTCTTCGATAATGAACCATTGGAATCGCCCAAAGAAAAAATTTTTTTAACCCCCCCTCAAAATTTGTTGGTTTACGTTTCAAGATACGTAGATTCAGAGAATCGAATTAAAAAAAATCCGTCCGTCCTTTGCCCAGTTAGCGTTGAGTTAAAATTACGAAATTTTTTTTTATGGGTTCCGGCCAACCCCATAATGGCCCTCGAAACTTTTCATAACCCTAGGTCAATGGGAAGGGGTTCAAAACGAATTTTGAAATTTTGAAAATTCCAAAACTCGAAAAATTCATATAGAACGGTATGTTTTTTATTTCATATTTAGATAGAGTTTATTCCTAAGAATTTTTTAAGACCACCCGCAGCTTTGTACGACCAGCCGTTCGTTCACAATGACGGCGCAAAGGTTGAGCCTGTCAACACGATCGTGAATCAAACGATTGAAATACAGGTCAATTTTCATACTAACGAGCTGTTTGGAACATCATATGGTTTTAGTGAGTCGAGTTTTTTGTTGAGGTACGTTTCGTGCTACGGAAATGAAGGTAATTTCGAATGTTTGTTGGTAGGTACTTTTTTTTATAGAAAAATTATTACCGACTCAGTATTGACCCCTCTGACGCCATCCATTCCTGCCGGCCACTTGTCTGACGTCATCCACACCCAGCCGGTCCGCGTACGTCATATTCTGTGAGGTGTTCTTGCCGGCTACTTGTCTGACGTCATCCACCCCCTGCCGGTCCACGTACGTCATATCCTGTGAGGTGTTCTTGCCGGCCACTTGTCTGACGTCATCCACCCCCTGCCGGTCCACGTACCTACGTCATATCCAGTGAGGTGTTCTTGCCGGTCACTTGTCTGACGTCATGCACCCCCTGCCGGTCCACGTACGTCATATCCTGTGAGGTGTTCTTGCCGGCACCTGTTTGACGTCATATCTTTTGAAGTAGTTGGTCGCTTGTGTTGCGACGTCATATTATCTGAGAGGCCCGTGGATGAGGTGAATTCAGGAGGCAAAATAGACTTCATATCGAATCGAGGTGTTTATTTGAATTCTTCTTCTTAGATGATTTGGGTTCAGACATGCCAGTCATAGCCATTGGATTCGTGATTCAAAGCAACCATAAAGTGGGTACAGCTTTCGTACGAGTACGCAACCACGAGGGACATTTTATGTCTTTGCGCCCCCTCCCACACCCACACCACGTACCACGTACATACCTCGTACTTCATTGTTGTAGAAATCGTACCTGTGTGTAAACAGTTATTTAAACAATCACGCTCATACCGCAGCTTGTCGGCCACGCACTCCGCCGTGGTTAACGTAATATGGTTAGATAAATCGAGAGCTATCCAACGAGTGGTGAACGATTTTTGTACCATGATAACTGGCGAAGTTGAAGTTCCGTAGCAACGATCGGTTGTACGTGAAAATCATTATAAATTTTTCATATCGCTTTATTCGTCACATAGTCACCGTCACAATGTCACACTTTTCGAGTAATACACAAACTGTCAAAATTTATACATAAAATGGCACATGTGCCATAGTAAAGACATAAAATGTCAAAAATGAAAAAGTAGGTACGTATTTTTCTCGTACAATTTTCTCATGAAGCGTGCGGTTGAATAAAAGTAAAATAAATTGTGTTCAGATGAAGAATTTTTCTTTAAACTTAATATGAAAAGTATTTTGGGCTGATAGGGCTAAGGCACTCCTAATTAATAACAGGTGCCCGTTTACTTAATTATTCTTGGTTTATAAATTGAATTTTCTGAATATTCACTTATAATATATGCGTATATTATACGCATACAAACGGTGCATTTTTTTCTGGGAAAGTAGTATTTTCTAATGTATTTTTCCTTCCTGAATTGAATAAAACCATTCCCGAATCGATATGACTATCCGTTCTGAAGAAACGGAGTTTTTTCCGCTTTTGGTTTATTATCTTCGATAATGAACCATTGGAATCGCCCAAAGAAAAAAAAAATTTTAACCCCCCCCCCCTCAAAATTTGTTGGTTTAAATCGAATTAAAAAAAAATCCGTCCGTCCGCCGTACGCGCCACTTTGCCCAGTTAGCGTTGAGTTAAAATTACGAAATTTGGTTTCTGGGTTTGGACCAGCCCCACAATGATCCTCGAAACTTTTCATAACCCTAGGTCAAGGGGAAGGGGTTCAAAACTAATTTTGAAATTTTGAAAATTCCAAAACTCGAAATATTCATACAGAACGGTATGTTTTTTATTTCACATTTAGATAGAGTTTATTCCTAAGAATTTTTTAAGACCATCCGCAGCTTTGTACGACCAGCCGTTCGTTCACAATGACGGCTCAAAGGTTGTCGACACGATCGTGAATCAAACGGTTGAAATACAGGTTAATTTTCATACTAACTAGCTGCTTGGAACATCATAATATGATGTTCCAAGCAGCTAGTTAGTATATTATGGTTATAGTGATGTCGAGTTTTTTGTTCTGAGGTACGTTTCGTGATACGGAAATGAAGGTAATTTCGAATGTTTGTTGGTAGCTACTTCTTTTATAGAAAAATTATTACCGACGTAGTATTAACAACCCTAGAATTATATCGTATTAATTAAATACAAATTATTAATACCTAACAATAAATTATAATAATTTTCACTAGGTACTTGATAAAATTATTAATAATTAGTGATAATTCATAATAATAATAAATCTAACATTTAGGATCTAGACATTTAGACCTAGTGATCTAGACAGAAGGGTGATCTGTACAAAGAAGATAATGAACCGTTGTGTCAAGAATTTGCAGAGTTTTTTAATCTCAAAACAAAACTATAATTTGAACGTAGTTTTGCATGTAATTATAATGCTATTGTACCGGTACGTATGACCAGATGTAATTTCGAATACGATATACACAACATGTTTTTGAGAAAATGAATATGTACAAGTTTGCGAAACGAATACAAAATACTCAATTACTAATTACAATTACCTAAGTTATTTGTGTTCACTTGTGTGAAGTTGGAAAAGGGTTGGACAACTTCTCTGAAACAAATAGTTTCTCACCAGCACCGGGGAAACCGTTTGAAATGAATTGATCAACCTTGGCCTATACTGCCGTTCTGAGCAAGAAGGGCGTATCTCCGATTTTGACGATTTTCGGGTTTTTGCATATCTAGAATCTTTAGACTGTTCTGTACCTGATGGTACCTCGTTCATGTACCTACGTGTACCAGAAAGTACAAAAAACGCGAGTAAAAAAGGTCGTATCTCTGAAATTTCTGAAAAATCTGCGAAAGGCGGTTAAGCGTATGTCGTTTCTCCTAAGCATAAAAGGCGGATATCATGCCGGCTACCTTTCTCTACTTAGCAAGAAAGCCGCATCTCCTGAGATACGACTTTTTTGCTTAGCAAAAATTCGAAATCATGTTCATGGCAACCAAAATGCTTAGCGGAAAAGCCGGATCTCGTGAGATCGGCCCATTTCGCTTAGCATCCCATATGCCTCAGTTAGGTAAAACGTCTGACGGGGCGTCAGATTATCTTCAAACTCGTCTGTCATGCTTGGAATGCTTAGCAAAAAAAGCGTATATCTCGAAAATCACCCTCATTTACTAAGCGGAAAGGGCGTATCTCCTCTAAATTGGTTATGACGTGAATTTCCATGAAAAAAATGACGTAGTAAGTCGGAGAATGATTAGATCTACCGTATGATGTCCCTAAAAGGGGGAAAAGTAAACCTAAGGCCGAAAATTGCTTGTACTGAAAATCTTGATTTTCGGAGATGCGCCCTTCTTGCAAAGGACGGCAGTATAATTGAGAGATCCTTACACCAAAAAGCTCGAGAAGTACACTTTGACCATGCGCTGGGAAATGTTCGTTTCTCCACAATATCGAACACCAGATGATGGTTGTGCTCGGGCGAGAGAGTGTGAAAACATGGAAGTACATGCCGACCATCGAGGGTAAGATTCAGACTCTGAAGCCACACAGTTTTCCATCCAGTTTTCTCTCAGGCCACAGTAACTTTGAATGCTCTGTATTTGTATGTCATACGCAAATCAACATGCAGGCGGGAGGAATGGGTCTCGTGAACAGAAAAATGCCTTAACTGTAGAAGGTCTGATCTCAGGATCCCCCCAAACCCCAAGACGAAAATATAGAAATAAATCAACTTACTCAGCGGAAAGTTGAGCGAAAATGGGTGCCATGTTAACACAAGTGGGATTCCAAGCAGTGTAGAAAGCGACTATCCATGTCACTCGCTTGTCGCGACAAAGCTCGTCATCGAGACCAGCAGCCGTTCGGAAATACGTCACTTTGTCTGGACCGCAGTAAGTGGGTTCAGGGAGCACCAAACCAACAACTGAAAACATAAACTGAAGTTACGAAAAATCCTGTTGAAAGTTTTATCGAGGTTCACCCTCACGCTTCTCTCTACTTCTATGTGAGGAGGTGGAAAACTAAGTATTATGAGCATGATCACATTTTCTTCATTGGAACGTATTCTCTCCCTTACAATACACGGGTAACTTTTTCCAAAACAAATATTTAAATCTGACGTATTGATGAAGTCATCATTCCTAGTTTGCTCATACGAAATCGTGATTTTCGAGCATCGTGTGCATTGGATTCTGTATCAAAGTGGTTCGGTAACTTTTGTTCCCTGGAACCAACCTGCATAATATTAAACTTTCAACGGCTCCACTTGACTAGACTCACAAAGTGCTCTACTGGTTCTCAACTGGATGACCTTCCAAGAGAAACCGACCTCAACTTTAAGGTTAAATACATGGTTCAATAAAATGAATATGGTACATACATATCCAGTGTTATTACTTACATCAAGGGCCTGAAGGAAGAAGAGGCAAATTTTGAATAAATATAATGTTTCGATTGAGTAAATAGAGAGGTTTGTGGTTAAATAACAAATTTTTGGAAAACAATGGACTCACGAACAAAGAGGACGGCATAAATGAGGCCCATCCGGATGTCTTGGTAGAACCAAAGTATAGAATTGGCTACTTTGGTGTAAACGAAGCTGGACGTCAGGTAGTTGATCATAGTGACGCTACCTGCCTTCCTCGTTCTGATCATAACTACAATCGCTAGGAAAAACAGAATTTCAGTTTCCCTCTGAAAAAAAAGAGAAAAATTAGAAACAGACATTTCTTGAGGATTTGAGTTTCACAATTTCTTTTTTTGTGTGTTAATATGTTGAGTTTTAGCACATATTTCAGGTAATAAATTGATACTAATAATACTTTCTGAAGCTAAAACGATTTGCACTTCATTTTATAGAAGAGGATAATACTCATGTAAATCTCAAGATTGAGATGCATTTTATTAAGTCAGAACGGAATTTACTTAAAATTACCCTACGCTGCAACATATATGTGAAGGGCTCTTCAGTCATACGTATTTTGGAGCACAATATGTATAATTCTGCGATTATCGACCTATTAGTCACGTTAGAACAGACAACATGTTGATTGCAGCATTGATGGAAGAAGACCTGTTTCAAAGAGTTGGGATCAACTGGGTTAATTGTAAGGGTAAGCTGACAGCGCTCAAACACAACAAGATGTAGTCGTACTAATAGGAGGATCGATGAAGTTACTCACTTACTTCATTTTTCCAAAGTACGTTACTTACTTACTTCATTTTTCCAAAGTACGGATCAATTTAGAAAAAACGAATAGGGCTTCAGAGTTGTACGTGAGAATAAAATACGAAAAACATGCTGAGCAATCTTCCAGCAAAAACTGAGATGCACAACCATTAACAAAATTTGTTAAGGATGCAGGGAAAAACTGAGATGCACAACCATTAACAAAATATGTAAAATTTTGTTAATGGTTGTGCATCTCAGTTTTTCCCTGCACCCTTAACAAATTTTGTTAATGGTTGTGCATCTCAGTTTTTGCTGCAATAATATGTTGCAATGTAGTCACAAAGCTACGGCTCCTTGAGTGTTTGTGGATCAATGAATAGACCTGTGCACCGGCAAATTACGCCTCAGGCTCCACAATTCAATACTGCCTTAGAGAAGATCTAGACCAAAGTGGTATATAGTTGGAAGTCAATGTGGGACAAAATGTGAACCAATTTTCCAAGGTATCGTTATTGGATCAAAAATATGTTGATGTACTTAGACGGCAATACGTGACTACGAGTAGGTGCTACAGGTTCATGGAAGTCCTTTTCATTAGAGTATTCTAATAGCAACTATACCTATTTGGCATCTGGTTTCCCTACGTTATCAACAGAATGTTGGTTTCAGTTACTCGATGGTTACAGTCGATCATTTCCATATGGGCTCGTACTGTCAACATATTCAATACTTTTTTTAATTACATAGAAATTTGATGAGGGATTTGGATGCCCAGTTATCTCGAAATTCAGTGGTTGGGGTTGATAAGGACACATACAAGTTGTAACACGACATTGTAGGAGATTATGAAGTGATGACTGCAAGGAAATGTCTTTTCTACTCTGAATTGTTTTGAAATTGCCCAACCTCAGCTTTGTTCAATGAGTAAACTGTTAGGGTACCAACAATCAACACTGAGACAAGTATTCAAGTTCATATTTTACATATATTTACAAAAAAATAAAATTAAAAAATAAATGTCGAGTACAGAAAGTGAAATGTCATTCTCTGGGGGCGCCGTATGCGTCGGGCATCCGTTCGATTGTGTAGCGGTGGTGGGCGATGTACATGATGGGGACGCCTGGGATTTTCCTTATACGACGTTTGAGGTCTTTGTCGTTAGTGGCGACGATGTAGCATTTGTGTTGCTGAACCCGTTGAACGAGGCAGTCGTCGGCGTAGGTGCCCTTATGAGAGCACGGCAGCCTTTCGAACCTGAGGATGAACAAGTTGAGGGTTATTTGACATGCCAAACTGTGGTAGAACCGGAGAACTAACAACCATTGGAGATAACCATAAACATTGTGGGGAGGAAATTAAGAGGATCAGCCAACAACTAGACTGCTTGAAGGTTTACGTTAATTATCGAGACAAACAATGAGAAAAACAGTCAGGATTTTGCGTTAATTGAAACCCTGAGTTGCCACCAAGTTAATAACAAACTAAGTATAGTAACTATACTTGGAAGACAACTGTTGTCTTCCAGGTTTGATGAAAACTTGATCCTGAGATGTTTTTAGGCAAATTTTTGTCATCAAATCCTTAACTAAGAAATCATCAATCAAAATTTAATGAATGAAAGCGTGGGTTCACATAATTATTTTGAGGTTTCAATTTTTTCCCAGATTTACAAAGTTGTTCGTGTCTGTATTCAGGTAGTTCACTGGACACAATAAAGTAGCATAGGTACGTAAAGATGACAATGATAGATAGTAGGTATTCACAATAATTAATACATACCGAGGGTCTTTCATTATCCTGAGGGCGACTTTGTACTTCCTTCCCAGTTTTTCAACCTCCGCCAAAACGCAGTCCGTGATGTAGGGAATGCATTTAGCGTACAGACAGTCCATCATACTCGGGATGATATCCAGTTTGTATTTAATCGAGAAATTTATGAAATTTGTATCCACTAGGATGTGGAACGGAGGGCCCAACTGGGTGTTGTATTGGAAAAACAGAGCTGAAGACACTTGCGGCACATCTCGCACTTCCTCCTTCGCCTTTTTTCTTTTTTCATCGATCAATTTCTTCTTTTTAGGATCCATTTTCTCGAGAACTCGCGGATCTTTGAGGCTGGTGCGTTTCTGGATTTGAGCGAACCGCTGCTTCACCATCTTTTTCGTCTGTTTGGTTCGCCCCATGACTCGTCACTGAAGTTGAGCGTTCGATCAAATCTTTCTCTTGGCGTCACTTCCTATCTAAACAAACCTGATAAAACTATACACGAACGAAACAACCATCAAAAGGTATTCAAACACGACTAACAAGAAAACCACTGAAACATAAGCAACATGCGTGTGGCGTGTGCAAATGAGGTAGGTTGATTTCTACTGAGCAACGATCCAAACGTCAGACGAGGCGGACAGAAGAGCCACGCACAGGATGACCAACATGACTTCAATAAAAGTCCGTAGGTAAGCTATGTAAAAACACTGGAACCAACGTGTATAATTTTATTTGTGATTAAATAGAATGTACACCTGTAGCCACAAAAAAAGCAAAATTTGTAAACGAGCATGTATCTAAGATTTTTTAACTATATTGTTAGGACCCCTACGGGTAGTGTGTACCAGATTTTTTCGTACTATTGGTTTTTTTGCTAATACATATCTCAAAAAGCCCATTATGGAAAATTGTATGCCCAACATTCTTAAAGAGCGTTAAATTCTGCGTTGATGGACCCCATATAACATTAAATTCGCTCCAGCATTTTGGCCACCACACGCGTTCAAAGATTGTCTACTCTTATTTGTCAGATTCAAAATTTCTTCCTTGTTAATCAAATGTTAGTATAGTCCCTTGAAGTACTCATGCCAGCATTTGTTGGTTTACGTTTCATTTTACGTAGATTCCGAAAATCGAATAATAAACCAAAATCCGTCCGTCCGTGGAACTTTGCCCAGTGTTTTTTTTATAGGAGACACAAAAAACTGATTAATTTTAAAATTTGGAAACATATACGTGAATGTTTGCAACTATAGACACTTCTGGGTGCCAATATATACTATGCTTACAGACAACTTACGTGATGATGAATAATTTTGATTAAGTTTAATTTGAATCCTGCTGGATAAGAAGTCAATATGCCCAAAAATGTCAGTTCGACCATGTTATTCTGCACTATTTGAGGTAGGCCTTGTTGCCACTTCTCCCTCGAAATTCTGCGTCGATGAAATCACTAACTTTAAAATTTGACCAATTTGTAGGACAGTAATCGGCGGCTGAAAGACGACAATTTTTACCATATGGCTAAAATATGTCATTTGACGACTTTCTGTCTCTGTATCATCAAAAGAACTAGTCCTATCAAAACACTCTTGGAATCAAAGTTGTAGAGAATTTAACGTAGATTTCAGAGAGCACCTAAATTTTACCAATTTTAACTATACATACTTATCAGCCAAATTCCAAATAGTCATTTTGGAATATCCTACATCTTAATTCCTGACTACCATTTCTTGCATTTAGAATATTCTCTTGTAAAATTCGTGAATAATTGTATTAATTAGAACGATTTTCAGCTTTCCCAAGGACACTTCGAGGTCCTTTCCTTATTTTACTGGACAATATTGCAAAGGTACCGCGACAGTTTTGATCACCTGACACGGATCAAATTTCATTATGAACACTTTTTTGGAGAAGAAAGAGCAGGTACAAGAACTGTTACAGGTAGTGTTTGAGTCTAGTCACATTGCCTACTATTTAATGCATTTCCGTAGGTATTTTGGGGTGAAAAGTTGTATATACCTATACTGAAGTAGAAATGTATAACGATAAATAGCCAGTTCATTGTGGGGTTTTTTGTCGAATTTTTGATGATTAGTGACTACTTTTTCATGATGTCTATTTTATTCTGAAATAAGGTTGAGAATTTTATTGAGGATCGGTACAAACACCAAAGGTTATAACTTTGTATGACGTTGTTTTCTCCCACTCTCTCGTTTGTGATAACTGCACGTATAACCGCACTTAAAGAGGAATTTTCTTAGTTCCTTACGAATATTTATGTTATTTGAAACTATCATTAGTGAGGTCTACATGCATACTTACATAGTTATGATCAACATTTCAATTACGAGTATATTCAATGCATCAAGTCTCAAGCCAGCCTATGACAAGCCTATTTTGAAGCCAGCAAGAATGAAAAACAAACCTACCTGAGTACATCTCATTCTCATTCTGATTTCATTTCACCTCAAAACTGAGGCTGCTATGCACGGGTAGCTAATAATATTAGCCATTATATTATTACATATGATAATAATAATATAGGTAATAAGAATAATACTATGTGTATGTGAGGAGTACGCGGATGTCTGTACGTTGTAATACAATGTATGTACCTAATTACAAGGTACATACTATGCGGATGTCTGTACGTTGTAATACAATGTAATACAAGGTACATAGTATTACTATCTACCTAATTCATTATAGCATGGCCCAAGATAGAGAAGATTCATATTCGTGTTACTACTAACCGAAAATTGAAGGTGTACGTAAGAAAACGAGCGGTACGATCACTGTCTCACCGTTATAGGCAAGAGAAAATCGAACAACCTTTCATTCGGTGAATAGTTACTAACCTACAAGAAAATATTGACCCACACAGTTCTGAGAAGTAAACTAATATTATTAGTTCATAAGACTAAGTACGTGGTTATGGTGATAGATGGTTTGATTTTTAAAATGCGTATTATTCAACTTAGTCTTGAGTGTAAAATGCCTTTCTTTTTCAATTCTTTGTAGCCCTGAACATGATGTAAATATACGTCGTAACGTCAGCGTACAGCGAATTCTTATTTCGATCAAACCTCAAGATCCCCACCCATACTCATTCACATGGTGGTGGTGGCTGCATAGATCACATAGTGCAGAGGCAAAAGGTGAGCGATTACAAATCACTCGCTTACACACAAATCCTTCTCGTTACACACTGAACAGTACTGATCAAACACTTCAGACAGGTCCATAAGCAAATGCATGAGTGGGAATGGGCGGCTGTAGAGGAGGTGGAGTCTGGTATAACCTAAACCAGCAAGTCACTCGATAAACATAGTACGAGGGTGGATCAAATATAAACGGGACTCTGACCTCTGAGCGCCGACGGTTGACAGAAGCGGGCCGTCACTTCGAGATTGTTTGAACAGGTTCATTAGAAGGTGGATGAGGGGGGCGTCTCCCCCTTTACAACCTTTCATGAGTAGTTATCGCGATGTCTGAACAAAAGGTGCCCGTTTCCATTGAGCAACGAATTATCATAAAATTTCTTACCCGTGAAAGAGTCAAACCTTCGGAAACATGGGTCCATCATTACACACCCGAATCGAAGCAAGCCAGTATGGAGTGGCGGAGGAAGGGGGAGACAGCCCCAGTGAAAGCAAAAACTCGACTGTCTGCTGGCAAGGTCCTTGCAACTGTTTTTTTCGACTATCGAGGCGTTTTGCTCATTGATTTTTTGCATGAGCGAAGAACAATCAATGCTGCCTACTATTGTGAGCTGCTGACTCAGGTGAGGGCTGCATATCGCAGCAAAAGACGGAATCAACCAATTCGTGACGTCATCCTCCTCCACGACAATGCAAGGCCCCATACTGCAGCTCTAACTGTTCAAAAATTGGAAGAAATGCATTAGACTCCACTTGATCATCCTCCCTACAGCCCTGACCTATCGCTCTGTGATTTTCACTTGTTTGGGCCACTTAAAGAAGCCCTAGGCGGACAGCGATTCGAGGATGATGAGGGGGTCGAGGGGTTCGTGCGCAATTGGCTTCAGACGCAACCTTCATCATTTTTTGATGCTGGGATTAAAAAACTTCCTATTCGCTGGGAAAAATGTGTCACAAAAGCAGGAGACTATGTAGAAAAGTGACATATACCCGCTTTTTATTTTCTAACAAATAAAATTTAAAAAAAAAATAACGTCCCGTTTATATTTGATCCACCCTCGTACATGTACCTACACAATACGTACATTCAACGTACACGTACGTTCTGCAGGGCAGTGAACCAGTCCATCAACTAGCAGAACTGTTACAGTAGGAGAGACTTTAAATGCTGTCAGTTTCGATCGAGCCTATTTAATCCCAAGTTCATCAGTCTTACTTTGATATATTTAGTAACATTACACTGCACACACAGATAATCTACATTATGTTCAAGTTATCGAGTTAGTTCAGCAAACTTCACTTGAATTTACTAAATTGGTTCTGCATTGACTGGCATTATCTCAACTACAAAATGTCAAGTCCACAACAGAAAAACCCAATGGTAAGATCCAAATAGACAAGAATGTTATTATTCCAAGATTTTGCGTTTCCAGTGTTCTAGCTGATATTTTTGTGCAATGTGAGCAGAGAGGATTTCATATTTCGTGTGACTAAGTAGGAGTCCAGTTGTGGTCCTAAACAACTAATTGACCGGATGATCCACCCACTTCATGCCCTAGTTAAGTGGATCCAATTTGCTACAACTTAATCCAATCCAAGAGAGATGACTTGGGCTGCATATGACTTTAACAAGATTCAATCTATCAACATAAATATATTAATGATTCAAAGAACACCACAAGAAAGATGCAAAATCTGAATGGGACCCGACGTTTATAATATAATAATTATTATTATGACGTGTGTGATCACTAAATTTTGAACATCCTAGACGTAGTTATTCATGTCGGGGTGGCATTGATTACACAATTATCTTACCCCATCGAATTCACAAGTCGGATCCGCCGTTGGGAAGAGGAATTCGCACATAATCGGTGTTTTCTTCGCAACGATGAAACCGATTGACATGAGGATGTTTATGAGGTAGTACGGCTTGAGCAGCAGCCAAACGTCCCTCTTGAAGGACATCGTAGCAAGATATCGATGAACAAGAAATTTAATTAAATGAACTTGAGAATATTTTTGGATGAAAGGAGAATAATAACACTGGTAGTGAAATAGTGAAATAGAGCGATGAAGACGAAACTCATAAACTGGGAGTTGGAGTTGGTGCGTCTCTCAATTTTAGTGTCTTGTGCGACTTCTTCTTCGATTAGATGTCGTCATGGAAAGGTTGCTTTCAGGCGGACTTCAGGAAGAAAACTTTGTGAGGATGATGTGGACGAGTGTAGGACTTGTTATTTTATGTAGTATTTAATCTGCTTTTAGATTTTGTACCAGGAAGGAAACTTTTGAAATTACTCTAAAAATTCGTATACGTGTGAAATATTTGTTTGAAAATGATTTACTCTTCTCAATTATCAAATTATCTTCAAAATACTCAAGTCAATTGTCAGGCCAAGGATTTGGTTTATTTGAAGTTACTCGTGGAGATTCTGTTTGTCCCCAACATTTCGTTCCCCAACTAATGTTGGGGACAAACAGAATCTCCACGAGTAACTTCAAATAAACCAAATCCTTGGCCTGACGATTGACTGAAATTATTATGGACGTAACGGGGGGGGGGGGGGAAATGGGGCAGTTGCCCCAGTAGACTGCTCTTTGGTCGTAGAGGGGGGGGGGGGGTTGATGGTGAAGTTGCACCAGTAGACTGCTCTATGGGTGCGGGGGGGGGGGGAATGGGGCAGTTGCCCCAGTAGACTGCTCTTTGGTCGTATGGGGGGGGGGGGGTTGTTGCCGCAGTAGACTGCTCTTTGGTCGTAGAGGGGGGAGGGGGATGGGGCAGTTGCCCCAGTAGACTGCTCTTTGGTCGTAGAGGGGGGGGGGGGGGTTGCCGCAGTAGACTGCTCTTTGGTCGTAGATGGGGGGGGGGGGGAATGGTGAAGTTGCACCAGTAGACTGCTCTATGGGTGCGGGGGGGGGGGGATGGGGCAGTTGCCGCTGTATACTGGTCTGGGTTGCAGGTGATTGCAGGATGCATGCCGCATTCTGCAAGGAGTGGTCTCAACGGAGAGGAGGAGGACTGGAGGCTGCGCCAGCCTCGGGCAGTGCTCTGCAACACAACTGAGTACTGGGGTGTTTTCAATTAGATTAGTCTAGAATATGTTTAGGAATAGGATCAGCGGTGGAAGGAAAATTTATCAAAGTACTCGCCACAGTAGACTAGATATTTGAAGAGCTCGCCCGAATAAGGGGACATGTCGCTCAGCTGAAATTTTATAGGAATGCCGAAAAACTGATATTGATCAAAATTTCTACTTCAAATGCGACATGTACCTACCCTTGTTCCACCAATACTTTTTATTCCACTCAATATTCATACGTCTTGATAATAAAAATATTAGCAACAAATCATTGTGAATTTTTTTTTTTTTTCTTGTGAAAATTTTATTGCACCAAGCTTACAACTTATTAGCAATTTACATTTGATATGCATTGTTAATTGATTGTTAAGAAGCTAAGATACGTAACATGGCTTCTAAAAGGCTTCAAGTTTTGTGCAGCTGATGCACTGGTATGGGTTCACTGATCCCACTGAACACACTTCATTTCACAACATGATTTCACAACACTTTTCACAAAACACTCCACTCCCACAGGTCATGAGGTTTTGTTCTTTTAAGCCTTCTGAGTAGGCCATCAACATCAAGGAGCTGGACAACCTCGTCATTGATGTGGCCACGAAGCCTCTGTTGATGGGCTAATGCTTGCTTTTTGATAACTTCTTCGACTGTGGGAATTTGAAGTTCCAAATGTAGTCGATCATTTCTTGTGTAACGGTACGCGTCTACACACGCGCGTAGTACGTTATTCTGGAAGCGCTGGATGATCAAGCGGTTGCTCGGAGCGGTGCAGCCCCACAGTTGTGCACCATACGCCCAGACTGGCTTGAGGAGCTGATTGTATAGTGTTAGCTTGTTTTGGATCGACATGGGTGATCGTCGTCCCATCAGCCAATACATTTTCCTGAATTTGATAGTGAGTTCCTCTTTCTTCTTTTTGACATGCGCTTTCCATCGAAGTTTAGCATCTAGGGTCATACCCAGATACTTAGCTTCGTTAGCATATGGTAAGTATAACTTTGTCATTGAGGAGTACCGGTATGTACTCACACCTACGATTCGTAAAGTCGACATGTACAGATTTAGTCTCGTTCATTCTGATCCTCCACTTCGTAGTCCAGTTGTGTAAAAATCATTGTGAATGAACTTGATTTAATTTCTTCAAAATATTTTTATGAAAGAGAAAAAGTGATGAGAACTTGAACTACAAGAAGAAAAGTGTACTTTCTACAACGGAAAAATTAAAATAAAAAAATTTCAGTTAGTGTTAGGTATTTCGCTGATTCATCTTGGATTTCCTACTGATTGATCTTGGAGAAACACTATTGCTTTAAGAGAAAACATTTTTTTTATTTTTTAAGAGGACACTATAAAATCTTGAGATTTTTTCTTTCGCCGCTTGACCTATGGAGTGTTTTACTCAGTCAATGAGGGAAGAGTTTCATAAAAATGTTTATATTGTAGAGGCAAAACCTGGACCATCCGAAGAAGGTCGACAACTGCTCAGTATTACATTTTTAAATTGAGAGATAAGTACGTACCTGGAAAATTTTAATGAGTAAAAGGTTTGAAAAATACACGAACGCGAGTTGAAAGGAAGAGATTCAGATTATGGACCATAATTTATGGTACGTAGTGAGCTGATTGGGCAGGGGCAGCGCGCGGTCGCATCACGTCGCTAAGGAGACGGAATTTTTCGCACATGTACCTTTATTCGTCTATTGAAGAGGCCACGTTTTTGCTCTTTGAATGCGATACTCCTAAGAACGTAGGTAGTTATTATTATCATCAAAGTTATAACTATATAAATATAATCAAGTAGAGGAGATCTCAAGCTTCAACTTGACGCAAAAAAAAGGTAAATTGTTACATGTACCATTCAGCCGAGCTCTTCATTTATAAGTGATACTAGATTAGTGAAACGATCTGTGATAGGAAAATGTTAGATTGTAAAGTTTTAGTTCCTAAAGTGTGCGTGAATAGAGTGAGTGTTGGGAGGTGTCTATCGGTCCTTAGGGGGGGGGGGGGGGGAGCAAACCGGTAGGTCACTACTATTTTTCCCTTTGTTAATTTCTTTCTTTTGTTCTGTTATTTTCTTTTTATTCATTTACCCTAGGGCTGTTCGGCTTCCTGGCCACTAAGAAACCTCTGTGAGTGCCCGGAGGCCACTTTGGGAAGAGTGGGCCCGGGACCGGTGGGACTCCTCCAATCCCTCGGTCTATTGTGTGAATATACAGATTCTGTGAATGTGATTTTATCGGCGAGAGTGTAATTAAATTAAATCATTTAATAAATTTTATTAAAGTGTGCATGTATTAGGTACACATAAGAAACCCGACTGTGATAATCGGGTTCTTGCATTATAATATAAATATTTTACTGAGATAACTTAAGCTAGTTTAGAATAAGGACGGGGAGGAATTTTATAGTAGTAGGTACTCGCCCGTCACACTCCTGTACAAGAATAGCTTGCCAATGATTGAAGAGCCGCAAGTTATAAGAAGAGGAAGCGAGTAATGAGGCCGAGCTAATATAGCTTTTCCGAGTCATATTGAAGGTTTTTCGAAACAAAATAAAGGTTTTCCATTTCAAAATATAGGTTTTCCATTTCAAAATAAAGATCGTACCTACCTATAAGTTCACTGTAGCGGACTCAAACACTTGATGAAAACAAGACAAGGACAGTCTGCCACTGTTACCTCTTCCGATTGTCCCAACTATGTGATGGACATGATGCTACAGCAGCAGCTAAGAATGATCTATACCATTATTAGTTTGGTTTTTTCAATTTTGATCGAGTTCCGTTGTGTTCTGTTCAATGTTGTCAAGAAAAAAAAATCAATTGAAAAAAGTAAAAAATGTTAACAATGTACATACTTATATAGTTCATAACATATAAAATATGTAAGTATATAAAAAGAGGCAATTTGAAATGAGAAACCTTTAAAGTAAAAAGCCTTTATTTTGAAATGGAAAACCTTTAATTTGATTCGGAAAAGCTATAAAACAATAGATTGCAGAAAGCGATCTACCCCTAAAGACATCCCTGCATAAAACCCGGCAACTCCACGCGGTCCATCCCGGACATGCTTCAGCATGACCAACGCCGGAGAGGGCAGAACAAAGGGGGACCTGCTGTGATTGGCATTACAAAAGGCCAACAAAGTCTGCCAGCACAAAGAGCCAGGTAAAACATTGTTATGGGCCCCATGGCCTAGATACAATGTACCACAGAAGAGCGCACAGCTGGTAGTAGGGGCGGGGGAATGGGGCAGTTGCCGCAGTAGACTGCTCTATGGGTGTAGTGGGGGAGGGGGAATGGGGCAGTTGCCGCAGTAGACTGCTCTATGGTCGTGGGGATGGGGCAGTTGCCCCCGTAGACTGTGCCCCATAGATCAAGTTAGTCTGGCTACGCCTTCCTGGGAAACTCTCGCAAAATCACGGAAAGGTCACTTAGGGCCGGTTTCACCAACGTTTTTAATCAACGTTTAATAATTAAATCGATGATCTTAGGTGGTAAACAACGATGTCGAGTTTCACCAACGTCGTTTTAAATAAACCAACGAGATAAGAAGATAAATCAACGATTAAAATTAACCAGCCGATTTTGGCTGGTTTAAGCCCTAAATCAACGATTTACCACTCCGCCATCTTGCCAGTTCTCAAGTTTTGTTGTGATCCGTTTCTCTATTCTTTTTCATTCTTGACACCTATGATGAGCAGGGGATTGATTAGAGCATTTCGGTTGGTGGACGAAATTATTGATGAAGATGAAGACTTCTCAATTCGACGGCCGCGATGGATTAGAGAGAGGCTAAATGATTTTGACCTCGATGAAATCGACTTCAGGGTGAGGTACCGGCTATCGAAAACATCAGTTCCATCCGTTCTTGAACAAATTGAGCATAAAATCGAGTATCCAAGTGACAGGTATCCAAGTGACAGGGTTGTCATTTGACTCAAACTTCGGCTCCCTCTTCCGCTTCTGCGACGCTGCCGCTTCCATCGAGGCAACCGATTCACAAAATTTTAAAAATGAAACAATCAACAATAAACAATCACAACTAAAAATCAACAATCACAACAATCAAACGAAAAATAGTAACATATAGGGAAAGCAGAAAAAGAAAAATCGGGAGGAAGGCACACAATTGAACAATCGGTATGCCGTTATCAGTCGTTATCTAATAGCATCCATCCTAATTCGCCGTATAATTCCATGCTAATCCATGCTAAATCGTCGTTTAAACTTAAATCGATGTTTTATTAAAACAACGTTTTATGAAATCTTATAAATCTTATAAATCTGTTATAATCCATGTTCGTAGTAGACTCCATGTAGTAGCCATGATGCAACCTCCCTGCTGTGACGATCTGTTATGATACGCAACTTACTTTTGTCGATTAGACTTATTCAAAGCTTATCTTCACATCAAAATGGACCCCCCAAGCCGAGAGATTCAAACTATTTCAACTCATCGAGGGACTTATTTAATGAATCGCCTTTCTTTTGGCATAAAAACGGCTCCCAGCGAATTTAATAGAATACTTGACCAGATTCTTCAGGGACTGGATGGTACAATTTCTTATTTTGACGACATAGTAATACATGGCAGTAGTCAAGCTGAATGTCAACTACGGCTCGAAAAATGTTTGGACCGCTTGGGAAAATACGACCTCCATTTGAATAAAAGTAAATGTGAATTTTTCAAGACAGAGATAAAATACCTTGGGTATACAGTTAGGAAAAATCAAATCTTGAAGTCAACAGATAAAATCAAAGCTATAATCCAAATGCCTCGGCCTTCAAATGCAGATGACGTACGTTGTTTCCTTGGTCTCATTACTTATTACTCTAGATTCATTCCCTATTGTTCAAGTATGACGTTTCCCCTTCGACGACTACTTCAAAAGGGATGCAAGTTCATCTGGTCAACCGAATGCGAAGCTGCCTTTGTGAAATTGAAAAACGAAATTTCAAGCGATCGAGTTCTTACCCCCTTCAATCCTGAGATGCCAACACTCATTACATGTGATGCGAGTCCTACTGGAGTCGCAGCGGTGCTCTCTCATCAAATTGGCAGCGAAGAAAAACCAGTTGCATTTGCCTCCCGTTCCTTGACACCGGCAGAGCAAAATTACAGCCAACTAGACCGTGAGGCTCTGGCTATAATATTTGGTGTGAACCATTTTTACATGTACATATATGGGAGAAAATTTCAACTCGTCACAGACAATCAACCAATTTCTAGGATTCTCCATCAGACATCAAAATTGCCTGCAATGACCTCTGCACGACTTCTGCGTTATGCCTCTTTTCTGTCTCAGTTTGACTATGAAATAAAATTCAAGAGTGGATCTGAAAACACCAACGTTGATTGCTTGTCACGAGCTCCTCTCAAGCAGACCCAGCCATCCATGGACAGCGTTCTCAACAACGAAGTTCACCTGATTTGTGCTTCAACCATCAACCATATCTCAAACGAAAAAATAACAGCAGAAACTATTGCACTTGAAACAGACAAAGATGAACATTTATCGAAAATAAAAATCGATTTGCTCAATGGAAAATTAACCAATTTAGACTACACTCTCGATTCGGGTATTTTATTCAAGGGCCAACGGGTCATTATCCCAAAATCACTCCAGCCATCAATTCTGCAAGAGCTCCATGAAACGCATATAGGTATTTCCAAAATGAAACAGCTGGCTCGGCGATACTGCTCCTGGAATGGGATAGACCTTGATATTGAACGTCTAGTAAAATCTTGTGAGGCTTGTGCTGACATTAAAAAAACTCCATCAAAAGCTCCCCTACACTCTTGGGAAGAACCAGCAGAAAACTGGGACCGCCTGCACATGGATTACGCTGGACCTTGCGAAGGAAAACATTTTCTAATTGTCGTAGATGCAAAGTCACGATGGGCAGAGGTTCGAGGCATCAATGAGGCACCAACAACTTCAAAAACAATCGAACTGCTGTCAAACATGTTTTCTACCCACGGATTTCCGCGAATACTGGTCTCTGACAATGCAACCATTTTCAAAAGCGATTCCTTCAAACAGTTCTGTGCTTCAAATGGTATCAAACAAAAGTTCTCCGCCCCCGGACATCCTGCAACCAACGGACTGGCGGAGCGAAATGTCCAGACTCTCAAAAATCGACTCAAGGCAATGCAGAAGGACGCAGTTCCACTCACTCAGAAACTCCATAAAATCATGTTAACTTACAGAGCTACTCCACTTGGTGATGGAGCATCACCTGCAGAAAAATACTTGAAAAGAAACATCCGGATCCGCCTTGATGCCATTAAGCCATACAAAGAAAATCCACGCCAAGTCATGATTCCCAAGGTCAGACAGTTAAGCATTGGAGATCGAGTACAATCAAAATACTTTTCAAATTCCAAAGCTCAATGGCGGCTTGGAACAGTTATTAAAAAGTATGGACAACTTCATTACTTGATCAAGCTCGATGATGGATATATTTACAAGCGACACATAAATCAACTAATTCGTACGGGCATTCCAAAGAAAACGGTCACATTCGCCCCAGAACCTCCAGATGTGAGAGGAGCTATAATTCAACCATCTCTACCAGAAATGTACAATGAACACATTATGGCTCCCTTACTAACACAACAACCATCAAGACTTCAAGCTCCCACAAGGGAACGTGAGCAACAACCTTTTGGAGGACCCGAACAAGATGAACCTTCGAATCAAAATCTTCAAATTAGGCGATCTGAACGAAATCGACATCTACCTACTCGTCTTCGTGACTATATTCTACAATAGACTATAGTATTAATGTAACGTCACATCTATTTCAAATTTCATTGGTTTTTAATTTTTATTTTGTATTTAAATTTCTAAGAAAGTTGTTTGCAATCAGGTTTTCTTCCACTCAATCTCACGTTCAATTTTCAATTCAATTTATTCGACATGTGCTTAAATTTTATCTGAATTCAATTTTGTGGGGGAGAGTTGTTATAATCCATGTTCGTAGTAGACTCCATGTAGTAGCCATGATGCAACCTCCCTGCTGTGACGATCTGTTATGATACGCAACTTGTTTTTGGTGATTATACGTCGTTCTCAATCAGATGTGTTTTTCGAATCTTTTCTCTATCACATTTCTCAATTCAAACATGTAAGGTTACGACACTTACTAACAACTTCCTTTCCTGCGAGGGGGGGGGGGGGGGGGGGGCACGGGCGTAGTGGAGGGACTGGGGGAGGTTTCACCAGACTCGCCTGAGTGTTCTTTTGCTCTTGTACCGTGTACATGATTTTAGTTGAGTAAATATGTATGGTTATATTCCAAGTGTTTTTCATTTTTGTTTACCTACTTGCTTTCCTTGCTATTTCCTCCTACTTTTACAGAATACGCCAGTTCGCCAAGGTTGGGTGGTAGTGGTGGACTTAACTGCAGTCGCCTCCCCTTGGCAAGTCCTGGCTGTTTGCAAGGGAATTCTATTAATTAAGTACCTATATCTAACAAAATAATTTTAGAAAATAAATAATATCATACAATTCCTTTGAACAATCAGCTTGCTAAGAACTGCTTCACTTTTAGCGAATTTTCGACGAAAATATAGCTATTGTTCTCGGTCCAAAAATTTTAAAACTTTTCATACCAAAATCAGTTTTAGACCATCCTGAATCCACTGCCAAAAGACACCAAAATGTATAACTCTCGATAGAATTGAGATAAAAAGTCCAAATTTGCACAAAAAATCTATCTTGGCAATCGACAGGCTAAGTTCGTAGATGGGCAGAATCGGGCCACTCTAAAGGGGGGGAATTCGTCATAAATTCCCAAAATGAAACATTCTGACAAGTGACACCTCATTTTACCGTTTTTTTAAATGCTGAGCACGATGATGAAATTGGATGGAATTGCGATATCTCATTCCGCCCTCAAACTGGAGCACTTTGAAGATGAAGAAACGTGGTTGTTACTTGAGATGTTCTTCATGGACATCACGTTCTCTAATGGAGACGTTTTACATAAAACCAGTTATTTCTTCGAAAAATAGCTCTTATAGTCATGCTGCATGCCTGGGGATGTTCATTTTTAGGGCGAGAGGGTTAGGAAGTAGGTGTGAGAGGGGGGGGGGGGAGAGGGAGATTGAATTGAGCGCCCCCATGTCTTGAGCAAAATTCAGTATCCAACATGATGGAGTTCAGGGTAAAATAAAGGAACGATTGATTCGAGGGTGTTTTTATAATCAACATGTATTTTCGGTCTTTGATTAAAAAAACCGTTAAGAGATTGTTGAACACATACAATATTCTTGGGATGAGAGAGTGCATGGTAAAAAGTGCGATTTGGTAACAGTTAATTTAGAAATCCACCTGCCTACACTTGAGCTCGCTTCACCCGATAAAGTTATTTTTTTACAAAGAAAATTTATCACAAAGACGATTATGTATTCTACACTTGGATAAACGCACAATTATTTACAAATATGAAAGCACAATGTAAATTATACTCGAGAATATAAAATATACCTATACAACTTTTAGATTTGGAGGATTATTGGATAATCCTACTGGAACACAAAATAGTCGGGTAATTTTAGTAAGAATAAAAACACACAATAAATACGTATTAATACTGTAGAAATAATCAAGTACGTGTGGCCTAACAGCATTAATGTACGAAGGTTACAGCTCAAAGTAACTTACGGTTTCAATTTATTATGAACACTAAACAACGGTTTACAAACTGATTGACACTTAGAGAAAAAATACTAGGTACCTTTAGTTACAATGAAGTGTGGGAAATTACAGTAATGAAATAATTCGACCTTCTGGGAATCAAGCGCTTGATGATTACGTGAGAGTGGGCACAACCGTTTCTTAGTTCAAGTGACATGCTGGGTTAATACTCGTTCATTAACATTCAAGTTCAACATGATTTAGATCAGTATCAGTCTTATTAAATTCCTTTCATTATAGTTAAATCTACTAATGGCATTGGGCTGGTTGCTCGAACTCTGGAATGTACGTTTACTGTTATGTACATGAGGGCAGACTAAAAAACTCTAAGTGAACAAGAGTATAATTTTGTATCTCTATTCTTGTGCGATTGTATTCTATATTTTTGTTCTCTATTCTGAGGCCAGAAACGGACCACCACGTCGACGGTAAAAGCAGGAAGAGGAAATCTTCAGTTTTATTAAATTTTAGTACCTACAGGTCCTAACCTTGAATCGTCCCTTTGCCTATTGAATCAGAGTGATATTAGACATTTTCAGGCTGGACTGGAGCAGCCTGTGGAGGACGAAGGAAGAATAGACGGGTTTACGATAAAAGGGACCGTTGATTAAATGCAATCTCTTCAAGCCGATCAATTCGTGGCGTAAAACCAGACCGTTCTGTTGGCGTTGTTGTGTATCGTTAGTTACAGAAACAGTACCAGAGAGCTCCACTTGTTGCAGTATGTGCCCCCAAACCTCCAATCGACTCTTGACTTCAAACGCCTGCGCTGCTTGGCTTGTCTAATACAAGAGTCCCCGAGACAGGTTAAGCAGGTACTGACACTAGGAAGAATTACATGAATATACTGTTCAGTACAATCTTGACAATCCGACATGTATGGGATCGTGAAACCGCTGGATTATCGGGAGTAGTAGAACAAAAAGATCAACTTTACTATTTCATTAAGAGGATTTAACTTGTACTCGTATGTCTGTATAATGAAAATGCTTAAAAATTTCAGGAAGCAATAATGCAGAATGTTGATAATGAGGAGGTTATGCAGACCTATTTCTTGAATTTTCAACATCCAGAAACATTCTGGCAGTCCATCACAATCCGTGATGTTATTACCGGAGATGCTAGTGCCTTCAATGCGGCTTCCAGACTTCCAGAGCCTTCACGTCATCCTCAGCAGTCCAGAATGATGTCACAGTTCACTTTGATGTCGGCGTGGATTACCAAACGTTCTGGACTTACGAACTGCCGGATTATCAAGATTGTACTGTAGTAGTAAACAGGCATTTCGAGAGAATGGATCCTGTTTGAATTATATTTTGTGGGACAGGTTGGCTTTCACTGAATCGGAACTGTGTGGGAATATGATTCACGGCTTCCACTGCACACATACTGGTTTTAAGCGACTCCATACATTGGGTACCTATTTTCATTTCCTTAACATTAATTTCAAGTTGAGCCATTACTGCGTTTCAGCAGTGATATCAACTCAGAAGGGTCGGGTTATTGAGAGTATACACTAATCCTCAAACGTGAACATTAATTGGTATAGGCCACGTGATAGTGACAGGTATTCACAATTTTTTTAATTGTTATATTAGCCCAAAACCCAACTATTGTCGACGACCAAAATGTTGTAAAAACCGTTTGTTTTACCTGCCCTAATATACACACACCACTCACGGTAGCAATTCAAAAGTCTTATAAGATAAAAAAATAGGTTTATGACTCATTTAACAAGACAAGAAATTTACCAATATGTACACAATGGAAATAATAATATTTATACCCAGCTGTAACTATGTTATAACAGTTAGGGCGCGGGTGCGTTACGTGTTTGCAAAGGGCTTCCGCGGTTGGCAGGTTGATGGGCGTCGGTACTTAAACCTTTTGATTTCGAGTTGGTCGCATTTTCGAAGTTTTCTTTGTTCTTGTCGTCTTTCTTACTTTTGGCAAGGCGCTTGATCGTTCCTTCTTGGGCGCTGAGGAGGTTGGCACGCAGTTTGGCATTCTCCGCCAGCAGTTTCTGATTCTCCTGAGGGACATAAGGGACGAATTAGATCACTCGCGACGAGGTTGTGGAAACCCATTTCAATAAAAAACGGAGGTTTATTTAAATGAAACGGTGAGAGAGTCTATTTCCACGAAAAACAATGAGTACAATAATAATTTAACAATTATTGTTAAATCGATTTCGACGATTAGATCATCATCAGTAACAAACATGAACTTAAGGTACATCATGAAATACAGCTTATATAGTAACAGAAGTGAATCGGATTGAAGCAGGTTACAGTGAAGGGAGAACTTAAATCCTATTGGCTCGGAGAAGTGAAAGGGATTGGGCGGATCAACAAATGCCAATTAAGGCAGAAAGTGAAAGGGAGCTCAAACAATGGTGAGGGTAACATTTGAAGGGGGGGGGGGGGGACCAAGCTATTGCAGGAATGAACCTATTAACGGTGAAATATGTTGAGGGATCACCTCAATGATGATGTACCATCAGATGATGTAGGTACCTTCAGTTCATGCTTGTTACTGATGATGACCTAATCGTCGAAATCGATTTAACAATTGTACTCATTGTTTTTCGTGGAAATAGACTCTCTCATTCTATAACTCCGTTTTTTATTGGACATAAGGGAATTTATGTAAAATATGTGAAAATAATAGAGAGCGAATGGAGCCCAGGTCTGATACATTCTGCATACACCACAAATATCAAAAGGTCTGATTGAGGCCTCATCTAATGGCATCCACTAAATTAGGATTTTCTTTAAATGTATCTAATAATCCACCATAATTTTAAATGGTTTAGCAGGATCAATACGGTCTTCATATTAGTACCTACTACATTGGGCACCCCCCCCCCCCCTAATTATAGCAGTATGTAACGGTTTGCTAAGTTGTTTCCTTACTGTGTTTCTGATTCCACCGCGTACAGGGTAGCATCTCTGTGAAAGCAGACCAGGATATCCCTCTGGGTGGGCGTAATTGTTTAACCTCCCCGGGTTACAGGGGTGCAACTCAGCAAACCATCCATTTCATGGTAGCAGAAGTGGTAGGTAGGTACGTGCTGGCTTTGCCTCGGAGCCTGCTCCACTATTTTTTAAGAGCTTTAAGTATCTCTAAGGAGCTTTCCCAGAAGGGACTCCTATATTAGGGATAAACCCCATTTGCGTGTAAGCATTTATATTGGCATTATTAAATTTCTTTTTCTTTTCCAATTTTCTACATTCTAATATTCTATGCCTCTATTATTCATTGCGTAATCTTCTATTTTGAATTTTTTATTTCTATCCCCTGCCAATATCCATGCTTGTAGGAGCATAGTTCTCCACAAGTAATAAATTTGCAGTAGTACCATTACGATGGAGGTTAACCATACCTTGGAGTTTTCCAGTTGATATTCCTGGATTGGAACTCCATACTACTTTCAGTCCTCCTTTTTTTCTATCAACAACAACCTGCCATACCACGTGTTGTTTGAAGTTAGGAGTGTAATGGTTTGCTAAGTTGTTTCCTTCCCGTGTTTTTGATTCCACCGCGTAGACGGTGCCAGCTCTGTGAAAGCAGACCAAGATACCCCTCTGGGTGGACGTAATTGCCTAACCTCCCCGGGTTACGGCGGTGCAACTCAGCAAACCATTCATTTCTTCATTTCAAGTTACAGGTTAGATGATGCCCTTGATTTTCTCATATGGTTTGCCAACTTGGATTGCAGCTCTCGACCTACGTGATCTACTACTACGAGTATTAATAACTGATTTTGCGGTAGCGAAAGCACCGAATATAATATTGCTGTTTGGGGATGCAATGATATGGGACTGTCTTTGAACCAGTTCACAACCACCCCCAAAATATTTGTCCAACCCAACCTAAACCGAGAATGAGTAGATTCCGTTTTATGAGCCGTGGTTGGGTTGACAGATCGGTGTAGGTGATGATGAAATTGAATGAATGAATGCATGATTTCAGCTCTAATGACCAACGCTTACGTACTAAATAGGTATAATTACCTCTACATTTCAAAAATTACCTACAGTAATTTATAGAGAACAACATACTAGGAACCTCTCGTTGTTCTGTACTCCTAAAAGATACAAACATTCATTCAAACTCATGCAAAGAAAAATGAATAATAATATACCTACATGTACCACGTAATACACTACTACATACAACACTTGTTTTCTAGCTTTTAATCAAATGTACCATCATGATTTAAAATGCCTAAAAAGTTTAATCTTTCATCAACTGGACAGGCCCTTTTTACTTTGCTCAGTTTGTGAACACATTGTGCGGAATAAACATAAATGGGTCGATAAAGGTAAAAGAGAGAATCATGTAGCAGTCTTCATACAGAGATACCGAATGTAATGTCGTTATCCCACGGAAGAACTATTCAATGTTTTCAACGTACTAAGTCTGAGGTCGATTACTAACAAAATAGCTTTGATATACATATTATGTTTTCAAGAACCGAAGTATGAACAAATTTGAGCTTGTTGAAAATCCTACCCAAACAGCAAGAAAGCAAATTTTGAATTCTTATCGATACCAGGGTGTAATACAATTCAATTACCTACTTGCCCACTGAACTCAAACGATGTTCCATTTAAGTAGCTTTAAAATAAGATTGCAGCATTATCTTCTCACATCAGTTTGATGAGTTCTTCTTTTCTTAACTGCTCTACTCCATCCAGAATCTACTTTGTTAACTCATGTGAAAATTCATCCTCTGTACTGTACTCTGGGGTTCTATGTCTGACAGCGTTTAAATTGTTATAGGTGTTTTTGTTAAAAAATGTTTTTGGTGTACCTCAAAATATGCAAAATATTTTTCAGCTTTAAATAACTCTGGTATTTCGGAAATGTCATTAAGATATTATGAAAAGAGAGCAACTCCTTCCCCTAGCACGAAGTTGCCCAAATGGGGAAGAAGGCATTAAATTACACGTATTTTGTATTATTTTAAATAACAATAGATGCATACCATCAACAAAAATGCATGAAGCTGGGAATGGTCCTATTTTTGTTAGTTATAGAAAATGACTGTAAAACCCTATTGTTGAGGCCTAGGAATATGTGGACTGTATGATTGAAAAGGTTTAGATGGATGAACGAATGAACTTGTGTTAGAAAATAGGTATTAGACATCGCAGTTGACGTTTAAATGATTTAACAGTGCAAATGGATTTAACTAGGACGACAGACTGTGAAGAGCGGCTCGGATGTATTGTGTAGGTAGGAGTAGGGATGTGATTCCAACTGAAGAGTGTAGGTGGAGACACGGAGTAATAACCAAATGACTAGGGGGAAGGACTTGAACTTGACAGTAACGACACCAATGCAAAAGATGACGTGACGAGCTGCCCAATCAAATTTGAGTGAGTGGTCCCAAAACTCATTAGTGTTTCGGGAAATGAATCATTTCTTCATTAGTTTCCACTCTTTGTTCGTCAACGTATTTGTTGTTTATGATACTTAAGATTCATACCAAGGACTATTCATATAAGAGGTTGATCTTTCGATTCACTCCGCCTCAGCTGTGGTATGTGCTACTCCTGGAGTTCTCCATAAGACAAGACGCTCAACACCAAACCTTCAAACAATGTAAGAACACGAAGGAGCTATTGAGGTGATAACAAGGTGGGCATGGATGATGTTCTTCCTATACCACAATCCTCCCTGTTCTTTTCAAAAATCATGAGGGATCCGCCTGTTGTCTCTCCGTGCCAGTAAAGCGATATTGATGTTGCCACTGATGTGTGACATACGAGGCTTATATCGGAGGCATCCCATGTCCCTAATTGATTTTCAACAAAACCAGACAGAATTTCAAAGAAATTTGGCACATGACTCATCATTCAACTATTACAGAAATGTGTAGCGTACGATTTTCGTCACGATTCCCCATTGGGATAACAGAAAACGTTTTAAATCACTAGGACAATTAAACGGTTTATGTCTACAGCATCCATCACCTTGTGATACTGGCAGTAACAAAGACTATGAGGTTGATTAATGATCTACACCCAAAATTAACCCACTATTACATCGAAGTCAACTGACGGATACCAATATCTGTATACAGAGTTTCTTTTCTGTTAAATGTAACTCTCAAACGCGTACACATTCCACTATGTTGGGAAGTATAGTTGTGATAAATACCCCTGTCAGTTCAGCCAAGGCGATGGTTGGCTGTTTCATTAGTTTTCTGATTTTTCTAAAGAATCTTGCCAGCTTCCCCATTTTCTTTGTACTAACGCCAGACAGGGTGATCTCGCTGATAGGGCCCTGTATCCACCAATGAACACAAACATCACAAAATAGACAACGGCTTAACAAGCAAAACACCAAACAATTTCCAGGTGAACCGAATCGACTTCTTGCTCAAGCCGTTTCAACAAATTTTCAACGAATTTTCGACCATTTAATTGGCGAAAAAAGTTTAGAAAGCCAAAACATAAACTCTTCAACTCCTCCAAATCAAATCATTCCGTTAAATCTACAACAGCACGCGTAAGTCATTACTGAGCACAAAAGTAGATAACTTGAATCCAGACTTACCCTTTTGAGTGAGTCAATGTTCTCTGTGAGGGTCACGATGTGACGGATCTTTTGAAGATGGTTTGTGTGGCCGAGAGCTTTGGCATGCTCCATAGTCAGCGCTTTCAGCTCCTTTTCGGTTTTCTCAGATTTGGCTTTCAGGTCGACACGCTCCCGCTCGAACTCCAACAGCTGGTCTCTGAATGGCTCGATCATGCTCTCCAAGTCCCTGTTGGAAATTAATTAGTTCAATTTTCAAGCAGTAAGAAGTGATGACGACCTAACGAACGAAATTAATGTGAAGACAGAACCCGATGAAATCACATGCTCATTTTTTCCATTCTCAATGCTGTACGTTGAATAAGTCACTAGAATTGACTCGTTTGTGATGTCACCAAAGTTTCCAGAATAGACTTTTGCATTCCAGTAAGAAAACACCCAAATAAATTGATAGCGAACATGAAACCAAATTAGGGGCCATGAAACTTTGTATTAGGGGAAGGAGGAGGGCCATCAAAAGTATCGGCTTGGAGGACGAGGCAGGTGCTTTACTTCTCAAAGGGTAATTTCCATTGTCAAAAAATGGAATAGAAACAGAAATTTACGTGAAAATTATAAAACTTTAGCTTTTTTCAAGTTGGACGAGAGGCCTACTAAATTCAACCAGTTTGTTTGAGGAATACTCCCAAATTTTACTTAGAAGAAGAGATTTAGAAGAAGAGACTTAGATTGCTGACTTGGTTTTGCGCAAGAAATTTGTAGATATAAGCAAATTTGTGAAGATCCGACGATGTCACTATTAGTGTAGGTTTCCGTGTTAATGGTTCAACTTTATTATCAAAGACAATCATTTTCAAGTGGTTTAACAAGGTGGATATCGAAGAATTAGAAGCCAGCTAAAAGCCATGTTTCGGAAAACTTCCAAGCTGCGAAATGAAAGGCAGAACCTAACAGAGTGGTGCCACTACTTGGATGTGGGCAATGAGAAGTACCCATACATTTTTTTAATTTTCTTGTTCGTAAGTTTCCACTGAGTTGAGATTGTACCTACTTTGCGTTCGACGAGACATGCATAGTTTTCCAAAAATAAATCGGTAAAGTTTTGGTGACGTCACAGGGAGCCGACAGCATGGGTGAAAGCGGGCTCCGTTGAGGCAACCTTAGCGAGTGTACCTTACTAGCCCTGCAGAGCTCGTCCTTGGCAGTTACAAAACTAGTGTAGTGATCATACTCTATGTTGTGCTTCTGTTATCACTCTCAACATGAGCAATAGACTGGAGAGACAGTTTTTTCAGTGCACCAGCGTAAATGCACCAACTGTCGACGTGAAGATGGTGTTAGACTTTTTTTTATTTAAACAATCCTGACTAATTCCAGATTCCAGCGACCTTCGGGGAAACAAAGATCTCATGTAGGTAAACGCAGTTCAATTGTGGTTCGTCAGCTTTGGTACTATGATATTTTTCTTTGGTAAAATTTGCTGGTGTTGGAGAAACACAAATGATGACGTTCGTGTTATCAAGTCGCAAGAAGGTATGGATCACAGATTTGAAGAAGCATGGAAAAGTGGCTGGAATCTGCGATGAGCCCCAATCGTACGAGCATGAGACAGAACCACGAAAAATACGCCGAAATCGAATACATTTGAAGGCAGCTCCGTACTTCGATCCGATTCGCAAACTGGTCAACCAGTCAGAAGACCAAGGGGTCGGCCACCTGACATCGCCTGGGCACACTCGCTCTGGAAGAGCCATTCGGAAGCCGACGAGACTCGTGCAAGAACTGCGGAGACTTGAGAGGGGAGATGTTTAGAAGATCACTACAGTTATTGTTAGGTACTATTATTATTATTATACAAATTTATGACAGTTGTCAAGAAAATAAAAAGAGTTCATTTCGGAATCTAAACTCGGTGTGATTATTAAAAATACAATACCATTAAATAACGCATGGTGGCAGCGGTAAAAATATGACGAAAGAGAAGAGAAAAACACGGAAACAAGCCCCGACGAAGGAGGATTTCCCAGACCTTTCGCCAACAAGAAGCGAAGCTTCTGGAAGGGAAAGCAGTGTCCGTCCGACATCGGCGTATACTTCAGTAAGTGTATGTCTGCCAGAAAATACGTTGGTAGAAGTGAAGTCACAGGTAGCGTCCAGGAAACTTCGGTTTTAGTGGGTAACTTAGCTTTTACTTCGCACCTTACCAATTTTTCCCATCACTAAACTACTCTGAACACGATGAGCAAAAATCACCAGAATTCAGACCCATGGGTACTCCTCATTTTGGAAACCTCATCAATTAACGTCTATGGCGAAATCATCCAAGTTCAAACCAATGGGCAGGTACTCCTCTAGGAGGATAAAATATTTCAATAGAAAGATCTCCTTCCCTTCACCAAAACGAAAAAACATACGCTGTAAACCAGCTATTAAAGTTTAACATCCAGTAACTGGGTTGTTCAAATTGAATATCAGGGAAAAGAAGGTCAGTAGGTACCTGTTTTTAATTTGCACTTCATCACAGCGGGCTTCCAACTCCCTGCAACGGGTCTCAGCTTCATTGCATCGGCAATCGAGGTCAGCAAGTCGTGCAGTTTGTGATGTTAATTGCATGGACACTCTACAAAAAAAAGTATCAAATCAGTTACGAATAAAATGTTGGGATTCACCACAAAGGTGAGAATAACAACTTATATTGAATTATACGAAAGAAACAGCAAATGGCTCATGAGTAGATTATGGCAGTAGATATACAGGGTGTTCGCAACTTGGTGTAAAAGTGTTCGCCACTCTTTTTCT
Source organism: Stenodema calcarata (assembly GCA_963920205.1). NCBI lineage: Eukaryota > Metazoa > Arthropoda > Insecta > Hemiptera > Miridae > Stenodema > Stenodema calcarata. Next base: position 43,033,026 of record OY986049.1, on the reverse strand, counting down.
CATGGATCTAATCCTAACATTGTACGTGGGACCTTGTTGCAGTGTAGCGGTTGCTTCCAAGATTCTTCCCCTCAGAGAAATTCCATGAGAAAAAGAGGCTTGTGTACGAAACCATTGGGGCCATTTCGAAAATACGTTATAAGTATGTACATACCTCGCGACAACAGCGACCTTCGTCATCGCATTTGTCTGAAGTGAAACTTTTATTTTTACCTTGTTTTATTTTAACCTCCTTATTTTTTTGTACTGAAATTCATTAAAACGACCTCAGACTTACAATGGGAATTTCCTTTTGCCCTGATATCCTTGAAATTATCAATGTGAATCATATCACTACAACGGAAAACACAAAAAATTTAGAATCCGTTTATTAATTTTCGGGTAGGTACTTGAATTTTTGTGGGTGCCTACTTTCCGCAGTCAAACTTGAATTTCTCCATGAAATCGACAAAGAATCGCAAAGTTGACGATACCATTAGAAAGCTGATTAAATTTGCAAGTTTTCCTGAGATTTGACAGCTTCCAGCACCTTTTTTAGATATACAAGTATTTTCAAAAACATTTTTTAAATTGTCAATTCTTGAACTGCAATTGTGGTTCTTAGGAGTTCGTTTTTTATTCCGAACTTGCAACAGGGGTATGTAGAAAACAACGCTGAATCCCAAAATGTGGCCAAAAGTGGAAAAAAGTGGTTTCAAAGTGACGAAACGAGGCAAAAAACCTTTAAAAAATCATATTTTGGGAACGGATTGAGATAGGAAGGTGCGGTTGGCGGCGTTCTACTCCATTTTCAGTCTACTTTTCTACTCAATATTTTTCTTTTACACCAAGTGGCGAACGCCCTGTATGATGTACGAAAAATTGTTTAGATAGGTATGTGACGTGTGCTTACTCTTTTTTGTCCTCAAGCATGCGTTCTTTGTCTTCCGCCATTTCATCCAACTGCTTCTTCAGATTCGCTTTTTCGGCTTCCAGTTCACGAGAGTACATCTTGTATTCGCTCTTCCTTTTTTCCAATGCCGCATACTTGGTTTCGAGAGACGACAACTTCTCGATTAGTTCTTTCAAACTGCACTCCTGTCTATCCCTCTCCACCTCAGATGCGGTCAACTCAGCTTCGGCGGAATTCAGTTTGAAAATCAACTCTTCATTTCTGGTCTGTAGATCAATCGCGTGCTTTTGGGTGTCTTCCAAATTGTGTTGAAGAGCGAAAATTTCGTTTTGGAGTTCAGCTTGGTATATGGCCTTCTCCTCTTCAAACCTTTCGTCTTTCAGTAGCTTGAGTTCAGCAATCTCCTCCTGCTGACTCTCGATCTGGTTGGTCATAAGCTCCCGCTCGTCCCACTGACGCTTGACGATTTCAAACAAATCGTCTTTTTCTTTGACCATATCCATCTTTTTTTCTTCGCCAAGTTTGATGGTTTTTTCGAGCTCCAAAATCCTAAACTCCAAAGTGCTTTTTTCGTTATTCACCCGCAAAATCTCATCAGCCATGCCGACGCTGCTCTGCTCTAGCTTCAACATTTGATCTGACAGTTCGTCATGTTTTACACTAAGTTCGGAACACCTCTGCTTCTCCAACATCAAGTCAGAAACCAGCTCTCCAATGTACTTCATATTGTCCCTTTCTAGTTCCTCTGTACGAACGCATTCTTCTTCGAACATTTTCTTCATTTTTTCGTACTCTTCAGATACTTGGACCATTGTAAGATTCTTCACTTCAACGTCCTGTGAGAGGTTTTCACACTGGGCTTCCTTCATCAAAAGATCATTCATTAGCGACACGACTCTTGCGGTCAAATTTTCATTGATGTTCTTGTACTCTTCGAGTTCTTGAGAAACGGCTTCCAGTTTCAAATCTTTTTCAACGACTGACTCCGTTATTTCCTTGATACTCCCAGCTAACTCGGAGTTATCTTTACATACAGATGCCAATCGATCCTTTGATTCTCTGAGTTCCATTTTCATATGTTCGCACTCGGAATTCAACTTCTCTATTAGACTGTTCTTGATTTCTATCTCGCCCTCCAAGTTGACGACAAGATCATGAGAAGACTCAAATTTCTTTGATAGCTCAATCGCTTCAATCTTGTAGCCTTCTATACGGTTTTGGCACACATTGATAATTTCAACTGACTCACTGGCCTTTCCCCGGTAGAATTCGACTTGCTCCATAAGCATCTCTACAGTTCTTTGCTTTTCATCGAGCTCAACCTTGAACTTTTGAGTTTCCTCCATTGCAACTCGTCGGTAAGATTCGACTTTTGCTATGAGGAGAGTTTCCACTTCCTTGACATCTCTGACAAGTGAGTGTTGGAGTTCGTTGATTTTCATTTTAAGGAGGCTGTTTTCGTTAACTACCGATTTCACCTTCTCTTCAAGAGCGTCTTTCCTCAAACCGAGTTCCTCAGTTTTATCATTCAGCCGTTCGACTTCGCTTTCGCTCTCAAACAATCTCTGACTGAGGACATGGATAGTCTTGTTTGCCTCGTTCTGGACAATCTCAAACTTACGACAATGGTTGGTCAAGTGAGCTATATGGTCTTTGAGCTCTTCAATCTTGTTTTGAAGATCCAAAATGTTGATCTTCTTCTCCAAGCAATCCGCGCGGCACACGGCCAGTTCTTCCGTCAGCTCGAGATTTTCATTCAACTTGGCCTCCCCCATTTCCGCTGATTTCGCAATGGAGTCCACCAAATCATTGACCTTCCTGTCAAAGTCCTCGGCCATCGTCTTGATGGTGAGCTGCAGTGTTGACGAGCGAGACTCGAACAAATCAACTTTGTCTCTCACTTCATCTGTGATCGAGTCGATTTTACTATTGAAATCCCTGAGCGTTTCCATTTGCTCAATGTCCAACTCTCTCTCCAGAAATGACAGTTTCTTCTGCATCTTGGCGGTGAGAGTGGTGATATTTTCTTCTGCAGCTGCTGCAAGTTCTTCCAACTGACTCGGAAAGACCTCGGCAAACTGATCCAGCTCTAATTTCTTGTGGCTAATCATTCTATCGATGATCTCTTTGGACGAATTCAATTGTTTTTCTATAACAGCATACTCGTTTCTTATCTCAACGATGTTGATATTAGCCTCCGCCAACTGATATTCCAAGTCACTATTGATGGAGTTGCAGTTCTTCACGTTTTCTTCCAAAATCTTTACCTGAATAAAACAAAGAATACAACCATTAAAAGATTGTTACTAATATTGTCGAAGAAAATATAATTAACGATCTCATTTGGAAATAAGGAGAGTTACGCGTTTTCCAGAGAGTCACAATAATACAGCCCCACAGATCAGGAAAGAAAAATCCAATTCCGGACACCAGAATAGTGTATTCCTATGTATGTACTGTTCGATGCCGAATCAGAATTCCAAAAAAAAAAAATGTTACACCCCAAATTTTTTTGACCTCAGATTCGGATTTAGCGTCGAAAAATACACAGGAATTCCGTCGAAAAATACACAGGAATTCGCTGTTCACGACTGCGGAATTTGATTTTGTTTTTCATTTGTGGGGCTGGATTAGCCAATGGAGTTAAGTTATTATGTTACCAATACAAATCAATGATGGAGAAAACTCACTTGATTTCCAAGATCCGCAATTAAACCTTCTGATTCCATTTTCTTGGTTTCAGCAGATTTCATAACCTCTTCAATTTCGGCCTGAAGAGTAAAATAAGAAGCATTAGAATGTAACAGAACTAGACAATTTGTCCTGATCTTATTATGAAGCTCAAATTTTCACACTGGTGAAATGTAGGTCCTGCACATATTTGTAATTCTTATATTGAGATTTCAATCTGATAAATTCTTGTACTCGGGACAAAATCGACAAAAATTTGGATTCGTGTCTGTTACCACCCCATTCCCTGTACCTATTCACCCATTGAGGATCAGTTCCTGTATTGCAGTGTGGTACCTCACTATTTAAACTTTTCCTTCCGAGTACGACCTAATTTTTTTGTGGCTCAGTAAATTGGAGGAAGGTTTCGTGATAGCGTGAGGGAAGATCTGTGTTACCAAGGCCCTGCACTCCAGATCTTAGGTAAAAGTAATATGTATCAAGTGTTACTAGATATGTGTACCTGCACGCCTTGTTAGATAGAGGAAACAGGTAATGAGAAGATGGCGAAAACAAGTGTTAAGAACCAGATATGGATATTTGCACATCTTGTTATATAGAGAGAGGATGCCAAATAAGTTTGGCAGTCGTTACGTGTATCTGCACACACCGTTCACTTAATTCGTATGAGAGGAAAGGTTGACCACAAAACACTGACGACTTTTAAAGAAAGCTGAATTTGATAAACTAGGCTAACTTTGAGGAAAGGTTGAATGAGAATGCTTGAATATGAGTAACGTCGTACCAAGAGCTTTTACCAGATGTCATACTTGTGGCTGGTCGTTCTTATATTGGGACTTCGTCTCCCTACCATCATCCCTTACAAAGGGAATGAAGGGGTAGTTGAACTGTCTTGGGAAAAACCCATGGGTGTGCTGCTCATGGTAGATATTCATTGTTCATTGGGATAATTCTTTACTGATTATAGTGGTTCCCACAGATCCTATTTTAACTATGCACCAATCCAAATGAACTGAAATTTGGAAGACACAAGGACTGGTTCATAACTGTTACTATCTTTCTGGAATTTCATCAAAATTCCACAATGAAACGTGAAATTCCTGAATTAACTTTAAAATAACTTCTATGTCTTGAAGATACCTTTAACATTTTATTGGAACTAGAATAGTAGAATCCTCTGCAAAAATTCTCATATCTGCAGCTTTTTCGACTTTGATGCGTTTTGAAGGGTCGCATATTGGGGCTCTGAGAATTTTTTGGAGTTGGAGCAATAAGAGAGTGTGAGCATACGTAAATTATAATTATTCCCCCATGTCACAAGGCAGTACCTAGTGGGTAAAGGTGGGAGTACCTTGCGCCAAGAATTCAACATAGAATAAATCCGTTCTGCGGAGAATGATGACCGCCAAACGAACTATTAACCAGTACCTAAGGCAGTACCAGTACATTGATGAAATTGGCAAAGTCCTTTACACGGTTCCCTACCTTCATGGATTGAATTTCTTTCTCGTATTGCTGCTTCATCGTGTTGTAGTCAGTGATATGGTTGCTTTCTGCTTTACTGAGGGCAGCTCTCAAATCGGCCAGCTCTTGCTGAAGCGCAACTAGCTCCTGATCCTTGTCGAGAAGTTGAGAAGTGTGGACACGAGTGAGTTCGTTTATCTGTTCAACGAGATTCTGCTCAGTCTCGTACCTGTAAACACGGAATACATTAGAAGATTTGATCGACAACATTAAATCTCTATTGAAATTTAAAATTAGTTAATTTTTGTTCAATTTTTCTCCGAAGACTAACTTGATTCATCATGTGAGTAGTTCCACAAACTCAGCGCTTCCACCATAAAAACTATCAACTTGATTCAACATTTTGTGTGATGTGGCACTGCGTATTTTGCGCTACTAGTACGGGGTTTGTTCGGTGTTGTGATTCTGGATAAATATTGAATGCACTATTTGATACTAATATCAAAAGGTACAATTTGCATGGAGGCATGGATCCACTTCATGTGGATTATTGTACAATATAGATGGAATCATGACAATTTCCCCCCACTATAGAAATTTTACACAATTGAAAAAAGAAATGAATTTAAGATACTTCAAGTTAGATAATGAGATAAGTACGAAGGTTGTCGGGGGAGCACGAGTAACTCAATATTCAAACTTTTGGAAATCTCTCGCTCATTCCCTGGAATGTTGAAATGTTGAGTGATTGTTTTTAACTACTCTTGTCAGATTGCTTGTGAAATAAATACAAATATCATCATGTGTTATGTACCTAGGAAATTCAACGTTATTTTTAATAAAGATTTGTTTGGTTGCTCACGTTGTTTTAATTCCAAAACTCTCAATTTGGGTATTGTGTCTGCCAGACCCGGATGTTAATACTTAATGATGTCGTATCAAGGTATGTTAGTATCGTAGGGTTAAGATTCGGGCAATCAACAGGAGATCCTTGAGTCGTTGACGGACCATGGGAAAAGTTTCTAACTACTGATAATACTGCTAATAATACCAACTTGAATAATAAAAATAAAAACATTCCTTAGATGTGTTTGTAACTGGTGCCTGCTAATGTATTATTCGATTCCAGGCCAACACTTCACTTGTAGTTCACTGTAGTGTGTGGTAACACCTCAACTACCCTATCTTGTTCATCTACATCTACATAATGATGGGAGGTGAGAAAAACGTCTAGGTATACGGAACATAAGTACTTACTCAAGCCTCTTTCTTGTTTTGTGTTCCGTTGTGGGGTGCCCGGGGGTCCGTGGAGTCGGCCTTTCGATGGCGGATCTGGGCGTAGAAATGAGCTTTTTCCTCGGCAGCTGGGGCTGTAGCGAAATAAGACGGGAATCTGTTAGATTTAACTCGAATAGATCACTATGAGGAGATACAATTGGACGACTTTCATCTTTGTGGGGGGACTTCACGCAGTAGTAGCAACAGCACGATGAGACACAACGGATCGCGACCCGCAGGTACCTCGCGGAATCCATGTGCAGGCAGTCATAATGTGAAGAATGAAGTGGAATACGATGCTCGTTGCTCTCCAAAAAATCTTGCACGCTCTTGTTCATTGGAGATAAACAAAACGAACTATGATCCCCTGTACATCCCTCGAACGACGATTCATTTTAGGAGTTTTCAATATTATGAACCAAAGGTCAATTAGGTCGTCGGTAATCAGTTAACTCCACAAACAATCTCTTCTACGTGGAACAGGAAAACCGCGAAATCGCGTTTGATTAAATTACTATGCAAGTGACGTAGCCAGAATTTCAGTGGTTGATTGGGGGGAAGGGGGGGGGGGGGGAGGTTTTCATTACTTCTGGGTTCATTTATAAATGAACCCATAAATGGGCTCTTGGGCATGCAATGTCGCGAGTGAATCCGCACTATGCAATTACTTAATTATCATGAAAATTGACTAGGTATATGATTATTTTTTGGGGTAAATGTTTGATGATTTGATCAATACTATTAATTTTTAAAATTTTCGCGTTAAAAGCTGGTTTAATTTGAATAAATTATGTTTAAATGTTGAAAAAACATGGATTCTCCGTTTTTCAATTGGAAACAAATGTTTTCCATCAAACAGTACGGTGAAATTCCATTTGAACTTTGGTTGTTTGCAGAAAAATTCCATGTGTAATTGTATTTCACTCCCCGATAGTGATAGTTGTAAATACTTAGGGGTGATAATTGACAACCATTTGAGCTATAAGAAACATATTGAGTTTCTTACAGCTAGGTTACGTCAGCTGTTTTATGTTTTCAGGGTAGCTTGTAATTTTCTTTCTAAACTTGAAAGTCAACTGGAAATGTTATATTACGGGCTACCCTTTTCTATTATAATATAATAATATAATATATTATAACATATTATGTGGAATCTTTTCTATTACATGTGGAATCATTCTCTGGGGGGGGTGTAAGTCATCAGTTAGGAAAATTCAAATAATGCAGAAAAGGAATATTGAAGATAATATTGAATAAAAACATGATATATTCCACTGTGTTATTGTATAAGCATTTTTCTGTAAAAAACATTGTCCAAATTTTTCATTTCCAATCTTGCGTCCATGTATTTACTACTGGCATCCATTCAGATCATTCATCAGCATCTGTTACGCGCAATTTTAATAAATCTCGAATATTCCTTCCATAAGTAAATTCAGAATTCCATAAGAGAAATGCTTATATAACCGCTAGGTATTAGATTATTTTTTCAAAAAGATATAAACATTTTTCCATGTCCAAATCTTTCAAAAGAATACTGATGTCTGAATGTTATGAATTGTGCTGTCATGACAATGTTCTCATACCTTTCTGTCTTGTATTTTTTCCGTAATTTATATGAATTTGTAGATGCTTTAACTGACCTTTTTTGAATGTTTTGTTTATTTAAATTTGTCCGAGGAGCACAAGTTCCTAGGGACTTACTCCTCGGTGGGCATTAATTGAAAAACGATTATTCTCTATTATATTTTTCTTTTCTTGGCATTGATATTAGGGTACATACGTTTGTTTTTATTGTACATGTACATTTATATATGCCAATAAATCAAATCAAATCAATGATTCTATTTAGTTTCTACTGCTTTATTTTCTTTTCGATAAATCCTGTGCAACGCATGGGTCGTTCTGTTAGATAGTAATGTTATTCGTGTTAGTAGGTACCGTTCTGAAAGTGACCGCTGGATTGTAGCCATGAGAGCAGGAGCTGGCGGAGTCCTGACTTGTGACGGAGGGTGCGGGCTCAAGTTTAGTATCAGCGAACCTCTTGCTCTTGACGAGGGCGGCTCCTTTCACCTTCACGTCGTACTTCGGATCGTACTTGCCAGGAGGAGGAGCGCAAGCTGTAATCATATCAAAATCCTCAGTTAATAGTTCAGTGAAATTCCGAGTAACCAAAACAAAAAATTACATCGTTACCACCTCGCCAAAAGAGCCAATCTGCTTTATTGATAATTTTCGTTTCAGTACACTTTTGGGCACTTTTGTCGTGGGGGTAACGTCATAATGAAATTCCATCGAACGAAGATATAGGACTACTACTCGGACCAAACTTTATATTGATCTGTTCCATCTGAGTAGTTTTGTGACAGGTTTTCAAACTAGTTCCACTACATTTTTCAAATCAAAGAAGCTTCTTCAATAATATTCCTGGGCCGTCATAAAAATAAATTGAGGTCGAAAATGCCAAATCAGTCACAGTGAATGGAAGAAAAAAAGAGGGGAGTGTAGGGAAATAGTGATTTTTAACGCAATAAATTGATTTCTTCAAGTTGTAATCAGGCTGAACACGGAGTTCTGTTGTTTTCTTTCCGAAGAACTCTGCAAATTCTTGGCACACCGGATTCATTATCTTCTTTGAGTAGATCACCCTTCTCTATAGATATGTAAATGATGGATTTTTTAATTCGATTTTCTGAATCTACGTATGTTGAAACGTAAACCAACACATTTTGAGGAGGAGTTAAAACACTGTACTCATTGGTCGATTCCAATGGTTCATTATCAAAGATATTAATAAAACAAAAATGCAAAACAAAAGAAACGTAGGAGTGGCAATGCTTGTGACCATCACCAAGACAGGTACCTACACAAGAAATTTGATCATCAGTGAAAATTTTCCTAGGAAAATTACTCCAAATGAAGTAAGTAACCTAAAAGTAAGTAATTTTTCCATCATCAACAAACTATCATCCTTGACTTTGGCACACTATCATCCATATTCATTGAGTTAGTTACCAAACGTCAATCATACTTCTACAGTAGAAGTTCTACTTAAGTTTGAATAAACCAATCAGATTTGCTTTTGGACTTTGAATATTTTAAAATGTTAAATATTGGTCGATAACCTGCAAATAATTGGATGGTGGTCAATGCGAAACGGATCTCTTACTGCGGAATTCTGCTCTATTAACAAACTGCTTATAGCATGGAAACTGCATGGAAAAAATTAAAATAAATGTTGATTACCTACTTCTTTAGTTTGAATTTCAGGGTGACAAGAATATGAACTATTATGGGTAGTAAAAGTTAATATTTTGAATTTTAGACGTTGGCAGCTAAACATGATATTCAATGCATGGGGAATTTCCTATACTGGCCCTATCAGAGTCTCATCAAAGTGAAACGATTTTTAAAAATATACCCCATTTTTAAAACGGACTAAAGAGAATAAAATCATTTTTCATGGCCCTTCTACAATTGTGAGGGAAGATCGTTAGTGGCTATGGATATATTTGGAATACTTGGAGAGAAAAATGTGGGGCACAGCCAGTAAATAATACAAGTAGACGATACAGATGAATTCACAGTCAATTTCAGTGCACTGGAAATGGGATAGGCGATCTACTGGCAGGCATTGGCTATACATTCACTGGCTGCGCCCAACATTTTTCTCTCCAAGTATTCCAAACATATCTATAGCCACTAACTAACGATCTTCCGTTAAAATTGTAGAAGGGCCTAGAAATAATGTTTATACTTTTTAGTCCGTTTTAAAAACGTGGTATATTAAAAAACTGTTTTTATTTTATTTATTGTACGCAATATTTTATGGATTCGATGTCATTTTCTGTAGTTTCAAGAAATTTCGGGTTTTCCTATTTGAAGTTCCTGCAACACTGAGTGATTAACTTCGATTTTCTGGAAATAATATAAATTTTCGCTAGGGCCTTTTTCTATTTACCTCATCAATTTACGCCTCAGCCCTATGCCGATGAAATCCCCGGATCTAAATGGTAGTTTTTGGTTATCACTATTAGTGAGAGACCTTTGTGAATGTCCCCCAAACCGAAGCATTAACTACAGCACAACTACCACAATTTACCAATCTGATTATTACTCTAATTTCGCTGAAAACATGGTGTATTAGCCTTATGAATACCCGAATTTAACTAGTGACTACTGCGTCCAAGTGGAAACTGAAGAAGTTTCACGACTTGATTTTGATTGTTTGAACTTTCTGTGTCAATCAGTCGCGCCAAAAACACACATAGAAATATTTTGGTGGGGGTCTTGGAAAAATGAGGATTTCGTAACGATCCAAACCATTCCCGGTTCAGACCAACGATGACAAACTGTTGACTCTTTTGACGCAAGGGAACCCCCCTTTTAAAGAGGACCAGACCAGCAGCTGCTAAGGTGGCGCGAAAACGCATTTTTCCCATGCAACAGATCAGGAGGGGCGATCTCCCTTCTGTTTACAGCTGACCTTTTATACGCCCGGCCTCCCCCAGTTTCCATTGAATCGAACGGAACTACTTTTTCAAGGGTTACTTCATCAGGGTTATATACGAGTGAAATGAGTGAATTATGCGATGATCATTTATGCATCATCAAAGGCCGAATAAAATAGTATGTCCTATACGGCCATTCGATTCATACATATGCATCAGTAGAAACTAACTGATGAAATGTATACGAATAATTATACATCAGCCTCCCTCAATTGAGGGGAATCGTGCCAACAATCTCGAACACGCTGATAGATGGGGTTAACACGCCAATAGATGGGGCTAATGTCGCTAACAAAGGTCCCATACGGTAGATAATGCTTCGGTTTTGTCGGTTTTGCTTCGGACATTCACAACAGTCTGTCACTAATATTAACAATTAAAAAAAAAAAAAAAAAAAAAAATCCACGGTCATGCAGCATGGCTATAAGAGCAAATTTTCGAAGAAATATCTGGTTTTATGTAAAACGTATTTATTGAAGGACTTGTGTCCATGAAGAACATTTCAGACACCCTGCCTCGTCTGCCTGTAGCCCGATCAGCGAGCCTGTTGGGTCGCATGCCTCTAACTTTGACGGAGAGGTCGTTGCCATACGGCTTGCCTTGGTAGAGGTGGAGAAAAGAAGGTTGGAGCGGGTGGTGATATTTGTGGACTCCCAGGCCGCCATACTTGCACTTGGAACCTTGCAGCCCTCAATAAGATCGCAGGCGATAAAAGACACACTGCAGTCGCTGCAGTCAGTGCGGGAGTATGGTGGTGTTTGTCATCTCCAGTGGATACCAAGCCATTGTGGTGTGGGTGGGAACGAAAAAGCAGACCGGCTAGCAAAAGAAGGTGCCAGAAAAGTACAGCCTGATCCTCCTAGAACTTTTCACGCAGTCAGACGGGAGATAGCAGCCGCCATAAAACGCCGCAATAAACAAAAAATGGAAGCGGCGAGCGATGGGAAGGACTGGGAGGCACTTGCAACAGAGGAAGAGCATATTTCTTCTCTTCTACCACGGCGAATGTCGGTAGCCCTGTTTAGGATGATCACCGGCCACGACTACCTACAAAAGCACCTGCACAGGATAGGAGTAGTCGACTCACCAATATGTCCTTTGTGCAGCATAGGAGACATGGACGCCCGCCATATCATGGAGTGCCCTGCACTGGAAGGGATAAGCGGGGAATCCCCAGAAGAAACGGCGACTGAAAGATATTGGGCAGCGAGACGTCTGATGAACGAGACGGGCGTAGGATTAAAAAAAAAAAAAAAAAAAAAAAAAAAAAAAAAAAAAAAAAAGGAAAGAACCTTCAACTTTAATGTGCTCCAGTTTGAGAACGGAATAAGATATCGCAATTCTGATTCACCATCGTGTTCAGTGTACAAAAACCTATAAAATGAGGTGTCACGTGACAGAATGTTTCATTTTGGGAATTTATGGGTAATTCCCCCCCCCCCCCCCCCCCTAAAACTCCCCAAAGGATTTTGGTATAAACATTATTCGGAAATTCGAGTTTTAAAAATTTTGGTATGAGCACAATAACTTCCTTTTCTTCTAAAATTCGCTAATAGAACGAAATCGGATCAATATTAAAAAATGTGTTGTTGGTCGCGTTGAATTTTACATACCGGAAACCCCTATTGCTCCGATCTATATGAAATGCCAATATTAGACATTAGCATAAAAAGGTCTGAATATTTACGCATGGGCAGAAGTTACTATTGTCTTAGGGGTCTTGAAATGGCACAAGAAGATAACGTTGAGACAAATGGATGAAGAAGCGAATAATGGAGGAATCGGAGTGAAGGATTCGAGTGAATCGGAAGGGACGAGTGAAACCAATAATATCGAAGACTGTCTGCAAGACCTGCGTTGGAAGGTTTTTGAATGATATCTCAGGATGTGATTGACTTGCAGTTTTGAAATGCGGGGGCGTTTTCCGCCACTATAGAAGTGCCAAAACATCCAAGAAGAAGAAGGTTAGGTACGAGACATTTATCGAAAAATCAAGAAAAATCAATAATCTACGGGTTGAGGAGGTTTGGTGTAAACGGTTCATCAAGTAATGTAATTTGATTTCAATGGCCGTCTCGAATTTGAACGGTCTTGTGGATCTGTACGAGATAAAATTTCTTCGAGGATTCAACTGTTGATTCTTTAGGCGGGAAACCTCGTGTGATGCGAGATGAATACATTTCAACTTTTCAACCCTCCATAACGGCCGCCTTCTATTGTCAAGCAGCTGTTGAATCCGTCGGCCTGTTGAGTGTGAAAGGGAACTTCCCCTCTTCGGCCGCCCTTTTCGTGGAGATTCAGGTCAACGTTACGGAGCATCCGATTTCGACCAGAATTTGAGATGACAGTGAATGAGTACGTAAATAGGGTAATACGACTGCGAGCCCTGACGTCCCGTTCAAACGGGTTGAATCGGTTGGTACAGGAAGCAGTTGGTACCGTTCTTGGTGGACGGCAAACCCAAGTCCAAGTCCCCTATACAGAACTAGCAGGGTTCGTGCCGATTTTCAATTTTCAATTTCCCTGACTTTTCACAACGTTTCAGGATCCTTTAAACAGTAACGTTTTGCATGAATCGAAAATTTTAGATGCACAAATGAAGAAAAACAATATAAGGAACAAGTTTTTTTATTCATAAAAAAACGAAGTTTACTTAAAACAAAGTAAGAGATAGAATCACAAGATAAAACACATAAAAGTTTTGAGTACGTGGTTTACATAAACCATACCTTACAAAGGTACTTTACAGTTTTTTTAAAGCAGGAATTAAGTACTAAATATATTAGGAACAATACCGTTCATAAAAGAACCTAGCCTATCTCGTTAAAACGCCGCTTTTGCGTCATCGGGGGCGGCTATCTGCTCAGTCCGGCTTTTCTTTCAGCCAATTATTCCAGCACCATAGGCCTTTGGTTGTCACTTCAAACAAACAGGTCGAATCACAATAACAAAACATAACTTAAAAGTCTTATTCCTAGACAGCTACTCAACATACACTGTACCGTACACAGGTAATAAACAGGTTTAAAAGGAATTTGTACTAAAAAGATTGGCAACCATAATGTTGAAAGAAATAAAACAAAGCACAGTTCATGTAAGAATCTAGCCTAACTTGCTCAAAATCGACGCTATTTCGTCATCGAGGGCGCCTAGCTGCGCAGTCTTTTCCGACGCTAGTTTGGCTCTTAACTCAGCCAGTTCTTGCGCCATAGACCTTTTGGCAGCGGCCTTCTCCCTTTCTTCATTGTTTTCTTCATTTCTCTTCCGTAGCGCTTCTTTTTGATTTCTTCGGGCCAAGCGATGGGCAGCAATTAGTTTCTTGGAAATTTCGAAACCCTTCAATCCACCAGCTGCCTTGATAGCGTCATACACTTTTCCCTGACCAAAATCCAATATCCCTGACTTTTCCATGACTTCCCTGACCGGCACGAACCCTGACTAGGTATTCGAGATTTGTGCTGTTTCTCAAGGCCTGGAGCTTCGTCGAAATTCAAGTACCAAAGCATTCACCAAAATGATAACCTGCTATTCGTTATGAATTCTTTTTAAAATAATATTATTAGGGTTGATAGAAAAATGCAAAAAAAAAAAAAAAAAAAAAAAAACAGGGGAGGAAAATATAGTAAGTACGTAAGGGGAATGTAACAAAAATTGTTATGATGAAGGGCAATCCCTAGCACAAAAATCTTCAGCCAACTAGATTCAAAACGGATCCTTGATACAAATGTCCACAAATCGCTGTTCTGCAAACGATGTCCTGCTGATTCACTTTTAGCATTTTTCGACGTTTGGTCGAGATGTGATACGTTGTAAGTGAAAACGCTGTATTTACTCTCTCCAGAAGTGCCGACCTTTCCCAATTTAAACAAAAATCCAAATTTGAGGGAGTATCACATCATTTCAGACATCTCTAATTAAGAAAACCACAGTCGTGCTGCTGCATGGCTATAAGAGTGGAATTGTGATACCAAAATCCGTTCCAGACCATCCTGAATTCACTGCCGAAGGACACCAAAAATTATACCATCCAAGACGATAACTCTCGATAGAATTGAGATAAAAAGTTCAAATTCCCACAAAACTTCTGTCTTGGCAATCGAAAGGCTAAGTTCGGAGATGGGCGGTATCGAGCCACTCTAAAGGGGGGGGGGGGGGGTGACAATTTTTCATAAATTCCAAAAATGAAACAGTCTGACAAGTGACACCTCATTTTAAAGGTCTTTTCGCGCAGAACACGATGGTGAAATCGATGGTTATTCTATGTTATGTTATTCTGTTCTCAAACTGGAGTACATTGAAGATGACGAAACGTGGTTGTCACTTGAGATGTACTTCATGGTTCATCTGCTCGAACCTGATAATGGAATGAGATATCGCAATACTGACTTCACCGCCGTGTTCAGCGTTGAAAAATCCATTAACTGACGTGTTACTCGGCAAAAAAAAGGAGACGAAATTTGTCATAAAACCAGTCAAATGGAGACATTTTACATAAAACCAGTTATTTATTCGAAAATTCGCTCTCACAGCCATGCTCCATCCCGAATCGCCGGTAACCTAATACCACGAACTATTACTATCACCTTTCACGCATTCGTTTTCCGTAGCCTATTACCTGGTATTACCTGGAATAGTCCCAGCCAACCTATTATCACGGAATCCCGAATGGCCGGCGACAAAGAGGCCGTCAAGGGCCTTTCCCCCAAGTTTTCAAAGCAGTTATTCCATAAAAAGGGTTTCCCTGGTAATAGGTTATCTGGTATTAGGTTATTTGAAGCGGTTATTCCCCACCCCGATCTGACATTACCGATCAAATAGCGTTCCAAAAAATTGATCCGATTGCTTCAAAACGCCTTCGATACTAGGACGAGTGCCGAACAACATTACTAGTGCCGAACAACATTACGAGTGCCGAATTATCGAGGTCTTACTGTACCCAGAAATCGTCCCATTTCAACCTAAGTTCTCGTGAAGGTATTCAGGCGTGAATGCATCCAATGTTGATCGGTCGCCCATATCCACAAATGTTTCAATTATCCTTCCACTCGAACTATGTAGAAGGATAATTGAAAGTAGGTACCTACAGCATCGAATCTAGCAGCATCAATTTGAGGGACGAGACGAGGAACCTACAGTGCCCACCACCCGCTTGGCAGTAGGTTTAGGTAGGTGACCATGATATGGTCTACGGTCTTGATGGTCACCTATACAGCACTATATTATAATACTGTATAGGTGACCATAAAGACCGTCGATGAATGAATGTTGGTACACAAGAATCTGGTAACTTCTGGTAACTCGTCTGGTAATTCGTCTTCTGGTAACGGTCATATCATATCTTCCTTCTTGGAAGTCCTTCACAAATGAGTGAATTTTCAAATGGGATCTCCCTGATAGCGACGAATAGACCAACATACTTTGATAATTTGTAGAATATAAAATGTAAGTGAAAAAGTGGTGACTTACTGGAAACTTCGTTGAACCTCAGGATTCTCGCTTTTGGGAAAGACATTTTACTGATGTAGTGTTAATCTAGAGGAAAGGAAAAAATACAAACTACAACCTTCGATCGGGGAAACTACGAAGGAATTAAGAGGAACGGCGAAGGAAAAGGGGAATTTCCCTAACAAAACGGAAGAAAAGGGACGAGGGATAACCGACGCGACAGTGTCCGAGATTTGTTTACTACTAAAAATGCGACTGAAAAAGTTGTACGTTACTTCTTGTTCGAAGGGTGGGGAAGTTGTAACGGCTGATGGACGACGGACCAATAGGAAACGGTAGTTTCGTTTGTGGTCTGAGGGGTGACGTGAGGGGGAGACGTGAGACTGCCGCCGAGCGTTTGAAAAACCGGCCTCGGGAGGTTGTACGCGGTTTAAATATCCAAATCGGCCTTTTAAATTCGAAGAGATGGCTGATCGTCTATAACCCCTGACGTTTTAAAACGCGATGTAATCAATTATAATTGTAATTATAATTATCTCAAGTCAAATAAGGCCTTAGGCCGGTGTTGATGTAATAACTCCATGTCACAATACTTGTATTCTAGGTACATAACTTATGTCAATAAACGTTCTGTATTCTGGCTGATCGTGCGTTCGTGGTACCTACGCACGGATATTTCGCGAGTGGTTGGAACACGAGCGGCAACCACCGATTGGGTTTATCTCGTTCAAAATGGCCTAAAATCTGCAAAACAATTTTTTCACTCACTAGAATCGAATAGATGGTTTTTCTAATAAGTAGGTGCCTACCTCAGGAACTACACGTCTCTAACCTGAGTAAGTTCGGAATCGTGGCTAACAACTGAATCGTGTCACAAAGAAAGGGCATGAGTCACAAAAATGGGAAAATGAGTTTTTGATCTTTTCAAGGTCTGAGACGTACGTTGCATCGATTTATAATGAAAGGGCATCAGTTCGACGCTTTGTTTGCGTAGTTCTCGGGCTGGAAAGTCACCGATTAAGAAAAGAAAAATTGACGATCTGAAGAAACTTTCACAGTATATTCCTGAGAGGTATCGCCAATTTGTCAAACACCTTTGTTCATGGCCTACTGTGGAAGAAGATCCTAACAACGATGAAGACGACTGATGTAGAACAACTTTTTGTAATGCAAAGATTGGAAAAATTAGTTATACTGAATTTTTTTGTTCGAATTTCCCAAACTTTGTAATTTTGTGATTAGGTACCATCCGAATTTGTAATTCTCACTAAAAATGAGGTATTGTATGAACATATCAGTTTAATTACCAAAAAAGACCCAAATATCGCCAGAAAAAAAGGTTTCACAAAAAAAAGGCATAAGTCCACGAGTTTTGAAATTGAAAAAAAATATACCTCATTGTTTAAACTCGCTAAAAACTTGATGGAAACTTCATACTCACACGTTGTAGCAATTTATGTCCATTCCAACCACATGCTTCAAAAACCATAGACTGTATGTACTACATACTATGTAGGTAGTTAGTTTGGATTTCCCAAAAACTTGCTCCTAGGACTGATGCCCATTCTTTGCGAAGCGATTCAACTAGTAGCTAACATTTTTAAAAAAGTACGAAGGACGTCGGCAGCACGAAGAGCAGTGCTTTTTTTACACAGCCACTTATCAACGTTGTCGTCAATTTTCACTCTTCGCGAGGCACTCTTTTACTTTTTTACTTGGTTATCAAATAGCTTTTCTTCCTTCGCTGGCATTTCACCCCACGACAAGTCAGAAACCGTTGAAGGTGAATGACGCTATTTGCGCTGTCCTTTTCGAATGGACGTCTGGCCACAGACCTGTACATCGAATTCTTCCAACCGAATTACCCACACGCCTCATAATTAATATTATTAATTTACGCGGGTCATAAACATAATTGTCGGATAACGTTTGGAACGCGGTAGGGTAGGTAATACATAACAAAAGACCGGATTTCTATGCAGCTTAAATGCCCCGAATATGCCATAGTAAAATATACAGTAAAATCTAATGAAATATGAGACAAATATGCATAAAAAATATTGTAACATTTGAGAAACTAAGTTTCAGTACTTGGAAAAATCACTTTACCAGTAATTTTCAATAAGGAATGATCTGAATGAAATTCTCATTTCGTAAATATATTTTGTAATAATTAGAAAATATTTTTACGAAATGAGAATTTCATTATTGCTGCTTTTACAGAACATTATTTGTTTTGCTATTTACAACTTTTTGCAACGTTCACACTTCGTTCGTTACAAAATCTCACAATCGGTGACAATGGCTACTTATGTCACTTTCACCATATTATCATTTGGAAGTAACACGAGTGGGAATATCCACAGTTGGAAATGAGTATCTTTTGACTTTTCTGTACACCTACTTCTTTCAATTATAATCAAACTTACCTGGCTCAAATTCTACTATTTTCGTGGCATAGAACTAAACGTACAACTTACAAATGGAACACAACGATTTATTATCTTCTATGTGCAGATCACCCTTCTGTCTAGATCTCTAAATGGTAGATTGATTATTACTATTTAAAGTAGGTACGCAGATTTTGAATGTATACCTATTATCTCCTCGTCAACCAATTTCACTTGAGTCCGAAGATTATAATCGTAAAAACTTACTTATGGAACAACTTACAAATGGAACACAACACTGTTGTGACAACAGTTTTAAAAGAATTTTTTATATTTTTCATCTTCTTACAGATTTGAAAATTTTTCGTAATTAATATTTACAAAAATACACATTTCAAGGTTGTCTTGACGGTCCGAAAGAATGTGTTTGTATACGGAAAAATACCGCTCCACATCATCAGAAGTGACTGGAGCAAATTTAAAATTGTTTAAAATAACCGGGCAAGAATGCTCCGGCAGTTCACGTGGTACATCCTCTCCCATTAAAGTCTTGTTAACGTTCTTTAATGTTTCTGACCATCATCTGTCTGCAAGAGTGTGGACTTGTAATTTTATCCCATTTGTACCAGGAATCGCCTGCATTTTTGCAGAGCATTCCTCGATCAACTCCAAATTTTGTCTCCACTCAACACCACCTTCCTCTATCCTAGTTAGTATCAATAGTATGAACGACAAGTGGGCTTTGATGAAGGCTAAGTGGGCGGAAAACGCGGGGATTTTCGACCAAATCCAAGACTTTTTTAACACTTTGAGATTCTACTCGAGTGATCAAAATCAATCTCTCCGTCTGATTTTGGTAGTTTTGGCTTAAAACTCCCAAACTGTCATTCTTACGCCAAAAGTCACTAATACAAAACTAAAGGTGATAGAATTCCGCGTCGATTAAAAAAAGAAAGTCCGAAATCGGCCGAATAGGAATCACGAATTTACGATCGTTCAAAAAATGGCGATTGTTTCCAGTTTTTGGAAAAATTGGAAACAATCGCCATTTTTTGATCGATTGTAAAACAAGACTTTAATGGGAGAGGATGTACCTACCCAGTGAACTGACGGAGCATTCTTGCCCGGTTATTTTAAACAAATTTAAATTTGCTCCAGTAATTTCTGATGATGTGGAGCGGTCTTTTTCCGTGTACAAACACATTCTTTCGGACCGTCAAAAAAACCTTGAAATGTGTATTTTTGTAAATATTAATTACGAAAAATTTCCAAATCTGTAAGAAGATGAAAAATATAGAAAATTCTTTTAAAACTGTTGTGTTCCATTTGTAAGTTGTTCCATAAGTAAGATTTTACGATTATAATCTTCGGACTCAAGTGAAATTTGTTGACGAGGAGATAATATACATTCAAAATCTGCGTACCTACTTTAAATAGTAATAATCAATCTACCATTTAGTGATCTAGACAGAAGGGTGATCTGCACATAGAAGATAATAAATCGTTGTGTCAAGAATTTGCAGAATTTTGCGATAAAACCGGGTTGTAGCGCTTTGTGGAAAATATTCAAGATTACGTTGGATTCGTAATGTTCGTGGAACGGCGGTGGGAGAGGCGAACACGGAGGGAAGTCGTGAAGTCCTCTTTCTACCCCACTTCTACGTCCACCCACACCTGCCCGCTTTCCTCTTTCTCACCCGCCCCCACATTCACCCAAAATTTAAATTTAAGCGGATGTTGGGGGGGGGGGAGGAGAGAGGGATAGCGTAATATTAATAACCCCCGCCTCCCCCTCTACAACCACCCACACCCGCCCGCTTTCCTCTTTCTCGCCCACTTTCACCCAAAATTTAAATTTAAGCGGATGTTTGGCGGGGGGGGGGGGGGAGAGAGAGGGAGAGCGTAGGTTTGGAGAGACAACCCCCGCCTCCCCCTCATCAACCACCCACACCCGCCCGCTTTCCTCTTTCCCACCCACTCACAATTCCAATTAATGTCGACAGACCTTAATAATACACATTTATGCCCCCCCCTACCATCCTTTCCATCCCACCTACGATTTCAATTCATTTATCCATTGATAAATAATATTCAATAATAATTTGATCTATAGATTAGGTAATAATTTTCATTTACATTATTCACTAGTGGCTAGTGACAAGCCCACAAAGTGGTCCTCGACGATGTCCTTTACAGCTGCGTATTGCGCAAAATGAATATTTCACTCATAATTTATAACAATAATTTATAGGCCATGCCTGAGCGAGTTACGCCTATTTAAACCATTTGTTCGCCCATTCCTCCAATCCCGGATATTGTATGCAGATCAGTGTGATGTACACAGAAAGATGATCTGTACAATGAAGATAATAAACCGTTGTGTCAAGAATTTGCAGAGTTTTTTGCATTGAAACCGTTTGTTCTGGTGCCTGCAGGGAGTGAACACGTTCATTCCCCCAGTGGCAGAATAGGCGTTGATTTATTTAACGTCCTGAGAACATAGTTTTTTCTGTATTGTTCTCTTTCCACTGTTCAATACTCAACGTAGTCCTCACCTTCACATTCATCCATATTTTTTAACCCAAATGAATATTATAACCAATAAAACTGTGTGACAAAAATAAAGTATGAGAATCAAATGCAAACTGAACAAGTGAGTGGGTTCTGAGGGAGTGGAGAGGAGGATAGGGTCACATGACTGATGCGAGCACGCCATTGGATCAAATGGACTTGTGTTGTTTTGCATTGGTCACAGCGTGTCAACATAGGTCATAGTGTGTCGTTTTCTCTGAACCCATACTTTTCTGTTGCGTTTTTAAACGGGATTTGTGATGTTTTGTTAGTTCTACCTTTACCAAAATATGTCTATGACTGTAAAGAACAAAGTCCAATAGCTAACTAAAAAAATTTTTTTTGGACTTGTGTCGTTTCGAATGTTTGCTCCTCAACTCATGATTTCTATAAGAACAAACAACGCAGAGGTGGATTTTTCAATACTTTATTCGTATATAGTACACGTTATATACAGTTACAACATTTTTAAAACACTGTGACAGTTCTTGCAACAGCGATCTACGTTCAGATAATTATTCAATAAGCTTCACTAAAACGTAGAAGGCAATTTCCGACAGAGGTATTCATAAAGCACATTTCGATTTACAAAATCATATTTCTCGGTTTAGGTGGACAAAACGATTTTATTTACAATTCATTACGCTGTGAAAACATTCAAGAGATGCTATTTCCAATTATTAGAACCCTCTGAAAAGGCACGACAATCAAAACCCAGTTGAACGTCTCGGAGTTAATACGACCACTCGCTACACAACTACGGATATTTACACACGAAACTAACCTACACATTAAATTAATCCGTAAAAATACTGTTGACTCTCATATTAAAAAGTCAACTTTTCAATAGATTAAAACCTTTCAAACGTAATAAATAATAATTAACATCACAAACAGTTGACGGAGTCGAAATCCCTAGTAGGAATCTGTTGAAAACTTGAAATCAAAAAACGAAAATTGTCAAAATAGTTGGATTAAGTACCTACTTAGATAATAACGTAATTGATAGACGGAAATCATAATGACAACGTAATTATAATCAATAAGTGCAATTGGAAATTTACTAATTAACGTCTAACTACAGTTGCTGGTTCTATAGTAAAGCAGTTATAAAATACCATAATAACTTTCACTTCATTAGTCCGATAGGAGAATCTTGTTCTTCTATCGGATGGGCGGATGAGACATTACGAAGCCTGTAAGAACGATTTTACAGCACAATTGGTCCGTGAAACCTTTAAAATCGACGCCGTGATCGATTTGTTTTTCGTCGATTTATTGGGAATTAAGAAATCAAAGTCAAAACTTAGAAAATAGATATTGCACGATTTATAAAGTCAATTATTAAGCACAATGGTAAATGCATTTGTTAAAATATACAATAACACAACCAGTTTTAGAAGGCATGAGCGGGGTTAGGATTCCAGACATTTCACTTTTTGAATTTAAACGTTTTGCCTAAAGTTCTGAATGGGGCTGCAAATGAGACAGTGATTTGCATCATTACAAACGAAATAAATTTCATTAACACCACATTGAGGACATTTTAACAATGAATGTTCCCTAAACTAATAGGAAACGTAAGGATTTTCTTTTTAAATTGTGATATAAATCAAGATATCGTCCACTAGATAACATTTTGATCAAACAATACTGGCAAACTTAAGTAGGCAAATACCATCTATGCGGTTAACGTTAAATAAATAGGTCATTCTAACGATTTGGTAAAATACAATTAACCACAACAAAGCTCGATCGAAATGTCGCTAAAATACCCTTCCAACTCAAATACAGTCAAATTACAGTTTTGGGAATCAAACTATCAGTTATCATGATTTACAGTGATCCATGAGATCGCTTGAGATGAATTTAATAACAGAACGTAATAATCAGGGAGCATTCAACTGTCGATGTTCATAGTTGTAAAAGTGGAACTGGTGAGTGGTTGATTGGAGGAAAGTTGATTTAAGGACGAGTAAAAATGTCAGTTTTGGCAACCTGAGATGGCTCTTGTTAGGGATGACGATAGGTGAGGCGTTTGCTATCAAAACTCATTCCATATTTTTCTGAAATCCACTTTTTTGCATATTTTGAAAGTTTAAGTTTAGAGGGTCCTTCATAACCTGACGAAGGGATATAGCTCAAATCCAGCTCATTTCAACCCAAAACTAGACGAAAAGGTTTGCCCTCTGGATCAAATCCAGCTCATTCAAAGCTCTTGCCATCTCCCACCAGGAGCGCTCTTTTTACTTTCTCTCCTTGCTTTATGCATTTTATTTACAATGTTATTTTTCTTTCATAAATAAAAATAAACATTCTGTTCCATTTGGCGTTACAATTTATGACTTTTTTCATATTGTGTCAAAGTTAATATCTCAACTGTGAAATTTCAGATCATTTTAAAACGTTAAGACTTTTAAGTTAAAACTTTTTAACACTTAGTTAAAACACAAATATTAACAAGTAACTGGAAAAAACCAATTTCACACAACTTAATTGAACAAAAAAAAAAAAAAAAAAAAAGAAAAATAGTGTTTTTCCATCAAAATCAGCTCATTTTAACATAAATAGCGTAATTACGCCCAGCGTAATGCATCTGCAATGAAAATGAAAAACTAATCAAATTCTAGGCGGTTATACCTACAATTAAACATTTTTTTTTTAAATTTAGCTTTAGAGCTCTAGACGTGACAAGTTTTTTGTCTCTTCTGTAAAATGTCCGAAAATGGAATCAGCTGGTTTTGATAGCAAACGCCTCAGGTATGAAGATGGTGCGAATCCTTGAACTTTTTCCGAAACCCAATAAAGACTTGGTCAAGATATCTCTTGTTCAATTCAGCAACTCGTTCCTCATACTTGCACTTCACCGAAGGTTGCGTTACAAGTTGGTGGAGCAGCAAATCTCTAAATCCAAACCAGCAGACCAGAGCATTTGCTCAGACTCAGTCTAGGTTGGTTCACAACCTACTCGTAATTCACCGCTCTAATCTTAAACCATTTGGATAACTACCAATCTAGTTTGACTGTAAATGTGTTTGATAGTGGGTGTATTAGATACTATTTAGACACCAACGATTCCTATTGACCACTCGAATCAGTTGTATCTATGCGTTTTAGAAATATCACACAAAATACTGGTTGACTGAAACAATTACGATAAATTAAATTTAGTTGTCTATAAAGAAAATCGAATGGTTAAGTACAGAGTTCAAATTCGATTGAAGTGATTGCGAGTTGCCGGGGTAGGTTACTAATGAATAGGTTAGGGAAGTGACTAGCGACCGCGTCACCTCTGAAAGATGCCGAAGAGGCGGCGGGAGGTTCTTTTCTTCTCGACAGATGCGGGACTGCTAGTGCCGCTGGTGGGCTGCTCAGGGTTGGCCAATTTCTTGCGCATCTGCTCGTCGATGAGGGCTTGCATGTCCATCTGTGGCAGACGCCAAAATGGGAAGATTAGAAATATTATTGACAAGTAAGCTGGAAAACCCAAAATCTATTAGGAAGGTTTTATCGGTGTTCATAGCTCCTTCTCTGTCTAAGTATGAAGAAACCAGAGGACATGTCCTAGTTTCAACTCTTGCTCATCTTCAAGAGTGCAGAATAACATCTGCCAAAGCTTCCTCACAGTGAGATTCGCAGGTACATCTAAGAACTTCTTAACATGCCAAAAGATCCTGAATTGATGGGTGATACGATTTGTTCAATATTGCAAGGACTGCTATACCCCCAACGCCGCGGCGTGAGACAGGAATGTGGTTATCATTCAGGCACAAGGTCTTTCCGCAAGGCTCCCCATGGAAAAGCAATGCATGTATTCCACGGGACGCCCACCACATGGGATGTAGATAGATAACATTATGCTGAGCAGAGCCAATAAAATAGAAAGCGAACTATGTTCATTATGCTCGAAGAGAGGATGGGAAATATGACCCACCTGCCACTGCTCCAATTGCTGAGATAGCTCTATTTTTTGCTGGATGGCCTCCATGAGCTGGCTGTTAGCTTGCATCACGTCGATTCTCGTTCGTGCAAGCTCCACCTATTAAAACATCAGAAAGGTTTATTAGTAAATTTAAATGGCGTCAAGGGCGTGGTTGTTCTATAAGACAAGAATTCCTGATTTTTTTCATATCCAATATATTTCCCTTATATTCTAATAAATATTCCCAAATGCCTACAGCTCACGTCCACCTATGCAAGCCATGAAAAAGGTTGAATTGGCTCATCTCGACGGCTTTCACCTCTCGTTAAAATATGAATGAAGTGAAGCCAGATGAGGACAATGAGGATCATAGAAATAGGTAACAAAGTCACAGAGTTATACCTCCACCCGTTGGAACATGCAATTTACGCCTACAGTAAGCACTCCGCCGGCTAGTAATGGCGGATTTCTTCATACACAACACTTTTGCGTCGTACTACTAGTGGAAATAACCCTTCCAACACTGTTCAGCTATTCAACACTGTAAAGTAATGTTGGGAATTTCGGACCTGAGTGGCATTTTTCCGTGCAACAGCGCTGTCCCTGACTTCCCAAGCTTTCCTGATGAGCTCGTCTTTGGAGCCTCCATCCTTGAGGTCGATCTTGGCCTGGTCCCTTTCCTCCTTCACGCAGTCCAATTCTGTTTCGCGTACGCTCAGCTATGAACAATCAATATAAAAAGCGTCAGTACAACCCTTGGAACCAACATGACCAGAGAAAAAGTTAAATTTTATTCATAACAATCCAATAATTGGAATTATTCATAGTCTTGAAATGCCTGCAAGATGAACTACTCAACTACGTAAAGCGAAAACTAAACAACTAGACTCTCATTGTAGAAGATGGCGCTTCCATTCAGTAGAACATCAAGTTTAAACTCCGAGCACCCCTTTCCACAATTACAATAGTAAACTAATGTTCTACATTTTTCCAGGTTACAATTGTGGAAAACTATGGAAGGAAGCAGTGCTACACAAGCAGTACCCACCTGTTATGAGTTTTTTTTAATCAGGAATTTGGGAAAATTCGAAAGACCACAGTGAGACGATTTGGACCTTTGGATAAAGACCAATTAAGGTACCTAGTAACTCTTTTGAAAATTAGGCCCTACTAACTACAGCTTGAACTAATATGTAATACTTGAAAGAGCCACAATACAAGTATAACTGTGAGTTGGAATGGGAGTGATTAAGACGCTTCTATTCTGCTTAGGAGCTACCACACGTATTATGGTTACAAAAACAATAAGCAGTCTAATAAACTTACATGAAATAAATAACAGAGATAATGGCAGTCATAGTTTTTTCTGCTAACTGGTTGGCGGGATTTGATTGTTATTTCAATAGGATGAAAATATTTCAATTTTACCAATCAGAATTGATGGCCACAATCTGCAACGTATTGCCATTGGGTTCTGAGAGTTACTTTCTCAACTTCGACATTCATAAAAATACAATGCAATTTTACAACAAAATGCAGCTATAAAAAAAGTTTGAAAACAAGGTGCAAGGTATGTAGTTATTTTCATGCCAGTTTAGCGATAGAAAATGCCTATTGTATCAAAAATGAAACAAAAAACAAAACGCCCAACATAGCTAGACACCTTTTAAAATATTCCATCGATTGATTAAAGTACCATCGATTGTGTGCAATAAGTGTGTCTGTCTAAAAGACAATACCATTCTGATTTCGTGCCAACGAGATGCTAACTTTCACATTCAGCTGTCCTTTGCTAATTATCATGTTAAATATGGATGTTAGGACCAATGAAAACTCCGTTTTGCAAACTAATGGAACTGTCTTGACAGTTTTGAAATGAGCATTTGTTCAAATGCTTATTACTTGGGCACCACGAATTTGGACGATCTTTCCCACATGAACAGGTATTTCGAAGTGACTTGGGGTTGAGGAGGGTTGAAAGTTAACAACAAATTCAAGTAAGACCTGTTTGCCACAACCAAGGGCCGAGATTGTCCAAGGTGGGTCTATTCCCTGCTTAGAATGGAGTCTTCACTAGAATCTTCTAAAATAACCCCGCGTGCTCTCGAATTACGAATAGCACGTCCCTGCTTTCCATTAATTTGCAAAAAGGACCATCTAATTTTATACTAAATCCAAAATTCATATGGTCGTACAGAACACCCTTTATCATTAAATGTTTATGGCTCTAAGACAGATTAAAAAGGACAGCTGGCTTACAGAATATAACCTTGTCATATTCTGGATCTCTCAATCTCAGCTACGATTGGACAAACGCATGGAAACAAAGACAAAACAGGAACGATTAGGGCACAGTCAAACGGAAGTGAGTATTGACATTTGAAAGGAAAATGTACAAAGATTGCATTGTACACAGCAGGAAAATAATTGAGTTGAATTGAATTCAATTACCTTTGCTGTGAGCTCCATGATGGTGTCACCACGTCTCTTCAGTTCCTCGGTCTTAGCTTCCATTTCCTGCAATAAATTGAGAAAGGTGTGAAAAATCAACTAATTTAATAAAACAGACTAAATTTTACCTGGAGGTCTTTACATGGCTTGTGATTGTACTATTTGAATATTAAGTAGATGTTGTGTTTCACTTTCATCCACGCCATTAGCCTCAACAACTACAATGTCATGTCATGTTCACTTGTTTTTGTGTTTCATAACCTGGTCTGTTGTATTGATTCAAAGCATGTGCATGAGTGCGGCGATACTGAATTTTCGAATAAATCTAATGTATCAAACGCGTTTTCCCATTTATTTGAGCCACAAAGGCACTTCAATTGGCGACGAGGAAGGGGTGGGAATTGATGTGCCTTTGTGGCTCAAATAAATGGGAAAACGCGTTTGATACATAAGATTTATTCGAAAATTCGGTATCGCCGCACTCAAGCACATGCTTTGAATCAACACAACAGACCAGGTTATGAAACACAACATGACATGACATTGTGGTGGTTGAGCCTGATGGCGTGGATGAAGGTGAGACACAATAGTAGAGATGTCATGAGTAAAATCGCAGATCAAATCCCACGCCATTAAGTTCTCCATATTGAATAAAACTCGAATTGATCAAAGCCATAACTAAACGCACTAATCAATGCCCAAACATTATTTCATTATTTTCACATCTCATCTCCTTGCATACTGTTCAGAAACCCCTGACACCCAGGAGCAAATTCAGAGTTCTCTCTGATAGTCCTTGAAATGTAATTGCTAGAATCTGATATTATTATAATAATTATCTGAAAACAGTCTTCCAATCGGTTGAATCGGAATATCATCTACCAACTGAAGAGAGCAGCTCCTTCACTTAAACTCCATTTTCCTTTAACTCTATCCGCAGGTTAAAAATGGTTTACTAGATTTATCAGTCTGCATTGTGGTTCCAATTCTACCCCCATGGAACACTATTCTCGTCTAGTTCAGGTTCCGACAGACATTCCCTTGAATGTCACTATCCTGCAGCAAATTGCATCGGTGGATGCAAAAGCCATTCACATTTTTTTCAGTCAACTCGTCAATTTACGTATAAAACGTAGGTCTGACTTTCCTAAAACATTTATTACGTATAGCACCTACTTATAATATTTATAAAATCGATGCTCTACATCGTCAAAATCAGCATCATTCGAGCTGTAAATGAGCTTAACCTTGACATACCTTGGACATCTTATCGAGAGTTTCTTGCACTCGGTGGAGCTCGATTTCCAGGTCTGTAACACTGACGCTGCTCGTAGAGTAACTGTCACCGCTGAGATCCGAAACGAGGTCGCACAGCTCCTGGATTATGGCAGTTAAAAGACCGACCTAGCAAAAATAACAAATCACATTGATAGCGTTGGAAATTAACAGTTCCGAAGAATAAATAAGGTACCTTCATGATATCTTGGAAAGTGATTCGTATATTTGAAGGCAATATACGAAGTAGGTGGTAGGGATGACTGGGGTAAATAGATCCTAGTAAACCATCGATTCTTTCACTTTTTGCAAGGGAAATAACTCCAATTTCAAATATCATGTCACTCTTCGTTCTAAAAGTGTGACTGGACAATTGTCCACGTTGAAAACCAGAAAATGTAGGATGGACCTATGATGGGGTAAATAGATCCATGGGTCGGGGTAATTAGGTCCTACTTTGAAAACCACTGTAATTTACTTTTTATAGAATAGAAAGGCCAATGTTCACCCATGATCTTTCGTACTGCAAACCAAGTTATTCTCTATCATTAAATATTTGGAAATGAAGGCATAGACAACTATTTGTAACACAAACGCTTTATAACATAAATTAAAACATGGTATTAATATAAAATTGCATGTGAAGTTGCATTCATTGGAATGTCGTGCATATCTCACATAGCCCATTCAAAGGGCGTCCAGATGAGGAGGCGGTGAGTGCCTCTCTACGACATCCCTCACACTGCCAACTAATGGCCCCCTCCTCTGTATCTCTGCAAATGAAACACTTGAACCCCTTGTGTTCCTCATCACTGTCACTGTCAATGGACAGGATGCTGATGGAAATTTTGTGAGCTTCGTGACCCGTCCAGAACCATCTAATTCATCACAGTAATCGACTGGAGTCATTTGCTCAGACAAAATCACTTGTTTTTCACTCTGCCAGTCCTTCAGGGGATTGAAAACTAGAGAGGCTCCTTTTACCCCAGGGATCTATTTATCCCAGTATCACCTATACATAGTGATTTTCACCTGTCGCATTCATGAAGGTTGATTAGGCTTGAAGCTAATTGAGTGAAGATCACTAACTAAAGAAGCTACCTCACTTATATCCGCGTATAATAATTATATTCGATTCTCTAGTTTCAGTGGTTCGCATCCATCCTCCTGCACACAATCCCTAAAAAAAATGACATCTACATATCAGTGACCTTCACATATTTACGTCTTGTGTGTACCTAGTACGAATGTATTTTATTACAGGGCCTGTGGGTGTTTCTGTACTGGTCTGGATGGCCACTTGCCTGATATCAGATCCCTTGACCTCGTCCGAAGTTTTGGTGCGATTATCATTCATATGGCAGCCACAGCAATATTCATGGCCTGTGATTAGTTGTACTGCTTCTACTCACTATATTTACGGTAAGGTTTTGTATTCTGACTCAGTGAATAATGTCATAGAATAATTAAGTAATTTGTATTTGCATAGCCTAATGGGCGTGAAAAGCCTTATTTGAGACAAATTGATTTCTAAAAAGAAAACATTTCAGATGAGGTTATTCCTATATAAGAGAGAAAAACATTAATCTGGCCCTTTGATTGCACTCCAGTTAAACTACTCGATTGAGGCAACAAGGGTCCCCAAGAATCTGGATTTTATTTCCAGAGGAGTCAAATAACATGCTCGTTAGGGATTCAATATAGAGCAACAGCATAAAAAATGAAAAATGGTTTCTTCTTCCCCTAAATTGCATAATGCACACCCCTGAGCCTCGACCTCTCTCCAAGACAGTGCGTTCAAGTTCAACATACGTGACCTACATCATTATAATACTTAGTACCTACGTCTGTAGGGAGGTCATCGTTCACGTAAACTATTTAGTGGTCCACTAATTTATAGACAGGATGGTACCTACCCGCCCACATCTTTTCCTCATTTCCCTGCCTGAATGCGTCCATCCATTTCTCCCTTATCCCTTACAGTTGGCTAGACAGAGTCTGACGTCAGCGCCCTCCGTCAGTTCACAATGCAGAGATGAAGCCCAACTATACCATTCCTTGGCCCAAAATAACTTTTTTTTTTGGAGGACGATTCTTGCTGTGATCTGTGGGAATCGTTCCGAACCATAATTGAGGACCTTCAAAGACATAGTCCACGTGCAGGGAAAAGAGGAAATCAAAGAGAGGATCGAATTCGGTTTCCATAAATAGCTCGTAGTTGGGAGTGTTTATGGGGAGCTTGAGAACCCTCTTTATGAAGTATCTCTGCACCTTATTAACCTCATCATATGGCCTCATGAAATATGGGAAAACGGCTCTTGCATACTATAGGGAGGAGGAAAAACTTCTACTTTGAATCCCCTTTTCGAAGGCAGTCTGAAAATCTATAGCTTTTGAGACTGCTGAGATGAGAACAGGATATAGAGTTGGGATGGACCACAGCAAATTCGTAATATAAGAATAACTATCAAACCCTACACCCACTTTAGGTAAATCATACCACCAAAGCCTTATTAGGTGTCTTTGGTCATTGCCAAGGCTTGTAATAATGTTCGTTGGAACTTTCAGTTCAATGGAGACGCCATACTTGGGCGACATCATATGCGTAAGATGTGATATAAACAAACCTTGACTTCATGAACGGTGATATCAGGCCTGACCGATTCAGTAGGCTGCTGCGCTCTCTGCTTCAGACTGTGGCAGACTGCTCGCACCCGATCGTAAACGTTGACGATTTCAACTTTGATCTGGAAATTTCAAGATATTTATTAATGAGGGACTCCGCGCTCGAAAAGCGTTTTTAGATACTGGCGAACATCTGAAGTTTCAGAATACCAAGTTACCTCAAATACAACAGTAATTTCAACACGACACGTAATTTTCAGATCTATTTATTAAAACCTCTGTGACGAGGACCTGGTGGTAGTCGTCGCCGGTCGGGAGGACGGAGTCGTCACATTCCATTTCGCTGTGTAGAGAGCGCTGGCCGCTGATTATGCCGTTCATCGCATGAAGACGCTCTCCCAAACTTCCATTGGCGCTCTTCAGTTCCTCCAGCTCGCTGTGGGACACTCTCATCTGCCACACAATATACACCAATTACTTACGGATATTTGGCTGTGGTGGATTTACACTAATGTCCATCACTGATTTAGAAATCAAACTACATAATTGGACGGTGTTATGCAACAAGGGTCCAAGCGACATTTCTTTCAAAAATGAGTTTTTGGTATCTTTGGATCGTTTCATTTTTTACGGTTTTAGCGCCCTCTATTCGTCCAAACTGAAACAGGGAACTAAGGGGCTAAGCACCATCCTCATAATGAGCCATTCCGAATTTCGCAACAATAGTCTATCTCCAGGTTTCATTTTAATTTTACAAAAAGAGTAAGCGCCACTACAATGTGGTGCTTGGACCCCGTTTGCTTGTCTCATCCGTTTATCCAGCTGTGCCATCTACGACACCTCGTCTTCTCTCTCGCAATTTTTTCGCTCTTTTTCTTGTCCTCGTAAGTAATTTATTCGAGTTGCGACGCAAAATGACTTCGAAGGGGGATATTGATGGTGTCCACTGGAATCTACACATCGAAGTGGAAAACGAGGATGATGACTAACTCTTTTAGTTTTAGAGAACTGTTCTAAACACCATTATTTCTTTAAGATCTGATCTGAAATTTCGTAGTTTTCGAATATCTAGTTTTCAAACTTTTTGCGCGCAGTTTGAAAATAAATGAGTTTTTCATTACAAACCTATTTCTATTATTCCTATAGCAGGCGTATTTAGGTTACATTAGGTTTTTTCTTGCAAGTGGATGCATTCCAACTTCATCCTAACGTATCTAACGTAACTAATGTGCATCTACTTGGTGACCAAATGGACGTTTGTCAGCGCACATGCCCAGTTTCTATGTGGTTAGATCGCATCCACGCGCTAGAACAAACCTATTTTGGCACGTATTTTGGATGTATTTTGGCACGTTTTCCAGGTCATCATCAACTAAGAGAATCTATTTTGAATGTGATTTTTTCAAACAACTTTATTAATTTGTTTTCTTTTTTAGAATGTAAGTAGGTGCACGTTTCGCCATTGTTGCAGAAGTGCAACTCAGGAGTTATGCGTCTAAATTTGTTCAAACTCTCAAATTTGTTTTTCTTTGGGAAATTCCCCAGATCTTTGATGTTTAAGCCAAACTTTTTTAGGGGTGGCATAAGGTAAAAATTTTTATTTCCTACCGACTTGATTCAGTAGCGAGGGTGATTCAAACCTCCTATTTCGCAACAAAAGTCCAAACGCCACTCTTGGGACAGTATGTTACGCAACAAGAGTCTTAACGTCAAAAAATGTCGCTTAGACCCTTGTTGCCAAATTTGGAAAGACGGTTAGCCCAAGAGTCTGTGTGCCATAGACGCTTTAATCGGAAAAAAATGGATTCTTTTCAAATTTGACGCAACAGGCATGTTGGGCATTTCAAAATGAGTTATTAGTGGCACCCTCCACTTCATGAATAAAGCACAACTTCCTAGAAACGTGACGCTTGATCAAAAACTTTACTTTGGATTCTTCGAAAATTGCAAAATGTCGCTTGGACCCTTGTTATAACATTTTCCAATTTATTATCTTCAATAGAAAAATAATGTTTTCATACAAACATTTCAGGGGCTTATGAATATGCGGAGATCTCCAAACGTTACCTATCTGTGGCTACCAGAAAATAATATGTACGAATCGGCTCTACAATTTTCAATAGAATACCTCCTGCAACACAGTTTGTTGAAACGTATGTTGGCACAAATTGTAGTTTACCTGCATTTGCTGTTCCCTCAGTTGTCGCTCGAGGAACATGATTCTGTCAGTGGCTTCATCCAGAGCTGAACTGAGGGTGTCTCGTTGCTGTGACACAGATTGGACTCTCCGCTCCAGCTCCGTCTTCTTCTCTGACATCATCAAGATCTAAAATACAAACAAGATCTAAAGTACAAACTTTACAATGGAAGCTGGATACTGGGTAGCAGTTACTAATTAAAACTAATTTAGTATAATCATGTAGGCTAATGCTTATTGATTATTAAGGCTGTTAATTCTGATGGGGAAAACGCAATCTTGAATCGATAAGGAACTAGAAATAAATGTCTATTAGTTCAGTTAGGAAAAACAACTTTGTTATGGACTTCAGTCCTTAATAGACAGGTAACTAAGGTTCACGTGGAGCGGAAAGTACGGAATGCGTATTGCTTTGTGATTGGTCAGCGTCGAAGGTTGGGAGTGTACTTCCATGGCCTTGACCAATCACAGAGCAATACGCAATCCGTACTTTGCGCTCCATGTGAACCCGCCTTTAGAATTGGATGTTAGAAAATGAGTTTGGTCTCGAGTAGGTACTTATCCGGTTGATTACTTGTCTCAAACCACGTGGTATGAATAGAAATGATTCTTAGTTTTAGCTTGAACTGACTTAACTACTCATAAATCATAAGAAGGAAACAACATGTAGATGCGCAGACGTACAATATTATTTTAATTTTTACTTACCCTATTATGGTAAGTAAAAATTAAATGTAAAATATGGGAAGCGCGTCACTGATGCCACCTGGGTAGGTACTCTGTTTTCCGTAATGGGATTTTCGAAGAGCTAAATTCCAAAAACCCTACAAATAGGTGGCAAAATATGGAAAAACGTGGTTTGTATAACAATTTCAAAGTTGGTCTAAAAAAATGCCAACATGTAGGTCTTGGGCTTTGGTCGGTTCTGAGAGGCCCACCCTCTAATTTGCTCACCAGTAAATTTGACATTCAACTTGCTTCATCCAATCGAAAAACAGCGTTCCTTATCTAATACAGTAATTCATAATTAACAATCCCCAAGTACAGTTTTACCAACACAAGGTAAATCCATTTGTTACCTCATCCCTGAGGACGTCTAAACTGCTCTGGTGGTCTTGCATGCTCGTCCGTCGCGTGTACGCTTGCTCTTTGAGAGATTGCAGTTGTATTCTTAGTTGTTCTTCCATTTTGTTCGACTAGAATAAAAATTGCCACGTTAGAGTTTTTTATAAATACTTAATCACCTTTTATAGTGTAAAAATGTAAGGTGCAGAAATGAAGGACCGCTGAAAGTGTTGAAACGCTGAAATTAGTTATTGGATTCTAACATCGATGCACTTGTACTTTTTTTAAATAATATGTTTTGTGCAAAACACTGTACCTATAGTGGGACAGCACTTGTGCTAAGATGGATGGTATCTCGTAACTTCAACCAAGACGATAAAAATAAATGTCACCTTCGTGCATTGCCTAAGATACTCTGCTGATGCAAATGGAAAACGAAGTGTATTTTCATTTTTCGCTCTCAAGCTAGGTCTCAATCAAGTGAAATCCGCAAAAACGACACAAGTATGAAATCTCATGAGGATAAAGTCAGAAAATTTGCATGAACATACAGAGACTTTGGAGGAGATATTGTATGTAATAGCTTTTTGATGACCTGGGTTGGGTTATATAGTTTGACATAAGTATAATCATAATTGAAGATTATTCAAAGGAAGTTAAGGAATAACTCTTCACTTGATAGATGTTTTAGTATTTTCAACAATAATCAACTCTCCGTGAGAATATTGCTGCAACCCTTGTATTATAAAAATATACCTACTATAATGATAAAGATTCTCATTTGAAAATTGAGACAATATATATATTTATGTACCTCTTTGATTTGAGCAGTAAGCCGTTGGTTCTGTTCGGTGAGTTCGAGTATGAGAGCGTTTTTGTCCTTTTCCGACTGTCGAATTGAGCTGTCCTTCTCCCCCAGGGCCCTCTGAAGCTCCCGGACGTCTGCCTGCAGCTCCAGCAGCCGAGTCTCGCATTCTGCTTGAGTAGTCGTGAGTTTCCTTCGCAACAAGTGACGATCCTGTTCGATTACCTGCAACCAAACGAGAGAAACTTAATTATTTATACAGGAACAGACATTCGCAAGGAGTACCTATTATAATGTGTGCATGTATTGTAAGAGGATATAGACAGTATTTAATATATAACATAACACTTTATCAAATACTGAAGTTAACAAATGGACGTAATAGACAGTAAATAGTAAACTATTTACACAATACCATTATATGCTTACAACGAGTAACTTACAACGAATAAATCGAAACAGAAAACTGGGTCTCAAGTTTCGGATAGGCCCTTCGAGCAGTAGTTTTATATCGTCTCACCCCTTACTATCCCTAAAATCTATTTCGTGTTCCTCAATCGTTCCCCTAAACTTCCTACCTTTTGGCCACAATACTCGAGTCTACACGAACATTTTAATTTATATACCTACCCTACTTACATCCTGCATATTCATTTTATCCTTAACTGAACTTAATGAAGATTTGAGATAATTTTTAATTGTATAAGTACCTTACTCTGAACCCTTTAGAAGTTAATATTTTATCAATTTTATCTGAAATTTCTCCATAACGGTATGCTAATCCAAAATGTTTCTTCAGTCGTAGCTTCCCTAACTAAATTTTAATTCCTTCCCTATTCTCTACTCTTTTTCTTACGGACCCTATTCCATATTGAATCAATCTCCATCATACGCATTACTCGCAGCTATACTTTTGATAACTAATCTTTCTTTGGACAGACTTTCTTCATCCATTGGTACAGACAGAGCCCTGTTAAT
Organism: Stenodema calcarata; assembly: GCA_963920205.1. Taxonomy (NCBI): domain Eukaryota; kingdom Metazoa; phylum Arthropoda; class Insecta; order Hemiptera; family Miridae; genus Stenodema; species Stenodema calcarata. Next base: position 42,996,466 of record OY986049.1, on the reverse strand, counting down.
CATACTATGGAAAGCGGCATATTTGTGAACTACTGAATGATTATTCATATTATGAAGTATTGTGAATAGTAATATCGCTATATTATATTATGTAGGTATCTTTCCTATAAACGGAGAACTTTTGTTATCCATTCCTAATCAAATGAAATGGATGTTTGTTTCTAATTTGCTCGATCGGATCAATTTGAAGTTCATTACTGAGAGGGGTGGACAAAAACTCGGACCCCATCCGGATTCGAACCCGGGCCCGCACGCTTGTCGTGCTGGGTCGCCCGCGGCGTCTAGTAATATTTTAAAGGGCTTATAGTTTTTGATTGGCCAAAACGTAACACTGCAGTATACGAATAGAGGCACTGCGGACAAAAAAATGTGGAACGCTTCACGATTTTGCGTGTCATCCTTGCGCAGGGGCCATGCTAATCTTCTCTGTATCGTTCCAATTTTAGTATATGTACCGCCGAAGCGAGTACGGCCATTCAAGAAAGTGGGAGGCTCTTAACAGCATTTTTTGGTAGTTCAAGGAGCTCTCAGGGAGTTTCAATAATTAGCGGTTAAATTACCGCTAGAATGATCGATATGTTGGCTACTTTCAGAAGTTTAGCCAATCTTTGAACGCGTGCGGTGGCCAAACTGCTGGACCGAATTTAATGTTATACGGGGTGAAGTGCATCGCAGAAACCCCAGAATTTAACGCTCTTTAAGAAAGTAAAGCATAAGACTATGATATAAAACCTCTTTATGACGCCGTGCACATTTCAACTCAGTTGGGTCCAGAATACCGGTTTCCCGCTTTTCGGTTTTTGAGCAAACCATTCGGTCTAGAAGCACCATTTTGATCTTAAATTAAAGTGTATTAAATTGTCTTCAAACCCTTCGCTCACCACCCTTTTGTAGGACCAGTAGTTTGGCCGGTACGAGACTAGAATAATCACCGTAACATAAAATTTGCACTTTTTGGGAAAAATTGCTTGTTTTTGCAGAGCTCCGTCAAGATTGGGGTTTACTTGGTCTACGGAGTTTTAATACCAATGCAATTATTGTAAAGAATTTCACATAAGTACGTTAAAAAAGGAACGAATAACTTTTTTCGCCAACTGCTTTTTTGGCCAAAACAAATTACAGCTATATTACCTACTTATAGCCACAATGGGAAATGAACTGTGAAACTAGTTTTTGGAATGATCGTTTCACTGATTGTGTAACATAGGTACCTACCGTTATTCTCAATGTAAAAGTACATTATCCCAATGACTCGGCGTTAAGGATCACTGACTTTATGAACTATGACTACGGATCACTGGACATTTATGTTGAAACCGCGTTATCCCTAAGACCCTCTCATCAAATCGCTGGTGGCCTATGCAATGTTCCGTTGGTCAGCTGTTGTAGGAGTAAATGGCGCAACTAAACTGTTGTCGATGATTTGCGCCGATAGACTGTTCAGACAAAAGCGGTAGCCAAACCGTTTCATTTCCTCTTTGACGGCAAATTACCAGAAAGCGAATGCGGAGATGTAACCACCGAGCCTACTCCCACCTTTCCCGTAACATACGTATCTGTTTCCTGTATCAGCTCTTGTTGAATAGTGTATTTTATCTTCTGTTCAATACCTGACATATTCATTATACTCGTAATATAATGCATTTGAACAGGTATTGAACAGAAGATAAAATACACTATTCAACAAGAGGAATAATAATATTTTTATAGAAAAATAATATTTTTTCCAGTAAACGACATGTCAAGGATCGACATGACGTTCAGTAACTCCTGTATACTGGAACAAAATATTTGATGTTTCAAATTTTGCAAAAGTTTATCATTTATTTAAAACTCGTAGGTAAAGACACAAATATTAACTGGTAAACTGGAAAAAAACAATTTCACACAACTTAATTGAAAAAAAAACTGAAAAAAATCATGAAAAATCGTGGTTTTGCATCAAAATCAGCTCATTCCAACATGATTAGTGTAATTACGCCCAAGGTAATGCACCTGCAATGAAAATGAAAAACTAATCAAATTCTAGGCGGTTATACCTATAGTCCTGGAGCCGAGGCCGAAAATGGGTGTTCATTTTAGGAGAAGGTTTGATATAAAATTATGAAAATCTAGTCAATTCTGAGTAAGAAAATCCAAGTCTGCCATTTCAAAGCGGTTGCTTTCAAAAATGGCAGCCATTTAAAAAGTGACGAAAACGCACAAACATGACCTGTCTTTAGGATGGATGGAACTTTTATAGATGATAGATTATGTCCAAACATAGATGTTTTCACCAGTCTGCCACTTTCAACCGGTTGAAAATGCGTGGCAGACTCAATTTCAAAAATTGCATTTTTCGGGTGTAAAATTTACAGTATTTGGGACGCCTCAAATTTTCACACATGATTATATATGCCCAAATAAGGAGTTTGAGACTTGTCTGCCAATCTAAAGCAGTTGAAAAGTAATGGCAGACTTGAATTGAAATATTGCCAAATTTGGTGATAAATTTCATCAGTTTTAGGAAGATTCAAATTTCAATACGTTAAAGTACCTGTGGTATGAGAGCAATAGACCATGGTCTGCCTTGCCTAGCCAGTTGCTTTCTACCGACAGACTGAAATGCAAAAATTGCCAAATTACTGATCAAAATTTTGTGATTTTAGGATGCTTCAAATTTCGGCTCAACATTGTTCTCCTGCAATAAGACTGAAAAAGAGTAGTCTGCCTTCAGTAACCCGTTGTTTAAGTTAGGCAGACTGAAATTGAAAAATTGCAATTTTCAAGGTCAAAATGAATGTATTTTGGGAAAGTTGTAATTTTGGCATGTGATACTAGCATGTTAGTGTAAACTTTTTGACGCAGTCTGCCATCAATATTCCGCTGCCTTCTGGCGGCAGACTGAACTCAAACGTGGGAAAACAGAAATAATTTCAATTATTGACCATTTTTATGGTAAAAATGCATCTTCTTTAGGACGATTCAAATTTTGGCACATGATACTACATTGTAAGAAGAAACTTTGTGACATGGTCTGCCATCAATATCCAACTGATTTTTTCGGCAGACCAACAATATTAGGTATCTTACTTACATAATATGTTACAATTTGCCATCCCTCAACACCTTTATTAGCTGCAAGTAATTTTTTCTACATCCATTTTCCTTCATGTCCGACTGTAGAAAATATCTTTAATTTATAAATGAAACAAGGGAGAAGCAGAAAACAGAATGGGAAAACACTAAACTTCGCGTCGAAAACGGCCGTTAGGTGGGTCCCGGGTAGCCGCCCAGAATAAAACTGCCTTTTTTTCATCTTCCAGGTAAACTACAGTCTAGAAATTTTAACCGTCAGTCGGGGATAGACCACATTGCAATATTCACTCGGTTTCTCATCTGTAAAATTGTTTAAATAATACCTTTTTGTAATAATACAAATTAAATTTTGATGCTGAGCTATTGACTTGAAATTTTAAAAATAGGTCAGAACTGGATCACAATGCAATATTCACTCGGTTTTTGGTTTATTATCTTCGATAATGAACCATTGGAATCGCCCAAAGAAAAAAAATTTTTAACCCCCCCTCAAAATTTGTTGGTTTACGTTTCAAGATACGTAGATTCAGAAAATCGAATAAAAAAACTCTGCAAATTCTTGACACAACGGTTCATTATCTACTTTGTACAGATCACCCTTCTGTCTAGATCACTAGGTCTAAATGTCTAGATCCTAAATGTTAGATTAAGTATTATTATCAATTATCACTAATTATTAACAATTTTATCAAGTACCTACCTACTGAAAATTATTATAATTTATTGTTAGGTATTGATAATTCGTATTTATTAATTATTATTAATTATGATTAATTAATACGATATAATTCTGGGGTTTTTAATACTACGTCGGTAATAATTTTTCTATAAAAGAAGTACCTACCAACAAACATTCGAAATTACCTTCATTTCCGTAGCACGAAACGCACCTCAGAACAACAAACTCGACATCACTTAAGCCATATGATGTTCCAAAGAGCTAGTTAGTATGAAAATGGACTTGTATTTCAACAGTTTGATTCACGATCGTGTTGTGAGGGACAATCTTTGAGCCGTCATAGTGAACGAACGGCTGGTCGTACAAAGCTGCGGATGGTCTTAAAAAATTCTACGGAACGAACTCTATCTAAATATGAAATAAAAAACATACCGTTCGATATGAATTTTTCGAGATATGAAATTTTCAAAATTTCAAAATTCGTTTTGAACCCCTTCCCCTTGACCTAGGGTTATGAAAAGTTTCGTGGATCATTGTGGGGCTGGTCCAAACCCAGAAACCAAATTTCGTAATTTTAGCTCAACGCTAACTGGGCAAAGTGCCTCGGACGGCGGACGGCGTACGGCGGACGGACGGATTTTTTTTTATTCGATTTTCTGAATCTACGTATCTTGAAACGTAAACCAACAAATTTTGAGGGGGGGTTAAAATTTTTTTTTCTTTGGGCGATTCCAATGGTTCATTATCGAAGATAATAAACCAAAAATCCGTCCGTCCGCCGTACGCCGTCCGCCGTCCGCGCCACTTTGCCCAGTTAGCGTTGAGTTAAAATTACGAAATTTTTTTTATGGGTTTCGACCAACCCCACAATGGTCCTCGAAACTTTTCATAACCCTAGGTCAAGGGGAAGGGGTTCAAAACGAATTTTGAAATTTTGAAAATTTCATATCTCGAAAAATTCATATAGAACGGTATGTTTTTTATTTCATATTTAGATAGAGTTTGTTCCGTAGAATTTTTTAAGACCATCCGCAGCTTTGTACGACCAGCCGTTCGTTCACAATGAAGGCTCAAAGATTGTGCCTCACTACAGGATCGTGAATCAAACTGTTGAAATACAGGTCCATTTTCATACTAACTAGCTCTTTGGAACATCATATGGCTTAAGTGATGTCGAGTTTGTTGTTCTGAGGTGCGTTTCGTGCTACGGAAATGAAGGTAATTTCGAATGTTTGTTGGTAGGTACTTCTTTTATAGAACAATTATTACCGACGTAGTATTAAAAACCCCAGAATTATATCGTAATAATTAATCATAATTAATAATTATTATTATTAATAGTAAATACGAATTATTAATACCTAAAAATAAATTATAATCATTTTCACTAGGTACTTGATAAAATTGTTAATAATTAGTGATAATTGATAATAATAATTAATCTAACATTTAGGATCTAGACATTTAGACCTAGAGATCTAGACAGAAGGGTGATCTGTACAAAGAAGATAATGAACCGTTGTGTCAAGAATTTGCAGAGTTTTTGTCTGTAAAATTGTTTAAATAATACCTATTTGTTTAAACAAATGAAATTTTGATGATGAGCTACATACTTGAAATTTTAAATATAGGTCAGAAATGGATGACATTTCAATATTCACTCGGTTTTTTTCTCATTGCAAATCTGTTCATTGTGTACCCAAGATCCTTTCCTAAAAGACCTGGCAGCGGGAAATATTATTCAACATGGTTTGAAAAGGGAAAAAGAAGTTTTGTAAAAAATCCCAATGCTCTAGGTAGTAGTCGATACCAGTGACCAACATTTTCTTCAGTAGTCGACATGGTTTTGCACTAGTAGTCGACCTACATGTGTTAGAAGCCGACAGTATCACTTGAGTCAGTAGTCGACAGGTTTTTCGTCATTCCATCGTTTTCGAATTTTACGACATCTAAATAAAACACATTCAACTGTGAATCGGAACTTGAAAATAGATTAATAAGATGTACCTAATGAAGTTATCAGACTTTTTATTTGCAAACAGCTCATTATCAGTCTCAAATTTCAATAAGTACTTAAGTAAAAAGGTATGAAAACTATAGTCGAAAACTCATTGTCAGAAAATTGACATTACAGTTGGGCTTAGGTACCTATTTACACATTTTTTTGACATTTTCATGTCTTTGCTTTGGCACATAAACTGAAACGGGAAAAATTTGTTCCCTTGATTCACCCTTTCCCTCAGATCACGTCAGAACACAAGCGACCGGCGGGAAATTACGTCAGATCCTATGACGCACGAGCGTATGACGTAAGACGGCTGGCAGGAGGCCAACTAGTACGTCAGAGCCTATGACGCACGAGCGTATGACGTAAGACGGCTGGCAGGATAACTAGTGCGTCAGAGCCTATGACGCACAAGCGTATGACGTAAGACGGCTGGCAGGTGGCCAACAAGTACGTCAGAGCCTATGACGCACGAGCGTATGACGTAAGACGGCTGGCAGGAGACCAACAAGTGCGTCATAGCCTATGACGCACGAGCGTATGACGTAAGACGGCTAGCAGGAGGCCAACAAGTACGTCAGAGCCTATGACGCACGAGCGTATGACGTAAGACGGCTGGCAGGATAACTAGTGCGTCAGAGCCAATGACGCACAAGCGTATGACGTAAGACGGGTGGCAGGTGGCCAACAAGCACGTCAGAGCCTATGACGCACGAGCGTATGACGTAAGACGGCTGGCAGGAGACCAACAAGTGCGTCATAGCCTATGACGCACGAGCGTATGACGTAGGACGGCTAGCAGGAGGCCAACAAGTACGTCAGAGCCTATGACGCACGAGCGTATGACGTAATACGGCTGGCAGGAGCCAACTAGTGCGTCATACGACGAGACCTTTTATGTCTCTGCGCCCCCTGTCACACCCACACCGCGTACCTCGTACTTCATTTTGGTTTATTATCTTCGATAATGAACCATTGGAATCGCCCAAAGAAAAAAAAATTTTAACCCCCCCTCAAAATTTGTTGGTTTACGTTTCAAGATCGAATAAAAAAAAATCCGTCCGTCCGCCGTACGCGGCACTTTGCCCAGTTAGCGTTGAGTTAAAATTACGAAATTTTTTTTATGGGTTTCGACCAACCCCACAATGGTCCTCGAAACTTTTCATAACCCTAGGTCAAGGGGAAGGGGTTCAAAACGAATTTTGAAAATTTGAAAATCTCATATCTCGAAAAATTCATATAGAACGGTATGTTTTTTATTTCTTTTTCTTTACATGGGCTTTCCACCTCAGCTTGCAGTCGAGAGTCATGCCAATGTATTTCGCCTCGTCCGCTTAAGGTACTGTTTGTGAGTTAATATTAACTTATTAAATTTTAATGGGATTACGTATGTCTTCAGATTCGTGAAGTTTATATGGATAGGTTTCGTTTCGTTCAACTTCTTCCTAATCGCTTCGTCCATTTTAGGACGTAATGCGAGATTGCAATTCTGACTTCGCCGTCGTGTTCAGCGGTGAAATGTCCAAATGTCGGATGCAATGTGGCGATAAATAAATAATCAAAATTGTTGGAAAAGTAAACAAAATAATGTTATTTCTGGATTCGGTTGATGTTACCAATGTACAATGGAAAATAACTAAACTTGCCTAAATCTATGGCCATAGAAAAATAAACTCCCTTCTGTCTATACCAGACTGTGTTGCAAATCGGCACCATACCATATTCTCACCGTACTCATACCATACCATACGAATTTCTTTTCTGTCTTATCATACTGTACTAAATCATACATACAATAATATACCTTACCATACTCATACCATGTCATACAAACCGAGTGAATATTGAAATGTCATCCATTTCTGACCTATATTTAAAATTTCAAGTATCTAGCTCATCATCAAAATTTCATTTGTTTAAACAAATAGGTATTATTTAAACAATTTTACAGACAAAAAACCGAGTGAATATTGCATTGTGATCCAGTTCTGACCTATTTTTAAAATTTCAAGTCAATAGCTCAGCATCAAAATTTAATTTGTATTATTACAAAAAGGTATTATTTAAACAATTTTACAGATGAGAAACCGAGTGAATATTGCAATGTGGTCTATCCCCGACTGACGGTTAAAATTTCTAGACTGTAGTTTACCTGGAAGATGAAAAAAAGGCAGTTTTATTCTGGGCGGCTACCCGGGACCCACCTAACGGCCGTTTTCGACGCGAAGTTTAGTGTTTTCCCATTCTGTTTTCTGCTTCTCCCTTGTTTCATTTATAAATTAAAGATATTTTCTACAGTCGGACATGAAGGAAAATGGATGTAGAAAAAATTACTTGCAGCTAATAAAGGTGTTGAGGGATGGCAAATTGTAACATATTATGTAAGTAAGATACCTAATATTGTTGGTCTGCCGAAAAAATCAGTTGGATATTGATGGCAGACCATGTCACAAAGTTTCTTCTTACAATGTAGTATCATGTGCCAAAATTTGAATCGTCCTAAAGAAGATGCATTTTTACCATAAAAATGGTCAATAATTGAAATTATTTCTGTTTTCCCACGTTTGAGTTCAGTCTGCCGCCAGAAGGCAGCGGAATATTGATGGCAGACTGCGTCAAAAAGTTTACACTAACATGCTAGTATCACATGCCAAAATTACAACTTTCCCAAAATACATTCATTTTGACCTTGAAAATTGCAATTTTTCAATTTCAGTCTGCCTAACTTAAACAACGGGTTACTGAAGGCAGACTACTCTTTTTCAGTCTTATTGCAGGAGAACAATGTTGAGCCGAAATTTGAAGCATCCTAAAATCACAAAATTTTGATCAGTAATTTGGCAATTTTTGCATTTCAGTCTGTCGGTAGAAAGCAACTGGCTAGGCAAGGCAGACCATGGTCTATTGCTCTCATACCACAGGTACTTTAACGTATTGAAATTTGAATCTTCCTAAAACTGATGAAATTTATCACCAAATTTGGCAATATTTCAATTCAAGTCTGCCATTACTTTTCAACTGCTTTAGATTGGCAGACAAGTCTCAAACTCCTTATTTGGGCATATATAATCATGTGTGAAAATTTGAGGCGTCCCAAATACTGTAAATTTTACACCCGAAAAATGCAATTTTTGAAATTGAGTCTGCCACGCATTTTCAACCGGTTGAAAGTGGCAGACTGGTGAAAACATCTATGTTTGGACATAATCTATCATCTATAAAAGTTCCATCCATCCTAAAGACAGGTCATGTTTGTGCGTTTTCGTCACTTTTTAAATGGCTGCCATTTTTGAAAGCAACCGCTTTGAAATGGCAGACTTGGATTTTCTTACTCAGAATTGACTAGATTTTCATAATTTTATATCAAACCTTCTCCTAAAATGAACACCCATTTTCGGCCTCGGCTCCAGGACTACTACAATTAAAAATTTTAAAAAAATTAGCTTTAGAACTCTGGACGTGAGAAGTTTTTTGTCTCTTCTGTAAAATGTCCAAAAATGGAATCAGCAGGTTTTTATAGCAAACGCCTCATATCATTCTAGCACTCCTACACGGGAATCAAGCGAGAAGGATCGAATTTTCCGAGCTAAAAATGGGCATTTTGCTACTTTGAATAGCAACTCTCAATGAAGAAGTAGATCGTTATTATTTAAAAAAGGCAGGGAATCAGGGACATAACTGGAGAACAAAGAGTTCAATTTTGGGAACAATCAGATGGAAGAGTGGCCAACGAAGTTGCCAAATATTGATTCGCTGTGAGACCTTCGCTTTCGCGCCCCAAGGAGAGACGAGGTTATTTACAGACCGATTCAACCTCAGATCGCAATATTTAAAATGGGTGGGTGAGGGAGCGGCTGTGGATCGAGACCAATCACTTCAGAATGGATTAGAAACCGTGTGGTAAACTTGTACAACACCTCAGAACTATGATCTACGTATAAGGTCCATCTGTCCAGGAAATTATTACCTCTGAAAGGATTAACAGTGTTTTAATATCCCCCGAGTAGCTGATGAATCATTTGTTGGATTTTTCTTGAATTTAATTCACCGATGAAATTATGGCATTATGACATTATTACACATGTAAAAAGTTGGTATGACCAAGGTCTCAAGTTCTATGCAACATTGTTTAATGGAAGGTGTTGCAGATTGTGAAGGAGCAACAGCTTTGAGAAGTAGATTTTAACAATAAAATTGCATTGTATTTGTACGATTCGATCCAAAATCAGTTTTCTTAGGAAACCGGATTTTGTGAAGCGGTAATAAAATGACAATTGAGAATAGTGAGTCGTTTATTTGTTCTTATGTCTTGGCCAAAAGCTAATAGAAACTGAATCTATTCAGTTTTCAGAACCCGTAGGACTGGAGAACAAACACCTTACTACGTAACGAGGGTCAAGTTACTGCTGAGACAAGGTCTTGTCGCCTATTATACGCGTCTGCTGACTTCAACTCGAACCGTTTAATTCTTGCTGTCTGGCTCATGTGCTAGACACAACTTACACAAGCGCCAACAACAGATGTAGTGGTATTGGTTCAACATTGAACAATTCACATAAATCAATCACCAGGCGAAATTGCACTGCATTCTAACGGATGTAACTGAAGTTCTCGGTGGAGTTCATCCGAATAAGCCAAAGAAGGTTGTGTCGTTCATGCCGTATTTATCATCTGTGCACTGGATTTGTACGATTGTGCATAAGTAGGTACCTACTATACATAAACATATGTATTATGTATGTTTATATATCGCTCATTGGCTGCAATATTGTCTCCAAATTAGGAGGAAAAACTTGTGAGTTAAGTTGTTAAATTTGATATTTTCCAAGTCAATTGTGAGATTATTGTAATGAGTTACCTACCTTGCCTGGACTAACCTTGCCTACCTAAATTGACTTGGAAAATATCAACTTTAACAACTTAACTCACAAGTTTTTCATCCTAATTTGGAGACACTATTTTGTAAGGCTAAAAGAGTTTTCTGGTCGATTCACTAGTTTTTGAAGTCAATAGAGTGAGTACCTACTTACCTATTTTTTATGAAGCGTCGTGTATGTGACAATAATACTATACCTTCATATCGCTCAGAAGTTAAAGCTTTAAAAATTCGCTTCATGAAATTCGTAGCGGAATATTTCAAAGTTGAAATGGTTATGAAAGTTCGATTACCCCTAAGCATCAAATTTGGAGATATGACACTATTGCAGCCAATGAGCGATATGTAGGTATAATATTATTGCCACATAATCGACACTCCCCCCCCCCCCCCTAAATAGGTGAGTACCTATACTCACTCTATTGACATCAAAAACTAGTAAATCGACCAGAAAACTCTTTTAGCCTTACAAATGCTTAGACGGCAAGGTAGGCAACTCATTACAATAATCTCACAATTGACTTGAAAAATATCAACTTTGACAACTTAAATCACAAGTTTTTCCTCGTAATTATTTTCCCCTAATCCCAACAGGATAAGGGAATACATGGACCATCTTTCTATTTACAATTTCGATTTTAGGGTCTGGAAGAATTAGTTGTCAGTTTTTTGAATGCCAAAAACATCCGTTTCTTTTGCGATGAGCTCTCTTTCATTTGAGGACATGACTGCATCCAACTGCCAGGAACAAAAGCTCAGAAAATTAGTACACAGTTTGTTATCCCTACATTTATGGTACAAAAATGTGTACATACGTCTTGTGTACACGCTAGTCAATGTTTGTTTCAATGAAATCCATCACCATAACGATTTCAGTAACACTGGCAAATGAAAATCTTTTATGATCTGCAAAAAATTCAAAGCTTTCACAACCCCGTCTTGAGAAAAATCCAAATGGACAGGGTTGTGAAAACAGCGAACAAAATACCACCTCTTGGTACTTAGTGGTAATGATCTGAGAGATCAAGGTTTTGTCTGTTTCTGGTCAATATGAAGCTTGATTTAAGAGTATTATAAGTTTACTCAAGCGATTAAAAACGTGGACAGGGTTGTGAAATCCCTGAAGAACGTCAAGAGCACAAACAGAACAGCTGAAAGTTTGAAAACGGTTAGGTTACAGCTAGTTTCTTCAGGTTTCCTCAGTTTTGCCAACTTCGAAAACAAAATAGTTTTATGCAATTCTGTGGAACAGGTGCCAATATCAAACCTAACTTATTGATTTTTTTTTAAAGAAATCTTTGGAATTTTGGAGGTAACAACTGAGCAGTTTTCAAGTCGAGAGTACCCTTCATACGAGAAGATTTTTTTCACGCCAAAAAACATACGTAGGAAGCCACAATCTTTGACAATTTGTAGAGAATGACCCATTTTTATATATCTATGATGAACCAAAGCCCAACAATTGACGTATAAACGTATAATTACAGAACAAAAGCACCGAAGAGGTTTCGTAGTAGAAGACACATGTCGAAAAAACCTGATGGTGTTGTACAATCGTGACGACTATCTTGTTGTGGAGAAGATTCCGAGATAAATAATTTGGGAGAAAAAAAGAAACACTGGGGATGTCGTGATGAGCGTTTCGCATCCCAGATCCTTCAGATACCTCGAACGCCATCACGGTCTGACGACGGTGCACAAGGGCAGAAATGACGGCGAGGGTCTGACTTCCTGCGTGACAAAACAGAGCGGATCGACGCGTATCAAACACGAAGGTTTCTGTCTTCTGTTTTAAATTCGTTCTCTCGAATAATGTAGTGGGGAGTCTTCAGTACTTGGCAGTACTACTGAGCAACGAGGAACCACCAGGAAAAACAGATGTCTGGCAGTTGTGTGGGATTTTGATCAATCCGATTGGATTTAGATCTCAAGTCATACAACGAACATGGAACGAATTTATTGCTGGGAGGTGAGACAGTAGAGCTGCAGTCCATTTGTACGGTGCCACCACAATACACTGTTTTCAATTTACTCTCCATACGGCTCACGAGGAGAGTACGTCACATACCGGTGTTCCAGTTTACACCGCTCCTGATAATTGAAACTACATTCAAACGTTTCTCTCTCTGGTCAGGGACGAAGCGAGGAGCTGAATCCTCTTGAACTTTGCTATCGGTGCCTAGAACACCATTCTATGTACTTTGTTGGAGCTTTTGATGTAGTTGAGACGCAACAACTGGAACTCGTTATAATCACAAGCACCAACTAAAAAACTCAAACGGCAGATGGCAGACGATTAAATTTAATTTTTATTTGCCATTTATAGCAAATAAAAACGATGTAACCCAACAAATAAATTAGAGGCTTAATAAGCTGGTTTAACTACCATTCAGGAGGAATGTCAACCTCATTAGATGGACATACGTTAATAGGTACCATTAACTAAGTACCAATACTCACTTGTTTTGTCTCCTCAGAGGTATCAAACATGGACAAAAATCTTTTGACAGACGAAGAAATCGCCCGAACATCGGAGCTCCAGATAGCAGAATCAGAATGCAGTGAATGTGAATCTGAGACAGAAGCTGATGAAGCTGAGGATCCTGATTATGAAAATGACTCCCATGATGAGGAGGTTGAAGTTGTCAGCAGCGAAGAAACACGAAAGTCCAACCAGCCGACAGCTCCACCACAGGCAAGTACGTCTAGAGGTTCGAGTAGATCTGAAGGTGTCATCAGAAGAACAGCACAAAAGTCTACTCAACCTACAGTTGCTATGTTATATACAGTTCCTTTTATTGTAGCCTTGAACTTATTTTGTATTGCAAGGGAAAAGGTGAATTTTTCTGTGGTCTTTCGTGCCTTTATTTCTCTAGTTATTGAAACTAGTCCTTCTAAAAATACCTTGAACCTCGTTCAAAAAATACTTGAGCTAATTTTTGTTACATCCCATGTACAGTTCCTACTATTATCGTCTTGAAGTGACATAGGATTACTTAGATAAATATGTACCTATCTTCCACTGCAATAATTTGTAGAACAATTTCGTTTTTGACATTTTATGTCTTTGCTATGGCACACAAACAAAAAAATCGTCACGAAAATTGTTGACGAAAACTGTTGACGAAAATTTCTGATGATTTTCGCTTACAACCGATTCGTTGCTACGGAACTTTATCTTCGCCAGTTATCATCGTACAAAAATCGTTCACCACTCGTTGGATAGCTCTCGATTTACCTAACCATATTACGTTAACCACTGCGGAGTGCGTGGCCGACAAGCTGCGGTATGAGCGTGATTGTTTACATAATTGTTTACACACAGGTGATCATTCTCAATAATTTATATAGTCTATACGAATGCAAGCTTCATAATTTATGATGAACCCTACAATTAAGTATAACAACTACGCTACTGGGGTAGGTGATGTAGTATAGTTCGAAGGCCCTTGAATCACTTCTTTAAAGACATAAAATGTCCCAATGTGTTGCAGACTCGTATGCAAGCATTTAATTCTCGACTGTATCAACAACAGGATGGAGTTTAGTAGAATAATATTAATAGTATAATAGTATAGTAGAATAATAATAATACATATTATGTAGTTTCTCTACTGCTTGCTGATTTGATTAGCGAAGGGCGTAAAACGGGATCCGAATCGGAAACGAATCCCTCAGCTGGGTCCCATTCTTCGAAGGAAATGCAGACATTGTTTATTTCCCTATAAACACTATAAGCCCTATAAATTATACGTAGTGGTTCCACGAACTCTTGCAGCTCGTATGTATTGGAAGAAGATCAACTCTGACTTGTTACCATTAATATGGGTTATTTAATTGGTGATAGCTTTCAAAATCCAATAGTCTTCAATAATACGAGGATTTTGCGATATTCTATAACGCGCAGACAAAACTCGAAATTACACGTGGCTTACCAATATCAATACATTTAAATTGACAAGAATACTAGCTTCAGTAAGTACTTAATAACATGGTATGAATTCAGTGCTCATTCAGTATCTTCTATCACTATAAAATCGCCGTTACTCACACAAACGAAGGACGCACATTTTTCTTGACAGAACGGCGTGTTCTCCCCCGGCGTTATTATTGACATCCTACCAAAATATTTATGGTAGCATAACATCTTCAGGAGCGAATATCCAGGGGAAAAGACCTTTTCAAGAAGAAGACACTGCCAAGGCAATATAATATTATGATATCCCCCCCCCCCCCCCATATAGGATAATATTGTCGGAACTGCCGGACATTAGTCACCGCCCTTATTTTCTCAGTAAGCATTTATTTTAAATTTTGAAAAATAAATTTACTATTTGTTACTGCACCACAGTCGTTGTTTATTTAAGCTATCTCGCATCCATCCGAGTATGAATTTATGAAATTATGTCCATGTATGAACTCCATGTACGCCTAGAAAGCGTATAGGTACCATTACTACTGAAATTCACGATACCACTGCTATACTCATCAGTATCTGATATTAACTTATATTCCTGCTCACCTTGTACAGAGAAATCTTATATTGTGCTCTATATCGATGGATTGATGGATCTCATGCGGCCGATTTCTTCCGCAATACAGTCGATGACGCGTATACATACGCGATGAATTTCTCGCTCGCTTCGTTGTTGCCAAGCACTCGGAATGCTCGCTGGCGCTCAAATTATGAAAACACATCCCTCAAACAATAGATCACATACCTACCTACCTAAATAAGACTAGTTTGACAGAGAGAACTCGTCATATACATTTAGATAAGGGAGATAAACTTCTCGCAGTGCCGCATGCGCAGTGCTGGACATCGACTTCGGCTACAGAACGGTCCTGGGGGTTTCGTCACGGTTGCCAAGTCAGGGATTTTCCCCCTAGGTTTAGGGTGTTTTTTTCGCTGACAGGGATTTTTTGGAGGGAAGGAATGTATAGGGTGTTTCTATAGGGTTATCTATTTTTTTATTAATAAATATCTTATCTATTTTTTCCTCGTCAACCGTGGCTTTCGTTTGTCCAGTATCAACAGTCCGCTGTTCGTTTAGGCGTTCATTCATCAGTCCTACGCGCTTATCAGCCCCCCCCCTAGGGATGGCAAAAAAAATGAAAACATCGATGTATCGATGCATCGATGCATCGACAGGCCGGCATCAATGCTCCAAAAACATCGGACCCCAAAAACATCGATGGAAAAAAACATCGATGTTTTTAAAAAAACATCGATGTATCGATGGTTTTCAATCAATTTTTTTTTTTAATTTATAAGCTATAAATTTATTTTATTTGTTACCATTATAATTCAGTTTCAAGAAAAAAAAATCGTATAAACGAAGGCTGGGCTCATACCCTGTATTTGGCAGGTAGTCCATTCAAGAAAAGTAATTTTGAAAGCAATTTGCCCTCCAGGCGATGTCTCTGCTGCGTAAGAGTGGCACCAGCCTTGGAGAATAATCTTTCTGCCGGTACAGAAAGACCCTCCCCAAGTATTCTCTTGATAACGTGGACAGCTTGGGATAGACTGTCTTCATCTCTCCACAATTCAAGGGGATTTGTACGAATGTTTGATGCTCTGGAGTTGAGAGATACATTGATATCTCCGTGTCTAAGTTCACCGATAAGCTCTGAGAAGATTACATTTTCTTGTTGGTTTTGAACGCCAACGATTTATGATGGGCCCATATTATGTCACGGGACTTCTACGGTCCGATTCTGAAGATGACTGAGATGACGGGGAATTAGAAGTATCAACAGGCGCCACCAGTTTTTTAATTTGAGTGAGGGCTTTTGACGATGCGATGGAATCGGAAAAGTGAATATTTTTGAAACGGGGTCTAAAAACATGGGTAGGGTCAGCAAGTTTCCCGCCCCTTAAATCTCGAGTCAAATCCTGACATTAGAGCCTGTTTTAGCTGCTTTCCCACAGGCGAAATATTAGAAGTATCGATACTTTTCAGCCAACACACCTCGATATTTTCATTTAAAGAAAATAAAAATTCAGAAATAATATTCCTAGGTATGTGAGAAAAACGTTAGAATAAAACATTCAGCAGCCTATGGCAAAAAAATTTGAAACATCGATGTATCGATGTGCCGATGCATCGAAACCCCGACATCGATGTTCCAAAAACATCGACACAGAAAACATCGATGGAAAAACATCGATGTGTCCCGCGAAAACATCGATGTTTCAAAAACATCGATGTATGATTGCCATCCCCCCCCCCCTTCATTTTAAGATCTCATTCTTATCTATTCTCGCTTCAGTTCAGATTCTTTTAAATATTCCGTTTGTTGTTTTCCATACTAAACTTACTGCAGATATGAATATATGGAACGATTGTCAAGAAACTAGCAATTTTTATAAGCAACATGTCGCCTGGATAAGAAGAAGAAGTTTTTAAAATATAAACTTCATTGTACGTATACGGAAGAACGCGAAGAATGTCTATTGAAACGAAGGTTTATGAATGTAGGAAGGTTGAAGTGAAGGTAATCAGTCCCAAACGATCCTAAAAGCCGTTAGGCTAAACATGGTTCCAAGATTCAAGATTTTATTTGACACAAAATAATACAAGATAAAACACGGCAATAAACAAACTCCAAACTGATTCCATCCCCTCCTTTGTCAGAATTCCGTTTATGTTCCGTCCAGAGTATAGCGTGAACTGCTCTCAATGTATAGCGCGACGGAAAATTGGGTTGACCCCAGCGTGACATACCCACGTCAAAAAGTTAACCCCCTTCAACATTTGTGGATTTACGTTTCAAGATACGCCGAATCAATTATAGAAATTATCAAATTCGGGATACGGGAGCAGCCCGAGGTTGATCATTAAAACTTTTCATAATACTAGATCTATAGGAAGGGTTTGTTACAATATGAAAAGATGTAATTTATATTAAATAAACTGTTTTAGAATGTTTTCGTCGTTTTCGAGTCGACTATTGTTCGTGAGCAAGGGATGTGGTCACCTAGTCAACCATATTTTTGGATATTACTCCAATTTGTATTTTGTTATTATGAGTGGGACTTTTCATAATGTAGTCGTCTCAGAATAATTTTTAAATAGGTACATACCTATAGCCACACGTAATACTTACATAAGCATTGAAATACGCTCAAATATTGGGGATTCTTAGCAATGGCTTCATCGAAAATGTAATACAAACTGTTGACACGCCTAAAAATTCTTTACAGTCAGTGTTTCTGCCTGCTCGGAAAACGGCTCAAGTCTCTTGGTCCGATGAAACGGCTCGAGTCTGCAAAAAAACATCATTAAAAACCTCTCACAGCAACTTTTTGCCGCTCACTATCAAAGTCTTCGTCGATTTCTTTGAATTCGAGCCATTAGAACGCCCGACTGTCTTATTGTTGGGCCGATGTAATGAAACGAACTGGTTTCTAAGTAGAGTGTCTTCAAACGTACTTCTTTTTATTAGGATGAAGAAGAAGAAAAAAAAATCGTTATTGGAGAAGCGTGTTTGAGACGACACCATCCACAAAGTAGGAGAAGAGAGAGTGACCACTTTGTCGAAAGATACCAATTGAAACCGAAAAAACTCCATCAACACATAAATTTAACTAATTAGAGCTTAGCAACGACGAATGGAGCTCTCTGATGACGCTGATGAAGTGAATTAAATGGAGGATTTCGAGGTTTTAATAAATGAGCAAACTTGTAAGGGTTTTGGTTGTGGAGGCGAAGATCCTTGTCGACAATAATTGTAATAGCAATTATTGCTAGTCATGTTTCATCTGCTGTATACAAACGGACCTTATTTGAGGGTATTTCGTGCTCATGTTGCACTCATCATCAAACATGATTGTCTTCGGTAGGTACCATATTCAACACGTTTTGGTATTGAGCCCCAGCTACAGGAAGATGAAGCTCGATTGAAACTACTGAACCCTTAAGCTAGTGGTCTGAAATAATTCAAATGATTCAAATAATTGAAATTCAGATGATTGGAGGTGAGGCGGTGAAATGGGAAAACGATGTTGATACGTTTTCAGTTGAGGCGTTTGCTATCAAAACCAGCTCATTCCATATTTTACTGAAATCCTCTTTTTTGCATAATACTATTCTGAAAATTTGCCAAGTGAAATTTTACGCGTGATGGTAAAATTAATTCACGGAGTTCCTTTCCATTTCACCCCCACATTCCTGTCATCTTCAAGATCATCTTCATCAGCATCTTCAGCGCAGGGGCCCCTGAGGTACCTACAGTCTACTACGACAAGGTACGTCCTCATTTAATCCAATTATTCGAAATCCAATCCAAGCCAATCCTTCTTGCACATCAATTACTTACCCAGTCCTATAGAAATGATATACAGTCCACTAAACTCACAATTTTCGATTGAAAAAAAAAGAGAAAAAAAAAGAAAAAGTGTTGTCCTCTGAAATCATCGTTTCCACTAACGTTTGTCGATCCAGTCAGAATACTTGCAATAAGCGTAACCTCAGTGGCACTTCCGTCAGTTTTGAGGCATTTGCACGTGTTAAAACGCCTTTTACATTACGTCGACCCAATTACATGTTCACCCCAAGGTGTTTGAGTTGTAAAAAATGAGATGGGAAAATGTGGACATCAGCAACTTCTCTCTCCTGCGCATTCTCCCCCACGTCATCATCACGATCATCTTTCTCGTAATTTTCCAACTCCGTGAAAAGTAATTTGAAAACTTCTGACGAATGCGAGGCAATTGGACACATTTGTTGCTCCAGATGGTCAAGAAATGATGAAGAGGTCACAAAAAGTCGCGGAGTCAGGGTTCACCTTTCACCTTGGTCAACTTATCGCGGTTTTCTTTCTCAGAGGTACTGACCCAGTTTTCGGGACCATCACGGACCTCATTTTCCAGACCCCAAACGGTTCACGTCGGATGAAATGTTGCTGTATGAGTTTGCTCCTTTTGTGATCTTTATTTATCATGTTGGTAAAGGTTGGTAATGCATGAGATGAGAAGTAGATAAGGTAAGGTGTTATTTTTTCTTTCGTTTCGATGTCTGGGTCCACACAATGGCACATGCATGGAAACTGTGTTCAACGGAGCATGCCCAGAGTATCCCTCCCACACCTAGAAACTTTCATGACAATTGCATAAGGTAGGTGTACCTACATTCATGCCTCGCCGTTCGACCTAAGCTACACGACCCATAACCGGTTATTTTGTATATTTGTTGGTGAGTAATTCATGAAATTGTTAAGTTTTGTGTGCGTGTGCTTTATATTTTTGCAAATTTTGGCAATTTTGCCCAGGTATACCGGCAATAAATAAATTCCAATCGTACCATTGAAGGATCTTCTAGACCGTCCTTCTACCGTCACAATCAATGGCGAAAATAATAACACGTTCTGACTTACAAGGCAGTAAATGTGAGGTGGGAAATGGATTCCCAATTTATTGACGTTTAAATGCCCTATAAAATGACAACCCTGCTGGAAATGTGCCCATGGTCACAGGTAAAGTGGTCACGGTCAAAGTGGGTGTGTCCATGTTCATAATGGCTGTGCCTGTGGGCACACTGGGTGCACAGTGATTGTGACCGTGGTCATCCTGGCTGCGCCCGTGAGCACAGTCATGGAACAGCGTGTACACTGCATGTGCACACTGAGTTTAAATAATCTTTTTTCTTCTCATTTTCATTACCTACTTTTTGTTTAGACAGGACACACCTTTTTATTAAGGAAAAATATTGATGCAAGAAAAATTCAAAAATATATTGAATATTAGGTCGAAAACTCATTGTCAGAAAATTGACATTACAGTTGGGCTCAGGTACCTATTTACATAGTTTTTGACATTTTCATGTCTTTGCTTTGGCACATAAACTGAAACGGGAAAAATTTGTTCCCTTGATTCACCCTTTCTCTCAGATCACGTCAGAACACAAGCGACCGGCGGGCCACTACGTCAGAGCCTATGACGCACGAGCGTATGACGTCAGACGGCTGGCAGGAGGCAAAATAGTACGTCAGAGCCTATGACGCACGAGCGTATGACGTCAGACGGCTGACAGGGGCCAACTAGTACGTCAGAGCCTATGACGCACGAGCGTATGACGTCAGACGGCTGGCAGGATGCCAACTATACGTCAGAGCCTATGACGCACGAGCGTATGACGTCAGACGGCTGGCAGGAGGCCAAATAGTACGTCAGAGCCTATGACGCACAAGCGTATGACGTCAGACGGCTGGCAGGAGGCCAACTAGTTTATGTCATTTTATGTCTCTGCGCCCCCTCCCACACCCACACCACGTACCTCGTACCTACTTCATTTTTTTTAAAATTGTTAGTATATAAATTATTGAGTATGATCACCTGTGTGTAAACAATTATTTAAACAATCACGCTCATACCGCAGCTTGTCGGCCACGCACTCCGCAGTGGTTAACGTAATACGGTTAGGTATATCGAGAGCTATCCAACGAGTGGTGAACGATTTTTGTACGATGATGACTGGCGAAGTTAAAGTTCCGTAGCAACGAATCGGTTGTACCTACATGAAAATCATTAGAAATTTTTCATAACGCTTCCTTCGTCACACCGTAATGTCACACTTTTTGAGTTATGTGCCATAGTAAAGACATACCTAAAATTGTATAATAATTGTAGAATAATTAGGTGAGCACTAATTGTACTTTAAATATTGACGTAATTATTATGTGTCCATGGTTCAGTGAAGGAATGTGTGTTGCAAGTCATATGTTTTTGTCTTGTTAGCTCAAACCATCTTGTTCTTAAGTAGTTTGTTTTGAGCTCAAAGGACAGTGAATGTGGTCGTGTGAAAACGAGCATGTGCCCACGGGGATGTGACCATGGTCACGTGGTCACCCCAATTGTGACCGTGGGCACAATCAACTTTTTGTGACCATAGGCACATTTCCAGCAGGGAAGGTTTTCATTATTACAGTTTAGATCCTCAACTCCTTTGTGGTTAATTGTTTAGTTGGTGTCTTCAATTATGGGTTACTTCAAAAGTTTCTTTGAAAAAGTTTCTTTCTGTGGAACGATAGTGAAAATGAAGAAAAATGTTAAATAAGTGAAACTTGAAGGTGGACAGGATAGTTTAGTGTGCTGTTAGCCATATCGTCTGACTTCATGCACTTTTCACTCAATAATAATTATTCTAAAAATTATTGTTAGAACTGTGCAGAGATCAAGTAATTTTTATTACGTTATCCAATGTAAAAAAAGTACCACCATGGCAGGTCAATCAAAATTTAAGCGTTCTTTAATCGTCTTCTACTTTTGAAGAATTTGAAAAATTCGAGCCGAAATTTGCTGTTCTAGTGGATCTTCATAATCGAAATCAGTAGCCTGAAATTGTCGCTGTAATGAATGTCCTAATCACTACTCATGATTTCATTGTGAGAGCTACGACCGGCCAATCGACTGTGGAGCTGAAGTTGATGAAGACATACGAGTACTTAGAAACTCAGAGCTAGGGAATTCACAAGGAACACTATTCTGAGTACACAATACTGAGAACTACACAATGAAGAGAGACTATCCATTATATAAAGATTATGTATAATGGTTTTAGAGAGTTTTCGAAGAATAGAAAGCATTTTTGTTCTCGGTCCACATTTTTTAAATCTCGAATTTTGAAAAACATTCCAGGACATCCCGAATTCACTGCCAAGACATGAAATGTGTCATAGAATTGAGATAAAAAGTTGAAATTTGCACAAAAAATCCGTCCTGGCGTTTTGGGGAGTTTTAGGAAGGAAAAATTACCTATAAATTCCCAAAATGAGAAAGTCTGACGAGTGACACCTCATTTTAAAGGTTTTTTTTTTTTAACGCTAAACACGATGGTGATGTCAGAATAGCGATATCTTATTCCGTTCTCCAACTGGAGCACTTTGAAGATGAAACGTGGTTGTTACTTGAGATGTTCTTAAATCTGCTCTAATCTGATAACGGAATGAAGTATCGAAATTCTGACTTCACAATCGTGTTCAGCGTTGAAAAATCTATAAGCTGAGGTGTTAATCGGCAAAAATGGAGACAACATTTGCTATACAACCAGTAAAAGCAGAAATATTTCATAAACCAGTTATCTCTTCGAAAATTCGCTCTTATAGCCATGCTGATTTTTCCATTGCACTGGCTAGTATATAAAAAAAAAAAAAAAAAAAAAATACACCAACCTACGAGGCTGCAGCCGAATTATGCCAATAGTAAAAAAATTATGCCTTCTGGACTATTGTAATACCTACATTTCTATTAGAATATTTATGACCTTTATACCTAATGCGGTTTGCTGCACAGTAGGTACTTACATAAACACTTGCATAAACAGAGAAATTTTGAATAAGGAAAAGATTCATTATATTTTCAACATCGAACGTAAGAAATCCAAACTACGACTATTACAAAACCTTAAAAAATTGACACGTTTTTTCGGGTCTTTCCAACTTCACTCGAAGAAGGCACACATTTTTGGCTTAGGAAATCGTCTAAAAACGAAGGAACTCGAATATTGAAACACAATACCTGAACCTGGAAAGCTTTTATAACAGTTTTTCATCGATGCGGGAGACGATTTTTCCTTTGTCCTTTAAACATCGCACGATTCGTCGCGGTTATGTTCGATAATCTTCCCAACATCATAAACTACGTTTTGGAAGCGGATGCCGGACTACAGCGTCGCACAATAGTCTTTTTTTCATTCTCAACAATTTTTGGGTATTTTCTCAATGTTTTCCGCACTTCCTCGACATCATACAAAACAAAACCACGGAGTAGAGATTGCGACTTGAATCATCCACTAAGTGGTTTCGTCCTGGCCGATAGTAAAAATCAAAGTGAATCAATTTTTTACTCGGATTTCACAATTGTGATAGAACTAGTCAAAAAGACAATAATGAACTACCTATACATACCTACATAATACCTCTACAATAATGACTATTATGAACTGCACATATGCAGCATTCCGAAAATATGAACACGACTATCCGCCATAAGTTTTTCTCATTTTGAAGCGCAACGTTGTGACAGCTTTTGGAACAACCTATTTTAGGGCGTATAATATATATATTTCATAATATATTATGAAATATATGTCAGTAGAAATAGACGATTTTTTCCAATACTCTTGCTTTCCTTAGCATGGGTTTCCACGATTTTGATGCGAGTGATTTAGTTCGTATACACCAAACTATTGAGATTATTTCATCATTAAACTGAGTCAAACGATTTCGTACCCAGGAGATTATGTACAACCACCACTTACCAACCAACGATTCGATAGTTACTCCAGTGTCCCGTCATTTACCTATCGTATCTGTAGTACTACCTGTGGTATTCACTGAATAAGGCGTGTGAGAAGGAAATGTGATGTTGCCGTACTGCGACGCATCAAAAAGGTGAGCTGTATGATTTCACTCGTTGGTGACGTTGACCGCACTTGCTGTTGTCATATCAAATTAGCACTTGAGCAAATGAAATTTGACAGCCTGGCGAGTACAACAAAGTTCCCGTAAATATAGAACTAACGAGTCGTACTAAGTGTCGACCCGTGTATCGATCGATTATATGACAGAATACGTCTAATCATAGAATATGTTTTGCCCAACAAATGTATCCAACAAAGTATCCAACAAATGACTCGAATTCCTTGTTTTAATTTTGAAAAGGTTTGGCACCACAAAATGAGGTCGGTAATTGGAAGTACGAGTACTAGCATTAGTCTAATTGTAAATATTCAAGACTAATTTTTAAGCCCTGAAATGAAACCTTGTCTAGGTTGGCTTTGATTGATGATTACTGGAGATCCATAAAAACAGCACAACATATTCACCATGTTGAATATGGTTGAATATGGGTCGCGATCCACAACAGCCTCAACCAGTGAGTATAGAAATAACTAAAAATTTTATACTCACTGGTCTCAACTAAGTAATAGTGAACAGATACATAATCTTACATTTGATACCCAAGTGGTATTACCTACATTGTAATCGTAAGACCGAATATCACAAAATTTATTTAATTATTTAATATTTAATAAGATTGCTGTGTGTACATTCCAAGTAATAGTTGGCTCGCAAGGCTGTTTGGTATGATGTTTTGCCCAATTTCATTATTCTGGTTCATTCCGATCTTTCGTCGGGAGCTGTCAATACCGCGGCATATCTGCCGATTCCGGTCGATGCCGGAAGTTGAGTTCGTGTAAATAACCCAATAGACGCGATGCTTCCGGCCGGTATTCGGACACGATATTCGTGCAGGCACCGCAATCGCCGTTCTAGTGCCGTTACAACACACGAGTACATTCAAAGG
Source organism: Stenodema calcarata (assembly GCA_963920205.1). Taxonomy (NCBI): domain Eukaryota; kingdom Metazoa; phylum Arthropoda; class Insecta; order Hemiptera; family Miridae; genus Stenodema; species Stenodema calcarata. Next base: position 42,971,520 of record OY986049.1, on the reverse strand, counting down.
CTACAGATATCAGAAACCTACCTCCAAGTTTAAACGATTGTATGGATCGCATTGCTCCAGACAATGGCCGTATAGTGGTTTGAGAGGTACGATGAAATAATTACCATATCGGCGGTAAATTGACATAGTGGAACAAATGTACCATAAATAACACCTGGTGAATGAATGGACTTTGATTGAGTTTAACAAAAATAACTTTTTCAGCGTTTTTGAAACACAAAGCGTACAAGAAACAATCTGAAATAATTGCCGTGGGAAATGACCATTTTGACCGAATGTGTGCAGCAAACCAGCTCACCGGTATGTAGTATCGGCTCTTAAAGAATATTCGAAGTTTGTTAAACACTATCATCTTCTGGTCCAGGAAGGAGTATTGTCGCTACTTGTCTTGTACACTGTGAATGCGTTCATATCCAATACGTTCATATCCAATATACGTCCATATTAATATCCAATGCGTTCATATCCAAATACGTTCATATCCATCCTAGTGACGAATTCAAATTTCGATGTTCTGGTATCAATACGAGAGTTTTTAACATGAATAATGTTTTTGCGGTGGCCTACCAGAGTTGAAAAGCGTAACGAAGTTTGTCACGAAATTATGTCACGAAGATTTTTAATGATTTTCACGTACAACCGAGCCGTTTCTAGGGAAATGAAACTTCTTTAGTTTTCAACGGACAAAAATCGTTCTCCATTCGTTGGAAAGCCTTTAATTTATGCATAAATTATATACTGCCAAAACCGCTGTAAATATCGAAGAAGCTGAGATACAGCCCTGAGTAAATAAAACTGTAAACAACATTCTAATAAATTTTCCGCACATTTCTTAATATTTTCCATACAGACAAAGAAAAGGGATAAGGAAAAGGGGAAACGGGACGCAAAAACATTATTCATGTTTTGCATAGCAAATACCTCGTTCTATACAAAGTATAGAAGAGAAAAGATCCGGGGGGTCCAGGGGGGCTTGCCCCCCTGACGAGGCGCGAAGCGCCGAGTTTTTTTTTAATTTTCACGTCTACCTTTGTCAAGTCTACGTCTGCTTCAAAATGAAGAAGACCTATCTGACTCATCGTCATCATACGAATCACTTTTATTTGATTGTATTGGAACTATACCCCTTCTTACTTGACTTTTTTCTTTGTACCATCAAGTTTTTATTTATACTTCCATAAGAATATCTAACATGTAAATTGTTTTTCGTAACAAATAAAGATAGGCCTTTGTTTTCAAGTTTTCCACTTATTCTCATTGATACAATTTTTGATTAATAAAATAGTTTTATTCTATAGTTACATGTCTTAGTTGGTCGATACAGATGTAAAATGAACGAAAAATAATTTTGTCCAGCTAGATTCGTGAAACGACACTCTGTGCGACTGCCAGATTCTAAATTGATGGACGCAGTCAAGACGTTGATTGGTACATTACGTATAGCCACAAATTATTTATCCAGGTTTTCATCAAGATCAGAGAAATCCTAAGCCAATACAAGATTGATTAAGGTTCCCTCATTTTTCAATTCCGAATTTCGGTCGGATTCCACCATTATTTTCAACCAAAAGGACATTTAAAATAACCTATTGGAGGCTCCTGACCCCACGGACTTGTGCTTGAACGTCTGCCGAAGAAGGAAAGTCCTTGGGGAAGGATGCCCTTCTTGCGCCTCTAATAACTTCTTTCTGCGGCTAAGTGGGAGGTAATTGTCACATGAACTACCACTTGATCATCCAAATCACCATTCGGACCAGAGGCGAACGCGTTCGGTCGAAGAAAACCTCAACTGTCCATCGGCCATCTGCGCCCATGACGTTTCTCCGGTCGAAAACAAAGGCGATGCCGATGATCACCAGTTTAGAATGCGGGATCAACGTGTCAGGCCGGTGCCGGCCGGCGACCAACATCTCGCTTCGGTCGCTTGTGCCTTCCTCCGCACATCAATTGTCGATAAAGACCAACGACAGCCGATACAGACGTGACCGCAAACGATCAGGCTCAAGTTCACCTGCCGCGGAAGAACCGCCTCTGACATAAGTGTCCTTCCTCCTTTCATGTCTATAACCGAACGACCTTGAAACAGAGTGATCAACCTTCTCCGAATGTTGCGGGTGTCTAGACCAAAATTATTATGATTGGTTGTGTGGCAAATCATAATCTATTTCCAGTAGATCAATTTCTCACATTTTGCTCACTGGACAAACAAATCGAACTGTACCAAATTCCTTCAAACCGCCATAATTATCCCACCACCACTAAAATGCGAGGTTCTAGCACACAGCTTGAGGTTTTTGAAAAGATTAGGTGACGTTTTTTCAGCCCGAAAAAGTGTAACGGGAGTTTTATAGTTAATGATTTCCGCTTACAACCAAACCATTGCTACGGAAATATATTTTCGCCATTTTTAATCGTGCAAAACTCAACATTTTCCTGTTCATTATGACCGTACGAGTAGCAGAGCTATGGAACATAATAGTGTTCATATTTTGTATACAAACTACGAAGCAGTAATTTGGTATGAGAGGTGTTGGAGACTTGATGGAAGAGACTTGAAATTAGGACTTACACTTTAAGCAGAGTGATCAGCTGAGTGGCTCTAAAGCTAATTATTATTATTGTGTTTGCATACCCCAACACCGTCAAGATCGTAAACTGGGTGTTACTAGACCAACGTTGCTGATGTGGTCGGCAGCATGTTTTTATGTACTTGTTTATACAATGTACAAGCAATTAGTCTGATGTATACCTCCATGTAAAGATGTGAGGCACCTCGTTGTACCAACTATCCACTTGTCCCTCGCAGCATACTACAAACAAGTGTAAAACATGTATGGGGTTTATGGGAACTGAGGGGTGGTGGTTACAAAGGTTTGAGATTAGTCGCCTTAGCTGGGATATACAGAATTCTTGCTACAATCTGTACTACAGATCTAAATGAAATTTCCACAGCAGGCCAAACAGATTGTACGGAGTTGTGCACCATACCTGTTGCATTTCTAAATATTCAACAAATGGCAGAGGATTGTAGAACAGAGCATTAAATTTTGTTCTCCAAATTAATTTTGCTCTTTTTGAAAGTTCGTTTTAATTAAAGAGTGTAACAGAATGTTTTTTGAAGTGACCACGCACGAGTGATTGAGTGGATTTGGTGAAGTAATATTTTCTGTTGCAGTAATAATGATTTTGTAATAATTATTATTATAGTAGTATTTTGTGTTTCTCATAATATTATTATGTATTAGAAAAGCATTCAAATTGAGTTTTGTGAATTTTCAAGGATTATAACTTGAATGAACTCTTGTGACCATCGATTGAGGGATACAACAAAATCTTGATAAATAAAAATGAATATAAATTATTATTGATATTAAGTGGATTGGTCGATACCAAAATATCATTAGGACCTACGTATCATTCACATTGTGTTTAGGAGATGTCCTTGCGAACTGGTGACATTGAGAATGATTCATTCAGTATCTCATGCTATTCGTACAGGCCTTCGTTCGATTGGAGCAAAAATATCCAATCCAGCCTTCACCGATACCCTGTCAGGGTCAAGGCCGTCATCGACCGATATCTCCCGGACAACTCGAAAAAGAGGAAAAACAAACACGATCAATTTGACAGTGACATTCGTTGAACATTTCGACAGAAAAGCCCCATCATCATCCTTCGAGTTATCTGATTAGAACTGGTTCCGGTACAAATTACTTACTCAGTTACTGTGATTCTGGATCATACCAAATCTGCACACAAATACGCACATGAGCTGTTACAACGAAGATTTCTGACCTTAGTAGGCCGATCCCGAGGCTCAAATAGTTACTAACCGCATACGGACCTCAGCTGATGGCATCAATCATGCATCCATGTAAAAAAATCAATTTCATTCATGAATAGATAAAACATCCAAGTCATGCAGCGTGGCTATAAGAGCGAATTTACGAAGAAATAACTGGTTTTATGTATAATGTCTCCATTTTACTGGTTTGATAACCAATTTTGTCTCCTTTTATCTGCCGAGTATCCCATCGGTTTATAGATTTTTCAACGCTGAACTCGATAGAATTTAGATAGACTTCAGCCTTTCGATTGCCAAGACAGATTTTTGGTGCAAATTTGAACTTTTTATCTCAATTCTGTAGAATTACATAGTAGATAGTCTTTTGACATTGAATTCTGGAACGGATTTGGTATAAAAATGTTTCGCAAATTCGAGTTTAAAAATTTTGGACAGAGAACAATGACACGATTTTCTTCGAAAATTTGCTAAAATGGATAAAAATGTATTTCAAAGCATTTTCTCTCTTTCACCAATTAGCTAAAACCACACTATGGCGGTTGAGTTGTAGTAGAGTTCTGTGTTTCCGAAACTTCCTTTGTAAATCCACGGGATTTTCGTTATTGTTTTTGGTATTAATGACTGGCAATTCTTTTCACTACTGCTTGTTCACACTAACAGCAATACCAGCTCGGCTAATCTGTATTCAAATTGAATAGTTTTTCAACGGAACCGACAAACACAAGTCCGGTAGCGAGGAATACAATGGAAACAGCGCTCTAGGGAGATGCACATTGAAAGCCGGTAATGAACAATTCTAGAAAACTTTCCGAGAAAACCTTCGTTCGTACTTGTGTTTTACAAAGGTGTGAACCTGTAGTGCACTACGCATTTCAACAAGTTTATAATTTCCTACAAGTACTCGTAGGTAGGTAGCTATTCTACAATATTGTAAAAACAGCTTGAATTTTAAACTACTCGTACCTCCGTTCTCCTCCAAAATGTATGGTAGAAATTAACCGTTTGTTGGAGTTTATTCAGTTAATAATGTAATGCAACGTCACAATAAACCTAATGTAAGGTCCGTTTGCAGGGCCGTTTTTCTATTTGGCTAACTCATGTCCCATTCATTTTAGCAAATTTCTGGAGAAAAACTCGATTGCAATGAGTCCAAACATTATTTGTTTCTTCCAATTCTAATTTTTCTCTATTTCGAATAAGCAAATTTTTGAGGGACATGTAGTTATAGAAGGAATCATAAAAATTTGGTAGACAGGAGAGAATCCGACAAGGCAGGAAATTGAACGTACCTACTTATTTAATTAATTTTTCTCCACTTGAACTTTCACTGAGTACAAGTAAGTAGGTAGGTACTAGTTTTTTTTGTGGTTTTGGATGCGATTAATAAATAGTTCTATGATGTACCTCAAAGGGGGAATGTATTTCGATTGTGTATCGTTTTTATATCATGTCTTATACTAAAAATTGGATGGATCCTTCAGCCCTAAACGAAGGACAAGGACGCGACCTTCTGCGAGGTCAGTGGGTACCGTCATGTTGTGATTGTGATTGATGATAAGTCCGCGTTGATTGGACACTCGACTCTAGACACACTCATGACCCCCTAAAACAACGAGGGTCTCAACCTCTACGGAAGGGCCTTATCGACCTCCAGTTGCCGCGGAGACGGACGAGGTAAACACGGGGATTCGCGGGTTCAACTTCCCCGCAGGGTCGAACTCTGGCCAACGAACTCTCCGATTGACGTAAATTCCGCGACCGGAAACGACAAACTTCTCTGAACTCACAGGAAAACCGGGTTATTATCATCGGAGAAAAAAAAAAAAAAACGAAAAAACAAAAACAAATCAATGGTAAAATGGCTGTGGCCCACCATCAGAGTTTTTCCTCATTCTAAACTAGGTACTAGGAGCTACTCATGAGTTGAATACATAACTAGGTACCGTATAACGAGGTAACTTTGCTCCAAAAAATATTTTGTTGTGTCGTGACGTCAGGGCCAGCGCAAACTATTCTGCTGCCCTAGGCAAGATATTTTTTGTAACCCCCCCCCCCCTCTCCACAATACAATTGGATTTTTTGTTTCCATTTTCCTCCTCAACTGAACCCCTTACCCGAAATCAGCACTTCTTACGCGTTTTTTGATGTTTTTAGCACTTAATGAGACTTTTACATTAATTTACAAAATGTAATACACAATTAATTTACACATTTTTTGTTTGTTTTAGCACTTAATGAGACTTTTACATTAATTTACACACACAATCACAAATTACATAGGTAGGTATACAAATACAAACCATAACCTGTGTGGCTACTAGTACTACTATAATTATGATAGATAATGAATGATACACGAAACCCTTAGTGTCAGCGTATTTATTTCATTAGATTTAAAAACCTATTGATAATTTCGGAGATATGAAGTTTTAATAATTATTATTAAAAATGTCATAATATGACATTATAAGATATTATCTCATAATAAGATATATGACATAATAAGATATTAGGTATCTCAGAAATGATCAACGGTTTTTCAAATTTAAGGATTGCGTTGACTCCAACTTGGATAAGTCAAAAGTTATGGTGCACAAGGTCCTAATCTCCTAGGTCTAGGTGGTGCATAGAATGGTGCAGAAACATCTTGTCCCTCAGTGTTCAAGTAATGTAACAAATTTTGTTGTTTGCTGGTGGAACAGTTGAAACAAATTCAGTTAAAACCACGCTACTGTATTTGGTGTAAATTAATTAATTGATCGTGTAAATAAGGTAATTTGGGTCGAATAAGATCTGCAGGAGTAGAAGCCAAACAATTCAGCGTACGAACTGCTGACCGAGAGAATTAAATTTTGTAAAGAGCGAATAATCGGAGCAGGCAGATCTGTAAAAGGTCCAGTGACAGGTCCACTGACAGGTCCAGAACCAGATGCCGATCTCAATTGATTTATGGTTTGACGAGCGATGAAATGGCGCATTCCGAGCTGAATCTCTGGTGTCTGAGGTGTAAGGACTGGCTCAACCTGTACCGAACCAATTTAGTCTGTTGATCATTGGAATGTCCTGAAATGAATAACAACCCTTAATATACAAAACTCCAGAGAATACGAAATTTGTCAACCAATCAGAATGTGATTGAATTGAACAGGCTTTGAATGGTATTCAACAATTGTGTTATGACCTTCACTCCTGCCAGCTTCAATAAAGGAACGTTATGCCTGTATAACGATCAGACACGCCGAAAATTGTCGAAACCCGCCAAAATCGATTTCCCCGTGTCCCGTCGAGTGCTTTCTAGGTCCCAAGGCCTCCGTCATCTGACACGGTCATTCATCCTGAGTTCCACCTTCGGATAACCCCGTTTCTCGGTTATTGTCGCGCACCGTTCGCTGTTTAATGTACAACTTCCTTTCCAATTCAGATTATGTCGGTGGGATAGTTGTATACTGAAACACTCGGCTCGGCCTGAAATGAGACACATTCAAGGAACCATCCTTTAATTAAACTCTGCTCAGTTACAGTCTGAATTTGATGAACCACCTCAAAATATTGAAGCTTATACGAGACGTGTCAACATGAACAACAAACGCATGAGATGCGAGGCTTTACAAGACTTTCAATACCCCGTAATCGATTTCAGTTGTACGTAAATTTGAAACACCATATCGACGGTGAAGACGAGAACCCTCGTATCTCCAATATCCCCTGGACCCCGCGGATGCTATCTACGGCGTCAATTATAAAAACATGGAACAGATTTTAACCAAATTTAGTGCAGAACCTTTAGTCGTAGGAAGGTATAGGTATAGAAATATTTAAGTCTATCAATAAAAACATAATCATTAATAAAAAAATAAGGCCTACCGAGCCAGGTAGAAGATAGCCTCTGAGCTCAGTCAGCTGATCAGGTGCAATGTCTTCAGATTTCAGAAGCCCCATAGAACCTACTATTTAAATATCAGCTTTCTAGATTGACCTGGACAGAAGATAGCCTCTGAGCTAGACAAAAGATAGCCTCAGAGCTCAGTCAGCTGATCAGGTGCACTTTCTTCTGTTTCAGAAGCCCCATAGAACCTACCAGTCAAGTATTAACTTTCTAGGTTGACTAGGACGGAACTTAGGGGGGGGGGGGGTGCTTCACTATTTTTGTAACGCATTTTCCTGAACATTTTGGCAAGTTAGCTCACGGCTAAAACATGTTCCATGTTAAAACTGTTTTTGGTTCCTAAAACGCCTTGGGGAACTAGGCAACTCTTCACTTGATTTTCACGCTTACAACTCACATATTCGCCGCAGGAAGCGCTAAAATCAGTGTGGTAGCTTATAATAGGTACCTACTTAGCAATAAAAAAACTCATTTTCGCCAGGTTTGTCGTCTTCGCCGTCGATATTATGAAGTGACTTCGACAATGAAGTGACGTTCGTGTACTTTACAAAAGTACCTACAAGAATATTTGGTGATGTGACTGAGTGGTTAGTTTGGACGATATTGAAATGAGGTGTAAGGCATAAAGCAGGTACCTCTCTGCCGAATTTCTGAAACTATTTCTTACTGAAATTAAATGAAAGGCAACGGGCAATAGAGCAGACAGTCAAGTCCTCATCGCTACAGATTTCCATGTTCCAGGGTCGAAGGGTTGATCGGTTGTCCACGATTTTGTGCAACAAACGCGATCACGACGGCCCCCCAAGACGCCTTTCTGTCTCGCAAGAAGAGCGAACCGAGTCAAGGACGAAGTCCTTCATAATTTTTATCCCGAGAGCCGCCATCAATTATTCAAGATGAAAACCCGTTCGAATAATGTGGATAGGCCCTGGTAAAAAGATGCTGAAAAAAGGGAGATGGTTGCCAGAGCGTACTAGATAAATGGAGATGTAGCGCAGAGGAGGGTCGATATTACAGCACAGAGAAGGTACCTTGAGTGGGTAATGCGTGAGGTGGATTCCAACCTATTGAAAATCCTTTCCGCCCCATTCACTACTCGGGTGTACCATTGATTTCATTTAACCTTCTCATAAGCACAATAGGAGTAGAGCACTAGGTCTTCTATTCAAGCGAATACTTTTTTGTTGCGATGAAAAGAGTATCACAAAGAACAAAAACCCCTCAGCAAATGAATTGCGAACCTTCCATGCGAACTCTGTTTACAGATGTGTTACCGCGACCAATCTGCCACTTTTGTCAGATTCCGATTGTGAATCTGAACAAAACGTTGAAACAATGATGTAATGCAATCCCGACACGAGGAAGACAGCTTTCCATTCCTTCTCAATGATTTCAGTACAGTAATAATTACGTACACTTCAACATTTCAACCTACAGCTGCTATACAGGAAATAGGTAGTCACATTATTAGAATCATGGTAATAAATCAACAGGGAACATACCTATCCACCGAACAAATCCTAGTTTATTGTAAACGTAAAATCTGGATTTTCAATCAAAAGGATGCCATATCCCTATAAACTTTGATCAAAAGGGAACATATCCCGGTTAAATCTGTTGAATGAAGAAATGTTTTTTCTTCAAAAGGGCACATACCCAAAACTTCCGAGATGCCACCTGGTGGTTGAGTTTTGTGTTCAGAGATTGACTGCAGGTTAGCATACTTGGATTTGGGCATGTGAGGTGAAATATTGGCGTTTTGAAGGAAATGATAGCTATCAAGACTCAGTTTTTCTTTTAAATGGGGACATAACACCGGGTTTCCATCAAAATGGCACGTATCCAAATTTAAAATGGCGATTTCTCTCAGAGTTTTAAATATAAATAGGTATGTCATATTCTGGGACATGATCTTACGATGCCTTTGTGTTCAATACTATATCCAGAAAACACTGGAAAACTATTTGGCAGGTAGCGGAATCCGTTTTTCTCGCATCCTGAACAATTTTGGAAAATGGATATGATAGATCACTCTTCAAATATATTTATGTTCAATATAATCATTTATGAAGAAAATGAGGCTGTGAGTGATTGTCACGAGAAGGGATTCCCTACAAACCCACTGGGTGCCTCTAACTCAAATCAGTTATTACTACGCTTTTAATCTTAATACGAAGATTTTTTTTTGTAGCGTAGTGGCCACTGAAACGTTGGCCATGAAATTAACGTATTCGTTTAGTCATCTCTCCTGACATCATTCACTAAACCTTCAACACATGACGGAATAGAAGATCTGCCTGCCCTTGCCGAGTTTCCGGTAACCGAACAAAGCAGCAAATCAATGAACATCGGACTGACCCGTACATTTATCATCGTTTCAGCATCAGACACACCGCTGTACAAAAAATGAGATTTCGAGGTGTTGGGAAATGCGAGTTTCAGAGGTAAAATAATAGAACTTTAGTTATGTATTCGTTATGAATTATCGCACCTTGAGAATAATAGGTACTGTGACAAGTCCAACAATTCGGGTTTTGAGTTTCACCACAAACAGATAGTAGATGGCGACGAGCTCTACAAGAAAATAGGATCGTTTCAGCCATATTTTCAATAGTCAACGCTAAGGAGCAGCAGTTATTGGAAAGGAAGTCGCGATTTTAAAGGCAATGCTCGGAACCCGAATTGCGTTTTCCCCAAAGTTGCAGTTTTTGACTTTTATCAGGGTGCGATATCATGTTATAAGTTGAATTCAGGAGGTCTGTGAAGTTGACGTACCCAAATCAGTTACCCACAATTTTTGGTATCTGTCGTTAGTTCACGTTAGTTCACACCACGAATTTCAATTGTTTTAGAAAAATACCTAATCTTTAACGGGAAATGTATTTTGGATAAGCTAGCTTAACTTTTAAAATGCAGCCTACCCACTTTAAAAAGAGATAATAAAGATTTCTTAATTTCTGTCGTTATTTCATCGTTAGTCGTTAGTTCAGCCAAAGAACACATTTCAGAGATGAAACAAAATTTGGGTACGCCAACTTCACACAGTCAAAATCAGCTTACCTACCAACTTTTTTGAAGATGAGTCAAACTTTTTCATGTCGGTCGTTAGTTCACGTTAATTCACAAAAAAAAAAAAAAATCATTTGTTCGCCAATAATAAGCGAAATAATCAAAAAATTCAGTGGGTACGCATTCACAAACCCAAAAATAGTTTATCTACTTTTTTGAAGATAAATCAAAATTTTGTATGTCGATGCCTCTTTTTGGGTTTGTGAAGTGGCCTACCCACTGAATTTTGTGATTATTTCGCTTATTATTGGTGAACAAACGATTTTTTTGTGTGAACTAACGATGAACTAACGACAGATACCTACTAAAAATCGTGGGTAAGCTGATTTGGGTACGTCAACTTCACAGACCTGAATTCAGGCCGACTCTTCGAGTATAGACCCTCTGGGGAAAACATATTTAGTCAATTCCATAAAAGATTAGGTACATAACGTAAGGTGGTTGAGACACGAAAAATATGCAGAACAGAATGGTAAAAAGCTTAGGTTAGAATGAGGGCCAAAGGGATGATCTAGGGCTTAGAAGAGGGAGGGAGGGATACGAGAATCATTTTTCTGAAGAGTACAATAAAATCAATAACTAAATAGGTAGAAAAACCCATCAGTTGAGATGGCGCGAAAGCCCATATTCAATATATATACAAACATATGGGCTATCTCGCCTATATGTTTAGTACTCAGCAGAAGGTTTTGCCTGATACACTTCGAATTTCCGAAGACTCCAATGCATCAATTTTTGGGCCCATATTACAAAATTTGGACAATATTTAATATTTAACATTGTACAAAGTTCGTAGTATGGGCCAAAAAATTGATGCATTGGAGTCTTTGGAAATTCGAAGTGTATCAGCCAAAACCGTGGCTGAGTATTAAACATTTTTGTGGAAATAGAAGATAGTTTGGCTATTCTCAAACAAAATCGGACTCATAAAGTTAAGATTACGGCAATCAAACCATCGACAGTAAAAAGTCTTAACTTCAATTTGAATGAGGTTTCTACGATTTCACTACATGCGACCAACTTCGTGACGATTATTATTTAGAAAACTCAACTGATTGGTACCGCTGAGAGAGGCTCAACTAAACTTTTTTATTTAAAAAAAAAAAAAAAAAAAAAATCAAAAAAATAAATAAATAATAAACAAAATTGGGAGCCATTTGATAGGTATTATTAATACGATTATATTTAAAAAACAGCTTATTGCTTTAACCCTTCGTGCGAACTTACAGGTCACTCAACATTAAAAAGCCATTGTCCAAATTGCATGTTTGGACGAATACCTACTTTGCGGAGAAGGTGCTATGAACAGTTCGAACTGATAAAAATCTCGAACACTGATTGGGCGAAGGTCCAGAACTGGGTCTCGAGGCAAATGTGGTTCAAGGGCGCGGAAGCTACTCAACTGCAGCAGCCCTGACCGGTAGGTACCAACCACTCCCGCTCCAGTAACTTTCCCTGGAGGCCGATATAACATCGAACAAGTTTAGTCAAATGCAGATTAAGCCTAGTGGTTTATCTAGTTTATCGGTGATGTTTGTCAGTTCGATGATCGAGTGGATGAAAGTAAATTACGAATTTAGCATTTCCAGGGTTGGGCGTCGCTGGCGTCAAAAGAAAGTTGTGGACGGTCCTCCCGAGTTGACCTTCACGGTGCGGTGTTACCCACATCCTAAGGGGATCGTTGTAAAGCGAGGGGGTCATTTGACGATGGAAACGCAGTTCAGCTCTTACTAACCCACTTGTCAACGTCAAGAATCCTCAAGACAATGGAATTGTGTTTGGCCGAACCACAACTTCCCACGCTTCAGAGGTCAAGTTACACCTCCGCAGAAAGACAATAAACCATCAAGTTACAGTATTGTAGTACATGAATGTATCTATTTTAGTAGGTACCTAAACAAGGACTACCAAGTTGACTAGCTATTATGTAGGTTACATATTCGTTACCAAACCTTAATACGAGTATACAGGGTGTCCAGATTATGATCCGATAAACGTTACCCACGTGTTCTACAAATAATTTGCGTCAAAAAGAGCCTCCTAGAGTTTTTTTAAGGCTTCGTTTCCGAGTTATTTAACTTTAAAAATTTTTTAAGATCATAATTTGGAAAACCTGTATAAGGTAGTTCGCGAGGCCGTGCTGGTAGTTCAGGTAGTTCACGAGCCGTGCTGTCTGCTGTTAGAGGATTATGGCAACTAACGAACATTAACCTCTTAATAAATGACTATATTAAATAAATGATTTACTCTTAGTAAATTTCAAAGGGGGCAAAACCGTGTACACAGCCCCGTACACATATCCCTTGTTTCCTAACTAACTTCCTAAACCAATTTGAAATATCAAGCTTCTACTAAATGCAGGTCATACGAGTACATAATCTCAATCTAAGCCGTATATTAATAGAACATTTTCCCATTTGTATTGCCCATCACATGTCATTACATCAAAGCCCAGTATATCAATCCTCTGTTAATGTTTTAGGCCGTCCAAGTCCCGAAATGGAGTTTATCGAACTTACGAGCTGACGCTTCGTCAGTTTGGCCAAACCATAACCAGGCGAAGCATTACGGTTACGCTTTACTACGCCGTCAACTGATAACGACTGTCTTCCGTAAACAAACAGGGAAATTTTGTTACGTGTTCCTGCTTATGGTTACTGCATTATAAATCAAGTCATGTCATCATGTCGAGGGTGTAGGTACTCTTAGTACCCACGGAATTCGGAGAAGAGGGAAATTTGGGGCAAGGGCGTTACTTCAAAATTTAGCTCATAAATCCATGCTGCATGATTAACGAATACAAAATCAAACAATGAAACCTGATTGAAAACATACGAATCTAAAGGGAGGAAAAGGTGATAAAACCAGCGACGATGGTCAGAGCACCGTCTGGGTAAAATACGAGTATTTTGTTGCTACGAGGGAAATCGCGATAACGACGCTCTAACGAGGCGTCCACAGTCCCATTTAGCTGACGATGGCCAAGAGGTCTTTGAGGGCGGTTAGCTGACGTGACAGCGCGATTGGTCGAGGCGTGAAAAAAATTGGCCTTAATCGTACAGTTTTATGTAAACGGTAGTAAAACGCTTCGGACGTCTTATTGTGCACACAATGCAACCAAATGACCTCTTACGTGATAGAACTTGAATTACATCTCAATGCATGCTACCTACACAACTCAATATTGTCCACTTAGTAGGTTTAGAAAAAAACCACCTTTCATACATGATTCATTGATCAAGATCACATTTTAAAACTCACACTCATTAATTACAATATTTAGATCAATTAATCATAAGCTGGAGTGTTGATGCCACGGACTTCTGTCTATGTAATTCTGGTAACTCAAACTCATAACAAACGAAGGTTCTTATCATAATACGAATTAGTTAATATATCGACCCTGGGAATCGACCGGGTTCTACTCGTATTAAGAATTACAAACCATAAGTTACAACCCCCACCATTTATTCTCAAAACTAATATAAGAAATGGATATTTAGCTGGTTAATTGAATTAGGTGCTTTGAAATTGGAAAAATTGTTCAACAGTATTTACAGATGTTGAAGAAAATTATTTTATTTTAAACACATCCATGTTATTTTGACTGTACAAAGGACCATTTCCAGTATTCAAGTGCAGATCAATTTTATTCTTTTAATTCCCGATTTTTCTTTTATTTATGTAAATTTTGTATACAAAAAACTGCCTATTTATCTATCGTGGAGTATAATTTGATTTGCCTAATAATTTGTCAATAATTTGATTTGCCTGTCTGGCGTGAAATTTCATTTTTTGTAGGGTAAATAAATTTGTAAATAATCAAAACCGCTAAAAATTGAGATACTTAGGTCATGTTGCTACTTAAACGGCGATTTGTGCTCGTTCGAGGATGTGACCTGATGGTCCTGTCCGAGTGAAAGAGGGGAAGTCAGTAACTAGTTCAGTGATGGTCTTTTCAGTTTTCCCAGTGAATTCCAGGATGACCATAATATATTATAACGATTTATTGAATAATCGTTTTAACAAATGAGGGATTATTTATAACTCATTTGTATTTATATATTTCGATCCGTGATGCGGATTTTGTCAGGATGTGAGGGATTGAAGAATAATCACAATACTTTCAGAATATACTGCAAACTAAATATATTATTCACAAACGGAGAATGTTTCGAAACGACTCTCCGTAGGTAACTAAACATGTTCGCCAGTCCAACCCTCGGGAAGAAGGAAAAAGTGGGCGGGTCCCCGCCGGCGACACCCCTTCCCCGCCGCCGCACGAGGGGCGCGCCCGATCAGGGCCCCCCTGTGTAGGTATGAATTAGGCATATTCCGAAACGGCTATCCTGATCTTTCACGAGTCCCCTTCGTGAAAAAGGAAATTAGGGTTTAGGACATCAATTTTGATGAAAAAAATGAACATTATTCACAAACTTAAAACTTACATTATTCACAAGCTTAAACCTAACAATTCCTATTCTAGTCCTACCTACGAGGGTTGGTTCCCTAACTTTGGTACAGGGAAAATAAAACTGACCACAACAGCATGTTTCAGCGTATTGTAGCCAGGGTAAAAAAAAACCCTGTGAACCTCTGGCGACAAACTATTTGTTGAATTACAATTGGTACACAGTTAATAAGTATTTATTTAGTAAGTATTTACAATAGCACAATAAAGGTGCGAAGTAGTGCGCAAATTATCGGTGTTTAGCGCGACTTGTTGGAACCACCAAAGGATTGGTCTTTTCGCCCTGAAACATACAAAGATATTAGAACCATCAAAATAACGATTGCAGGTACCCCTTCTGAGGGCCCAATGCACTAAAGAGAAGTACGTAAAAGGTGGTTGTAAAATCGCTATTAGAAAAACACCCTTTTAACTTGGAGGGGTGATTTTTATGGGTTTGGAAAGTTGAGTTGAAGCACGTTCTCACGTTCTCATATCGTGGGATAGGTTGCACGACAATGCGTTTCGAGTTTTGCAAGTTGATACCTGCCTAGACCATCTGCTTGTTATTGACACCGAGGTTCCAGGAAAAGAGTTACTGGAAAGTCCCTACGTTTTATTGCCAGGTTTTAACTGCCTTTGTCGCCACTCGGCTGTCCTGACCTTTTTTTTTTTTTTTTTTTTTTTTTTTTTTTTTTTTTTTTTTTTTTTTTTTCGAAAACGGAAGTTTCTCTGGTTTCGCCAAGCGACTCACAAACATGTGTTTTAGAAAAATAAGAACCTCAATATTCAAGCCAATATTCAAGTATTCCCTTTTTCCGACTGTCAAGCTATAATAGTTGTTGTTCATTTGTGGTTGAGTATTTCAAAATAAATTTTGTGCAAAGAGTGCAAAGAGAATTATTTATTTCGTGTGATTTGCCTCAGGGTAGTCCTGAAAATATTGAATTCAGATTAGACGCGTGCGAACACTGCGTCGGCTTGAAAACGTGTCAAAATTGACAAAAAATTTTCTTTTGGTTAGAACATGAACTCAGGTTGGGCACATTGTGCCGGCCTGGAACATATCGACTTTAGTTTTGCCTCAGAGGGTAGGCCGGAAAATCGTGAGGTCAGATTGGGCCTGTGAGAACACTGGCCGGCCTGAAAACACGCTAACTCGGGGTTCTACCTTGTGCAGAATTGGAACATATCGACTTTAGTTTTGCCTCAGAGGGTAGGCCGGAAAATCGTGAGGTCAGATTGGGCCTGTGAGAACACTGGCCGGCCTGAAAACACGCTAACTCGGGGTTCTACCTTGTGCAGAATTGGAACATATCGACTTTAGTTTTGCCTCAGAGGGTAGGCCGGAAAATCGTGAGGTCAGATTGGGCCTGTGAGAACACTGGCCGGCCTGAAAACACGCTAACTCGGGGTGCTACCTTGTGCAAAATTGTCTCTTTGCTGCTAAGTACACCTTGGAAATGGACTGGGGACTGTATGGCACTTTGGTACCCAAGTTATCGCTATTGCGATAGTTTCCTACATCCTGATTGTGATCAGCAATCAGTCGGACCCGAAGGTCAAAAATTTGGCGTTTACCGCCCAAAATTCTATGGCTTCACATAAGGACCATCCAAAGGAGAGCCTAGTGCTCATCGAGGCAGAGTCCAGATGAATGTTGCCCCCGTCGCACGGTACCGAGGGATATTGAGTTTGGTTCATTGCCCGTAACTCACGAGAAAGCTCTTCGGTCCGGAATGACGGCCCTATAGGTCTCCGTTGCTAGCAAACGTCAACCGGGGATGGCCATTGTTACCAGACAGGACGTACCAGGGGCCTAAGACACCGAGGCTACGCCAAGAGCATGCGACTCCTGAGTACATCCGTCCGTTGCAACAAAGGACCGGTGTTGTTGTACACCAACACCGCTCAAAGCCGAGGTGTCCACTTACAAGTGTAAAAGCTTCCAATTGTGAATTTACGAATCAAAGAATCAACATTTGCTTGATCAGTCAAGGGTTTTATTTCGATTGATAAAAGGCAAGAAAGGAGTTGAGGTTTATTCAGACTCAGATTGGGATGATTCATCCTCTGCAAGTAATTGTGGTATCAACTCGATATTTTGAGTGATTCTCCTCACTCCTTCATGAGGGTATTTTACTTGACGTTTTGTGGTAATATTTTCAAGTAGGTATCGATCTCCTGGTAGCAATTTTATAATTTTGTACATTCCTTTGAATTTTGGAGCTGTTTTATGTGATGTACGAGGTTCAACCATTCTAACAACCAAATCACCTACTTCCAAGGGAACGACATTTGCCTTTTTACCTTCAAAGCGCTTCAACTCATACTGAGCTGATTTTTCAATATTTTGTTTTGCCTCAGCACGAAGTGACGATAGTTCCGAACGAGTATGTGGGGAAATTCCTTCATCTACTGTAATCATCCCTGGTATGTAGGGCTTCCTACCAGTTAAAAGTTCAATTGGAGTCATACCCGTTATTCGGTTGGTGGTAGAATTTAAAATTAATTGAATTTGGGGAGCTAACTGTCTAATTGATTGAGATTTTATGCTTAATGCAACAGTAATTAAATTTGTAATAGAGGACATTAGTCTTTCAACTTGAGCATTTGCCCGGGATGCGCCAGTGGCTATGGCATGTGTTTTAATATTATTCTTATCGCAAAATTCCATAAAATGATTAGCAGTAAAAGACGTGCCTTGGTCAAAAATTAATCTTGAAGGCGGGCCGAAATATTGAATCATCTCGGATACCGCGTTCACAGCCGATTTTGCAGTTAAGGATTTTGTATGATGCAATATGACATATTTTGTAAATGCGCAAATTAGGACAATGTAGTAATCGGGTGGACCATTGGATCCTGACAGACGTCCAGTTATATCAATGTGAACGGTCTCAAACGGTACATCACTTTTTGGAATGGGGTGGAGTTGCATTTGTTGTTTTCCTGAGGGAGTCTTGGCTATTTTGCATGTTATACAATTTTCAATAAATTTCTTAACAAATTTATTCATATGAGGGAACCAGAATTTTTCAAGAATTTTATCCATAGTTTTTGGGAGTCCTAAATGAAGTATGGCTTCATGAACTGAATTAGTAACCACCCATCTGTACGCCTTTGGTACCATGGGAGCTCTCTTATTTGTCTTTTTGTGTTGAAACTTTCTAAATAAAATTCCATCATTTATCTCATAGGTACCAGCCAAATCTGGAGCTAACCTATCATTTTCTAATTGTTCTTTAATGAATTGAATTTCTACGTCTTGTTGTTGAGCAGCCATCAACCAATCCCCTGTTAATTCAACTAGATTTATTCTTTTCTCGATCATTTGATTGTGGACTGCATCTGTGATTTTTGGAAGGTTAGATTTGATTACTTCATAATTATCCGATGTGTGTGTGGGAGGATAGTCGTCAACAAGTGTTTCAAAAATACTCACCTCTTGGGGTGAACATACAGGATATCTCGACAAGAAATCTACAGTCTGCATTTTCGTACCAGGTCTATACTTAATTACAAAAACAAACATCTGCAAATAAGACCACCATCGGTGGACCCGAGTATTCAATTGTTGTTTCACGTAAGATGCTTGGAATGATTTACAGTCTGTGACTAGCGTAAAATCATTGTAGAGTAGGAAACATTCCCAATTTTTAAAAGCTTTGACTGCAGCTAAAGTCTCTAATTCATAACTATGATACTTAGCTTCAGCCGGGGTGGTTTTCCTACTAAAATAACCTACGACCTTCCTTTCATTTTCTACAATATTAAAAATTATCCCACCAAATCCTATAGCTGATGCGTCTGTCCAGACTTCAATGGGGTGTCCGGGTTGGAAGATGGTCAAAACCGGTTCACTTGTTAGTAATTGAATTATTTCCTGCCTAATTGATTCATGTTCGGGCTTCCATTCAAAGCGATTTTTCAAAGACGTAAGTAAGACGTAAGTTCAAAGACGTAAGTTCATATAAAGGAGCACATTTTTGAGCAAAATTTTGAATAAAATTACGAAAATAGGAACACAATCCCAAAAACGATCTGAGTGCCGTCGCATTTTGCGGCGGTGGCAAATCTGTCAGGGCTTTTATTCTGTCGTTATGTGGGCGAACTTCGCCGTTCTGAACCTGATATCCTAGGTACACTACAGAATTTTTCAGGAAGCTGCACTTGTCTGGATTAAAAGAAAATCCAGCTCTGGACAGTACTTCCAGAACCTCGTTTAGGCGTGTAAAAGCATCTTCTTTATTTGAGCTTAAAATTAGCAAATCATCAATATAAGCTAAACAATAGGTATTTGCTAAATCTCCTAAGGCTGTCGTAATAGCCCGTTGGTATACGTAGGGTGCGTTGCGTACTCCCATCGGTAGACGGCAGTATTGAAAATGCCCGTCGGGCGTTTGAAATGCCGTCTTTTCACGTGATTCATCTGCAACAGGAATCGCGTAAAAACCTGAGGCCGCGTCTAACGACGTAAAATAGGTTTGGCCTGCTAATCTGGCGATTTGATCACGAATTAGCGGAATCGGAAATCTCTCGGGGACGGTATTGGCGTTTAATTCGCGGAAATCTGTACATAAACGTAACTTGCCATTTTTCTTCGGAACTAACAATATAGGAGCAGAATACGGACTCGTAGAATGTTCCACAATACCCGCATCCAATAATTCCTTCATGTACCCGCGTACAGCCTCACGGTCCCGGGGATGTAAGGGGTAAGGACGTCTATAGACAATCTTTTCCGGATTGAATAACTTTATTTTAAATTTGGCGGTAGTTACCTGCCGTTTAGGAAGCCCTCGAGTGAAACTATCAGAGTATTTATTTAAAATTTCTCGTAATCGGTTTTGATCGCCCTCTTCGCGCAAATCAGTATTTAAAATTTCATTTTCAGGGTTAAACGTTTCCATTTCAAAGTTACCGGCTGTAGACCCCTGAATAACGCGTGGTTGGCTCAGCGGACCCTCTATTGCCGAAATAGAGTCTACTTGCAAATCGATTACAGAATTATTACAAGGAATGGGCCAATTTTCATTTTCTACTGAGTTATATTCATTTTCTTTGATGTTATTTCCGGTTTCCTTATTTTCATGTAAATTTTGCTTTCTTTTACGTTCCAAATATTTAAATCTTAATTCGTTCGATTTATTTTTGTCATCTACTCTTTTAATTTCGTAACGATCCTGCAAAATGTTAATACTAATTTCTGATCTCAAAATTTTTCGGCCTAACAATATCTCGTGCGGTATAGCGCCTTCTGGTACTAAATAAAATATTACAGGAATATCAATATCATTTATAGTGACTATGACTGAAATTTGCTTATTCGCAACAATTTTACCTTTACCTATGCCTGTGAGACCAATATACCTCATTCTCATACTCAGTTCCTGAGAAGTATGGTAATAACTTCACGGAAGGAGTGATACTTCAAATCCTGAGTCAAAAACAAATGGAAAGGTCTTACTTGGTGTTGTGGATTTGATGTGGAGGCGGCAACTGATTTCTGGTCATTTCCAGAACGTCGGTTCGGGTTGCTAAAACAACATGCCCATTTGTGGTTGTCCTTTTTTTACATCGATTACACCACTTCTTCTGCGTCGGTAAAGTGGTTGTGGAAGCAGCTTGGTCCATGAGGTCTTGAAGCTCTTGTTGTCAGAGCGTCCTCTCCTTCATCCGCCATTTCTTGCGAAGTGTTGACACCAAGTGTGTCGGTTTCGGGAAGACGGCAGAGTCAAAACGCGGACGCGTAGTACACGAGTTTTTGTGAATTTAATTGTGAGCACAGAAACTAATCCCACTTCTGATTTCGATCCGTGATGCGGATTTTGTCAGGATGTGAGGGATTGAAGAATAATCACAATACTTTCAGAATATACTGCAAACTAAATATATTATTCACAAACGGAGAATGTTTCGAAACGACTCTCCGTAGGTAACTAAACATGTTCGCCAGTCCAACCCTCGGGAAGAAGGAAAAAGTGGGCGGGTCCCCGCCGGCGACACCCCTTCCCCGCCGCCGCACGAGGGGCGCGCCCGATCAGGGCCCCCCTGTGTAGGTATGAATTAGGCATATTCCGAAATATAGTTCATGGGTTTTACTTTTACTTGTACCTACTTAGGTCTGCAATAATTGTTAATAAGAAGTGCCTACCAACAAATATTCGAAATTAATGTCTTTCCGTGAACACGAAAAGTATCTAAAGACACTAAAGATGATGTTCTCCTTTTATTGGAATATTGATTGGGTACATGCGATTGAGAACAATAATTCCATATAACATTTTTGTGTCGATGCTGTCAAATTATATGAATGCATTCTAGGCGAATCAGTCCGATTACAGTTACAACAGCACTAAATTTACCTGTTACTCGACAACGCAGTCAGTGGCTCGCGTGCACATACCTGCAACACGAAAGAATCCGTTGAATTAATTATTATAAAAAGCGGAAAAAGATGAGGTGACACAAGAGGCGTTGGTGAACGTTTCGTCATAATTCACGTGTAGGGAGCGAGGTATTCATTAAACCTAATGGGTCGTGTACAATTACAGGAAGTGTGGCGAGGGGGAGAAAGGGTTATGGCGACTGGTGGACACGAGCTAATTAATTAGCTGAACTATTTTTTCCTCGAATGGGTAGCGAAGGGCTTAGGAAATAAGAGGAAAATGTAATTGGAAACATGCTTGATAGAAGATCAAGTTTAAGGTGAAATAATGCTGGTTTGGTTTCTTTGATATCGCCAAAGAACTAATGGGTACCTCACATTCAGCAGTCGTACTTACGTAGAAGCACCTTTGACGATTTACCAACAATTTGAGGCTTCATGGAATCATGTTTTTTTGAGAGATGCCTAATCAAACCAAAATCCGCCTGTTCACAAGTTTGAATTTTTCCTGTCCCTAACAGGTTGTAGTATGAACACAGTTGTACCCCGGGACGATTGAGATAAAACCCAGACAGTGCGGAGACATTTTTCTGTGTGAGGTTGGTAACAACGCTTCTCATGACCTTCAGTTGCAGCATATGAATAATATAGGTAATAATATAATAGCCTTATGAATAATATAATTACAGTCTACGTATAGATAAGAATAAAGGAATTTCACTCTTTGATGGACTGCAAGGAATGGTGATCTGGACAGAGTAGTGATCTACACAAAAGGGGATCTGTACAGTACAGTGTTCTACGCAGGAGAGTGATCTGTACAGCACAGTGATCTACACAAAAGGGGATCTGTATACTACAGTGTTCTACGCAGGAGGGGCATCTGTACAGTACACTGACCTACGCATAACAGGTATACAATACAATGTACAATAGAGTGATTCACACAGGAGGATGATGTGCACCGATGTGCGATCTGTACCGATCAGTGATCCACACAGAATGGTGATCTACACAAAAGGGAATCTGTACTGCACCTCCTCCTCCTCCTAGTCCTCGTCGTCACTTCCTCCTCCTCGTCCTCGTCGTCACTTCCTCCTCCTCGTCACTCCCTCGCCCCTCCTCATCATCACTGCCGCCTCCTCCTCCTCCTCTTCACTTCCTCCTCCTCCTCCTCGTCACTCCCTCCTCGTCCTCCTCCTCGTCACTCCCTCCCCCCTCCTTCTCCTCATCACTGCCTCCTCCTCCTCCTCGTCACTTAGGGTGCTCACAGAGTGGAGCGACGAGGGTAGTACCGACGAGCGTAGCAGAGAGGAAATTGTCCATTTATTATTATTATCTGTTTTCCTTCAGTTAAAAATTTTTTGAGTTCTATAGAATGCTACAAAATTTATAAACATTTATATTATTTGATACATTTTGAGATTTTGAAATAAATTGTACTGAGTTGAGTTGTATGCATAATTACCTCAGAGTCACAGCAAGACGTTCAGCAGGCATTGAAGTAAATTGAAGTATTATCAAAGATGGTAGTGGCGGTAACGTGACTTACACCACCAACCGCCAAAGATCCCCGTTTGAGATTTGCCACCGTCGAGCGGATTTGTTCGTCCAAAAAATACCTTTCAGGGAAACCACCACTTTCACGAGTTACTAAATTATACGAAAGTCGAATAATATTATGGGCAAGACGACTGCTAACTCCTTATTGAAACCCGGATACCCAAGTTAAAGGGTGAGTCAATTTCGGTTTATTACGAACGAATTTTCGAATAAACTATAAAGGGGTTTGAGATGGTTAGGGCTGGTTAGGGATGGTTAGACGAGATGGTTAGAGATGGTTAGACGAGATGGTTAGGGATGGTTAGACGAGATGGTTAGAGATGGTTAGACGAGATGGTTAGGGATGGTTAGACGAGATGGTTAGGGATGGTTAGACGAGATGGTTAGGGATGGTTAGACGAGATGGTTAGGGATAGTTAGACGAGATGGTTAGGGATGGTTAGACGAGATGGTTAGGGATGGTTAGACGAGATGGTTAGGGCTGGTTAGACGAGATGGTTAGGGATGGTTAGACGAGATGGTTAGGGATGGTTAGACGAGATGGTTAGGGATGGTTAGACGAGATGGTTAGGGATGGTTAGACGAGATGGTTAGGGATGGTTAGACGAGATGGTTAGGGATGGTTAGACGAGATGGTTAGGGATAGTTAGACGAGATGGTTAGGGATGGTTAGACGAGATGGTTAGGGATGGTTAGACGAGATGGTTAGGGATAGTTAGACGAGATGGTTAGGGCTGGTTAGGGATGGTTAGACGAGATGGTTAGAGATGGTTAGACGAGATGGTTAGACGAGATGGTTAGGGATGGTTAGACGAGATGGTTAGGGATGGTTAGACGAGATGGTTAGGGATGGTTAGACGAGATGGTTAGGGATGGTTAGACGAGATGGTTAGGGATGGTTAGACGAGATGGTTAGAGATGGTTAGACGAGATGGTTAGGGATGGTTAGACGAGATGGTTAGGGATGGTTAGACGAGATGGTTAGGGATAGTTAGACGAGATGGTTAGGGATGGTTAGACGAGATGGTTAGAGATGGTTAGACGAGATGGTTAGGGCTGGTTAGACGAGATGGTTAGGGATAGTTAGACGAGATGGTTAGGGCTGGTTAGACGAGATGGTTAGGGCTGGTTAGGGATGGTTAGAGATGGTTAGACGAGATGGTTAGAGATGGTTAGACGAGATGGTTAGGGATGGTTAGACGAGATGGTTAGGGATGGTTAGACGAGATGGTTAGGGATAGTTAGACGAGATGGTTAGGGCTGGTTAGGGATGGTTAGAGATGGTTAGACGAGATGGTTAGGGATGGTTAGACGAGATGGTTAGGGATGGTTAGACGATATGGTTAGGGATGGTTAGACGAGATGGTTAGGGATGGTTAGACGAGATGGTTAGGGATGGTTAGACGAGATGGTTAGGGATGGTTAGACGAGATGGTTAGAGATGGTTAGACGAGATGGTTAGGGATGGTTAGACGAGATGGTTAGGGATGGTTAGACGAGATGGTTAGGGATAGTTAGACGAGATGGTTAGGGATGGTTAGACGAGATGGTTAGAGATGGTTAGACGAGATGGTTAGGGCTGGTTAGACGAGATGGTTAGGGATAGTTAGACGAGATGGTTAGGGATGGTTAGACGAGATGGTTAGAGATGGTTAGAGATGGTTAGACGAGATGGTTAGGGATGGTTAGACGAGATGGTTAGGGATGGTTAGACGAGATGGTTAGGGATAGTTAGACGAGATGGTTAGGGCTGGTTAGGGATGGTTAGAGATGGTTAGACGAGATGGTTAGGGATGGTTAGACGAGATGGTTAGGGATGGTTAGACGAGATGGTTAGGGATGGTTAGACGAGATGGTTAGGGATGGTTAGACGAGATGGTTAGGGATGGTTAGACGAGATGGTTAGGGATGGTTAGACGAGATGGTTAGGGATGGTTAGACGAGATGGTTAGGGATGGTTAGACAAGATGGTTAGGGATGGTTAGACGAGATGGTTAGGGATGGTTAGACGAGATGGTTAGGGATGGTTAGACGAGATGGTTAGGGATGGTTAGACGAGATGGTTAGAGATGGTTAGACGAGATGGTTAGGGATGGTTAGACGAGATGGTTAGGGATGGTTAGACGAGATGGTTAGGGATGGTTAGACGAGATGGTTAGGGATGGTTAGACGAGATGGTTAGGGATGGTTAGACGAGATGGTTAGAGATGGTTAGACGAGATGGTTAGGGATGGTTAGACGAGATGGTTAGGGATGGTTAGACGAGATGGTTAGGGATGGTTAGACGAGATGGTTAGGGATGGTTAGACGAGATGGTTAGGGATGGTTAGACGAGATGGTTAGGGATGGTTAGAGATGGTTAGACGAGATGGTTAGGGATGGTTAGACGAGATGGTTAGGGATGGTTAGACGAGATGGTTAGGGATAGTTAGACGAGATGGTTAGGGCTGGTTAGGGATGGTTAGAGATGGTTAGACGAGATGGTTAGGGATGGTTAGACGAGATGGTTAGGGATGGTTAGACGATATGGTTAGGGATGGTTAGACGAGATGGTTAGGGATGGTTAGAGATGGTTAGACGAGATGGTTAGGGATGGTTAGACGAGATGGTTAGGGATGGTTAGACGAGATGGTTAGGGATAGTTAGACGAGATGGTTAGGGCTGGTTAGGGATGGTTAGAGATGGTTAGACGAGATGGTTAGGGATGGTTAGACGAGATGGTTAGGGATGGTTAGACGAGATGGTTAGGGATGGTTAGACGAGATGGTTAGGGATGGTTAGACGAGATGGTTAGGGATGGTTAGACGAGATGGTTAGGGATGGTTAGACGAGATGGTTAGGGATGGTTAGACGAGATGGTTAGGGATGGTTAGACAAGATGGTTAGGGATGGTTAGACGAGATGGTTAGGGATGGTTAGACGAGATGGTTAGGGATGGTTAGACGAGATGGTTAGGGATGGTTAGACGAGATGGTTAGACGAGATGGTTAGGGATGGTTAGGGATGGTTAGACAAGATGGTTAGGGATGGTTAGACGAGATGGTTAGGGATGGTTAGACGAGATGGTTAGACGAGATGGTTAGGGATGGTTAGACGAGATGGTTAGGGATAGTTAGACGAGATGGTTAGGGATGGTTAGACGAGATGGTTAGGGATGGTTAGACGAGATGGTTAGGGATAGTTAGACGAGATGGTTAGGGATGGTTAGACGAGATGGTTAGGGATGGTTAGACGAGATGGTTAGGGATAGTTAGACGAGATGGTTAGGGCTGGTTAGGGATGGTTAGAGATGGTTAGACGAGATGGTTAGACGAGATGGTTAGACGAGATGGTTAGGGATGGTTAGACGAGATGGTTAGGGATGGTTAGACGAGATGGTTAGGGATGGTTAGGGATGGTTAGACGAGATGGTTAGGGATGGTTAGAAGAGATGGTTAGGGATGGTTAGACGAGATGGTTAGGGCTGGGTAGACGAGATGGTTAGGGCTGGTTAGACGAGATGGTTAGGGCTGGTTAGACGAGATGGTTAGGGATGGTTAGAAGAGATGGTTAGGGGTGGTTAGACGAGATGGTTAGGGCTGTTTAGGCGAGATGGTTAGGGCTGGTTAGACGAGATGGTTAGGGATGGTTAGACGAGATGGTTAGAGATGGTTAGGGATGGTGAGGGATCGAGTCGATATGAAGTCAACTTTTTCTCGTTTTCATGATGTATTTGAGTCGACAATTGCTCTTCTTGAAGGTCCATTCTTACTCAAATAAACACCTCGACTCGATATGAATTCAACTTTTTCTCGTTTTCACGATGTATTTGAGTCGACAATTGCTCTTCTTGAAGGTCCATTCGAACTCAAATAAACACCTCGAGTCGATATGAAGTCAACTTTTTTTCGTTTTCACGATGTATTTGAGTCGACAATTGCTCTTCTTGAAGGTCCATTCGAACTCAAATAAACACCTCGTGTCGTTATGAAGTCAACTTTTTTTCGTTTTCACGATGTATTTGAGTCGACCATTGCTCTTCTTGAAGGTCCATTCGAACTCAAATAAACACCTCGAGTCGATATGAAGTCAACTTTTTTTCGTTTTCACGATGTATTTGAGTCGACAGTTGGTCTTCTTGAAGGTCCATTCGAACTCAAATAAACACCTCGCGTCGATATGAAGTCAACTTTTTCTCGTTTTCACGATGTATTTGAGTCGACAATTGCTCTTCTTGAAGGTCCATTCGAACTCAAATAAACACCTCGCGTCGATATGAAGTCAACTTTTTCTCGTTTTCACGATGTATTTGAGTCGACAATTGCTCTTCTTGAAGGTCCATTCGAACTCAAATAAACACCTCGAGTCGATATGAAGTCAACTTTTCCTCGTTTTCACGATCTATTTGAGTCGACAATTGCTCTTCTTGAAGGTCCATTCGAACTCAAATAAACACCTCGAGTCGATATGAAGTCAACTTTTTTTCGTTTTCACGATGTATTTGAGTCGACAATTGCTCTTCTTGAAGGTCCATTCGAACTCAAATGAACACCTCGAGTCGATATGAAGTCTACTTTTTTTCGTTTTCACGATGTATTTGAGTCGACAATTGCTCTTCTTGAAGGTCCATTCGAACTGAAATAAACACCTCGAGTCGATATGAAGTCAACTTTTCCTCGTTTTCACGATGTATTTGAGTCGACAATTGCTCTTCTTGAAGGTCCATTCGAACTCAAATGAACACCTCGAGTCGATATGAAGTCAACTTTTTCTCGTTTTCACGATGTATTTGAGTCGACAATTGCTCTTCTTGAAGGTCCATTCGAACTCAAATAAACACCTCGAGTCGATATGAAGTCAACTTTTTTTCGTTTTCACGATGTATTTGAGTCGACAATTGCTCTTCTTGAAGGTCCATTCGAACTCAAATGAACACCTCGAGTCGATATGAAGTCAACTTTTTTTCGTTTTCACGATGTATTTGAGTCGACAATTGCTCTTCTTGAAGGTCCATTCGAACTGAAATAAACACCTCGAGTCGATATGAAGTCAACTTTTCCTCGTTTTCACGATGTATTTGAGTCGACAATTGCTCTTCTTGAAGGTCCATTCGAACTCAAATGAACACCTCGAGTCGATATGAAGTCAACTTTTTCTTGTTTTCACGATGTATTTGAGTCGACAATTGCTCTTCTTGAAGGTCCATTCGAACTCAAATAAACACCTCGAGTCGATATGAAGTCTACTTTTTTTCGTTTTCACGATGTATTTGAGTCGACCATTGCTCTTCTTGAAGGTCCATTCGAACTCAAATAAACACCTCGCGTCGATATGAAGTCAACTTTTTCTCGTTTTCACGATGTATTTGAGTCGACAATTGCTCTTCTTGAAGGTCCATTCGAACTCAAATAAACACCTCGAGTCGATATGAAGTCACCTTTTCCTCGTTTTCACGATGTATTTGAGTCGACAATTGCTCTTCTTGAAGGTCCATTCGAACTCAAATAAACACCTCGAGTCGATATGAAGTCTACTTTTTTTCGTTTTCACGATGTATTTGAGTCGACAATTGCTCTTCTTGAAGGTCCATTCGAACTCAAATAAACACCTCGAGTCGATATGAAGTCAACTTTTCCTCGTTTTCACGATGTATTTGAGTCGACAATTGCTCTTCTTGAAGGTCCATTCGAACTCAAATGAACACCTCGAGTCGATATGAAGTCAACTTTTTCTTGTTTTCACGATGTATTTGAGTCGACAATTGCTCTTCTTGAAGGTCCATTCGAACTCAAATAAACACCTCGAGTCGATATGAAGTCTACTTTTTTTCGTTTTCACGATGTATTTGAGTCGACAATTGCTCTTCTTGAAGGTCCATTCGAACTCAAATAAACACCTCGAGTCGATATGAAGTCATTTTTTCCTCGTTTTCACGATGTATTTGAGTCGACAGTTGGTCTTCTTGAAGGTCCATTCGAACTCAAATAAACACCTCGAGTCGATATGAAGTCTACTTTTTTTCGTTTTCACGATGTATTTGAGTCGACCATTGCTCTTCTTGAAGGTCCATTCGAACTCAAATAAACACCTCGCGTCGATATGAAGTCAACTTTTTCTTGTTTTCACGATGTATTTGAGTCGACAATTGCTCTTCTTGAAGGTCCATTCGAACTCAAATAAACACCTCGAGTCGATATGAAGTCTACTTTTTTTCGTTTTCACGATGTATTTGAGTCGACAATTGCTCTTCTTGAAGGTCCATTCGAACTCAAATAAACACCTCGAGTCGATATGAAGTCAACTTTTCCTCGTTTTCACGATGTATTTGAGTCGACAATTGCTCTTCTTGAAGGTCCATTCGAACTCAAATAAACACCTCGAGTCGATATGAAGTCTACTTTTTTTCGTTTTCACGATGTATTTGAGTCGACAATTGCTCTTCTTGAAGGTCCATTCGAACTCAAATAAACACCTCGAGTCGATATGAAGTCAACTTTTCCTCGTTTTCACGATGTATTTGAGTCGACAATTGCTCTTCTTGAAGGTCCATTCGAACTCAAATAAACACCTCGAGTCGATATGAAGTCTACTTTTTTTCGTTTTCACGATGTATTTGAGTCGACAATTGCTCTTCTTGAAGGTCCATTCGAACTCAAATAAACACCTCGAGTCGATATGAAGTCAACTTTTCCTCGTTTTCACGATGTATTTGAGTCGACAATTGCTCTTCTTGAAGGTCCATTCGAACTCAAATGAACACCTCGAGTCGATATGAAGTCAACTTTTTCTTGTTTTCACGATGTATTTGAGTCGACAATTGCTCTTCTTGAAGGTCCATTCGAACTCAAATAAACACCTCGAGTCGATATGAAGTCTACTTTTTTTCGTTTTCACGATGTATTTGAGTCGACAATTGCTCTTCTTGAAGGTCCATTCGAACTCAAATAAACACCTCGAGTCGATATGAAGTCAACTTTTCCTCGTTTTCACGATGTATTTGAGTCGACAGTTGGTCTTCTTGTAGGTCCATTCGAACTTAAATAAACACCTCGAGTCGACATGAAGTCAACTTTTTTTCGTTTTCACGATTTATTTGAGTCGACAATTGCTCTTCTTGAAGGTCCATTCGAACTCAAATACTCGTAAACACCTCGAGTCGGTATGAAGTCTACTTTTTTTTTATTATCTTCGCTAATGAACCATTGGAATCGCCCAAAGATTTGTTTTTAACCCCCCCTCAAAATTTGTTGGTTTACGTTTCAAGATACGTAGATTCCGAAAATCGAATAAAAAAGCTCTGCAAATTCTTGACACAACGGTTCATTATCTTCTTTGTACAGATCACCCTTCTGTTTAGATCATTACTTAGGTCTAAATGTCTAGATCATAAAGGTTAGATTAATTATTATTATCAATTATCACTAATTATTAACAATTTTATCAAGTACCTAGTGAAAATTATCATACTTTATTGTTAGGTATTAATCATTTGTATTTATTATTAATTATGATTAATTAATACGATATAATTCTGGGGTTTTTAATACTACGTCGGTAATAATTTTTCTATAAAAGAAGTACCTACCAACAAACATTCGAAATTACCTTCATTTCCGTAGCACGAAACGCACCTCAGAACAACAAACTCGACATCACTTAAGCCATATGATGTTCCAAAGAGCTTGTTAGTATGAAAATGGACCTGTATTTCAACAGTTTGATTCACGATCGGGTTGTGAGGCACAATCTTTGAGCCGTCATTGTGAACGAACGGCTGGTCGTACACAGCTGCGGATGGTCTTAAAAAATTCTACGGAACAAACTCGATCTAAATATGAAATAAAAAACATACCGTTCTATATGAATTTTTCGAGATATGAGATTTTCAAAATTTCAAAATTCGTTTTGAACCCCTTCCCCTTGACCTAGGGTTATGAAAAGTTTCGAGGATCATTGTGGGGTTGGTCGAAACCCATAAAAAAAATTTCGTAATTTTAACTCAACGCTAACTGGGTAAAGTGGCGCGGACGGCGGACGGCGTACTGGCTGAGCACGTCGTTCGTGTCTGCCCACTGTATGCAGAGCAAAGGCAAGACCTATGCGGAGACGCTGTATACAGCGACGCCCTTGAACGCCTCCTGATGACCAAAGAGAGATGCCAAACATTCCATACATTCTGCAAGGCATGGTCTCGTCTGAGAGGCGAAGGAGCAGAGCTCCCCACCTTAGACCATTGAGTACTGGGGAATTTTAATGTAGAGTAGCTTAGCATAGGTTAGGATTAGCGGTGGGAGGAAATTTATACAAGTACTCGCCATAGTAGATTAGATTTGTGTGATACTAGATTAGTGAAACACTCTGTGATAAATATATGTTAGATTAGGATATTTTTATTTATTTTAAATTGTGTGTGTGCGGATTGATTGAGTGGTGGAGGTGCCTACCGGTCTTGGGGGGGCAGCAAACTGGTAGGTTATTACAATTTTGCCTTTGTTAATTTCCTTCTTTTGTTCTTTTATTTTCATTTTGTTAATTCACCCTAGGGCTGTTCGGCCTCCTGCAAGAAAGCTCTGTCACAACGAGTGCCAGGAGGCCATTTAGGAAGGGTGGGGCCGGGACCGGTGGGACTCCTCCAATCCCTCGGTCTATTGTGTGAATGTAACCAACTGTGAATGAGATTTTATTGGCGAGAATGTAAATTATTAATGAGTGAATGTATTACATAAAAGAAACCCGACTGTGATAACCGCGTTCCTGTATAAACTTTATTGTGATAACCTAGGCTAGCGTAGAATAAGGACTGGAGGAATTTTATAGGAGTACTCACCCGTCACATCCCTGTACAGTATGAGCCTGCCAGTGATTGAAGAGCCGCAAGCCATAAGAAGAGGCTTACATATATTTATATATAAGAGAAAAGCCTGCCAATGATGGAAGAACCACAAAATATAAGAAGAGGTGGGGAGTACTGAGGCCTAGCTTTTTTTTTTTTTTTTTTTCTCTTTAATA
Source organism: Stenodema calcarata (assembly GCA_963920205.1). Lineage (NCBI taxonomy): Eukaryota > Metazoa > Arthropoda > Insecta > Hemiptera > Miridae > Stenodema > Stenodema calcarata. The sequence continues at coordinate 42,939,368 of OY986049.1, read as the reverse complement.
TATTTTATTGCGCCAAGTATATACAAGTAAACTTATAAGCAATATTCGTATGTTGAATTTTAAATTAAGTGTTCAAAACTAAAGTACATCACTTAGTCTTATATTGTTCTGTCGTTTTCACATTAGTTGAGCAAGCTCATGCGGTTTGGTACGTTTCAATCTTCGGAGTAGATCATCTGTGTCTAGGAGTCGGACAACATCGTCGTTGACGTGATCTTGTAGCCTCATTAAGTGGTTGATGGCTTGGTTGCGTATGACCTCATTGACCGATTCCACTTGAAGCTCGTAGTGTAATCGGTCGTTACGAAAGTATCTGTATGCATCTGTGCATGAACGCAGAACATTATTCTGGAATCGCTGAATAATGTTGCGATTGCTAGGTGCGGTGCATCCCCACAATTGTGCACCATAAGTCCATACGGGTCTCAGGACTTGTTTGTACAGAATGAGCTTGTTATGAATAGACATTTTTGACCGCCTACCCATAAGCCAGTACATTTTTCTGAATTTTACTGTGAGCTCGGTTTTTTTCTTTTTTACATGCTCTTTCCATCTCAGTTTGGCATCAAGTGTCATTCCAAGATATTTTGCTTCGTTAGCATGTGGGATTGCCTGGCCATTAAGGTAGGCCTAGCTGATGAGAAAATAGATCTCAGAAAGGGATCTACCCCTCTGCCCCTAAAAATCCCGTACAAAACCCGGCACCTCCACGTGGTCCGTCTGGACATGCCTATGCATGACTAAGACCGGAGGGAGCAGAAAAAGGGGGACCTGCTGCTGTGCTTGGCATTGAAAATGCCAAAAACAAGTCTGCCAAAGCCTGAAAAACCTTGTCATGGGCCCCATGGCCTAGATACAATGTACCATAGAAGCGCACAGCAGGACGGCGTACTGAATCTACGTATCTTGAAACGTAAACCAACAAATTTTGAGGGGGGTTAAAAAAATTTTTTCTTTGGGGATTCCAATGGTTCATTATCGAAGATAATACACCAAAAATCCGTCCATCCGCAGTACGCCATTCGCCGTCCTCGGTACTTTGCCCAGTTAGCTCTGAGCTAAAATTTCGAAATTTTCGTTAGGGGTTCCAACCAACCTCACAATGATCCTCGAAACTTTTCATAACCATCAAGGGGAAAGTCAAGGGGAAGGGGAAGGGGTTCAAAACGAATTTTGAAATTTTGAAAATTTCAAAACTCGAAAAATTCCCATTAAACGGTATGATTTTTATTTCATATTTAGATAGAGTTTGTTCCGTAGAATCTTTTAAGACCATCCGCAGCTTTGTACGACCAGCCGTTCGTTCACAATGACGGCTCAAAGGTTGAGGCTGTCAACAAGATCGTGAATCAAATTGTTGAAAAACAGGTCCACTTTCATACTAACAAGCTCTTTGGAACATCATATGGCTTAAGTGATGTCGAGTTTGTTGTTCTGAGGTGCGTTTCGTGCTACGGAAATGAAGGTAATTTCGAATGTTTGTTGGTAGGTACTTCTTTTATAGAAAAATTATTACCGACGTAGTATTAAAAACCCCAGAATTATATCGTATTAATTAATCATAATTAATAATAAATACAAATGATTAATACCTAACAATAAATTATAATAATTTTCACTAGGTACTTAATAAAATTGTTAATAATTAGTGATAATTGATAATAATAATTAATCTAACATTTAGGATCTAGACATTTAGACCTAGTGATCTAGACAGAAGGGTGATCTGTACAAAGAAGATAATGAACCGTTGTGTCAAGAATTTGCAGAGTTTTTTATTAAACCGCGCAATCTGGCAGCACTGGTGACGCGAGCGCTCCAACGGATGTTTGAGGAAGTAAGAAACGTCTGTCATCTCGTCATGTGAAGTGGAAGACTATAACCCTTTTGCTGCCTCCCCTCAAGATTGTTGCCTCGTCTGTTGTGAGAGGTTGTGTTTTAGGTGCTTTTCGTTCGCGTATATTTGAACAGTCAATTTATATCAAAATATCATCAACATTAGTCAAGTGCTCAGTGTCAGAGGTTCACAGTGAAATTCGTATAACTTTTCGAGGGTTTCGTTGACTGTTTGTGCTCCGTCGACGTGCTTCAGGTGCAGTGTTCCAAATGGCTGAAGGCGCGAATTCATCAAATGCAATAAATAAATAAAGGGAAAATTACCCATAAATTCCCAAAATGACCGTCCGACAAGTGACACTTCATTAACGCGATAGTGAAATCAGAACGGCGATATTTTATTCCGTTCTCAAACTGGAGCACTTTGAATATGAAACGTGGTTGTTAGTGAGACGTGGTATAGCCATGCTGCATAACTGTGGATTTTTTTTGTGTGTCTTTTGGCAGTGAATTCAGGATGGTCTGAAACGGATTTGGTATAAACAATTTTCCGAAAGTCGACTTTTAAACATTTTGGACCGAGTACAATAGCTTCCTTTTCTTCAAAAATCCGCTAAATGCGAATTCTAAGTTTCCCCATTATGTTGGCATTCATGTCTTAACAATCGTATGCAACACGTCTAAAAAACCACATAATTTATGCCCCTTCATGTACTCGTTGTTACGTTTTCTTTTGGGATTCCAGCGTTATATTCTCTAACATGTCCAAGGTGACATAAATAAATTCTACTAATATACTAAAAACAACTTGAATTTCAGAAAAATTCATTGTAAAATAGGAAAATTGGAGTAACATTGACAACAAATACAGTGAATTTTAGTAAAATTAATGCAATAATTGGCATTTTGTCCAATTTACAGTAGAAATGAGAAAGGTTAGTGTAATTCATCCATAAATGGCAAACGTATTTATAAAATTCACAAGAAAATTGAATTGCGGGAAAATTCACAGAGAAAATGAATTGTGGGAAATTCACGAAAAAGTGAATTTTTGTGGAAACATTTCTATTTAAGTAAAATTCTTGGTAAAATAGAATACACAACAAATACAGTAAATATTAGAAATATTCACAAAAAATGTTAATTTTTGGAAAAATTCACAAAAATATGTGATTATGGCTTTATTTGTATTCATATTCATATCTGTATTCGTATTCATATTCATATTTTCTGATTTATGCATTTTATTCGTATTCATATTTATGAATATGAATACGCCCGCCCATCTCTGGATTTCAATGATTTATCATCGAACATTATAAACCCAAATGGGTGAAATTGAGGATTTGTGAGAGAGCAAAGAGATAAATACAGAGAATTGATCTTTGAATTGGCGTAGGGACTTGACATTTCGAGGGCCTCCTCACCAGTAATAGATACGTCCTGAGTATTTTTCTTTGGGCATTTCGGAATTCTGAACTTTATTACGTATGAACGTCGCAATGATTATTTCGCCCCACAGGACGTCTCTCCCGCCTCCGTGGTACACAATGAAAGCTCATACATGTCGTAGACGAGAAGGATACAGAGCCCGGTTTCCCTATTGGGGAGCGGTTGTTACTGACAGGAAAGTAAAAGAAGTCACTTGACACAAAAACCTTGTTCCCATCCCGTCGACCTCCGACGCGGGCTTGTGAACTTGCAGTCTTCCTAATCGTTCCGAACTCATTAATCTCTCGAGCTGATGAAAACATGTGAAAGTGGTTTCGTTTAGGTTCATTATTTTCTTGGGTGTTTTAAATTCGAAGATCTTCATAAATGAACCATTGGAATCGCCCAATAAAGTTGTATGAAAAAACTTGAACTACCCAATCCATCAAGAGTTTTGGATTAATAAATGCGTTATTGAACGCCAACGTGACCCCCTCCCCGTCCCACTGAGTTTCCTGTGTCTCCCTTACAGAAATGCATCATTGGCGGTTTAATGATTTAATCACTAAAAAATTAGTGATTACCACTGATTATGATGTGATTTCCAGTAATTGGCTCGTGTAATCACTAGTATTTTATCATATGATCGCTATATGATCGCTGGAGTGCCCAGTGATGAATCACTGCTAATCACTTAATCACTGCACGATCAGTGATGCATCATTGGTAAGAATCACTGTTAATCACTAAATCACTGGGCAATCAGTGATGCATCATTGGTGAGAATCGCTGTTCAATCACTATAGTCTGTATAAATGTAAAGGATTCTTAAAGGCTAACATTGAATGCCTCTCATAAATGTAAAACACTTCGTCAGCCTGTCTGTAAGGGTAAATATGATTTGCCGATTTGAAGTGGTGCAGAATTAGAACTCCCTTAATCACGTTTAAATTTCAATTGAGCTAACTATTCGTTAACAATTGAATCACTGCAGAGGCAGTGATTAAAGCAAGTGGTGCCCTTGTGATGCACTAATGATCCAATCACTACCTACCTACTTTTGGTTTATTATCTTCGATAATGAACCATTGGAATCGCCCAAAGAAAAAATTTTTTTAACCCCCCCTCAAAATTTGTTGGTTTACGTTTCAAGATACGTAGATTCAGAAAATCGAATAAAAAAAAATCCGTCCGTCCGCCGTACGCCGTCCGCGCCACTTTGCCCAGTTAACGTTGAGCTAAAATTACGAAATTTGGTTTCTGGGTTTGGACCAGCCCCACAATGGTCCTCGAAACTTTTCATAACCCAAGATCAAGGGGAAGGGGTTCAAAACGAATTTTGAAATTTTGAAAATTCCATATCTCGAAAAATTCCCATCAAACGGTTTGTTTTTTATTTCATATTTAGATAGAGTTGGTTCCGTAGAATTTTTTAAGACCATCCGCAGCTTTGTACGACCAGCCGTTCGTTCACAATGACGGCTCAAAGATTGTGCCTCACAACACGATCGTGAATCAAACTGTTGAAATACAGGTCCATTTTCATACTAACAAGCTCTTTGGAACATCATATGGCTTAAGTGATGTCGAGTTTGTTGTTCTGAGGTGCGTTTCGTGCTACGGAAATGAAGGTAATTTCGAATGTTTGTTGGTAGGTACTTCTTTTATAGAAAAATTATTACCGACGTAGTATTAAAAACCCCAGAATTATATCGTATTAATTAATAATAATTATTATTAATAATAAATACGAATTATTAATACCTAACAATAAATTATAATAATTTTCAGTAGGTACTTGAGAAAATTGTTAATAATTAGTGATAATTGATAATAATAATTAATATAACATTTAGGATCTAGACATTTAGACCTAGTGATCTAGACAGAAGGGTGATCTGTACAAAGAAGATAATGAACCGTTGTGTCAAGAATTTGCAGGGTTTTTTGGTTTATTATCTTCGATAATGAACCATTGGAATCGCCCAAAGAAAAAATTTTTTAACCCCCCCTCAAAATTTGTTGGTTTACGTTTCAAGACACGTAGAAGGCCGTCCCCCGTACGCCGTCCCCCGTACGCCGTACGCCGTCCGCGCCACTTTGCCCAGTTAGCGTTGAGTTAAAATTACGAAATTTGGTTTCTGGGTTTGGACCAGCCCCACAATGATCCTCGAAACTTTTCATAACCCTAGGTCAAGGGGAAGGGGTTCAAAACGAACTTTGAAATTTCGACAATGTCATATCTCTAAAAATTCTCAAGAAACGGTGTAATTTTTAGTTCACTTTTGAATGACCTGAGGAGGCCAACAAGTACGTCAGAGCCTATGACGCACGAGCGTATGACGTAAGACGGCTGGCAGGAGGCCAACAAGTACGTCAGAGCCTATGACGCACGAGCTTATGACGTAAGACGGCTGGCAGGAGGCCAACAAGTACGTCAGAGCCTATGACGCACGAGCATATGACGTAAGACGGCTGTCAGGAGGCCAACAAGTACGTCAGAGCCTATGACGCACAAGCGTATGACGTAAGACGGCTGGCAGGAGGTCAACTTGTGCGTCAGAGCCTATGACGCACGAGCGTATGACGTAAGACGGCTGGCAGGAGACCAACTGGTGGGTCAGAGCCTATGACGCACGAGCGTATGACGTAAGACGGCTGGCAGAAGGCCACTAGTGCGTCATACGACGAGGCCTTTTATGTCTCTGCGCCCCCTCCCACACCCACACCGCGTACCTCGTACTTCATTTTGGTTTATTATCTTCGATAATGAACCATTGGAATCGCCCAAAGAAAAAAAAATTTTACCCCCCCCCCCCCCTCAAAATTTGTTGGTTTACGTTTCAAGATACGTAGATTCAGAAAATCGAATAAAAAAAAATCCGTCCGTCCGCCGTACACCGTCCGCGGCACTTTGCCCAGTTAGCGTTGAGTTAAAATTACGAAATTTTTTTTATGGGTTTCGACCAACCCCACAATGGTCCTCGAAACTTTTCATAACCCTAGGTCAAGGGGAAGGGGTTCAAAACGAATTTTGGTACGACATGGTATGAGTATGGTATGGTATATTATTGTATGTATGATTTAGTATAGTACAGTACGGTATGATAGGAAAGAAATGGTATGAGTACGGTGAGAATATGGTATGGTGCCGGTTTGCAACACAGTCTGGGATAGACAGAAGGGTGATCTGCACAAGGAAGATAATAAACCGTTGTGTCAAGAATTTGCAGAGTTTTTTTTTAAATGATTCCAAGTGATTATTGGGAATGATTCAATCACGGCAGTTATCCGCCAAATAATCACTTGTAACACAGCAGTGATTGAATCACTACATTTTTTTAATGATTCCAAGTGATTTATTTCAGTAAGGGCTATTAGTTATAACTCGGTTCAATAATTTATTTACAACTATTGTATGATTGATGTCTCTACATTCATTGACGAGATGCTTATAGCATTCATAAAACCACAAATTTTTAATTACACCTGCACGTGAATTTCATGTACTAGACCTGTGGTCAATCCTGAATCTCACGTGTAGACAGTCCTAAGTCTGTTCAAAGTAAGAAGGGAGATTTGTGGTTCCATTTGAAGTTACTGTTGTAGGATTGTTAATAGTTCGATACAAGGGGTTTTGACTTGTAACAATTTAGGTCGGGAGTAGTTCATAAACGCTGCAAATATTTCCCTAATTGATATGACTTCCTTTGTTCTGCCCTGTTAAATAAAAACGCCTTCAAGTCCAATGTTTACGAAAATGGGGTTTTTACGGAACCCCCCCTATTTTGGACCTGGTCTTTTCGATGTTGAAGTCCAAATTTCAAATTTCGTACTCGAAGTGGGAGAAATTCTGACCATAAACCATTAAACGCCGCAACTCATCAAACTATTGAGATGAGGCGTTTTACCAACTAATATAAATATAAATATTTTATAAAGAATTTACCACATTTACAATATTTTCCTAACAATACGTCAGTTTAAGTTGTTTACGTTAACTGACTGCCTCACGAGCAAGTTGAGGCATTTTTCCTAAACAAACATTCCCAAAACGGAAGCTGAAAATTTAAAAATCGCCTTAACTGCAAATAATCGATTATAAATCGATTAATTTGCGAGTTTTTTTTTCACCGTTATAATATAATGAGTTGCAACTTCAGAGGTTTCAGTGAAAAGCTTTGAGGCGAATTTCTGCAATGTTCTGAATTTTGAGTTGAGCCGTTTTACCTTAACAGTGAGTTAAGAGTGATACCACTCGATATTTCCTATAAAAACCTCCCTTAAAAAAAAGCTGTTATAATAAAATATCCACTACAACTTTACAGAATTTGCCGTGAGCGTATGCATCAGCGGTAGTTTCGGGAGCTGTGTACAGATACGTAATAGTCGGTAACTGTCACAGTAACCATCCATCACGATTTAGAATCTGACACGAGGATGGAAGACTGTTTCGATGAGCGAATTTTCGAAGTGTGGACACTCTTCAATTGACTACATACTCAGTTTTCTTCCCATTTACTCCATAATATCCGATAATTTGATGTCTATTAAGATGTACTCGTATTTAGGTCTGCAAGTGAAAAATCATAAAGTATTCTGATATTCCAATGATGACAGCTATTTGTTTCCATAAAACAGTAGAAAATGTTAATCAGTTACGTACTAGCCGTACGACCAACTGATGTGGTAGACATCAGGCGTAGGTATTCATAGCTGGGTCCGTGTTCCGATTCAGATTCCAAAGCTGGTCGGTAACACACGATTGTTAGATATTATTATCACGATTGTGATTTTTTGTCTACGGTGCCCCTAAATCGGTTCAGTGGTCAATGACCACATCAGCCGGATCTCGGATGGACAACACAGCGGTGTCACGTCCCCGTTCAGATAACGTGATTAATTCGCTTCTTTTCGCATGACCTCAGGTCACCCGTCGCTAATCGTGTTTCCTCATTATTTCTACGGGTGTCACCCGATCGACCCCAAAAATACTCACTATACTTACCACATTTCGCAAGAAAAAAACAAAAATGCCCCTAAGAAGACAGAAAATCGTTGAAAATCGACTTCAAATAACGAAGAGCTTGATTTTTCGATTATATCGATTTTCACTTCTCGTTGAAACCCTCGATCTCGTGATGGGACACATGCGATGATGTTCCGTTACCGCGTTTCATCGAATACATTGTATTGAAACAGTATCAAATGATGGTATTGATACCGTGATTTTATCGATTCGTGTTACTTGGCCTTATATTCGATATCGGAATAAATTAAGCTCTACGGACGGTCTAATGAGATGTACCGCTGATCAGCCTCCATAAGCAGACGCTGATTCTCTTGATTGTGAAACGAACATAATGATTTATGTATTCTGCGAGGATATTATGTTTTGGTTCTGAATACAATATTCGGTTGGTATTTCGTCAAGGGCAGCGAAGAACTGAATACCAATCAAGCGAAAATAGTTGTTTCCTCGACGAGCGACCAACTGCAATATTGTACATCTTGACGGGCACTTCTTGGTATGTCGGTACTCGTACTACTGATTGAGTTTCAATGAAAGTTGTTCAGCTTTTATGGATGTAAGTTTACGGTCTACTTGTCAGGATAGTTCGGGGAGTAACGCTCAAGCCAACTCTAGCGAGAAGCCACCTGGCGCAGAAGGGGCTTATCGGACAACAGGCGGCTTCTACTTTTAATTTAGACTCGGAACGTATCTTCCGTGTTTTCGACGAACTTAACTCGGTTCTAAATGTTTACACAACCTCATACGAACTAAATAATATGTATACGTGACAATATAATACACAGAGTAAGGTGTTCTACAAAGCTCACAAGTTAACTCAAGCCACATTTTACACATTGACTAGGTCCGTCCAATTGAATCATCATTTTCTGTATAAATCTATCTCTCTTCTGTCTAGATCACTATTTAGAATAAAATATCGCTGTGAGCCCCACAGCTGTACGAAATAATTGGTGAATAGTGAACTGTTGAACAATTGAGCGTTTTTTCGAGACAAAAATTGCCTCCCTTCCTATTGACTTGAGGTTATGAAAAGGTTCAAGGATCATCATTGGCCTAATCAGAGGCGTCGGGCCGGATTTCTAAATTCTCGATTACTTCTAAACTCTAAATTATATCTTCTAAATTCCACATCTTTTGAAACGTAATCCATAAATCATGTACTAATGAGTACCATTCACTCATTTCCTTCTGAAATGTCACCAAAAACGATGACCTAGGATCCCCCAAGACGCATCTGCGCCCATAAAAGTTTACACTTATTTTTCTAAATCGCTTCTAACGGTTCAATGTTAATATAATCATAATATATCATACCTTGTGGTATGACGTCTGCCTCTGACGGACGGAGAGTTGCAAAAGCATACCTCATCGACTCGTTGGTACTACAATATTCTTGGTGAAGGTAACCCCTAGTTTCTCTCAAATCGAACCATATGATTATTGCTGAATGTAAGAAACTATCTTAAAATCCAATATTTCGGCGAGTCAACTTGACGATGCTTCAGTAAGTATTACTGGCGCCAATAGGCGCGTTGTTGCCTTTTATTGGTGCTCAATCTTCGAACCGAGGATGTGAGGACATTATTCTGTATTTTTTACATCCCTCCAGTCATTGAATAATGGATCCTTGCTTGAATACTTATACAATGTATGTATATGTCATATTCCTAGAATTTCTTCTAATTTGTGCTCTTGAGGAGACTTTCAATTCAATTCAAGTCACTGTCCATTTCCACCCTGCTCACCTCACTCTCATACCAGTTGACGACGTATACCACTTCGCATTCCTACACATCATTTTGGAAACCACTTCCTTCAGAATTCTTTTTGGGAAGCCTGTCGTCCCCAAATTTAATACCTTGGCGGATATAGCCAAAGTGTACGCAGAATATTGGTTCAAGATTACGAGCGAAATAACTTTTGTCAGAATAATTACGATGAAACTTTTAAACGGAAATATAATAATAGAGAAAAGTTCATTTCACGAGACACCTAAGTATCCAAGAACTTGTCAACTTGGTGTTGCAGAATTCTAAATTAGGGAATGTGATTCCATTCATAGGAACGAATTTGTAACAGTACTGTGAGCTTGTGCGTTGTGCTGCGAACAGACATGATAGCCCAAAATGGAGATAAAATTTTGTGACGTTTGAATGTGGCATTGTTTTAATATAATAATTTATAAAATTCGATATAAACTCAGTCTTATTTTCACATTTTCGGATTTCACCTCTAATTGGTTACCTATGCGGCAATAGTACTACTACGGTGGACAGAGTTGACTCTGCCTTTGCCAAACATCTCGTTGCAAAGAACCATGTTTTTGCAATGATTTCACTCAAATGTAAAGAAAATAAGGCTAATGATATTATTAATCGCCATTGAACAAAATAAACCAAGATATTATCTTGGTTTATTGTGTTCAATGGTGATTATTTATTATATTGACAATGAACCGTTCGAAGCGATTCATATTATGTTAGTACTTGAATACATCCAAATTTGTACCTACCTCCTCGTTCTCAGCCCAGGGGAGTTTCAATTGCGGATTTGAATAACGTCGTGACGTAAACTTCCATGAACTTTAATTCCGACGTCAACAATTTTGTTCGAGGTTCCCGCGAATATGAGCCGGCGGCGGCGGCGTAGGAAAATTGATTGGAGCGTGATCCCTTTGTTCTGCTTATACGAATCAGCGGAAACTCAAGCTCCGCCGTCGCTCGTCCAATTTGACAAAGGTCAACGATGCGGGGATAATCCCGCGTATTCGGTTCCAGTCAAGTTATTTCCGTTGGGAGACCCGGATCCAATGGGGGCGGTAAGTCGATGGAAAAGACCAAGTCGAGGTTCTAAAGGCAGCAGATCCCGGAACTGGAGGAGCGGTTTTTGCCTTGAGCTCGAGAATCCTTGGGGGCCCCGCTCATTCGGATCTCGCTCACTTTTTTGAAGGTTTCTGGGGGTCATTCAATACGGAAAGGGGATTTTTAAAATAGAGCGTTCTCAATCGAAGCTGGATACAACAACTTGCCGCGTCTTAGATATAAAATCAACACTGGTCGCGGAGTTTAACTGGTGAGTGGCCAATAGACCTTAGATACATGAAGGTAGTAGATGCACAGTCATGAATTAGTGATCGCTCCATAGGAATTAAATATAAATAAAATAAGAATAAAAACATAAATCAAAATAGTGTAGATTTTAGCAAGGCTGGCTCAAACCACCCGGCAGACGGACGACGCGTCCATGCCTATCATGTTTTTGTTTCCACTAGTTGTTCGTTTATTGTAAATATTGTACCTACTCTCTGACAATATAATTTACATTTATTGTCCACTTAATTATATGTCGTATTCATGTAGGTTACATTCATGTATTTTCATTAACTTCATTGTACCTATACAAGTTATGTGTCAATAAACATGTTATCTTCTTCTTCTTCTTAGATCTAAAATCGCAAGATTAGAACCAATCAAACGAGGATGACCTACTTCACAATGACCTACTTCTAGCACTAGGTTCCTATCAGTGTGTTTTCTTGAGTGTAAATAGTGAGTGTCCTTTCATCTTCTATATCCCTCACGCAGTGATATTCACGTCATATTACAACTTATTTGTGTGTTTATAAATGAGTTCGATAACTTGTAAATGTTCTTGATGAGACCTCACAAGCTTCAATACAATGTTCAATTCAATGTAACCCCCAAAACCTATTTCTCTGTTGGACGTGATAGATCCCACAGTGCAGGGAGAGTTAAGTAATTAATTGTATCATGATCATATGGTTTCTTTACTAATTAATTAATTAATTGTTCTATGCAGTTGACGCCTTTAGAAACCGCCTTGGCAGAACGGTTCATTATCTTCTTTGTACAGATCACCCTTCTGTCTAGATCACTAAAAACATTAATTTTTCAAATCCCGTACGGCGGACGGACGGATTTTTTTTTTTCAATTCGATTTTTTGAATCTACGTATCATTGGAAAACCTACGTTTTTTTGTAGTGAAATCAGAACCATGAAATTTGTATGAAATGGGAGAATGGCCTAGATCCGTACTGATACCATGGATTTGCGAGAAAGCGATTTGAACTTTCATATTTCATGATTACGACATTGATGTGAATGTAATAAATCACTCTTTAGAGTAAAATGTTCTTTGTGACTAAACACTACAATATTACGAAACATGTATTCATTGACCGAAGTTCATTTTCATTACTGATAACCCGACAGAGATGACATTTTGATAGCGTCTGGACAAAGTTAGACTGGTATCAATGATTGTACGTGCTTATAGACGGCCTTTCACTACGGATATAACAACCATCATCGCCTCAAAACATCGTTGCGATAACTTAAAAGGGCATACGTGTGACGTGAGATAGTGCAACACGTATATTAGTCTGTTACGAGATTCGACGAGTTTAATACCTTGGAAAGAGTATAATATACTCTTTCCAAGGTATTATGCCGCTAAGTAACGAACTGATTGATAAGTTATTAACTTGTAGGGACCTATTCTCTTTCAACGGTATTAAAACTCGGATGTAATATAATATATCATACGGATATTATCCTTATATGACCACCTCCTCTAATTTGTTTTCAGGCTCCGCCCCCAAGAAGTGGCCGAACCTCTTGGCTTAGGTTTCGTTTTGGAACTTGAATCGGACGCCTAGAAAATGGACGTTACGTTTGCAATTCATGAACCGGATATTTTAGCTTTTTTTTTTTTTTTTTTTTTTTTTTTTTTTATGGGGGCTTTGATAGGCTTATGCCTTTGGTCACGTAGACCTCGAAGTGGGTCTATTGTGACATTGTGCCCCTGTTCCTACACTACAACATTGGTAGTGAGGAGACGGTTTACAGCCTCCTCCCGGATGAAGTGGAGCAGGCTGTTGTCATCGATTTTTGCAACCTCGGAGGGACTGAGGATGCCCTTACCAAGGTGCTTAAATCTTTTGTATGCAAGCGCTGGACAGTTACAGAGTATGTGTTCCGCTGTCTCTGGCTCGCAGTCACAGAGTCGACAGTCATCTGTCCTGCATATTCCCATCTTTTTGAGGTGGTATTTGACTGGACAGTGGCCAGTTAGGAGGCCTGTAACGGCCTTTATGTCCTTCCGGCTGAGGGAAAGGAGAGCCCTGGCTTTCCTTCTGGAAAAGCATACGAACTGCTTGGCTTGTCTCATTTTTGGAGCGCCTTGCCAATGCTTTGTTCTCTGCTTGTCAACCCACTTCCCCACTTCTCGGGCTATGAAGCTCTCTGTAATGCCGAGGAAAGGTTCTGGTCCAGTGGGGTTTGACATGGATGCCTGTTTGGCGAGGCGATCCGCCTCTTCGTTGCCTTCTATACCCTCATGACCCGGCACCCACAGCAGCGTCAATTTGTTGCCATGGGCAGCCATCTTGAGGGAGTTTAGGCAGCTCCAGGTGAGCTTTGATTTTATGGAAAAGGCCGAGATGGCCTTTAATGCTGCCTGGCTGTCTGATAGAATATAGATCTTTGCACCCTTTAGTCTTTTCCTGGCGATCTCCTGGGCACAAATATCTATTGCATGGGTTTCTGCTTGAAAGATGGTGGCCAAGGCCCCAAGGGGCTTAGACAGGCTAAATCTGGGGCCTTTTATCCCCAGGCCTGCTCTTTCATCCATCACTGACCCATCTGTGAACCACAGCAGTGATCCTGGCTCTAATTGAGGCATGCCTCCTTTCCAGAAATCACGATCTTTTATTATTACTCTGAATGGAAGATCAAAATTCATCCTCTCTGGCATTTTGTCAGAGATTGATGAAACCACTGGGTCTACCTTAACAAAGTCAAGGATGGACGCATGGCTCTTTTTCCTGGCAGGATGTTTTATTGCTCCTGCTTGCAGCATCCTCATGGCCCCCAGGTAGGCCACCCTCTGTATGTGTAGATGGAGGGGTTCGAGGTCAAGTAAAACCTCTAGTGCTGCAGTAGGGGCGGTTCTCATTGCCCCTGTTATTCCAAGGCAGGCCTGTCTTTGGAGTTTTGTAAGTTTCTCCATAGTCTTTGCCTGACAGGTTTTCTGCCACCATACCGTTGAGGCATAGGTGATCATGGGTCTGACAATGGCTTTATAAGCCCAGTTGGCCCTCATTGGTGCCAGTCCCCACGTCTTCCCAAGCATTTTGTGGCAGCTCCACATTGCTTTTGTGCCTCTTTTTAGGGTATAGTCTAGATGCTTGTTCCAGTCTAATTTCTGATCAAGCATGACTCCCAGGTATTTTACCTCCCCTGAGAGTGGAATGCTCTTACCTCGGAGTTTGGGAGCCGTAATATTGTATTTCCTTCTGTTGGTGAAGGCAACAATGGTGGTTTTGTCAGGGTTTACATTCAGATTCTCCTTACGACACCACCTTTCAATAATATTTAGAGCGTTCTGAAGTCGCTCTGATAGCGTACTATCGAACCTGCCCCTAATGATGATGCACAGATCATCCGCATAGGCAGTAATCTCATAGCCACACTGTTGCAGCATTGCTAGGAGTTCATCTGCTACCAATAACCACAGAAGGGGGGACATGACCCCTCCTTGAGGGCAACCTCTGTTGGCCATTACAGTGGTGCTCTCATTTCCTTGTGCAGTTGTGATAACACGGCTTACCAGCATAGCCTTCAACCAGTTAATGGTGGGGTTTGGGATGCCCCTCATTCTTGCTGCCCGCTCGATGGAGTCATGGTTGGTGTTGTCAAAAGCACCTCCTATGTCCAGAAAGCAGCATAGGGCTATCTCTTTAGTTTCTAGCGCCCTTTCTATGAGGGAGACGACCTCTGATAGAGCTGTCTCCGTCGACTTACCCTTTTGATAGGCATGTTGTGCCTTTGATATGGGGTGGTCTTTGAGGTGATCATCTTTGATCATCTGGCCAATGATTTTCTCCATGACCTTTAGTAGAAAGGAGGTGAGACTGA
Source organism: Stenodema calcarata (assembly GCA_963920205.1). Lineage (NCBI taxonomy): Eukaryota > Metazoa > Arthropoda > Insecta > Hemiptera > Miridae > Stenodema > Stenodema calcarata. The sequence goes on along the minus strand of OY986049.1, from coordinate 42,924,127 downwards.
TGGGTCTCTGTGATTTTGGCAAGGACGAGGAACCTGCTTTTGGTATAAACACCACTCTCACCTCTCTCCATATTTTTGGGATATACCCCAGCGCGTAACTTGCAATATAAGTCTTGGTGATGATGGGAGTTAGCATCTCCAGGCCCTGTTGTAGCAGTGCCGGGAAAATGCCGTCCACTCCTGGTGACTTATAAGGTTTGAAGGACTTTATTGCCCATTTCACCTTGTTGGAAGTAAATATCTTTTTGGCTTGTCTGAGGACGCTAGGATATGGTAGGCGGATTGTGTTTTCTGTATCCTGAGCCAGGGCAACTTGGTCCCTTGTTGTGACTTTGGAACCCGGGAAGTGTGTCTCCATTAGGAGTTCCAGGGTCTCCTTGGTGTCACTTGTGTAACTTCCATCCGCCTTTTGAAGAAGCCCTAATGGGCTTGGCCTGTCCTTGGAGAGGACTTTCTGTAGCTTGGATATTGTAGAGACCTCCTCCAAGGTGCCACAGAAGTCCTTCCAGGATGACCGTTTGGCTCTTCTCACAGCTGTGGTGTAGGCAGTATGGTGAAGCCTATATGCCTCCCACTGACCATTTCTTTTGGCCCTGTTGAAGAGTCTCCTCGTTTGGATTCGGAGTTGTCTAAGCTCCTCATTCCACCATGGAGCATCTCGGTTGCTCCTTTTGGTTTTAAGCTGGCAACTTCCCTCGTATGCTTGGGTTATTGCAGCTTGCATCTGCCCTGCTATTATGTCTAGCTCTTGGGGCGTGCTGATATCTCCGTTCACTCCCTCTAGTTCCTGGCCAAGGAGTTGTTTGTAGAGATTCCAAACTGTACTTTTTGGAGTACGGTATGTCTCTTCATGTTGCTGGTGAAATTCAAGATTGAAGATGACATACCTATGGTCAGACAAGGTAATTTCATCTGACACATGCCAGTTTGTGACCTTGTCACCAAGAAAAGGGCTAGATAGGGTGAGGTCAAGGACCTCTTCTCTAGTCCTAGTGACAAAAGTGGGTACATTCCCCCTATTTAGAACCGTCACCTGACATGAATATAGATAATCAAGTAATGACTCACCTCTTGGATTTATATTAGTGCTGCCCCACACTGTATGGTGAGCATTAGCGTCGCAGCCAATGATGAAGTGTAGGTTCCTTTCATGGCAGTGATCTATTAACCTTTTGATTTCAGCGGGGGGGCAGTCTTCTTCATCACCGGGGAAGTAGGCAGACGCTACCACTATCTTCCCGCGTCCCGCTGATGTTTGTCCTTCTACTGTCACTGCCACTAGGTCCCTGGAAATAAAGTTTGGCATTGCCATAAAAGGGGTATCTTTGCCAATAAGTATGGCTGTTCTGCAACGTTCTTCTGTTCTAGAGAAGATAAGCTTACCTGAGCTTGAGGGTATGCCTCTAATGGTGTTTCGTCCAGCCCAGGGTTCTTGAATCAGGGCAATGTTGAGCCTCCTCCTTGAGAAAGTATTACAGAGCACGGCCGAGGCCGCCTCTGCCCTATGTAGATTTACCTGGAGGAGGCTCAGCCCTGATGAGGAGGAAATCATTTCCTCCTCTTGCCCCCTTTTGTCCTCTGGTATTGGGCAAGGGGGCGATTTGGTTTCTTTTTCCGCTCCTCAGAGTCATTCAGCTGAGGGCGGAGCTGCCTTGTGGGAGCTCCCCCCCGCTGCCGCTCCATCCTGTCCTGAGCAGGGGTGGAGGAGCCGCTCTGAGGGCGGAAAGAGGGCCTTGAAGAGGGGCCTGAGGGCCCTTGTATTGGTGCAGTGCCTGAAGGGTCCACTGCACGGCCTGAGGGGCCTTTTATTCGAGCGGGGCCTGAGGGCCCCTGTGTTTTGCCTGAAGGGCTAGGGCCGGAGGGCCCCTGGGTTTGGGGAGGGCCAGAGGGCCCCTGGATTTGTGAAGGGCCAAAGGGCCCCTGTGTTGGGGGAGGGCCAGAGGGCCCTTGTGTTTGGGGAGGGCCAGAGGGCCCCTGAAATGGGGGAGGGCCAGAGGGCCCCTGTGGGGCAGCATCCCCCAATGGGATGCCCACCGGGTGCTGGCCTGAAGGGCCCAAAAAAGGGCGAGCGCCTGAAGGGCCTCGCCCCGCGCGAGCTCCCGAGCGGCCCCGCGGCGGCCGAGCCCTCGGGGGCCCCCAGAGCCAGAGCGGAGGACCATAAGGCCCCCGCGGCCAGTGGGGACCCCCAGGACGCACAAGAGGCACGCCCCGCCCCCCAGAAGGACCAGCCGCCGCCTGCGGCAGCGCACCGGCCCCCCCAGAAGGGCCGGACGGCCCCCAAGGCAGCCCCGCCGGATCACGCCGCCGCCCAGGACGACCAGCCGGCCGAGGTCGAGGCACGCCCGAACCGGAGGGCACGCCGGGGCCAAGGGCAGGAGGAGGAGCCACGGGTATTGCACCCACAGCCTCACCACCCACACCAACACCACCGGCGCACCCACCCCGGGCGCGCTCATCAGCCCCCGCCGCGCCAGACGTCTCGTCTTCCCCGCCTTTCCCTTTGACGTGGAAGCTTGCCCTTCCAAATTTAAAGTTGACCCTGCTACAGCCTCGCAGATTTGCGGCTGAAGCGGGGTCAATGGAGAAGGTAATGGTGGCCACATTTCCATTATTCTCCCTGGCCATTATCCTCCAGTGGTCCAAGTGGAGACCACTGTTCTGGCTCCTTAGGAGTCCAAGGATTCTGGCATCCTCATCGCCTGCACTTCCAGGGAAATATCCCACAGCAATGTGCAGGCGAGGAAGGTTGTCCCCTTCCACTGTTTTGAGTCTGGCTCCCTCCCAGGGATAACACGAGGCCACGTGGTTTCTAAGCCACTCGGCCGTCGAGTCATCCCCACAGGTTACGGAGAACCATCCTCTCCGGTGCCTCAGCTCAGTAAAGACCGGCTGGGGCCCGTGACCCTCTAGGTCAACAATGGATTGGAGTATGGACTCCTGAATCTGGGCTATTTCCTCAGGGGAAAGCAGCCTGTGCGGGTAGTCAGCATCTAGGATGCCAATCCTCCGCCCAGCCGCCGCGTCCCTGTAGGAAGTTCCCGTCTGTGAAGAAGGTGGGGCCTCCTGAGGGGAGACCCTTTTCTTCTTGCAATCTCCCTTCTGGCTTTCTGGCGTAACATCCGCAGATGTACGCCTTCTCTTGCCTTGGGAAACCGGCCAGGGCCTTTGGTTCCCAGGCGGCAAGGGTTGTTTGGCCCTGACAACGGCCTCCTCCGGCGTCATACCGTGACGCAGGAGGTAAGCGAAACGCTTTTTGCCGCTGCCGCTCAGACTCCTATGGCCGACTTTCCAGGTATCTTCACCAGCAGATCTCCTCGTTGTAAGAACTTCTTGGAGCTCTGCTGGCGGCCCGTCCGTCCGCCGGCCAGGGGGGTCGCCAGAAGGGGGATAGGCCAGTTGGGCCTCTGTGGGTGGGGCCAGTTGGGCCCCTGGGGGGAAGGCCAGTTGGGCCTCTGGGGGTGGGGCCAGATTGGCCCCTGGTGGGAAGGCCAGTTGGGCCTCTGGGGGGAGGGCCAGTTGGGCCCCTGGGGGTAAGGCCTGAATGGCCTTTGAGGGTGGGGCCAGTTGGGCCCCTGGGTGGAAGGCCTGTTGGGCCTCTGTGCGGGGAAGATACTGATTGAACAGTGAGACCAAAAGGGCCTCTGGTCCATCAGTATCCTCCCATTCTAGAGAGGACTCATGAGGGTCCTCTGGCCCTGGTGCCAAAGTGGCATCCGGAGCCTCCATGACCTCCATGGATTCATCATCGTTGGTGGGTGATGGGGGGCTCTGAAGGAGCTCCTCCTCAGCCTCCAACGGAATATTAAAATAGAAATTTAAATTTTTATTATATCTCTCATCCATTGAGGTTTTTAAAAGGCAGGGCTCAAAACAAGGTCCAAAGCTCACCCTGATTGCCAGAGACCAGCTAAATAAAACCCGGGCGTCGCCACGACCCGGGAGTTCGCTGCTAAAGACTAAGCTCACCCTTAGCCATGCATCCATAGGCGCAGCTGTTCCACCGAGGATTGGTTACGGGAGGGAGAGAGAGAAGAGGGAGTTGGGAAGAAAAGATGGTTGGGAAGTAGGAAAGGGTATGGGAAAAAGGAAGCACAGAAGGCCCGTAAAGCTTCTGCACTCCCCCCGTCTACTCTTAGTTGCCGCGTGCAATGGCCCGCGCCATCCGGTGATCACCACACTCCAAGGAGGTGCGATCGTGCAAGAGATGGTGTGTGCCGCGGACTAAGCCCCCTCACCAAACGACAAGGTGGTAGACGTCGAGGGGGATTTTAGCTTTTTACTAAGCTTGCGAATATAGGGTTCGTATTAGTATAATACTAATACGAACCCTATATTCTATAGGAATTTAGGAGAAGGAATTTACCTTGTCATATTTCTACCTTTTTTTTGGCGAATGCCCAATTCAGAGATATAGTGGTATATTGAGACACAACCTCGCACAGTAATAATTACTGTGCGAGGTTGTGTCTCAATATACCTAAGACTATATCTCTGAATTGGGCATTCGCAAAAAAAAAGTAGAAATATGATAAGGTAAATTCCTGTTTTCTACAGACCCAGACAACGAGGCACGAGGTCCACAAAACTCCATGAAAATTCCAAGGGGAGAAATACAATTTCGCACGTGACAGTCACATAAAGTAAAATGAATGCGATAGAACTGATCATCATTAGGTAAAGTAACGATTTTCTGTTAAAAAGTTGATGTATAAAATTGATCTGATGCAGTTTGGTTAATTATCATCGATAATGAACCTTTGGAATCGCCCAAGAAAAAAAAATTAGCCCCCTTCAAAATTTGAGGGTTTACGTTTCATACCGTAGATTCCAAAAATTTGCAAATTCTTGACACAACGGTTTATTATCTTCTCTGTGCAGATTACCCTTCTGTCTAGATTACTAAATGGTTGATTGATTATTTTTATTTAGAATACGCAAATTTTGTAAGTATATTAAGTACGTATGAGAATAGGTCTTAGGGCCCCCGCGCACTAGCAATTTTCTCTGGGCAACTATTTAGTCGCCTTGAGGAAGTTGAAATAATGCCTTGAATGCAGCTCCGCGCACGGGCAACTGTTTAGTTGCCAGCATGACGATATACGACTACTTTGGACTCGTATGTCGAGTGATCTTGGTTTTCACAGGATTTTCTTGGTCTGTGCAGTTTTTGTTCAGTTATCTGCCACAATGGATGTCGACAAGTTCATCTCGAGTATCGAAAAGCGGCCAGCACTCTATAATACTCGTCTCAAAGAAAAACTCAGTGCTAATAATACTCAGTGATAGGAGACAAAGAAAAAACTGAAAAATGTAAGACGCTATTTTTTTAATAAACTTTTTTATTAAACATTGTGAAGTGCATTCCTGCGATTTGGCTTTAACTAGTTATTAGTGCAGAAGGGGAGAGTTATAATAGACTAATTAGAACAGAGTAATTTGAACAACGTACGTAAACATAATTATTTGAAAAGTCATTACACAAATACGTGCATTCATGCAAAAAGCATATTTAAAACAACACAATTAATAAATTAAATTAAATGTTATCATATTGCCATGGAACACAACCCTGAGGTGAAGTGAAATAATCTGCAAAATCGCCTCTGAGCTTCGTACCATGCTTGTTATTCCTTGTCCTAATATTGTCAAAATCACGCAATGGACATTCATACAACGTGTCTTCGATATGAACGCCATCTCGTTTTCGAACACAGTAATTATGGAGGATGCAGCATGCTTTTATGATACTGTCACAAAATTCTACATTCGTGTTAATTGGCCTATGGAATATTTTCGGCTTTTTCCTCCTTCCTATCTAAATGAGCGCACAAACACACGCACATTCGTCAAAATTCATCGTGAAACTGCTCAGGCCTATATCTGAGCGGGCCCAAGAGGCCACTATTTAGTTGCCAGTGTGCGGTGGTGGGAACTCCCCGGCAACTCCTTGCCGGTGATTAAAATTGCCAGTGCTCGAGGGCCCTTAATGTACTCTCCCTACCGTCTGGGCAAGGGGATACTCACGGGTACAAAAACATTCAACCCATTTTCCTTCGAATACCTCCTGCTCCACCACCCCCTCCTTGCCGTCCCAATCAACCTTCTTCTCCACCTCTTACCCACCACCACCTACCATCTCCGGGTGGTGGGGTGGGGGGTGGGGTTCCCCTGACTGGCGGATTCCGGATTTAATTTCTATAGATAGAATCAGATAGAAGACAGATCTGTCTTCTATCTTTTTCTATCTACCTGTCTAATGGTCTTTGAAATCCACTGGCCACTTTTCCCCCCGCCCTCTCCCCTCCCCACACAAACTCCTCCCACCTGATTGCCGCGCCCTTTTTCGACGCAATTCTATTAAAGAGAGAGAGAGAGATCGAGAGAGAGAAAATGTGAGTGAACAATTGATAGGGGGGGGGGGGGTACAAAACAGTCTACAATATTCTATATGAATCACTTTTTTCTCTCTCTTTGAATCAACACAATTATTACCTATAGAAACGTCGAATCTTTGTATTAGCGAATTGTCGAAGAAAAAGAAGATATTGTATTTGGTCCAAAATTGTTAAAAACTCGTTACTATTTTTTTCCGAATCTATTAAACAGTGCTTGGCAGAACGGTTTATTATCTTCTTTGTACAGATCACTAGATCTAGATCACTAAAAACATTAATTTTTCAAATCCCGTACGGCGGACGGACGGATTTTTTTTTCAATTCGATTATTGAATCTACGTATCTTGAAACGTAAACCACCAAATTGAGGGGGGGGGGGAGGGTTAAACAAATTTTTTTCTTTGGTCTTTTCCAATGGTTCATTATCGAAAATAATAAACCACAATTGAATGAAATAAAAATCCGTCCGTCCGTCCGCAGCATTTCCCAGTTAGCGTTCAGCAAAAATTACGAAATTTGGTTCACTGGTTTGGACGTGTCTCACGATGATCCTCGAAGCTTTTCATAACCCTAGGGCAGTGGGAAGGGGTCCAATAGGAATTTTGAACTTCTAGTTCAAGTTTGAACAAAGTTTTTTTTTTCTAGTTCCCGATGAGAGACTTGATTGTTTTAAATACCTACAGGTCAGAACTGGATGACAATGCAATATTTACTCGGTTTAAATTCTTGTCTGTAAAATTGTTTAAACTATTCTTATTTGTCTAAACAAATTAAATTTCCTTGAATCTAAGCTAGAATCTTGAAATTTTAAACGAGGCAACATTCACTCGGTTTCTTTTCTGTAAAACTGTTTAAAACCTAACTTTGTTTAAAACCTAACTGTGTAAAACCTACTTGTTTAATTAAATTTGGATGATGATCTAGAGTTTCATATATCATTTCGTGAATTAGATTAGGGTGATCTGCTCAAAGAAGATAATAAACCTTTGTATTAAGAATTTGCCGAATTTTTAGCATTGGAAACATAAATGAAATCACAACACTGATGTGAATAAAATCATTACCTCGCATGAGGAAGTGACGTCAATTAGAGTCGTGTATTACGTTTCTAAACCGAGTGACCTCAACGTTGAAAGCAATATAAATACACTGTCAATCAAAATCACCGAACGGACTCCTGCCTGCCCCAGTCAGGACGGTTAAGGGTTTTTTTCTTCGTTTTTTGTGTGTTTCTAGTTTGGTGTCGTTGTGAAGACGTGGCGGAAGGACTTCTGGTATGGTAATAAATATATAATAGAAGACCAGAGTTACGAAATTATAGAACTCCGCGGTAAGTTGGTTAGCAGGGCATCGAATGAAATTATTCCCTGACGGTGGCTAGTGACCACATCGCGTATACCGACTTGCAAACCAGGTCTTTGGTCTTCCCTGTTACTCCACTGCAGCCTTGCGGCCGTCTCGAGGGTCACAATCATCTTGAGGCTGAAGAGGTTGAGGAACTCGAAATTACTGGTTGTCCCTCCGGCGACTCAACGGGAATCCGCGTCAAGTCAGTCTCTAGTCGTACGTTGACTTCCATTTTCTTGTTTGAGTTAAATTATTGTTAGAATTCTTCTTTGTTCCATAGCAACGTAGGATTGTCAGTACCCAACCGTGTTCAGTGGTAGTTGGAACTGTTCTCAGAGACTCTTCTCAATTGCAGGCACTCACCGTCTAATTGTAGGGATAACCGTCCGAATAGCTCGAGTTTGGCGTGAGAAAACTCACGGTTTCTGATATTTCGCAGAAACAAATTGTAATGAGTTCACAACCTTATCAAGGACGAATTTAGGCCTCCGTGTAAATACCACAAATCCCCTTATTTCTTATCCATGGTTTTTAATAGAAAATGTGATAAGTGCGCGAAATAATTGTCTAATGGGGATGTCGAAACGAGGGAGTTCACGATAGGTATTGTAAATAAGTAAAAGCAATAGATTTTACAAACGATTCTTCATATTATTTTCAAAAAAAAAAAAAACTTCCTCTATACATTTTTCGGAAAACTCAATAATAATTTATCAATAACAATTATTTTTTAATTAATCACTATCTTTATCGTTTTTTCGATGTTACCAGAAGGTTCTAAATGGCTGTACCCCATCAACTATCGACGATAGACAAAATCAAATTATACCAACTGGAGATTGAGGAACTGGGGACTGGGTTGCCTTATAACACACGCATTTCATGAGTTTAGCCACTTCAATCCAATATCCCGGTCAGGATGACATATTCTGAATATTAATAAATGGTGACTAAATTTCAAAGACGATTAAATATTTACATGTGTTGACCTTTAGACGAGAGTCGTGGGAATATGCACCAATTTTTAGTTTACTTCGTGTGAGTCAGATTAAATTGGAGTAGCCCTTTTAGTAGTAAAATGTTCCTGGTCAAATTTCATTAAATGATCATTTGAGCGATTTGTAGATAATTTTCTCAGCTCTGGATTGGAAAACCCAAATATTGTCAATCTTTCAATGTTTAAAATGACCGAAGACAAAGGACCTGTAGTCAAATAAACAAGTTAAGAAAAATAAGGTTGTAAGCAAGTTTCTTTATACACATAGGATACATGTATCCTTGTGTTAGAGTTTCCAGCGTGGTAAAAACCAGAGTAAAATTTTGGAGTCTACGTTAATTTCCTAACTAAAATAAGTGGTTTTTAGAGTCTGGAGTGAAGCAGCGAATCAGTTAGTGCAGGTCCGAAGCTCTCGGTGGATCCTTGAAGCGACCGAATTCTCTTTGTGCCTTCAAGATCTCATTAGGAGAAGAAAACGGCAAAAAAGGTTCAAGGCCCACACCTCGTGATCTCGTGAATAATTCGGTGTAGAAGAGCGATTGAGAAATGTGTAATAATAATATGATCTTCTTTTTCTGACGTTTCAACGTGCACCAACTAATTCTATGTACCGTGGACCGACGACCTCGTGATCTTCTTAAGATTGGAGCAGATATAAGAAAATATTCATTATGTTTTCGAGGTTATTGCTGAGAAAGAGAGAAAAAAAGACCTTCTGACAAGAAAATTAAATAATAAGGTATTTACAGAAATATGTTGCTTTTGGTGTAAATTTTGGGCGCATTGCAAAAAGTACCTGAGCTTTGCCGAGGAGTGTTCATACGCCTATAAATTAATATCGTTGAGTTCTCAATCATAAATTCCTCGTTACCATTTAATAGGTGTTCACACTTATCAAGAATACGAGGAATACATTTAGGTAGGGAGATATGTTTGAATTTAGCTGAAATAGGAAGCTGTTTAGGTGAATAGTGTTTAGCTAAATAGTGAATAGCTTTAGTGAATAGCTGTTTAGGTAAAAAGTGATTAGGTACACCCTGAAATTTTTTTCGTCAGTAAGAGATGAGAATAAATGGAGAAGAAAGTACCAAATGGTTTGTCAAACTTAAAAGTTTGTTCCAAAGTCTCGCAAAACAGTCGCTATAACACTTGGTAGCGTGAATAAGGATCCACAGAGCACATGACCTAGGCGACAGCGCAGCACAAAATTGAGCTCGGAGATAGGATGGAGCCAAGCCATATCACGCAGTACTTTGTATACCATCAGACACAACCTATATTTATAATAAGAAAAAAGATTGAGGCCTATAAAGTTGGTATTGAAAGTATCGAGGTGGTCACGCGTCCTGAGTCCGAAGGCATAACGCACACAGCAGTTATATGCGACCTCAAAACAACGGGCCGGAATGCTAGAAAGAGAGGCACTGAAGACGGAATCACAATACAAGAAAATGGGCATTATTAGTGCCACAACAAGACCAGCCCCGAGTGCTGAGGGAGTAAACCTACCAAGCCTTCTCAATGTAGAGAGAGCCCCATACACCTTCCTGGAGACGTGCAGCGCATGGCCACCGGGGCGCATGAATTGACCACCGTCGCAGAAAAAGGAACCTTTTCGGAAAAAGGTATTCTCGAATAAACTATAAAAAATAAAAAATACTCTGGGTCTTCTTCTGGGTCTTTTTAATAAACAATAAACAATACTCTGGGTCTCCAGACAAATACCATTAGCCCAATCGCCGATCAGACCAAGATCATGTCCTCTCTCCATGTCCTCAAATAAACCTGGAAATCATCGGCAAATAAGTGGTGCATGCCTGATTGCAATTGGGATATCACGCAAATTTTTGAATGAACCCCAGCCATAAGACATATCCATGTCAATAACCTTGACAACTGATATACCAAATAGTACGCCCTTTCCTAGTTACGAAATTGCTTACCCGGGTGGCGCTGCAACGGACACGCACGTTCTCGTCGAAATAGAACGTTTCAGAGATTTTACCATAGCCTATGAACCGATTTTGACGGGAGTTGTTCCACTATGAAGAGCAAGTTCCAGTGATGGTTATAACCATCACTGGAACTTGCTCTTCATAGTGGAACAACTCCCGTCAAAATCGGTTCAGTTGTTTGGCCGTCTATAGAGGACATAGATACATACTTTCAATTTTATAGATATCGGTAAAAACCACAGTTTTCATGAAGATGAGATCCTCTTCGTGAGGGGACTATTTTAATTTGGCGACGAGAGCGCATCTGAGACCACCAACGTACAACAACAAATGAACTATTGATAATGTTCAAGAGGTGTTCTAAGAGGTTATTTCTTATAATATTACTTCATTCTTATTATTTCAACATAATTCATTGAAAATCTGAATGTAGTTCCAACCATATTTTACTGACAAAATGGGCCTCTACTCCTTGGATTACACGCCAGCATCGAAAGTCGGTTCTCTGATCAATTCAGGAGTTGGGTTTAGGTTGTAGGAGCCTGTCTCAGCGATCTGTCACTGTTCGGCGTGGGTGTGCGGCGTGATGAATGGCTCCTAATAAATATTCGACTTCACTCGAAATGCCGAAGGCTGACTTGCGTTTTACGAATTGCGAGAGGGAGTCCGGTTGGGAATTACACAAACTCCATCAACTGCCTCGCAAACCCGAAATCAGTTTGGAGCAGCAAATTGTATCAGTTGGACCACATGAAAAATCACTTTATTTCGAAGAATGTCATCATTTTATTTGGGTTGAAATCAAATTACCACTGCACCATCATATCACTCATATCACTCTCGCAGTCGAGATATCACACCGAGAATTCGAGGTAAATTTGTGAATTGATAGTCGGAGGGTCGCCTGAATTCGATCTAGTCAGTGATTGCGATTAATCTGTTCACTAGTATAGGTACCATAATTTACTCGTACATGGGTACCCAATTCAATCCACTCTTCGCCTACCGACGAATATTCGAAAATACGCTCCTGTTGACCTTAGAAAATACTAACAGTCCAAATCAGTGTTATTTTTCATTAGATAAAAAAAAAATTATACCCACCATTCGAATTTCAGTTTCTGATTTTTTTCGTTTCTATTTTCGTTTCTACTCTGCAGCCCTTCCTATTCACTGAGGGCTATTGAGAGTTTTGTGGGTCGGTACCCGCACGCCGAATTTCAACTGTACCTATTTGATTTTCATAAATTCGATTTTTGGATTCTTCGTCTCTTGAAAACTGGAGCACTTTGAAGGTGAAGAAACTTGGTTGTCACTTGAGATGCTCTTCACGGTTCATCTGCTCTAATCTCATAAAGGGATGAGAAATCGCAATTCTGACTTCACCATCGTCCTCAACGTTGAAAAATCTATTTATAAAAGGGCGAAGTATCACATGAACAATAACGAAGAATAATCAATTTAGATACCGATTCAGGTTCAATGCACTTCATTCGAGTCAACATAATCAATGCAGTGAATCTATTCCAACTTTAGAACACTCTACTATTATTACCAGAATACTGTAGAGATAGGAAGACAAAGGAATCCAAGTCATGCAGCATGGCTGTAAGAGTGAGTTTTCGAAAAAATAAATTGTTTTATGTAAAATGTCTCTATTTTACTGGTTTTATAACATTTTTTTTTCGACTAACATCTAAGTTAATAAACTCACTTTTACAGCCATGCTGCATGACTTGGATTCCTTTGTCTTCCTATCTCTACAGTATTCTGGTAATAATAGTAGAGTGTTCTAAAGTTGGGATAGATTCACCGCATTGATTATGTTGACTCGAATGAGGTGTATTGAACCTGAATCGGTATCTAAATTGATTATTCTTCGTTATTGGTCATGTCATACTTCGCCCTTCTCCCGGAAGATGAGCGAAGATCGACGGTTTTGTCGTGTCTTCATTTCGTTTTCGTTGACCCACTTCCGAGAGAACACAACGGATTCGGGATTTCTTAACGATCTGGTTTCGGAGCGTCAAAACGGTCTGAAAACCTCCGAAGAAAAAAAATTCTTAGAAGCCCCATTACCGGCGTCTTGGAGTTTGTGATGCAAGAAGGCCGAAGAAAATCGTTGGGTAGCGACTAATCACAACGAGGACTTCCTCGATCCGAAAAGAATTAAGCGGCTCCTGATCCCGGCTCTTCACTCCATTCCCTCAAACACTCTTTCATGGCGAGGTGTTTTGAAGCGTAAATGAGTTGATTAGTTGATTGTATGGAGACTACCTACTAGCGGTGTTGAACTATCGATAGGACTGTCGATACTATCGTTAGTTTCTGACGATCGAAAACTATCGATTGTCAGCGGACTATCGTAATTACTATCGGAATCAACTGAAAATCCACATGTTCCTAGAAAAAACACGTACTTAATGCAGACTAGCTGTCGGGCCCGTCGCTGACGGGCAGAACTCGGGATGGGTCCATCTGCCACTCTTACCTGTCGCTCTGTAAACAGATTATACCTCTTACATGTCCTTTTACAAACCCTTATAATCTTCATCTGTCTCACGGGATGGAAGAATTCAAGATTTTTATATTTCGGCTTCCCTATAAACCCTCACTCCTATGCATCTATTTTCCTCAACATTTCCTCTATGAAAATCAGTTTGGTTGGGTTCGATGATAATATATTATAATAATGATAATTATATTATAAACTTGTATTATGAAGTTTCGAGGTTTTGGGCGTAGAAAATGGTAAGAACATTGCATTTACGAGTATGTAGAAGGGAGAACCAAATTGGAATTGTTGCCTGGTTTTGTAAAATGTGAAATGAGTGGTCTGGTTGCTTGTGGTTGATGTGAAATGCTTGAGACAATTTTTACATCTTCTTTTCCTTTTCCGTGCTTTTACTGTTGCGGTACCCTTGACCAGCTGGGGAAATATTCACCTTTTATGGTAACACCTTAGTACCATTGACCCCGAGACAGCAAGTCTTACTAATACACTTAATGTTAGTACTTACAGTTAGATCCGTGTGGGTCACCTGCTTGTTAACAGCTGTAAGTACCGATTTTCTGCGTTATACTTTTCCTTTGTCTGAACGGTATAATATTGTACTTCCCAATTCTACTAAACTAAGCGTTGTTATTGTTATTAAGTGTATAATTGGTGACCACATAGTGAGTAGTTTGATAGCATTTCTTCACTATAACGAAGTGTTTTCGTAGTTTTGGTTTATTATCTTCGATAATGAAACATTGGAATCGATGAAGAATTTTTTTAAAACCCATACCCTTCAACTTATCATAACCAAAGGTCTATAACAAGGGGTTCAAAATGAACTTCGAAATTTTCAAAACGTCATTTAGTATTGGGGAACAGCTGATTCAAACAATACATTATTTAGTGATATCTAGTTTCTGGTTCTGAGATTCTTTTCGTGTCTTATTTTGAGTATTAAATACTTGTATACGCAAATAATAGAGTTTTTACTTGTATACGCAACAAATCCACCATATACCTATCAACCAACAAATTTTGTTATATGGTTGATTTATTGCGTATACAAGTACAAACCTCTGAATTACATATAACATATTATGGACCATCAATGACCTAGTTACCTTCTAGTCGCCCGTTCAATCTTCAAACAGTAATTTCCCTTATTACTCCAGTTGTTTCGTATAGTTGGGACTCCCAAGTATACTATGCACAGAACAGTGATCAAGACATAAGGACAATCTGTACAAAAGATAATTTATCCATTGTCGAAAAATTTGCAGGGTTCTTTCTTTCTGGCTTGAGGTGCATGAAAGGCCGTCGATTACGAAAAATAATAAAATAAGCCCGAGGGTAAGTGGGTACCACCTACTTGAAGTTAGCAGTGAAGGCTCGTCATTGTTTGTCGTTTTAAGAACCACCATTGGCCCTCAGTAATTATCATGTTCAACTCTTACAACCTCTCATCAGAGAAGATGATTTTGAACACATTCACCGCATACCCGTTCATTAGCAACACGCGCACGCACCTGTCAAAACCTTCACCTACTAAAGAACACAAGAGTTGGCTTCTCTCCCAGAAGTATTGGTTTTCAAAGGTACAAAAGGTTCTCACAGTATAGTAATACAATAGTAGGTGTCGACTTCCTTCTTACTTCGATGGAAACAGTAGTTAAATAGTTGACAAAAATAATAGTTAACAAAAGATTTTTACAACATCGATATCTCCACCGCCATTTGGTTATTGTAAAACTCATCATGGCGGCAATTGAACCAATTCAAATGAGTGCTGCGACATCAACAACATGTTTTGGGGATCGATGTTTTTATCGTAACATCGGCCAAATATTTTGTGAGCAAAATCATTTTGATAGTGTAGCAACAGTACCCCCTCCCATCGAAATACCCAACGAACCCTTGATAACCCTTCACGATTCAACTTAGAAATTCCCCTTAACAAAAGGGGAAACGAATTTGAAGATAACATTTGAGTTGATAATTGCTCTTCTTGACGGTCCATTCGATCTCGATCAAACACCTCGATTCGATATGAAGTTGACTTCATTCGTTTATCTCGATGTTTTTGAGTTGACAATTGCTCATCTTGAAGGTCCATTCGATCTCAATCAAACACCTCGATTCGATATGAAGTCGACTTCATTCGTTTATCGCGATGTATTTGAGTCGATACTCGTAATTGCTCTTCATGAAGGTCCATTCGATCTCAATCAAACACCTAAATTCGATATGAAGTGGACTTCATTCGTTTATCTCGATGTATTTGAGTTGATAATTGCTCATCTTGAAGGTCCATTCGATCTCGATCAAACACCTCGATTCGATATGAAGTCGACTTCATTCGTTTATCTCGATGTATTTGAGTTGACAATTGCTCATCTTGAAGGTCCATTCGATCTCGATCAAACACCTCGATTCGATATGAAGTCGACTTCATCTAGGAACGCGGTAGCGTTCCGCCCCGCCAAGCAAAGAAGTTGAGAAAACGAACGGTGCCGAGTGTATATTTACCGGACGTCACGAAACGCGTTTTCGAGGTATCCATATCTCGGCTCCTATTTGACCGATCAACTTGAAAATTAGTGTGGGTCTTCTTTGAATGTATATTAGAAAGCCCTGAAAGTTTCAAATCGACATGTCTAAAGGGAGCCGAGCTACATAACTTCAAAAACCCGGTTTTTCGGCCTTAGATTGTTCTCTTGCTCATCTTGAAGGTCCATTCGATCTCGATCAAACACCTCGATTCGATATGAAGTCGACTTCATTCGTTTATCTCGATGTATTTGAGTTGATATCTGCTCTTCTTGAAGGTCCATTCGATCTCAATCAAACACCTCGATTCGATATGAAGTCGACTTCTTTCGTTTATCTTGATGTATTTTAGTTGATAATTGCTCATCTTGAGGTCCATTCGATCTTGAGCAAACACCTCGATTCGATATGAAGTCGACTTCATTCGTTTATCTCGATGTATTTGAGTTGATAATTGCTCATCTTGAAGATCCATTCGATCTCGATCAAACACCTCGATTCGATATGAAGTTGACTTCATTCGTTTATCTCGATGTATTTGAGTTGACCATTGCTCTTCATGAAGGTCCGTTCGATCTCAACCAAACACCTCGATTCGATATGAAGTCGACTTCATTCGTTTATCTCGATGTATTTGAGTTGATAATTGCTCTTCTTGAAGGTCCATTCGATCTCAATCAAACACCTCGATTCGATATGAAGTCGACTTCATTCGTTTATCTCGATGTATTTGAGTTGATAATTGCTCATCTTGAAGGTCCATTCGACCTCGATCAAACACCTCGAGTCGATATGAAGTTGACTTCATTCGTTTATCCCGATGTATTTGAGTTGATAACTGCTCTTCTTGAAGGTCCATTCGATCTCAATCAAACACCTCGATTCGATATGAAGTCGACTTCATTCGTTTATGTCAAATATATCGAGGTACCTAATGAAAAAGGTACCTATTAAAATTTGGAATCACTTTACAATCTTCAAATAAAAACTCTCATTACTCGGTCGGGAATGTCATAAATAGAGGATCTCGATCGTATTTTGCCTACTTACATGGCCAGCCAATCGTTTTGAGGAAAAATACGCAGCATGACTTAAAGACCATAAATTTCAAATCAAACCGAAGACCTCAATTGTACACACTCGGTAAATGCTTTCAATCGCATAAATGAAAGCATTTACCGAGTGTATATGTCAATATTGAATATTTTATGCGAAATGAAATGCACAATTTTATCCAAAATAAAATGTGTGTTACTGGAAACAGAAAGACGTGTAACGGACAGATCACTGGGTATTTCTTCGAAATTCGGCGAGGGAGAAATATACATTTGTATACAAAACCGCCCTCTAGTGATGAGTATAGGAATATGTCTAACTCTGCTGGTCATAGGTCCGAACTACTTAAGGTACGTGTAGTAATAAGCTATGGTTAGGTGATTAGTTGCAGATAATAATATTTAATATATAAGAATAGACCTATATAATACATCTTGTTACATAAATACCAAGATAATAAATAATTCTTAAATCGTCTTACAGTGGCCTGCGACATAGATAAGGTATATTCTGCACAGGAGACTTAATAAGGACACGTGATTGCCAGAATATTATAAACATTGTTTCCAGTAGGTTCAACATAAATTTCGTTCGTCTCAAGAGCAAAATTGGTGTGGGCAATATTTAGTGTAAAATTTAGTATTTAATACTAAATAGAAATGTTTATCACACTATCGTTAATGTTTCAAACCTATAAACTCCGTTTTTGTATTTATGGCAAAATAATATGGATTCTGTTGAGCTGCTGAACGCATCTCAGAAGTGAGGGAACTCCTTAGAAGCCTCTTCTAACGTCTGTTCTACTGAAGAAATGTTCGTTACATACGAGCTGAGTACTACTTCAGGGTACATCAAAATCCACTGGGTCACCATTAGGAACGAGGCAGGGCGAAGAACTAATAAATTTGTCAAAAAACCCCTCATTCAGCAGGTTTATACGTAGTCAACCCATTTCTTCTCTGACAAACATTGACATAAAAGTCAAGTCCTACCGGTCTCCAGTTTTATGAGGGTTTATACGACCTGTTTTATTCTTTATAGTTTCTTTTCAACTTTTGAAGTTCCCCTTAGACAAAGGAAGGTTCTGTGCGGCTCGAGTTATTTCCCTCGTCAGCTTTTCACGTTTTAAACGTAAACGAAAGGGCTATTATTTGGAGAGTCAGCTGTCAACGTTTTAGGGCTTTCGCTCGAGATACCTTTAAGATAACGCAGCAGAAACAGCCTTCTGTACGGTAATTCATTACCACAACATTTGTTTTTATACAGTAGAGATGCCTCATCGAAAATGAGGCCCGAACTAATCAAAACGGTTGTTTCAACGTCACACAGTAGTGGAAAGCGTTCAAAAACCCCCAAAATGAAAGTTCAAATTTCTCGATCAGAATTTCTTTCACAACTAGTCCTCTACATCATCTCGTACCAATCCAAAAACTTTACGAAGAATTCTTAGCAAAGGAAACTTACCAGATTCATATTCCAGTGCATTCAGTGCATTATAAACTGTCCCCTCTCACTCCACAAGTTCAATAATTTTGATGGTATCAGCTAACTTGATGTCCTCGTACACAAAAGTAAGCGTGTGTTCGACTGGTGAGTAATGACTCAGTTGGATTGTATCGTCACTGTAGTTCTAACATAGCATATAGAATCTATATTATAGATATGCTATGTAGATGTACTAGTAGATCCAAAAGTAGATCTAGAGATCAGCAGAGTGTAAAAACTGATTCACCTAATCCGTTGAGCTGTTTATACGTACAGGAAAACCTGTCTGACGCGGAAATGGTAAGATCAGGGTCCTAATCTTTCCATTTCCTCGTTAGACAGGTTTTCCCTATTAGACTTACAAATGAACAGGTTTTCTGAAGGACCAGAAATATTTTCCACATTAGGCAGATTTTCCACTTTACGCGGAGTCCACATTAGACAGGTTTTACTAATGTGAAATATATTTCTTGTTTGGAGTAATCTTTTTTAAAAATTCCAATTTGATGAATCAATTCACAGCAATTTTCAATTTCAACGCAACAGGGACGTAAGCAACCAAAATAAACTATTTAGAAGACCTGTTTTTGGATGTCATTGTTCATTGTTCTATTTACATGTTTTTAAACAAAAATGACCATTTTCCATCACTGTGCATCGTACCAAGACGTGAATGGCATGACAATTAAATGAAGTACAACTTCGTACCTTTGCGGTGAGAGGAGGATGGTGGAGTGTGGTGGGTGGACAGTGGAGGGAGAAGGTGGTGACCCCTTAATACTTTCGATACTTCATGGTGACCCCTTAATACTTTCGATACTTCCAACTCCCCTTCAACCCCACCCCCTCTCACCCTTCCCACCCGTCACCTCAAACCTCGTCATGGGCTAGAGATCGCGGTACCCTCTTAAAATGCTTTGTCCTCCCGCCACCCCTCCCCCCTCCGCTCCTTCCAACCACCCCCACCCTCCTCCTCGGTCCTCGCCACTCCTCCTCCCTCCAACCTCTTCCTCATCACTCCGCCCTTCCTCCTCCCTTCACCCTCCTCCCTCCTCCCACCACCACTGGGAACATCTACAGGTTTGTTCCAAGCGAGGTGAACTCAGCTCAGTTCATGAACACCCACCCCCACTCCTCTTTGAACTCAATGGAACCTGAACCGAGTTTCTTGAACCGAGTTCATGAACTCACGCGAACTTGGAACAAACCTTACGATTACACAAAAAGCTCCGGCTTCCTCCGAGGTGTTGAAGGTCACTTTTCAAACTAGACGTGTTAAAGTGAAGATTAGAACGAAAATCATCTGCCAATCCGACCATAACCTCGCAAACAAAAGAAGCGGATGTTTTTTTGCACTACGTATGTAATAATGAAAGCGTACAAGTGGTTTCAGTAATTTGGGTGCCAGTTGAGGTGTTTTTATTTAACAAACATTCGAAAAACCAGTCAGAAATAATCGATAATCGCCTCAAATGCCGTAAATCGGTAGGAAAAACTGTTATTTGATGGATACTTCACACCCATCGATCTAATTGAACATCAATCGATGTCCTACCAGAAAAATGGGGTTGCGCGAATGTTTTGCAGTGAACAAAAGGGGTGTTCTCACTAGTACCTAAACTTTGAAGCTGATTTCTGAAAAATCAATAAATTATTTATAGTTGAGGAGTTTTGTAGAGACCATAGAGATACCGCTTCAATTCATAGCAAATACACAATATGTATTATAAGAAGATCGCAAATAAAACGGGTATTTTTTTCTCTTTCATTTGGCATTAGCCAGTAGCCATAGTCATGAAGTAATTACATTTTGCTACTTCACATTACAAAATTTGTAATAAATTTATTTAATAAAGGTGAAAAAATAATGATGTTGACTAAAGGTCAAACTAAATCACACACACTCATTATGGAAAAAATAATAAAACTAAAGTTTGATTCTTACTTCTTGGATAAATAAACCAATTCCTTTTAACACAGTGAAAATCCGTGAATGCACCATTTCGGGAAAGGTCAGTGGATTGCCTAAATGTACGTATCCAGCATTCGTCGTTTCAACGCGAAGAAAATATTATCTCCTTGAGTCCAAACCCCTAACGTTTAGAAGTTGGATTGTAAACGTTTAGTGAAAAGATAAAAGAGGAGAATGGTGAATGAACAGACAATAATTGTTATAATTA
Organism: Stenodema calcarata; assembly: GCA_963920205.1. Lineage (NCBI taxonomy): Eukaryota > Metazoa > Arthropoda > Insecta > Hemiptera > Miridae > Stenodema > Stenodema calcarata. Next base: position 42,903,665 of record OY986049.1, on the reverse strand, counting down.
TTATTTTCAACAATACTGTTCAAAAACTGTAGTGTTTACACGGAAATCACACGTGAGAGAAAACCTCACGCGCGAGTACCTACTGCTGTGGCCAACGAGTACTCGAGGGTTAAAATCGCTTGCAGTACGGATGAAGTGAAATGTTTCATGTGTTTTGAATCGATTCGGGACCAAAAATGTGATAAGTAGTTTGGACTGTGAACAAATTTCGGACTTGCAAAATTCAGTGATCATGTCAGTGGAGTTTAGTGGTCGAGTATCAGTTTAGTATCACAACGTACGCTGCGTGCACGGAAAACTTGAAAAATGACCCAAAAACTAGCGTGTCAAGAAAGACATTTTCATGTCAAAGTTCGAGACTCTCACGAGGGTCTCTCCGTTTGTTTTTGCTTGTGTTTTAAACACTGTTTAAAGCAGCTGTTTGAAACATTTGTTTTAAACATTGCTAACCCAGTTGCACACTAATAAAACCAACTTTTGTTATGGGGAAATCTTTGTATCTATGAAGGTCCAACCGAATTAGGGTTCTACGTACACGGCGGGCGGACGGATTTTTAAATTTGATTCGCCAATTTGGTCTGCCTTGAAACGAAAACTAACGAATTCCAATGAAGAGTTAAAAATTGATCAATTACATAGTAGGATAGAAGTCGTAAGTCACCATCATTGAATGGGCGTTTCACGTTTGATGTGAACATACATAAAAATTGATCAATTACCTGATAGGAATAGAAGTCGTAAGTCACCATCATTGAATGGGCGTTTCACGTTTGATGTGAACATACTCGTAGGTAGACTTCAGAGCAATTCAAACTCATCATTTCTCGCAAGCCGTTCACGTTGCCGTAACTCGAGCCTGTACAGCAAATCACCGTGTCATGAAAAAAACGTTCCCAGCGAGTAATCTAACCTTCGGAGTTATCCCCGTGTTACGATTTGATATTTCTTCTTCCGCCTTCTACAGTTCTAATACGCCAGTTTATGAGGAGCTTCTTCCAGTACAGTTATGGGACTTGGTTCAGGCGTGTTGCGGGACTTGGTCGGTCGATTTGTGTGGCCAAGGATGCGTGAGCAAGAACAGACGTCGCTCACGCGGTACAATTCTCCATCTCATCTGGATATTAGTTGCCGCTCGGTGAATAATCTACAAAATCGAATCATTTGAGCTCATTAGCGTGCATCGTAGGGACAATGTTTCAACCTTCACCATGACCCACATTTTCAAGTCATTTAAATTCGAACAGCTCCGTTTGGTTGGCTTCTGGGAAACTGTGAAGAAGATGTTAGACATCCCGAGGTGCCAATAAAACCGTGAAGTATGTCCAGTTATAAATCAAGTGCAGAATCGGATGGATTACCTACTGTTCTGAAGAACTGTACCTCACTACTGAACCTCATATACTCGCCAGATTTTCCCCAGTCTAGCTCTAACTGCGTACTAGTTGCACAGTTTGCAGATGACAAGGCAATTCTCAGCAAAGACACAAACCGACTTGCAACAGGTGCTCCATCAGATCGACAATTGGTGCCAAAAATGGAGAATCAAAGTGAACCCCACTAAGTCCAGAGTAGTTAGGTTCACTCTAATAAGTAAAAAGTGGAGGATGTAAACATTACATTTGGAGGAGAAGTAATTCCAGTCGAAAACTCAGTCAAATATCTAGGTTTGGAGCTGGACTCAAAACGGACATGGAACTTCAACATATCCTCACTAATTAAACGGATTCGCAGCAGAATCACGTTTCTGAAGCAACTGATCGGAAATGAATTTTCACCGAGTCTTCAGTCGAAACGGCTTGTTTACCAAACCATGATTCGATCAATGTGGACGTATGCCTGTGGACACTCGGGATCAGCATCAAATACCCAAGTCCAAAGGATCCAAGTCCAACAGAACAGCTGCCTTCGAATGATGACGAGCTCACCTTGGTTCATTAGAAACCAATCCCTCCACAGCGACCTGAGTATACCTACTGGGAGTCCAGGAAACAATCACTCAGAGAAAAAACGATTAAAAGAGATAAATCAACGATTGAAATTAACAATCCGATGTTGGCTGGCCTATATCAACGATTTACCACTCGGCCATCTTGCCAGTTTTGTGAGGGGATCCGTTTATCTATTCTATTTCATTCTCGACACCTTTATTACTTTATCTAGAGATGAGCAGGGGATTGATTGGGGCGTTTCGGTTGGTGTTGGACGAAATGTGATTGGATGGACGAAATTATTGATGAAGATGAAGACTTCTCAATTCGTCGATCCCGATGAAATCGATTTTAGGACGAGTTACCGATCTGCTTCATTCTTTTTACGTGTAGTTGAACCGTTCGTTTGTTTTCCGCACTATTTCCACTACCTTCGGTTTCTCATTCGCCTCAAATTTCGACTCCCTCTTCCGCTTTTGCGACGATGCTGCCATCGAGGCTATCAATCCTCTACCACGAACTTTCAAAACTGAAACAATTAACATTAAACAATAAACCGAAAGTGAAAAACTCGGTATAGCGTTATCACTCTTTATCACACCCAACCCCATCATTTCGGTGAGCGTACATGAATACTAATCAATATTAAAACTCAAATCGATTTTTTATTAAAACAACGTTTTATTAATCGTTGATTAGACTGGTGAAACTCATTTCCCCTAATCAATGGTTTCAAATCTCTGGTTTGATAAATCAATGGTTAAGAGTGTTTGGTGAAACTGTGCGAGTAAAGGACTACATACACGAAGAAGGAACGGTCCTTCCGACCATGGCGTCTCCCCCGTACGCTTGCCCAACACTGTGAAAAAATCCATTGCTGCCAACTACCTAACTGCTGCAAACTGTGAAATCTATTTCAAATGTCCAAAGTCCCTGCAGATTCGTTAGAGAATTCCATTCTTGAAATAGTTTCCCGACAAACGCTCGAAGAAACTTATTATTATGTAACTAAATCCAGCAACAAGGGACACGTTGCATGTAAGAAACCGGTTGAAAAAGCCGAGTCACCAGCGCGAGCTGCCACCGACGTTTTTCCAGTTGGAGCCTTTGCCAATTGGTTCGTGACTAAATCAACGGAATTGTTAATCCGAGTCAAATCTGGTTTCATTCAAGACTGAAGAGGAGCCACTTGAAAGAGTCCAATGAGTGGGCGTACTTAAGGGAGACTCGCTTTGGTGGTGAATTAATTAATTAAAACTTGAGTAAATCCACAATATCGAGTAGGTATTCCTGAAGTAGGTATTCGAAAAAACGTCAGTTTATTCACGATATTGGTTATTCGTACTGATGATGAAATCATGAAATCTAGACTGCAATATATGACGCTAAATGTCTAGATGGTGGTGGGTAAATTTTGAGAGGTTAGACCACAATTTAAACATTTTTACTGAATTAATACCGAATGATTAATGATTTCTGGACAATATGACGCTTTCAATGTTACGAAAGATCGTCAGAATTCATCCAATCATATTCGGCACAGTAATTCCATCAACTCCAAATTCAAACTAACACGAGTTTCTGGATTGAAAGGGTTCGTCCTGGAAGGGATTGTCACTTGGACATACCGCAGTATCACACCAATCGTTAAACGAAACTGTGGAGTATGATGCACTCATCATTTCAGAAACCTCGTCATTATCATGTTCCCTATTATTAGCCGTCTACTTGTTAGGCAGCTATATGCAGCTATAGGAGAAAATATTATTTTCTCTGTTCCTTTACATGTTGTACCAAAATACCGTTTGGTTTGTACGCGCATTATGGCCAACTACTAACACTAGTACTACTTGATGGGAGCACCGGACTACATACCGTTGAATTGTTCTGACGGATAAATTGTCGTGGCTTTTCCGTGGTACTTGGAAGATCACCGATGATTCCTCGGTGATCTTGATGTCGGTCAAGGTTTTTACAACAAAATATCCGTTGGTCGTCGTTATTGACATCTAACTGCACGGAACTTGGTTGTGACTTTGGAAGAAATGCACAAATGGAAAACGAACCGGAACGGAAAATGAAGAAGGAAAATGTAAAGAAATTGAAGATCACATTGAGGGGCGCGTGAGAACCGGAGCGCCGGCTTCCCCGCTTTGTCGGTCGACGAAAAAAAAAAAAAAAAAAAACTGATTGATCGGCATCTGGTCGTCATTCGTAGGTTTTCTTCTTCTTCCCTTTCAATTTAACCTGCAGCGAGGTTGAGAAAATTGAATACAATGTCACCGAGCACAGAAATCAAAGCGCATCAGTACGGAACGGGAAGCCCAGGAGCGTAGCGTGGCTCTGGACATGAGGGTACCGCACTAAATCCCCCCCCCCCCCGTCATAAATCTCTCACCCTAAAAATGAAAAAAGAGACTTTAATGTAATCTATGGAATCAGATATAATGCAATCTAGAATTGCTCAAGCTATAGCTATAGATAGCACTTATAAGATCATTTTGGATGTCAGGAGAGGTTCCTTTAAAAATCATTTCCGCTTTCTAATGATCTCCCAATGGCAGGTCGTAATCTTTTAGGAAATTTAATAACTCGAGGTAATTCCCTTTACTATGAGAAGAGGATGACTCGTGATGCCAAGAAAATAATGCAGTCAACAAACCGACACATTCTCATTACGAAGAGGTATTTGCGCGGCTTGTTGCACATCCAACAAAAGATTAATACGAGGGCTCTTCCCGAATTTTAATAAAGCACCAGAGGAAACTATGAGAGAATTGCTAAACTGGTGATTGTGAGAAGATTTAGACACGTTTGTAACTAAAAAAAAGCCACTACAACATGATGTTTTTCGGAGGAAAACAAAATGCATGGGAAAAAAATAAAAGGTTTATTTGAACTACACCCTGATAACCATTGTTATCTTTTGTACTCGTAGTTCTCACAAGAGTCTCACAAGCCCTTGCAATCTGGCACGTGTTAAATTTTTCGCTAAAATTTCGCAAACGATCGCTATACAATCCATTGATGCAGCAACTATCCATCTTAGGACGATAAAAACAAACAACTAAAACTATAAATAAAACTAGAAACTAAAATAGAACAACTAAAACTATGAACAATACACAAACAACTAAAAACGATGAACAATCAAACAACAGCATGGATATTAACAGTCTACCACACAAAAGCTGCACATGCTCATTAAAACTGGGAAGCGCTAGCCGCCTGCGCTGCCCTGCTCTATGGTGGCACATTTATTTATTTATTTAGAAACACGGGATAAAATCCCAATTACATAAGAATACAAAAATTACATACGTTCCGGACCATAAACTAAAAACAAATCGTAAGATAAATCAAAACAAATGTCATGAGAACGTATGTCATTCTGGAGACATACGAACATTAATGTATTGTATTGTTTTGCTACCGCCGATGGTTTAACCACTGAAACCGGTCTAACAGTGTACTCATATCTCAGTGGAAATAGACGATTTTCCCCAATACTCTTGTTTTCCTTAACATGGGTTTCCACGATTTCGTCGCGAGTGATTTAGTTCGTATCTGCTCTAATCTGATAACGGAATGAGATCGCAATTCCGACCTCACCATCGTATTCGACGTTGAAAATTCTATAAACGGAAGTGTTACGCGGCAAAAATGGAGACAACATTTGTTATAAAAGCACATAAAACCAGTTATTTCTTCGAAAATTCGCTCTTCGAGCCATGCTGCATTACTGTGGATTTTGAACCAATCTTACCTCCACATTTCTTCTTTCCAACCGACAATTTGCATTTGTAGGTGATTATACTGATTTGCTAAGACTTCGTCGGAAAACTAAGACGGCGCTTATGTTTCTGTTGAATTAATACTTATAAGTTCGTAACATGGTCGGGGATTCGGCTCATTCAGGTAATAGGGCCAGAATAGAGCCAAATATTTTTAAAATTTGAAAATGTTTAAATATTTAATATTTTCCTCAATCCACAATCTGAGGTGTTACTCGGCAAAAAATGGTTTAATGTGATTTTCTAAACCTCACATTTTACATAAAACCAGTTGTTTCGTCGAAAATTCGCTCGTATAGCCATGCTGCATGACTGTGGACTTTAAAAAAAATTGTTGTAATCTTTGTGGGCACTGTCCCACAATCAAGGACTATCCTTGTACAGGAGACAAATTGAAAGTGTCCCCCTCATCACTCCAACTTTTCGTAATCGCGAGCTTTTTGCAATTCAGAAGGTGATTGACGAAACAACCGGCGGCATGCGGCACGTTCCGGGGTGGCATGCGGCAAGTCCAGGGCGGCATGCGGCACGTCCACATTATGCCGCATAAGCCGCCCAACCCGCCTCGATTTGGATAGGCACATCGAGGGTTGGGTCAGGCCACCCGGCAAACCGAAGCAGTACGTCCATACTTCTTCGGCTTCGCCGGCCCAAGCCGACCGGCATAGAGTGGACGACTTGACTTCAGCGATGCCAGTCATAGTCATTAGATTCGTGATTCCAATCAACCATCAAAGGTAGGCAGCTGTACCTAGGTGAGTAACTGTGGCATAATGAGTGGGCGATTCAAATGTTCAAATTTTAATAAATTTTTTTGTCATTCAACTTCTACCTACACTCTTCATTTCTTATGGAGAAGCAACGCTTCCTGCGCTTCCCCTGACGCTACTCCCCTGGGAAAGCCACTCCATATTGACGCATTTCCGCTACAGTCTTGTTGTAAATGTAAAATAATAAACTGCTGTTGAAGAATTAGAGAATGAGTCTTTTACATGACGACCATACAGCGTGCATGTTGCGTATTATCAAACCTTCAACCTGCTTATTATACTGCGTAATTGAATAAGTACATACATTAGACAGTGCCAACATGCATTCAAACGTTATTCGATCAACTGTCAGAAGTATTCAAATTCCATACGAAATACCTTCTACGAAAAGCAGCTTGCTCCTTTTTATGATCATTATAGCGAGTTTTACCTGCAACAAAAAATACGGATATTAAAACAACCAAAAGTGATAGTCACAATAAATACGAAACAGTACAATTTAGGGGGTGATATCATGCTGTATGAGGACTATGCGATGAAATTATGGAAACCAATTTGAAATCAGGGATGAAGAATTATCGTTAATTTCAGGCTATCGGAACTATCGGTATAAATCTAGAGGAGAAAAATAAAAGGATGTATTGTTTACATCATTCACTATCATAATGAATTACTTTCATTACCTACCTAGTTTCAACCTCCGATATTCTAGAATTAGAATTAAAACCTAATTTTTGGTTCTATTTCGAATCAAATTCTGAATATCCCCATTTTTGGAGTATTTGAAATAATTTATTGGATCAGCTAATAAGCGATACTTTTATATATTTCTTTAAACTATACATACGAGGTAATACATACTCGTATTTAGACAAGTGGTAAATTAAAAAAAAAAAAATCGGCAAAACTTAACCCGTGTTTGCAGCATGCTCACTTTAGACACTGGGGTTCACTTACACTATACAGAACTATTCCCGCAGCACAATCAAGTCCAGTGGTTTCTTACGCCTGAGTTCCCCTTCGTTGTTTAGTACGTCGAGCATCTCCAGGTTCTCAAGTTTGTGGAGGCGAAGTTCGTGCTTTTAGCTAGGTATTCATTTCTATCATTTTCGTATTAGCAGTGTAAAGCTAATATCCTTCTCAGGTATCTGCCTATGTTATAACATAGTTGTTATCGTTCCCTATTACTATTGGTCCTTAATACTGCATGTTTTAGGGCAGAGCTGTATTATTCTGAAGAGGAGATAGTTTATATAGTGTTCCAAATATAAATTAGAATCATTCAGGTTGATAAAGAAAGTTGTCCCTAATGATTTTACCTCCGTTCACTCGAAAACTAGGCTGATTTAGAGGCGAAAAAGGCGATTTTCAGGAGGCACCACCCAGTGCTGCCACGCGCCTGCTTGTGTGAGTTTCTAAAACGCGCCCACCGGAAGGTTTAACGAATGGGTATTGTTTAAACAATTTTAAAGACAAGGAACCAAGTGAATATTACGCTGTCATCCATCCTCCACCCGCGTTTAAAATTTCAAGACTCTAGCTCATCATCCAAATTTAATTTGTTTAAACAAAATTTGTTTAGGTTGTTTACCTATTTAATAGGAATTGTTTAATCAATTTTACAAACAAGAAACCGATCGAATAACATTGCATTGTCATCCATCCTCGACATTTAGTGATCAAGACAGAAGGGTGATCTGAACAAAGAAGATAATAAACAGTTGTGTCAAGAATTTGCAGAGTTTTTTCTAATGAGTAATTTTTGCGAGTACTCATGTATATCGATACTAATCATTCGAAATTCGAGTAGTATCGAATATGCCTATCCAAAGACTTAAATGAGTACCTACTGGCATCGGTACTTTGGAAGTATCAAACGTCCTTAGGTACGTTCAATAAATTGCTTACCAGTTTGAAGCCAATGATAGAAAAAATGAAAGTTTTCAAGTGAACTATCATTGGCTTCAAACTGGTAAGCAATTTACTGAGCCGAGAGCATGAACCCAGTCATAGCTTAAATTTTGATCTGATGGAGAGTTTGCTGAATATTACCACTTGGATCTTCGGGAATGAAATATGAGGGCACTTAAATGTTCGAGTTTTGATAGGCACTTAAATGTTCGAGTTTTAAGTAAATCATTTGAGTTCAACTTTTCTCTCCAAATCCAATTTTCCTAGCCATAATTCACAAAATAGATACCTCACGTCGAAGAGCTCTGATGATAACGTAACAGGCTGTGAACGCTTATAATGCATTTGTTTGTTGAAAGTTGACTTATATATCGAGGAAAGTAGGAAACTTCGAGGTAGAACAACTTCAAAGCAAGTCACGATACTTGATGGTCGCGAGACAATGCACAGAGCCGAACTGCACTCGTTGAAGGTAGTTCGTGTGTGAAAACTAAAATAAAAGTCACTCGCCGTTTCGAGAATGCCAAAACTGAGAAAAATCACGAGATTTCTCCTCTTTCTCATCTGTGAAACAACTCGAGTTTGGTTTGGCCCCCGTCCGAGGTCTTTGTTCGGAGGTTGGCGGAGGTCGATCCGATGGTCCAACAGTCAGGAACAATAGGATTTCCCGTCCATAACCTCTCGAAATCACTTGCGGTCGAGGGTCGTTTCGAGAGATGGATATCGGGCAATTATTTTGAGTCGATGATTATTGAAAATATCGAGGAGCAAACGAGCAGTGAATAGTTGAGAATGGGGCTGTCGTTTATTCCTAAGGAATAGACCATTGAACGACTGCTTGTTCTACCAAATAGCGACTAAGTAACACCTGCTGATTTTTGCATTTAAAATTTTGTATTTCGATGAAAATTATTAAATTACATTAACAAATATATTACAATACACTTCTGAGTAATATAATATATATTATAATGTTTTTAGTTATATTATTTTCAATGGAAATGTAATTTCCCATATGGGCACCAATAAGTATAATCGTATATCTGTACTTATATACAAGTAGAACAGAATATATACAAGTGTGTGTGATGTGTTGACCGTCAATAAGAATAATGATGGGGAGATGTCGAGGGATCTCCCTATCAACGACATCCCCCCACCTCGACATCTCCCCATCATTATAGAATACATACAATTATAAAATAAAAAACCAGTCATGCAGCATGGCTGTAGGAGCGAATTATCAAAGAAATAACTGGTTTTATGTAAAATGTCTCCACTTTACTGGTTATAACCAATTTTGTTATTTTTTTGCCGAGTACCATCTCAGTTTATAGATTGTACAACGTTGCAGAATTGCGATATCTCATTCCTTTATCAAATTAGAGCTGATGAACCGCGAACGAAAGAACATTTCAAGTATCAACCACGTGTCTTCATTTTCAAAGTGCTCCACTGTGCGAATAAGATATCGCAATTCTGACTTCACCATCGAGTCCAACGTAAAAAAAAAAAAAAAACTTAAAATGAGACTTGTCAGACATTCATTTTGGGCATTTATGGGTAATGATGGGTTTTGGTCTCGAACGGATTTTGGTATGCAAATTATTCAGAAATTCGAGTCCTACAAATTTGTAACCGGGCACAATAGCTTCTTTTGACATTTTCATGTCTTTCATATGGTACATAACTCAAAAACTGTTACGAAAAATTGTCCCGTTACGAAAATTGACTACGAAAAGTGTCCCAAATGAGATTAAGACGATTTCCGCATACAACCGAGTCGTTGCTAGGGGAATAGTACTTCGTCATTTATCATCGGACAAAAACCGTTCACCATTCGTTGGAAACCTCTCGATTTATATAAACTAGCATACATTCCTCTCACTCGGTTGTCGCCCTTCGAAAAGCTGAGATATGCGCATGACTTGATACGAAGTTTGTTTGCACACAACATTATGGTCGATATTGAAATCGTTGAAATGTGTTGCAGACTCGTATGCAAGCGTTTACATTGGCGTTCGACGACGTACGGTTTTTAGTAGTATTGATTTCTGACGTATTCAAACACTATTCCCGCGTCGTTCATCGCGTTTCATTAGTTTTTTTTTACGTAAACTAATATATTGTTTCTTTGAAGATTCGCTAAAAGACTAATTCATTAAAATCGATCGGAGGCCCAGAGTAAAACTATTGAAGCTATTACACCTCGGTACGGGAAGAGACATTTTGCAAACACTATGATACATTAAGGATATTATAACAAGGAGCCCAGACTTGTGACAACCCCCCCCCCCTCCCATCTCACAACAAAGTCTGGGTCCGGCCCTGAATGATAGTGTTCTCACGAAGCGTTCGAGCTTGAGCTAGTGAAGCGGCGCAGTCGAGAAAACACCAACCCGGGGACTTTCAGTTTTAAAAGAACTCATCGAACTCTAATTATAGAATGTTTCCAATAACAGTGTATTCAAGGTTAAGTAATAAGTCGTCACGCGAGCACTTCTTTAATGAAAGATCTCATGATGAACGATAGAATCCGGCTCGTCGCCATCAATAGGCAAGTCGGACTGCCAAACAGAAGTACACCTACAGTTTGAGGGAGGTGAATGGCTGTCGTACACGTCAGTTCGACATCGTAGTCACGCAATCCTTCTACGGATGTCGATTTGTTTCCTTTTCCAGGGGACCTAACATATTCACAGCCCATTAATAAATTGGACGCCGAAAAAAGACGGACAAGTGTGAGGATGAAACGGTCAGTCAACTCGAAGGTAACAACAAGACGACCTTGTTCTCCTGCATTACAACATTATTCAGCTCATACAAACTGGAACTTGAGCGAACGTCAAAATTGTGTTGCAAAAAGTGTTCTCGTTAACACGATCAAGTAAAATAGAACAGATTATTAAAAAATTAAATTAATTGTTTACCTTTTTATGTAGTGATAAAGAGGATCGACCTGATCAGCAGAGGAATCATAGTGTTTATAATGTTCCAAACTACATAATATTATCTCTACATCTAGATTAGAAGAAATGTCATCATTTCGAGGCTGAATAATATTATGTTCCTCAGACAATCTTTCACTTACACTCTCGTGATTCTTTCAATTGAAAATCAAATCTTCCTTTTATCAACTTGTTAATCAACGTTCCTGAAATTTGAGTTATTTATCAATATAAAAATCGTTTAAGAAAAATCAGATACGGCCATATTTTGATACTAATACCTAAGTATCATGCGATACCCTGCACAACTTAAGCCTATCTCAACTGTGATTTCAAACAACTTGGCACATCTTAGTCAACAATAAGTTTTTGTCTCCTGTAAAATGAGGAAAAATGAGTTAGGATATGACATATCCTAACATACATTGTAGCCACTACATCCTCGATTTATTATATGTTTAGTGGAAATTAAATAGTAGCTATACTTGTATGAAATAAACCATTACTATTATTGAGAAAACATTAAAAAGGCTTACACCACTGTCCAACATGAAAAACGGCAGACAGTTCATTCAGCACGGAAGGTGAGTTTGTTCTCATCACGATGACCCCTCAGATTAAATCCGTCTTCACGAAGATGACCGTTGTCCTTGGCATCAGAGAAAACTGGATGCGTTTTTTGTTGTCAAGAGTAATTAGTCGTGAAACGAGCGGAATTCCCTTCCCGTCATTCACTTTTGGCCAATCTGGCGTCGTCCTTGACGTACCACATAAAGAGCTGCGGGTACCGACACCATCGCATCGCACTCGTAATGCGCGGATGTTCACTGAATGTGACGCACCAACACAAAAGAGTTTGGATGGCGGTTTTTTTGTCTGGAAAGTTGCAACGTCTCTTTCGGCGGTTTTGCGCAATGATGCAGATTCTGAGGAAAACGCGTTGTCAGTTTGAATCTTTCATTCGTTTTGCTAAGTCAGAATGCGAGTCATATCACAATGAAGTACAATTTTTGGAGTATCGAACATAATTTTGTTTGCTGTGTCGATATAAAGAGAATCTGTCTGTATAAAATAATACAAAGGGGTAGGTACGCAATATAATATATGATATAATAATAAAAGACGTCAAATGCCTATATTATTTATCTATTATATTATTTATTTATTTATTAAACCCTTTTCGAGTGAAAAGGAGATGTTTATTATCGTCTTCGTGCAGATCACCCTTCTATCTAGTTCACTAAATGGTAAATTGTTAATTATAATTAATTGTTAACAATTATTATGAATTAGTGGTGTAAATTATTATTAATCATTAATATTATTTATTATTAATTACTAATAATTATTATTAATGGAGTATGCGCATGAGAAATGAACCTTTGTGCAGAAACTAAATGATAGAGACGATTAATTAATTAAAAATTTAATGAACCGATATACCTAATTCTGGGTTTTTAATTCCACCTACCTACGCCGGCAATAATTTTTCTATAAAAAAAGAACCTACCAACAAACATTCGAAATTACATTCTTTCCGTAGCACGAAAAGTACCACAGAACAAAAAATCTACATCACAGAAACCATGTGATGGTCCAAACAGCTGTTCCTTACAATGAACATTGGCTTGTATTTCAACCGTTTGATTCACAATCCTGTTGACAAGTTTATATCGGCTCAACCTTTGAGCCCTCATTGTGAACGAACGGCTGGTCGTAAGAAGCTGCGGATGGTCTCCAAAAATTCTAAACAATAAACTCTAACTAAATGTGAACTAAAAACCGTTCCATTTGAATTTTCCGAGACATGTAATTTCCAAAATTTCAAAATTGACCTATGGTTCTGATTCGATTTTCTGAATCTAGGTACGTATCTTGAAACGTAAACCCTCAAATTTTGAGGGGAGGTTAGAAAAATTTTTCCTTTGGTCGATTCCAATGGTTCATTATCGAAGGTACTAATAAACCAAAATGAAAATCCGTCACCAACACAAAATCGAAAAAGGCAAAGTACGCATACACCCTTCCGAAAGGAGACGATACAGTCGCGGGTCCAACTTATATCATCTCACAATAATGACAGTTGTATTCATTTCCCTTTCGGGTCCAGATCAATATGAGCGTGAAATGTTGAATTTTCAAACGTTATTAGGATGTAGCACATCCGATGTACCTAATCTCGATTGATACTGTGGAGCACATCCTCAACGTACCGTTCCTAAGCCACCAAACCAACGGCGATTAGGGCGCTGGAGACGGTAGAAAATTGAACTAAGAGGTGATCAATTCCCAGTGTCTCTTTATTATTGAAAGCGAAATTATTCAGTTGTTGCCCACAAATTGGCTGTTCGAATAGAAATTCGAGTCAGTGAAGGGAAAGCAGAATTTGAATCCCACCGTTTCATCATAATATTCATATTCGTCACCCACGCTACGGTGAATCATGCAATCTTGGGCCGATTATGACAATTATCGATGGCCATTTTAGTAGTGTCCAGTCAATTTCGAGTTTTTAAAGAGTTCTGAGTGGGTTCAAATCGTATTACGGCGGTCAGCGATCTCCCTCTGACGGCCCACGTTCTCGAGATACCAGTGAGATCACTCCTTCAAACTTCCTTACAAAGTCGCACCCAAAAAGTAAAATTTATTACGCGTCAATGAACCGCCAACCTACACGTTATTAGAGATTTGCGATGAAATCTGAGAGCTCGCTTGGTTTTTTGATTTATTATTATCAATAATGAACCATTGGAATTGACTGAGAAAAGAACAAATTTGGAACAATAAATCCCCCATACGCGGCCGTTGCCTTTTTATTGAATAGGCAGTCGGTGAGCGTTACGTCAATGAATTCCCAAGGAGAATATCAATCCTGCGCTACAATTTTGTCGAAATTACTACTGATTAGTATACGACTCTAAACCCCCCAAACTATAAACTTCACGGCTGCGTTATGTTATTTTACAAGTAGGGTTAGAGCCATATTTTACGACGAATGTGTTTTCCATGAATCCCTTCCGATGTTCTGATGTAGTTTACGACTCTGCTGGTCATAACTGCCCCATATGCTCCGTGTAAAGGGTGAGGCTTGCGTCTGAGCCAAGTTTCAAAATAGCTCGCTCAAACAGAGTTGCATTCACGATGTTCTATTGAAGAGTTGGCGTGATAAACAATTTCTAATGAAATCACTTATAATTGTCAGTTTACCAGTGGGAGAGTGAAGAAAAATTTTATACTTGAACGTAAAATGTGTCAAAAATAACCATCACCATAGAAGGCCAACCAGCCTAGTTTTAATTAATTTGTGTTATTTCTGAAAGTATGTTCATAATATTTTTTTGAACCTTCAGTTATGCCAGTGCTGATATTCATTTGACAGGTTACGTACAAGTTATACAGGAGATTGAAATCACGAGTCACCAGGAGGATTTAAATGAGGGAACAGCAGTTGCATTGCGCAAGTCCAACAAAATGGAAAAAGTCATTTTCGACGACGCAATTGGATTCAAGACCTTTCCAAACGTCAGGATGCCAATTTTCAGGTCGGGACACGGAACAGTTGACATCAGACGTGACGTCATTTGGTGTCGTCCTCGACTCCCACTGGTGGATGCGAGAGGGCGATTAGAACCCAAATGACGACAGGAGCCTTTATGATACCGCATTATGACATTTGAAATTATTAATTCCTATCAAAACCGTAATAAATGAACGTTCATTCATCATTTCTGATTTGAATCCACAGGTCCCACAGGGCGCTTCAGCTCGCAAATCTCATTTAATTTCAAAAATGTCACGAATTAATTTTTAATTAATTAAATCCCTTCGGAATTGGTCAAATTAGAGTACAAAATTAGATTGAACGCTAAGCGTGAGTAAGCGTGTAGAAAATTTTGAGGTTGCAAAATACTCACTATTCAGGAATCCACAATAATTGACACTTTATCCTGACAATATTCCACCAAAGAATTCTTAGAAACGGAATGATTTCTCAAAGTGCCCTCAAATGGACTTTTAATGGTAAATTCGACTAGCACCTCAATCTAGAGGCTAATTTTTGTGATCAACGACAAGAGCGCCCTCAGCGTCGATACTTCGAGAAAAAGTAATGCAAGTCTATTTCAATTTTGACGAAACGTGCCACGAAATGTTTGACTTTCGAAAAATGATGAAAAGATTTTAGAAGCAATTCATAGCTCTGAAAAAGACTAAATTCACTGCCTACGTATTTCTACCATGTATTTTTGAAGAGTGTCCTTACAACCATCTTTCACACAAATTTCTAGTATGTTTCCTAAGTCAATCTATATCTATACTATATAATAAAATGGTGTCTGTCTGTTTGTCTCATCATCAATTGAGAACGGCTGAACGTAGAAAGTTGCGGCTGGTACCATTTGACGCAGAATTTATCTTTGAAGGTTTATGAAAAATCCGCGTTTAAATCTGTCCATCCGTTGAAACGCTATGAATGAAATACTACTAAAAAAACGTGTTATAATCACTTCTATGAGGACGTTTATACTTATAACTTTTGAACGGTTGAACGTAAATCCGATTGTAAGTAGTCTCTGGATTCAGCTCGACGAGTACTTTCAAGTGGTACTTCAATCAGGATGTTAGTGGGAGGGGGAGGGGTCTACAGGCATTCAAAACTACTTGATCAGTTGGAGTGCAACTTTGGTAGTAGCTCACCGAATACGTAATCCTAGTACATCAATTTAGCAACACCTATTAGATATGTGATATATAGATGAAAGTGTAATTTATACATGATGAAGAAGCCCGAAAATATAAAATGACTGGGCAATAGTTCGATCTCACCCAAACTCCCTGGATCCTGTGCTGGAGACCTCAACATTCAGGTGGTGCAATAGATTGCAGTCCAAGGCAGACAGAGTGGAGCCGGAGTATGGATATCACAGGTTTTCTAGGAACTGGAATTCCAGTAGTGCACCACCTGAATGCTGAGGTTTCCAGCACAGGATCCTGGGAATTTGGGTGAGATCGACCTATTTTCCAGTCATTTTATATTTTCAGGCTTCTTCGTCATACCTACCAACTTCTGTTTGCACCTCTGCCTAATGGGGCACCCATCCTCGTTGCTGGACACTAAGTGTCCATGTCTTTTTGTGAACCATTCTATCTGTGATATACCTCACCACATGTTAAGTGGCCACTGTTAGGTGGAGAGATCTATTTACTAAATCACTGGTTACCATTAATAAAATAGAAAAATCTGTTTTTGTGTTGTTCATGTTTATTTCTAGTTTACACCACATTATCTATTCATTGGTTATAGCTCCATAGAGTCTATAGTATCTATCTAGTACCCTGTCAGTTTAGGGTTAGGCTTTTGCCCCCATGGCCTTAACAAGAGCAACTAGTGTTGTCAAGTAGGTACATCGTATATCCTACTCTTTCACACAGCCCTTTGCAATATGTCCACAGATACAACAGTTGATGAACACGCACGACAAAACGACGTGATGAGCCGTACGTGTCGCCACGTCAACGCCAGTCCAATGCTTATGGCGTCCTCCACGGACAGACGGCAGCCTCGGGCAAACGGCGAGGTCTTCGGGTGAAAGTGATAACCTCGCCAGGAAAATCGTCTTTAGGGGTCCTCAAAAGGCGGTAAAGGCCTGTTTTCCTAGCGACAGGTTTTTTGCGCAGCAGGAACCGAATTTGCCTGAAAAACGTCGGCAGGAGCGTGAAATATATTGCGCTGCGAAAAAGTGTTTTCCTAGCACCGTTTTATTATCTGTTCAGTTGGCGTTGAATTGTGTTGAAGGTAGCACGTGTGTGGTAACATTTAGGTACCTACTGCTGAAATGGAGAACGCGATGAGAAAGAGAAATGTAATTGCTGCATTGATAATGATACTTCTTTAATTATAATTATAGAAGTAATAGATGGCGACGAAGAAGAAGAGAGAGGGTTAACAAAATATGCGAAAGTAGGGAAACGTGTGAGTGATATATTCTCAAACCGCAGAAATGAAGGAATGTTCAGCAGTTTAATCAAGAATCATCTTCTTGGCGATGAAGAGAAATTCCAAAGATACTTTAGACTGACCAGAAAAAGGTTTTTCTTCATTTTGAACATTTCGTCGCTTAAGATGCATCATCCTTACATGCACCTTACTTTTTCCTTTTAAAGGATAAGTTTCGTTCATTTTCAGTACCTGCATCATAGCACATATACCAAGAGCGATATGTCATCATGGCACAACAGAGAATGATGAGTTACTCGTAGCACAAGTGGGAGGGAAAATTTCGACAGCATAGCACATCTACAAGATTTATTGACCACTGAGGTTTATTGTCCAACTGTATGCAACCTCATATTAGCAAAGAATAAATCGAGATAAAATGAAAAAGGATGATATTAAAATCTGTATAACTGTTGAACATTTTGGTTTTAATGCTCTCCTGAAAAGTAGGTCAAAGTTAGATGTGCGATTTACTGAACATTTGAGCACTTTACCGCTTTGGGACGTCTTGAAAACCTCGGAAATCGGAAATTGGAGCAACACAAACACTGGAATCCAAATCAATCACGCCAGCGCACTACGCAGTAGACTCATTCTTGACCAGTCGGGCAGACCGCGTCAACGCAACACGTTCTGCGCCGACGTGATGCGCTCTCTAGGAAAACACCCTAACTAAAGGCCTGTTTTCCTAGCGACAGGTTTTTTGCGCAGCAGGAACCGAATTTGCCTGAAAAACGTCGGCAGGAGCGTGAAATATATTGCGCTGCGTAAAAGTGTTTTCCTAGCGCCGTTTTATTATCTGTTCAGTTGGCGTTGAATTGTGTTGTAAGTGCTGTAATGATACTTCTTTAATTATAATTATAGAAGTAATAGATGGTGACGAAGAAGAAGAGAGAGGGTTAACAAAATATGCCAAAGTAAGGAAACGTGTGAGTGATATATTCTCAAACCGCAGAAATGAAGGAATGTTCAGCAGTTTAATCAAGAATCATCTTCTTGGCGATGAAGAGAAATTCCAAAGATACTTTAGACCAGGGATGGCCAACTTCTTTTGCCCAAAGGGCCACTTCCATACTTTCGCTAAAAGCAGGGGCCGCACAAGAACTTAAAGGGAAATTTAGGCTATATAAATTAATGTATAAACAAATGCTATGGATATTGAACATACTTTAATGTTGAAATAATATATACTAATCATACAAGAGTTGAGCAGAACAAAATCAACAATTTTACTGAAAAAAAAAACCACTAGTGAGAACACTGAGGGCGGGCACAATCGTTCACAAGTTTGTCAAAATCAATTCTTGTCGAGGTGGTGGCCACTTTAAGCAAATCTTGAAGATGGTTGTCTGTAAGTCTGTTACGGTTGCCAAACCGTGCAGTCAGTCTTTTTGGAAAGCGTAGTTGCCTCACCGTGCGACATCAAACTGGCGTGTTTGCCTTATACTCAAAGTATACTTCCTACTGATTCTCTTAAAGTAATTAAACCTTTATTTTGCTAGTTGTTAAAAAATTTATTATCAGGTCGTAATTATATACAATTTGAACTTAACCTGGACTCTTGTAGAAAATTTTGTATTTTATATTTCTGTTAAAAAATATCCACCGTAATACTTTTAAAAAGTTGTTCGGGGGCCGCATAAAACATAACCGCGGGCCGCCAGTAGGCCATCCCTGCTTTAGACTGACCAGAGAAAGGTTTTTCTTCATTAGCGAATTTTCGAAGAAAAGGAAGCTATTGTTCTCGGTCCAAAATTTTTAAAACTCGAAATTCCGCAAAATTTGTATACCAAAATCCGTTTCAGACCATCCTGAATTCACTGCCAAAAGACACAAAAAATCATATGTATATATTTATGTATGTGTCATTCCAGACGATAACTCTCGATAGAATTGAGATAAAAAGTTCAAATTTGCACACAAAATCTGTCTTGGCAATCGACAGGCTAAGTTCGAAGATGGGCAGAATCGGGCCACTCTAAGGGGGGTGTAGGGGAGTTTTAAGGGGGGGAAAATTACCCATGGAGTCCAAATTTGAAACAGTCTGACATGTGACACCTCATTTTAAAGGTTTTTTCATGCTGAACACGATGGTGAAGTCAGAATTGCGATATCTCATTTCATTTCCAAACTGGAGCATTTTGAAATGTTCCAAACATCACATTTTACATAAAAGCGGTTATTTCTTCAAAAATTCGCTCTTATAGCCATGCTGCATGACTGGTTTTGAACATTTACTGAACATTTGAGCACTTTTCCGCTTTGGGACATCTTGAAAACCTCGGAAATCGGAAATTGGAGCAACACAAACACTGGAATCCAAATCAATCACGCCAGCGCACTACGCAGTAGACTCATTCTTGACCAGTCGGGCCAACCGCGTCAACGCAACACGTTCTGCGCCGACGTGATGCGCTCTCTAGGAAAACACCCTAACTAAATTCAAGAGATCCAGTGGTCGACGTTATACGCCTGGCGTATCACGTTGTCAGCGGCGCAAAAAACCTGTCGCTAGGAAAACAGGCCTTAAATTCAAGAGATCCAGTGGTCGACGTTATACGCCTGGCGTATCACGTTGTCAGCGGCGCAAAAAACCTGTCGCTAGGAAAACAGGCCTTAAGGGACCGCCATTGTCATCCGGGACCGGCTCCGGGAAGCATCCCATATCTGGACGAACTGGGACACGGCATATTTCTACATCCGTATTGAGAAGAAGTGATGACAATCTACGGCATTTCGATGTTTTCATCAGCGACGAAAGGGGCGGGTAATGAAGGACCTTCTGGCATGAAAACTTGATGAGTAGGCACTTATTACGTGTGTACCAAGTGCGTTGGTAACCTACAAACTTGGGCCAGAATGCTTTTCTCTACAGGTTTTCCAGATCTCTTTTTTCCAAAATTGGAGACAACTATGGAGATGTGGGAAACTTGTGCCACGGCAGAGAGAAAAATATTTACGTTAATGTGTGATTATTGAATATGACAAGTTTTACTGATTTGTTGGACGATTTATTACTAGTCAAGCTAGTTATTTTCTTTATGATCCTCCACTATTCCAGGTACATAAATAACATGGCCATTACTGAATAAGTTGTTAAGTTTTACTTTCCATTAAAATCAAATTATGATCGGTGTCTGGTGATTTCAGGAGCCTGATAATGTCGCTAGTCTCTAGCAACATCCTTTCTCCGCCCTGCGCACAAGCCGAAGTGATGAACTCATCGCTGACTCACGGCACTCTATTCCGATGGTACCTACCTGAACATTCAAGGTGTCCTAGAAATCATGGAATTACAGAGCTCCTTCTCATTTACTGACTAATACTGTATTGAGTATTGAATGAGTGCCAATTATAGTGGAGGCCACTCCACGACATGAGACGTGCAACCTGTTGGGGCAGGAGGAATCTGCTTATCTGACTCATTAGGTCCGATGAATTCAAGTTTGTCCTCTCCAATTGCACAGGTTTACAAAACAAAGTCCGGAATATTTGACTCCATTTCAATGTTTGGAAGGTATTCAAGACCTAAACAGCTACCCTCCAACTGTACAGATCGCTTGAGAAATTGTCCCGGGTTCAGTTCCGAAAACTGGTCATTTTAACCTCTAAATGACCTTAAAATCTCGTTTTTCTGACGTGATGGGGTTCAGATGACCTCGGGATCGGATTCAGGATGCAAAAATACCTCGGAATACCAAATAGTACGGACTTTTTTTTGGTAAACCTGTGATATTGATGAAAATTATTCATTTCAACAGTCTTCGAATAGTTCATAATATGATAATATTCGAAGACTGTTGAAATTAATTTTCATCAATATCACAGGTTGACCAAAAAATATTGAAATTAGGAGAACTGAAGAAAGAGAACCTATCGAGTGTTGATGGCCGAACCTAGTCAGAAAACAATTGTCCAAAAGTTGCTATTTTCACGGTTTAACCGTTAGGCATTTAATATCCAATCAATAAAAGAGACCGGTGGGTTACAGTTTGGGAGACAACTCATCAGTAAGTCTGTTTGATACTACTTCGCAGTATTTATCAAATTTATTATTCGAATAAGCATAACGTTTTACCGGACAGTAACCTAGTAAATTAATTATATGATCCTTAAAAAGTAGAATGTTAACAATTCAATCCTATAAGCACTTGGATTTCTTATACCAATAATTTAACTTTCTGTACATTTTAAAGAACAGTGTTAGATGCAGAGTTTAGTTAGACAAGCATAACTAACTATCCCATTATTATTATTTTTAGTAATTTTATACGAGTGTTGAAAAAACGCTTGCATACGAGTCTGCAACACATTGGGACATTTTATGTCTTTAGTCCCCACCACCATCACCCCTCCATTTCCTCCCTCATTACCCTAATATACACCCTAATAAACCATGGTACATTAAACACACATGTTGTGATACTACAACTGTTTCGGTTATCCTGTGCATTAAGGTTTACTTTCAAAATTCACTTCAAAATGAACTCGAAAACACCTCTGACACCCAACTACAATTTCACGTAGCATTCCTATATATACACCCTAATAAACCATGGTACATTAAACACACATGTTGTGATACTACAACTGTTTCGGTTGTAGTATCATTGTCTTCTACATTGTCTTCTGTTTAACTCAGCTTTCCGTACATCCACGGTCGTGTGCAGGGCATGGAAATATTCGATAAATTGAGGGCTTTCCAACGAGTGGTGAACGATTTTCATGGGTTGGAAAATGAGGAAGTTAGTTTTCGTCAACAGTTTTCGTGACGATTTTTTTGTTTGTGTGCCATAGCAAAGACATAAAATGTCAAAATGCTGGTCAAACAGCACCATCACTCATCTCTAGCTTTTGCCTTTGGGAGGGTAATTTCACCTTTCAACTTACAAACCTGTCTCTTTGTGTATAAGAAATTAAATAAAGGACATTCGATTTTAACTTCCTGGAGCTCAACTCTTTTAAAGGACAAATGTCGTAGTAGCAAATCAGCTCTGAAGCCCTCGAAGCCTCATCCATCTCCAACCTGTACTAATGAGGGCAACTATAACCCGATGAGACGACTATACCCCAATCACCAGTTACGATATTCGTTTGGAGTTTTCGAACGTACGTTGCAAATTACGAGCTCTCCGTTTGAAAGACTTATCGACCTCGGGGTCCATCAGGACAACAATGGATCGTGTATTTGTAGATATTTTCAGCTGTCAGAAGCAATGATGAAATCAACCTGGTTCATGTGTCGATAGGTGGTCCATGTAGTTAATAGTGAAATTGTGTAACGCTCCGCGATGAAGCGATATGTTATTTCAACGCGGACGTTACCCACACGATTCAGTCTCCGATTACTAAGGAATTTCTATACAGATAAATAAAGAACCAGGACTGCATAACGTTCATAATTGGCTTAATGACACCTGAAAGAAAATTGAATTCATTATAGCATAAGACAAGTTGGGAGTGTGACTCGAGCGGTGGGTTTAATATCCTTCATTAGTAGGTACATCATGTCAACGATCACAACAACAATAGAACAATAGAACGGCAGGTGGCGCTGTGATTGGAGTAATAACTAACAGGTCGTCTCGACAAGAGGGCGAATTCAAGCTCTGCATACATCATCACATCATCAAAGTCATCGGTCTGTCTTGTTTGTAGCGTCGTTGTGATGATGATTTGTCATGGATTTTGATTTGAATAAAATCTATTGGGCGGACAAACAGTACAAATATACCGATGTGTGGGTTAGTGATTTTCTACAACATCCGAGAATTGGATGAATGAGTTGAATACGTAATAACAGAGTCTAGATACTGCCTGCATTGGGTGTAATTCATTTAATCACTGTACTCAGCTCGGAAAATTGAATTTTCAGTCGGAAAACTCATATAAAACTCATCTAGTTACATCAACCACATTTCAACTGAAAAAATACTTTTAGTTGAAAAAAATTGAAGAAAGTGAAAAGTTTTGAGTTTAGTCGAGGTTTCCTGCGTTGGGCTTTCTTAGCGGAAATTTGGTGCTACTACCTTTTTTTTGGTTTGAAATTCATATCTCCGCACTAATTAGAGTGAGCAAATTTCAAATTCCAAAGAGCATCTGATTTAGATTCACATTTCCTACACATTAGCTTCTTTGAGAATTTTCAATCGGAGCAGTGATTTTTAACTAAACAGGCGTTAAAAGTTGAGGGTAGCCAAGTTGGTCCAAACCGCCATCTTTGTTGGGGAATTGATTTTGATGTTTTAAAAGCCATTCGACGTGAAATTTAATGTGCTTAGAAAAAGATGTTCTGTAGGATGCGTAGGTTTTGAGTTAAAATCGAAAAACTGAAAAAACTGCGAACATTTCGAACCAGAGTTAATGTTCCGCTAGGTTATATTATGTTCTTAGTGGGAACGAACCGAGAGCAAGAGTGATTGATAACTGATAACGACGAGAGTTTCAACAATATAGAATCGACATTGGAAAAGTCAAAAATTTGTGAATACCTACATAAATGAAAAATTAGTCTCAACTCTCACGTAAAAAAAAAGAAAAGAAGAAAGAAAAGAAAGAAAAAAACGAATTAAATCATTGTGATGAAAGCATCGATCACCAGGTTGATCGAACATAGCAAACATCGATTCAAAATAAACAAATTATTCGGGGAATTAGTCGATACCCACAGGAAATTTTATACACGTAGTTTTCTCAGTCACTATTCAGACATCCGCCTTTCCCCTCAGGTTGAAGAATCGTCGTTTCAACATGCCGAAAATTAAAACATCTACACAATCTGGCAGTGATGGTTTGAACACGAACCGCAATTTTCAACCGTAGCCGAACTGTGTTCTGCCAAGCATGGAGTAAAGCAGTCAGTCTCAAATTTTATGGCCTTTCTTTCAAAGTGTTGGATATTTTTTTACACTTTTGTTATGTTGAATGTTAGAATCTCTTGTTCTTTGTGATGAAGCATTCAAAAACGTAGCTGCTCATAGAACGAATATGACTTGAATGAACGAGTTCTGCTAGTTTTTGCGTACGTATTCTCTGGTCGTAGAATTGTACGTGGTGAAGTGTAAGTCGTGAAAACATACGTTGTTTGAATTGGTTCGAATCAGCACGTTCCGTAAGGTTTTCAGGAAATTTAACACACGTACACATCTTCCCTCGGGGTAGATAGTCGACTGTAACTGCTCCAATACTACGAGAACTTTGACAATAGAGTAAAGTGGATCTCCGAGCCTCATCGTTGTGTCATCGCATCTACGGAATACCCAGATGGTTGTTGAATGTCAATTCAACACACTCACAACAACATGAAAAAAATCAGTTTCTCTCGGAGTCTCTATCAAAAAAAGCATTAGCTTTCTGGAATGGAGCGCAGTATCCCTTCTCCGTGTCTTGATTCCGATATCGTCCCATTTCTTGTTAATGCCCCCCCCCCCCCCCCTTACTGAGAAATGTTTCTTTCTCAACAAAAGCTCAGAATTCTTCATTGTGGGGCTCGGAGTCGGCGACCCAGATTATACTCCAGCGATCGAAGGACGGTAGCGCCGCGTCGTGGTGTCGGTCCCATTGAGGAGGTACCTATTCATTTCTTGTTCAGAAGTGGAGCGAGATGTATTGATGAAAACGTCTGGACGTGAGAAGAAAAGTCGTTTCCCTTTTACGCCTGCTTCACTAAGAATCATCTCCGGCTCAAAACTAATTATTGCCAGCAACGAAACAACTACTGGATCAGCACAGTTTAGCGAGCTCATGGTGACGAGGTTTACAAGATCTGAAGAGAGTTCATACCTCGAAAGTCAAAATTACTATTAGTCGCCTGTATTGTTTTTGAAACGAGCCTTCACGTCAGCCTCATTCTAACCCACAATATATATATTGGAAGAATTTGCAGAGAACATAGATGTCAGTTTAGAAACATTGTAAAACTCTGCAAATTCTTCCACTGTAGTGTATTAACTTCTAAATACAGCGAGCGCCCTTGTGTATAGATCACTGTAGGAAGTACCTACCACTAAAATATGTGCTGTTTGAATCAGCTGTTCTCCAGTATGAACATTTACCTGACTAGGTATCCGCCGTTTGATACACGCACTTGTGGACGATTTTTCATTGGCTCTACCTTTGAGGCCTCACTGTGAACGAACGGTTGGTCGTAAAATGCTACGGATGTTCTTCAAAAATTCGCTGGATATTCAAATGTTAACTAAAAACCCTACGGCTCCTTTTAAAATTTGCAAGATGACATTTTCAAAATTCATATCGAACCTCTTCTCATTTATTTGAGGTTATGAAAAGTTCGAACGATCATCCTAGGGCTGGTCCGAACCCGTAACCGAAATTAAAATAAGATACATGAACCAACAAATAAGATACTCGGCAACAAGCCAAAATAGTGGGAGTTTTGATATCGTTACAACAGTCGCTGAGGCAAAAGAACCGTATTGATTTATCGTTCAAGTGATTTATCGTTTTTTATCGATTTATCGTGATTTATCGATTTATTGTGAGTTATCGATTTATCGTTTTTTTCATGCGTAGATTACAAACATATAAAGGTGCGATCGAGTCTACCAGCCATTTCCGATACAATACTCCTCACACACTGGGCGATCGGTTGAGTGCTAATCAAGTATTGAATATCATAAGATGATGTTGATGATAATGAAATAATCCATTTTCCATTTCGGTGAGAAATCGTGATTGTGATAGTCGTTAAACTGTACACATATTGATCCTTAGGGATAATAATAACGTAAGATGTTTAGACGTGTATGCGCCTCAGATGGCAGAACATAATAATATTATGTTCTGCCATCTGAGGCGCATACACGTCTAAACATATTATGTTATATTATAACAAAATTAGCGCAGATGTTCTGCCATCGAAGAAGCATTTAGTGCGATCTTAACCCACAGAGCGAGAATAGCAGTATTTACCTACTTTCCGTAGTGATAATTGTTAGGATCATAAATCCTGCATGCACTAAGTTACGTGTTTTATTGATAATTTTCCATCGAGTTTCTGGCAAGTTTTGTTTGATGGCTCTTACTGATCAATGGTTCTGATTGGTCGGTTTACTTATTTTATACGGAATATTTTATTCTATGTTCACAGTTGTAAAAATTGTACGTGAAAGGAGTTGTGGTGGTTTAGACCCCAATGCTATTTACCGTCCTATAAGAAATGTATGATCAAAAATGAGGTGAACGAGTGGGGACGACTCGATAATGTACAACGAGAAAACTGTTCAAATTACGATGCCTATCATTGAATGTAAAACATTGATTTTCTATCGGAATAGAACCTGACATTTCTCTTAAGTTCTTTATTACACGAATTACATTCCTCTTACGCCTTCTTGCTCCCAATAGTCCATTGGTGAAAATATCATCTATGCTTGCTGCTCCTAAGTATTGGGATTTATCCTCATTTAGTTGGTAACCTCTCGCTGAACTCTTTTTCGTCTACATGATCAAGGTATATGTAAGGAAATACATGCTACCTATTATCAGTTTGACTGGCTAGCAGAGTGTCAGACTCATCAACATGCAATGGCCCAAGTACTGTTATACCTACGTTTTCCAAGAACAAAAAGTGAGCAATCGATTTCAGAAAAATGCGTGATCTAGTGAGTAATGTCGAATAGATTATCCTGATGACCGTAGGCTAACGGTAACGCACTGAGCGCATGTGGACGCGTGAGTAGAACTAATCGGGTTTCCGACGGAGCTATTAGAGACTCCACCTCACCGAACAATAGTGGCCCAGGGATGTTGAGATTAGTCTGTGGGACACACATAAAGCGTGACATTCGAATGGACATAATTTGCTCACTGCTCTAGACCACACGCGGTTTTGTAAGCGTTCAAGAATCCATGATAACGACAAAACCTCAATTTGCTGCTTCATAACGACCAATAATCAGGGCTTTTAACATTACAGATCAAGGGGAATCTTTACACAATTGAACCACTAAAATTTAGTTTCATTATTAAATCACTCTGAATAATTGATTTATGACATAGGTATTTCATCAACTCTACTTCATTTATGAAGGCTGACGAGCTCTCAGAATGGTCTCAGGCAGTCAGGCCGACCAAACCCACGTCAAACTACACCGTATACGTTTCACAACTGCATAATATGGTAGGTAATTTCAATTTCGAACAGCATAGGTATCTACCAAGTACGTAGCAGCCTTTCCATAGTTACAAACCAACGGTATCTGTTCAACAGCGAATATTTGTGTGTTGCCATCAAAAAAGCAATTTTTTCAGCAAATTCCCAAGAACGACGTGGGAAATTCGTACGAGTCCTCCTACCGATTCCTACTCGAGTATTTTCAGATGCAGCTCCGTGTACGACCCCATTGAAACCTACGACTCAGAAGTGACTGTACATAACATTAAAACGAAGCAGATGTAGGTAAACCAGCTTTGACGGCACATGTGAAGTCCCCAAATCCGTCTTCAACCATACACCTACTACAGAGGAATTAGAGAAGGTTCACTAAACATAAATAAAGTCCCTTGTGGTCGCTCTGTCAGCCTAGTTGACTATTTAGGTCGTTCATACTCCCACAGTTTCATTTTCAACGGAGAAAGTTGTTGACTGGGAAGGTTGAACCTACTGGGTTCCATGAGTCATTTCTGAGTCTCTGCCTCCTTCCATCGCTACATTGAAGTCATTTCGA
This sequence comes from Stenodema calcarata, assembly GCA_963920205.1. Classification (NCBI taxonomy): domain Eukaryota; kingdom Metazoa; phylum Arthropoda; class Insecta; order Hemiptera; family Miridae; genus Stenodema; species Stenodema calcarata. Next base: position 42,875,631 of record OY986049.1, on the reverse strand, counting down.
CAGAGATGGCGACTTGAATTCTACTTGTTTACAGCTCCGATGTTGACCAACGCTTTCAAGATACGTAGATTCCAAAAATCGAATTAAAAAACTCTGCGAATTCTTGACACAACGGTTTATTATCTTCTTTGTATAGATCAGGGCCGGATTGAAGCATAAGTGCGGGCCCGACAATTAAAATGACAAAATAACGTCACTGATCATGTGCTATTATTGTTTTCAGGCCATACAGAATGAATAAATAGTTTATATAACATGCACCAACAGAGTATGAAACAAATGATAAACGACAATAAACGGTACGGCATGGTTTTAAAAAAAACCGTCTGCCGGAGGTTGGTAGTGCTTCCTATCAAGTAATCAGAAAAATTAAATAAAATGGGAAAACAGCTAAGTTGTGGTTGTTGACACAGACAGATGCACAAAACGAATGATCATAAGTTTAATTGTCTTATCAGAAAATTCCTGTACCGCCAAGCCAGCTGAATAATAATCAATAAGGGACGACCATTCAATGGCTATAGTTCTGTGCGACACTTGAGAATCCACCGAACTGCGTGGAGAGCCTCCAACGGACCAACCTGCACAAGGCTTGCACACTTGACCTCCGGATTCAATTCCCTGTACGGGGTGAAGTACTCGGAATCCTGAGCCCTTCTCTCCTGAGCTGTTCTCTCTTCTGGCTTATAAAGCTCAGAAGCATTGCACCTGCATCGGACCTCATGACAGAATCCTCAATGTACGCATGGATACAGAACCAACTGCCATACACCACCAACTGCCATACACCACCAACTGCCATACACCACCAACTGCCATACACCACCAACTGCCAGCTCCTCCCCCACCGACCACCCCCGCTCTCTTCTCTGCCACCCACATTCATTTAGCGCCCACAATTTCAATGAATGCGATAGCAGTCAGCTTGTGAATGACGGACAATACAATTTATTTTAATGTTTATTTTAAATTTATTTTAATGTTGTGATGCATTCCCACACAGAAAACATACGTCTACTAGATCTTGTAGATCATCTGACTGTGGTCTACGTGATCTTCATCCGTCTACAGACATGATTTAGACCGTCTATTGTTTCTATAAACTTCATTTTCTCCGTCTACTTCTTCATCTTCTTCGTCTACTCATGAATGACTCTCAATAAAATGTATTGTTGTGATGCATTAATAGTCCACCCCTTCCCTACTCCCTCACCCTTTCCACTCGTCACCACCAACTGTCCGCTCCTACAACGCCCTCCTCCAACCGCCCTCCTCCCCCGTCGTCTTCAAACCGCCGTCCTCCCTCGCCGTCCTCAAACCGCCCTATTCCCCCGCCGACCTCCCCCGTCGTCCTCAAACCGCCCTCCTCCCCCGCCGATCACCCTCGACGTCCTCAAACCGCCCTCCTCCCCCGTCGTCCTTCACCGTCGTCACCCCGCGTCATCCTCAAACCGCCGCACAGTGGGGCGAAACAACAAGAAAACGGAAAAAACTCCGTTTCTTCAGAACGGATAGTCATATCGATTCGGGAATGGTTTTCTTCAATTCAGGAAAGAAAAATACATTAGAAAATACTACTTTCCCAGAAAAAATGCACCGTTTGTATGCGTATAATATACGCATATATTAAATGCGAATATTCAGAAAATTCAATTTATAAACCAAGAATAATTAAGTAAACAGGCACCTGCTATTAATTAAGAGTGCTTTAGCCCTATCAGCCCAAAATACTTTTCATATTAAGTTTAAAGAAAAATTCTTCATCTGAACACAATTTATTTTACTTTTATACAACCGCACGCCTCATGAGAAAATTGTACGAGAAAAATACGTACCTACTTTTTCATTTTTGACATTTTATGTCTTTACAATGGCACATAACTCGAAAAGTGTGAACTACGTCAAAAGATATGACGTCAAACAGGTGCCGCCAAGAACACCTCACAGGATATGACGTACGTGGACCGGCAGGGGGTGGATGACGTCAGACAAGTGGCTGGTAAGAACACCTCACTGGATATGACATACGTGGACCGGCAGGGGGTGGATGACGTCAGACAAGTGGCTGGTAAGAACACCTCACAGGATATGACGTACGTATACCGGCAGGGGGTGGATGACGTCAGACAAGTGGCCGGCAAGAACAACTTACAGGATATGACGTACGTGGACCGGCAGGGGGTGGATGACGTCAGACAAGTGGCCGGCAAGAACACCTCACAGGATATGATGACGTACGTGGACCGGCAGGGGTGGATGACATCAGACAAGTGGCCGGCAAGAACACCTCACAGGATATGATGACGTACGTGGACCGGCAGGGGTGGATGACATCAGACAAGTGGCCGGCAGGAACAACTCACAGGATATGACGTACGCGGACCGGCAGGGGGTGGATGACGTCAGACAAGTGGCCGGCAAGAACACCTCACAGGATATGACGTGCGTGGACCGGCAGGAATGGATGACGTACCTACGTGGACCGGCAGGAATGGATGACGTCAGAGGGGTCAAGGGGAGTCAAATATTTTAAACCTCCATTTCTTCCATACTAATATTAATAAGCATTATGTAAATACGGATCGTAATCTTGAATCTACTTGTACTCTCAACAGTTCCATACTATAAAATATCAAATTACCGTCGAGTTAAGTATTTTTTAACAATTCCTATTTCCATCATAAAAAAATTGTTTATTTATACAAAAGTTGCTTAACTCAGCACTTCCTTCGTTAATACATTTAAAAATAAATTGTGTCTTCCTTAAACATAACCGTTTTAAAATCTTTGTACAGATCACCCTTCTGTCTAGATCACTAGGTCTAAATGTCTAGATCCTAAATGTTAGATTAATAATTAATTATCATATTATTATCATTATGAATTATCACTAATTATTAATAATTTTATCAAGGAGGTACCTAGTGAAAATTAATATAATTTATTGTTAGGTATTATTAATTTGTATTTATTATTAATAATGATTACTATTAATTATAATTAATTAATACGATATCCGGCTGTTGGAATCGCGTGGGTTGCTTTGTGCAGAACCTGAATGATAGAGATGATGAATTAATTACAAATAAAATGTACCAATATAGTTCTGGGGTTTTTAATACTACGTCGGTAATAATTTTTCTATAAAAGAAGTACCTACCAACAAACATTCGAAATTACCTTCATTTCCGTAGCACGAAACGTACCTCAGAACAAAAAACTCGACATCGCTAAAACCATAATATGATGTTCCAAACATGTTCATATTATGATGTTCCAAACAGCTCGTTAGTATGAAAATTGACCTGTATTTCAACCGTTTGATTCACGATCGTGTTGACAGGCTCAACCTTTGAGCCGTCATTGTGAACGAACGGCTGGTCGTACAAAGCTGCGGGTGGTCTTAAAAAATTCGTAGGAATAAACTCTATCTAAATATGAAATGAAAAACATTCCGTTCTATATGAATTTTTCGAGTTTGGAATTTTGAAAATTCGTTTTGAACCCCTTCCCCTTGACCTAGGGTTATGTAAAGTTTCGAGGACCATTGTGGGGTTGGTTGGAAGTCATAATTTTGTAATTTTAACTCAACGCTAACTGGGCAAAGTGCCGCGGCGTACGGCGGACGGACGGATTTTTTTTAATTCGATTTTCTGAATCTACGTATCTTGAAACGTAAACCAACAAATTTTGACATGGGGTTAAACAATTTTTTTCTTTTGGTGATTCCAATGGTTCATTATCGAAGATAATAAACCAAAATCCGTCCACCTGCCGTCCGCCGTCCGCGGCACTTTGCCCAGTTTGCGTTCAGCAAAAATTTCTACATTTTTTTACCGGTTTGGACCAGCCTCAAAATGATGCTTGAAACTTTTCATAACATTCGGTTGAGGGGAAGGGATTCAAAATGAATTTTTAAATTTTGAAAATTTCATAACACGAAAAATTCAAAGTTTCCAGTTTATATTTGGATAGAGTTAATTTTTTAAGACCATCCGCCGCTTTGTATCATGGATCCTATATCCGCCCTGAAGCACCATAACCCTGAGAAGTAGCGTCCAGCGGCCATACGAGTGAAAAGTTGCACAAATCATTTCGAAATCAACACACCCTCCAGAGGAATCCTTCGTCACTAGGGAGTCGAGTACTGAAATAATTTCTGCGTATGTTCACCATCATCAGGCCCAAGAGAGAATATTAAGTCTCTTTGTCAAGTCGGGAAGAACTGAACGCCAAGAGACTGTCTGGTATATAAACCATTTCAATATTATGACAGTCTAATGTGGGTACAACAACACTTTCTCATGGATAATAAAGTGATATTCAACTCTAAAACGTCTTCTTACACAGAGACAGGAGGTGTAACATGCGATCCAGTAGGTTCATCACGATTTGTCAAGTTTTTCATGAAAGAGTTTGAAAAGGAGCTTCACTTTTTTTCTATGACGTTCCATCACGTTATAACGTGAGGTCAGATCGAGCCCAGGAGAGATGAACAACCTTGTTAAGCCGGTTCTATATCCCTTTTACGGAAAGTAGGTTTCAAAACCAAATGGGTTAAAAAGTACCTGCAGCCCGATTCAGAGCATTAGACGTGTTACCTCCTGATTCGATCTCAATGGTGTCTCTTCATGATGAATATGGTGAGTACGACTTGGAAAGTATCAATTGGCATACTAAGTATCACTAATATTGAGAGTCGACAATATTTGAGTTGAATTATTTCGTATTTACGACATGACTGACTGACATTAACCACAGGGCGATATTACACATCCACAACACAAAGAACGCCAACTTGGCAATAAACAACCTACGCACACTTGGGACGAATCATTATCAAAACTATTCTACGAACCAATTCACACTACCATGTGCAATTCACGAGTAATCCATCTTGTCAATTCATAAAATCGATTCCGGAGACCAGAATAGTGAATTCCTATGTTTTTTTCAACGCAGAATCCGAAAGGGGGGTAGGGGGAAAAGGGGGTTATGGGGGTTACCAATAAATTCCAAAATGAAACATTCTGACAAGGGAAACCTCATTTTAAAGGTTATTCTTAATGCTGAACACAATGGTGGAGTCAGAATTGCGATATCTTATTCCATTCTCAAACTGGAGCACTTTGAAGGTGAAGAAACGTGGTTATTACTCGAAATGTTTTTCACGGTTCATCTGCTCTAATCTGATGATGGAATGAAATATCTCAAGTCTGACTTCACCATCGTTTTCAGCGTTGAAAAATCTATAAACTGAGGTGTTACTCGGCAAAAATTGGAGACAAAATTCACTATTCTGGTCTATTTTCATTTGTGGCGCTCTAGTTTGAGAATGAAATGCGATATCGCAATTATGACGTCACCATCGTGTTCAGCGTAAAAAAAAACCCTTTAAAGTAAGGTGTCACTTGTTAGACTGTTTTATTTTGGAATTTATGGGCACCTCCCCCCCCTCCCCTAAAACTCCCCTAGTGAAGAAATTCGGAGGTATACGACTTTTTTAGACCTCAGATTCGGATTCAGCGTCGAAAAATACATGGGATACACTACTCTGATCTCCGGAATTTTATTTTTTTATTTTTTCATTTTGGGGCTGTTTATACCCTGAGCGACCGTCTGAATACCGCTTAACAATTAAGAAATTACAAAAGAAATATCAACGGAAATCATCAATCACGATACACTTTTAATGGTTTTTCTGATTTGAAATGAAATGAAATGAAATGAAATGTTTTATTTGTATAAGCCTTCCGGCGTTACAAGGTTGGCAAAAATATCAGTAAAATAATAATAAAGGAAGTGTGTATGTAGTAAATAAATTGAAAGGAAAAAAAAGAAGAATATTACAATTACCGCCTAAGATTTAAATACAACAGAGGAACTACAACTAAACAATTTTTAACAAAGGAAGCCTTCATTTAAAAAGAAAGCCCTTGTACGGATGCAGTTACTAACAAAGAAAAATACTTTCTTACATGCAGAAATATCCTGAAGGGACAGTATTGAGGACAGTTCGTGATGCGAAAAGTCGTATAATTGAAAAAAAGAAAAACGTTCGCCTCGGAGAACTGGGCATACACAAAGAAAATGCAAAATGGTATCTGGTTCGGAAAAGTTACATAAAGGGCAAACTTCTTGACTGTTAAATTTAACGATAAATTTTGGAATGCTCAATTTGGAAAAACAATTCCCAGAGAGCCGAACCTGCGCGAGTAGCCGCTTAACGCTAATACCCAGTTCGGAGTTCAGGTAAATAGGAAGGTTGTCATCAGATGGGCAGTACATTCTATAAACGGGGCTGTACGACGACACCTCCACCCGTTCCTGATCCAAACGTCTCCGGGACAATTCAATGCGTTCAAGGAAAGGGCCCTTATTGAGAATCCTGGGGTCCTGGGCGGACCACGTCGCTCCTTCATTGTTTCTGATTTCCTAAAATCATTTTTATGATCATTCCAAGTTTATGGATTCATCATGATTGATTGTGTAATCAACAAAAAACAATACCATTTTTGTATGTCTCATTAGTGATGACAATTTGGGTACACAGCCGACTACAATGACGAGTAGCTACACAGCCGGCTCCAGTGGTTTCTTCTGTAACGAATACAGATGTAATTAGTATAATGAGCGTAACTAATTACGTAGAGCGACCTTGAAACTATCACTGCCAGAAAGAGATCGTTATTAGGTACTCGTCTATTCGCCATCATTACATAAACTCGACTGTCTCCCACTGCCTTCGCCAAAGTAATGAATCCGGCTTTCGCTTTGTCTCTTCGGTGAAACGATGCAACTTGATTTAACGGGCAATTGTTCTTTCCTTGAAATGAGGTTTATTGGATTCGAGGGGGAAATATCTGAGGCCTAATCTGTTCACGATTGATGTCGGAAGTCAGTTCTTCAATGTGGTATGGCAAACATCCAATGCTTCTGAAGTATCGATACCACTATTCAAACCAAAAACTACCAAATACTCTCAGGGTAGGCACTTCGTAGTGATATCCATGTGGAGGAAATCGTTAACGAAAGCCTTTCATCTACAAGTAATAGTAGTTAGGTATATGTCTATTCATATGTGAGGTCTCGTATTGTAGATTTTCTCAGTCCTCTCATTTTTTTAATAAAAAAAACTAGAGATTTCGAAAGCACTTTTGTGTTAGTCACTAAGCGGAAACCGGGTGGACATTTTTCCTTTTAAAAAGTTAGTAAATTTAAAAAGTTTCGAATCTTTAGTCTTCACGAATTGTCCCCTTCAACCGTTTCTTTAAATAAGTAGAAAATTGGTCTAAATGTGAAAATCATGCCAATCGAATTGAGGTTCGTTCTAAAGATTTCTTTGGACATTTAATAGATTTACCTCATCTTCGCTAATGAGGCACTAAGATTTTTGGCAACACAAAAATGATTTTATTCATTCCTCTCTCCCCTTCCCACTCGATGATTAATTTCCAATTAAAACTTCTGGCCAATTATCAATTTTCAATTGGTAACAAGTTGAAGAGAATCCTTCTTAACGAATGAGAGTGAAAATTAAGAACAATCGTTATCCCTGGGAATTCATCCGATCTTAAAACTATTTCATTCGGTCGAGACTACGAGAAAAAAGTTTCAGGAAGTGAGTTTTTTCAACCTGAATATCCGATTAGGTACGGAGTTATTTCAAAAATGATGAATAATTGATGAGATGGAACCAGTGACTTCTGGGATTGTTTTCCTTTGGGTTTGAAGCCAATTTTTTTCGGGTCGCGATAGAGATGAGCGGAAATGAAAGCCGAAAATCCGATGGGAAATCGGGAGGAAGCAATTACTGCAGAAGCGGCAAATGGAGGCCCAGTTGATATCGGACGACGGTTTTCCGATCACTGGCTGCTTCTGGGGGTGAGATAAAATGGCGGTTTTGGGAATCGTAACGATAATCGTGCTCTAGTGATTTGAACAAATAGGAGAAAAATACTGTGTTACGTCTATCGATCTAGTTGAATGGAGGCAGTGGGGTATTGAGCATCCAATAGGGATTTGTTTGGTGGTGTCACCTGCTAATCGGCTTCTGTTAGGACACAGAGAATTACTTCCATATTATCATCCATTCGTACCGAACCTGGAGTCAGCGCAACCCAGGATCAGGGCATGGGATTGGAGGGACAGTCGCTGTAATGTTACCACATGTACCAGAGAAATGACGTCGCTTATGATCAAAGCGGGAAAATCGATAAATCCCGGGGATAGGTTAGAAAGTGTCCGAAAAGTTCATAAAAATATACATGAATAATCAGGAATCTGTCCATCACAGTCGCATTCACAAGAACCTCTAACATGGAATTGGTACTTGGCAACGGGTAGCCCATTTCCATGATGAAATACCGTAGGTATTTCTTCACCATGTTGGAAACCAGCACGCGTTATTCAAGTGGTGCGATACTACGGCTGTCACTGCGGTTTCGATACGACCATCCGTGTGGTTACATTCGTTAGGTTTTGTAATGGAACAGTGTTACCCTAGAGAGATGAAGTTTTGAGTTTAAATGCCACCTTTTCCAGCGTGATGAACGAGAGCTTTGGTGCTTCGCGAGTTCTGCATTCCGTGTGGTACCGTCCCCGATATTTCTGCTGGACATTAAGAGCGGTCACTTTTATTCATACTCGTACATCTCTTCTCCAAATCCTGTACCTACATTCCTTTACAACTACAGTCGCTTTCCGTATTTCAATTTCCCGCTCTTTCGTATTTTTTACTACAAACCAAACTCTTCATTTGTTGGAACTTGAAACCAACGAATCGGGAAGAACACCCCGAAACAACCTCAATTGTATTGTATTGTATTACATGAACACTGGAAAATGATCGGAGTGTCGAGACAAAGGACTGTAGAGGAGTGATATGTTGAGTATCTACTATTGGGTGGAGACATTGTGAGGTTTAGGATGATAATAATATAAGTAGGTGGCTGTGTACTTTGAAGATGAGAAGAGGATAAGCTCCATTGTATTTGGTATTGAGGGAAGACCCAGAGAAGCGCAGATGTCCTGATGATTGAAAACGTTTTTATCCTCTTTTCATAACGCAGACATTCGACTGAACAATTTCTCAATTGAGGGTGAAGGAGAAAGAGCAGGATTCTGCTGGAGACGTTAAAGGGTCAGCAGGTGTCAACTGGAGCGAGGATGCTCTCAGGAAGAGCACGTGCGACCTTCCAAAGTGTTCCGCGTCAGCTGGAAATCCAGGAAACATCTGTGGGGGTTCCGACAAGGAATTGGATACAGAAGTGGGTGGTTGATCGCCAAAAGCTCCGGAGCATCTTTTTATATCTTCTTAAATACTCAGAGGAACCTCGTGATACCGAGGTACCCCAGTGGGAGGTGATCGATCGATGTCTTCTGCTGTCGAGGCGGTTGGTGCGAGTATATAAAACATGAGCCTTCCGCCCACATTGCGTTTCCTCTATTGGGCATCTTCCGCTTCCGATCTTTACTCTCAACCACTTCTTCGGCGGATTTGTTGCCTACGAAATATGATATCCTACAAGATAAAAACATGCGTCGATGGTGGGCCGTGGGATTTTCATGAATCAGTCTCTTATTTGAGGGAATTACGTAAGTCGTACAGGCTTTTGTTTCTTGTTTCACGAAGAACCAGCAATTATAGCAAACTAAAGATTTACTTATTTAATTTTTTTTAAACAATAACCCGTCCAAATACATTTCGTAGACTCGTATCGTATGCGTTTAAACTTTTTGTCACCTGCTAATTCCCCTTGTCCCGTCAGAATTTTATGTCAATCTTGTAACACCGGATGCCCATTACAAATGAATAAATTCATTCAACGTAACAATAATTTCAATTATTGAAAAATGTGTCATTTCTCAGCCAAGTACCTAATATTGTATCAATTATATATGGTTCAATAATAATTATTGAACCATATACAATTATTTCGGTTAAGGGTGGTAATAAAATAATAATAGTGTCATTGGAACGATCGCGTTACCTGTTTAATGGTGCATAGCAATCTCTCCAAAGAACATGAATAGAAATTCTAGTTAATAATGTTAAGAACACGGGTGTTAGCGGTAGAGAAAAATGTAACATGTCCCTCCTCCCTCCTTCCACAATTGTCACTCGCTCGTGAATTGAAATTGATTCGATTTGAACCCAATATGTAGCTGTGGATTCCAAGGGAGCTTAAGCGCTCAGTGCATTTTTAAGTGTTATGATCTTGAATTTTAAGTTTGCATTTTTAAGTTTGAAAAATGTCATTTAGTGGCTTCAACCACACTGAGTACCTGCAATCTATGGTCAGTACACTCCTTTTGATTGCCTTAATTATTGTGGAATTATAATGGTAACAAGCGCATACATCGCTGTTTATTATCAACATACGAAAACTGAATGATCTCTCACACGAAATTGGTATTCATTCAATCTGTAACCATAACAGCATATTAGTGGGTTCCGTTTATGTAGAGCAACTAACAAGAAGAGCCGAGCAAAACGCCGTTTTCTTCCTAAATGACCTACGTATCTATGAACTTCTCACTTAAAACACAAAAAATTTAAATCCGGTTGTAGATGATCCAATTTTAAAGTTCACCAAATGCAATCGTTGAGTTTACAAGAACAATAAGTAATTAAACTCTGTTGACTCCTAGATTAAAGGATCGTAGTGCACTGCGCTAGCCAAGAGGGCGTTGAAGTCCCTCCAAACGTTAATTTTCTTGAGAATTCCAAACGTTAATTTAATGCCTCGCACCATGTATTTTAGAATTTTCATTATTCGTTCTGCCTTTTTGATAGCTGACGTCTGCCTAAACAAATGCTTTATCGTGGAGAAGAGGTCGCAGTTTGCCCCGCTGTACAGAGTGACGAATGATGTCTTGACAGTGATTTCACGTGGAATAACAACATGAGATCATTTTTGTTTCTGTTTAGCACAGCAGCCCGGAACTTTTCGAACCTCCCGTTTTCAAGAGCGCCTAAACCTCATCACATCCGAAAATAACGGCTCTCAAGAGCATCTCCAGGACCTTCCGTTTCGTTGCTACCGTCATCCACTTCACCCGTGACGCAATTCGTAACTCTGGCTGTGTCGACCTCGTACGAACCGGTTTCAAGTCGGCGGATTAAATTCAGCTCTAAACCCGTTCGGCGACTTACCTCTTCTTCCTACTCCTTTCCCACCATCAACTTCCATTCACTGCGGTCTCAAGAGGGTCCTGCAACAGGCTCATCTTCAACAACAACCTATTAATAGAAAGGTTGATGACTTGATTGAGAGTTCGACAACAACAAAAAACTAAAAATCTTTACGAACCTTTTCTCCAGCCTATTTAGGGTCGACATCACTACGTTCCACCAAGATATCGGACATAAACAAATTCACTTATCGTTAGAATCGTTCAAGAGTAATATACTGCGTGTGCAAGAAATTGAAGAAAATCATGTCAACACTGGCTCTCGAGCCGATGAACTTGAACAAAACCAGCTACCATAAATCTTATGTACCTATTCATAGGATCATTTTGGAGTTTTGGGCTAAATTAAATTTAGCTGATTCCATTATTTTATATACACGTACGTATTTTCAAGGTACTACAGCATTCAATTTTCTTGTTCTGTCAAAAAGGGCCTAATCAGCCCACTGAGTTCAATGACTGCACCCACATCTGATTTCCATTTCAACAACCGTTTGAAAATATTTTGTTAACCTAGGGAACGGGATGAAAGCGACAGTTGTTTTATAATGGAATGCCTGATACTAATTAATGCAGTAATAAACGTATTTCTCGACAATATTATTATCCCTGTTTTCGCCTACTTTCCGTTTGACAATCTTCGGCTGACAACCCCGAGCTTGCCAAGTCGCGAGTTGGTGCGTTGCATTTCTCGAGAGAGGAATCAGGTCATAACCGCACTTCACGCTGGCGTCCGATCTTTCACATCCTCCACCCGAGAACTTGAAAGGTTGCATTTTTTTTAAACTCAATTTAAAAAAATGCATTTATCCCTCTCAAGGAAGCTCGGTCACATGAGCTCTGGTGTACTTGGGGACCGCCCAACACATTCCCATGAGATTCGATCATCCATTTCTTATGTGCACCAGATCACCCAATGCAACGCCCTTCGTGTACAATTATTACATCTTTGATCATAGAATTTACTCGTATAAAATGAACCGACCAGCCAGAATCATTGATTACAAGTCATCAAACAAAAATTGCCAACAACCCGATGGAACTTGAACATGATGGAGTCGACTTCTGTAATTTAGTTTATATTGATACTGCATGAGAAAGAAATATGAAATACGGTGCACAATTGCAGTCCTACAGTCCTACATTGCAGTCCAACATTGGATTTCAATGTTACTTGGAATGGAATTCAATGGAAAGTGTACCAAACTGAGCGGTTCCAAAAAAGGCCAACGCCGTCAATACGGTTTAATATTAACCTCGTCAGTTACGTCCTGTTTTCTTATTTATAACTACCTTCAATGTACATAATAATAAAAATACGTAGATGGTCCAAAGGAGAGTTGTTACCTTAATAATTTAACCAGTCGATTCCTCATGTGCCGTCAAAGCGGGAGGTGAAAATTTACCAAAGTCGTACAGCTCCAAGAAGTATTTGAAATACTTGAATTGTCAGTTAGTATCCAGTCGTTGATTTTCCTGACCTTTTCAAACCACTGGAAGCATCGGAGCAATGTTGAGGTTGAATAATCACAATTGGTTGGCAACATGAAGAGTTTTTGTCCCTGAGATAACTAGTTACCGGGCAAACTTCTTTCTTTTGCAACCTCGTCGAAATCCGCTCAGCGGTGGGCGGGCTGATCTCTTCGCTTCAACGATCGCGTTATTTTATTTCGTCTGATTTCAATCCCAAGGACGCCCGCGGTTTTATGGCCGACCTTATTATTATTCTTTCAGTTTCCACCTGAACGTTATGAACGTTACGGCTTATCAGCACGGGACGGTCCATCTCCGAGTAGATGTCGTGTTAATTGTAAGGATCGCGTGATCGCCAGACCTATTTACAATAATTAGCGACCCATTCGAAACATAAATTAGCCGAGTAAATATTTGGATCAACCTCTACGTGTCGGTTGGTCTTCAATTCAGTATGAAAAATGAGTAGAATTTTTCACAATATCCCCATTCATGAACCACTAATGAATGAAGGACAAGAATAATTTATAGGGTTTCACGTTTTGGTTCCCAGTCAAGCGATCACACAGCTAATCAGAGCTACCACAAACTGAGAATATGATCATTAAGGACCACTTGCATAACTCCACAGTTTTCTGTAATTTGATGGCGTCTTCAGAGTTGGTTCTTAGATGGTCCCTGTAATCCTTGTAATCCATGAACTCTGATTCTTGTCGATTTCATTTCTTAAAGTGAAACTTTATTGTACTCCTATCTAATCCCCTAGAGGGTTTATGGAAAAAAACGACGAAAAATGCGATAAAAGTGCATTGTAATAATTATTAGAATATACCTACTTATTTGGGTTGAAATGGGCCTTCGACAAGACCAATGTTCGACTCAGAAACGTCAAAAAAACCATCCATCGAACTTGTATTTTTTAAAATATCCAATAATCATACATATGCATTTTCATCAAAAAATCAATCTTTGACGCACAATCCCACAACAAACCGAAAACATTTCGCAGGTACTGGTGATTTATCAAAGTACATAGAGATTTTGTGATATATTGACGTATCACATCACCTCGGATATGGTCGAGATCACCTCCCAAATGGGAAAGAGAAACGACGGGTCGTTTATGGTTTTTTTGTTGCATTTTGGGCCGGAATTGACAAAATACCGTTGTGACCTTCAGCATGTATGCATGGAGATATTAAATCAAGATGGCTTGCCGAGGCAGTGTGTAGAAATGTATTCAACATGTCAGAAAATAGTACAGATCCTAATGGATGTTGTATCTTGTTCTTACTTCTTGATGTTGTTGTTCTTACGGCCTTTGGTTATTTCAAATTATTTTTAGGTTCACTAGACTGCGATAGATAGACTGTTGATAGATCACTTGTAAATGTGAACCGTGTCAGAGTTTTCGTAGGGAGAGAGTTCATCTTACAGTCGACCTTTTCCGGTGCATTGATAAGTTAACGATCCGTTTCTCGCTTTTACTTTTCCTACGCGGCATTTTCGGCTTAGTCACCGGGATCAAATGATGAGGATTATTACAGTTTGATAACAGTTGTGTCAGAAAGCAGTTTTGCAATGTCTTGTCGAATGGCGAGCGCGGGGAAGTTTCTTCTTTCGATCTCAGCATGTCTCCTAAATGTTCGTTCGAACGAGAGCACTGAGGTTGTACGAAATGCCTTTAGAAGTCTATGGAATTGTGCTGGTTGGAGCAGAGGGAACGAATTCGTCAGATTCGTATTTGAAACGAACCTTAGCGTTTGTAGCGGGTTTTCGTCGATCCAGAAGTGGATATTTAATATTCAACAGTGTAAGAGTCAAAGTCACTAGCGGTATCCTATTCATAGGGATCCGTATGTTATTTCAGCAACGACATTACGTTGAGCACTTCTGCAGGCCATAGCCGCCAATTCTGACCATAATTTATAATCCAATAATATCAAGGTCTACTAACCACTCGCCCAGTGCTCTCCTTGAAAAATGTTTCTTTCAAGGGGAGCACCGCGTCATGTAAGACGTCATCTTCGTACAGAACGAGCAAACATATTCAACCCCAGGGGTTTCTCAAACTCCGATTATATACCACTTCTTAGGGGATATAAACTCCCGATGATGGGTCCCGTTGAACCGATTTATTATCCGATTAATGAAACGCTCATTGAGTTCTGATGGTTTCAGCAATGTAAAAGTTTGTCCTGCTGACAGCGCGGTCTGGACCGGTCTGGGATGGCGTCACATGATAACCTCGTATCTTGATTTTTGACGATTTTTAGTTTTTTGCATGTATGGGAAGAAAACCTCGTATCTCGTCGGCCTGTGGTTCAAATTTGAGCGGAAAATGAATTTTCTGCCCTCTAGAGGACTATATGAGATTGTAACTCCTAATGCCACTTTATGCCATTGCTAACAGCTTTTTTCCCTCTCCTGTAAAATTTGTTTTTTTGAGATACGAGGTTATCATGTGACGCCATTCATATTATGAACTATTGAGTGGCTCTTGTTTCAAATCAAAAATCAGACGGAGCGTGGTCAACAGCAGCGGCGATAAGACGTTAGGTTGTGAGGTCGGGGTTGCTACAGTTGGAATGTAATATTTACCATATCATCTCCCCCCTTACAGTTGATAGCATTAAATCTTCCCCAGCCGTTGTGCATACGTGCTGAACACTAGAATAATAATAATTATTGTAAACTGAATGTGACGTAATGTGAACTTCGGCGTGACTTTTTCCCCGTGACATGTAAAGAAGTGATGCTGACACGCCTTGAAGGTTGGTTGGTGTATGATTCATGAATGAATTCCCAATCACCTTCCACAATGTTACCTACTTTTAAAGTTCATTTCCCATGCGAATGGATTCCAGGGGTAAAGGCGTAACACGTGTGACGTAAGAGTTTTATTAGGAAAGTGCCGCTTTCATATTACTTTCATGCAAAAACATAAAATAATAGTAACTATGAAGAATGAGCTTGCATTTCAATTGTGGATGTTTGCGGGTTCCGTCCCTCCTGTGCAGATTACTGTTCCTTGAACTAGTCCCATAGCTGAGGAGTAAATACAGTAATGAGGTCAAACACTGTGTTTTCTAATAATTCTTAGTGGGAGGTGGTAATTAGCTTATTGGTGGTCTTTTCAATATTCTAGTAGAATTCTGGGATGACCTGAAGAAATTAAGGGTTACTCAATGTACCTACCAACAGTTGGAGTTGTAACTACCAAGAACTTGGGTACCAGCCTGCATAATAATTATGCAATTATTAGTAGAATAAGCGACAATACTGGACTTCGCGAGTAAGAACAGTTTACTGTGCTTTATTTCAGTCAGTACTATTATTTTGGCTACCGGCGTGGGGTAGTGCTTATAATACGACATTGGCTGATCCAAAAGGCAGTATTTAGACTAGTGTCCGCACTGGCTTAACCGCTTACCGTGCTCACACTTGCCATCTTTTCGAAGATCTGCATCTGCGATGCTTCAGGTTCTTAAAGCTAACCTATGGTCACGACCGGATCATAGCATGGGAACAAGATTCGCAAGTGATTTTCAACCCTCACTCCCTAGACCTCACGCCACTGCAGCGCAAAACTTCTTTGTGTACATCGGCATCACAACATTTTTATGTAAGTAGATCGCAGATTTTGTATAGATTTTGTAATTTTATTAGAATATTGTCGTTTATGATGAAGACAGGTTCTCTCGATGGACTATTTGCCGTTATTTCATATAACTAATTATATTGAGTAGATTCAGACTCTTCCCTCGCCACGGGCCTCACCCATATGAGGGAATATTCCCAATAGAAAAAACTATTCATTTAGATTTGTATATTTATTGTATGGGAAATAAATAAATGAATAAATGTACCTACGAGTTTATTGAAATCTATAAATGTTTCTCAGGTTTGTGGCCGTAATAAAAAAAAAAAACATCGCGCATGAAGAGATGGAACGAATGAGAGAGAAAATAAAAGAAAACAACTGGGCTTCTTCATCCGTAATAAAATTGATGGATAAGAGAAAATTCACTGTCAAAACTCGACTCTGGATTAGAACTAAGGTCGAAATTGGAGGGGAAATCGGTATTGTGTAAACAATCAAATAACGTAGGTACGATTTTTCTTGCGATGCATGGCAGCTAAGACGTACGATTTGCATGATCGTGTAGACGGGCCTTTAGACTGAGTTAACAGTCATCTCACAGGAGAGAACTCCCAGCTTGGACCCTGTTTATGCGCCCTTAAATGATGAGTTTTCAACTCTAAGACTCTTGGAGTAAAGTCACTTCTACACAACTTCACTTGGAGGAAGAAGATGAAGTGGCGGCTTTTGTTGGGTCCAATCTATTTGCGTTGAATTCTGATATATTCCAGTGTCTTTTATTCTGATCAAGGGATTTGGAACATAGCAGTATCGTATCTTGGCATTTATTAGATATTAGCCACCCTGGAAAACATCACTACGTCACTATGTGTAACGAGTGGTGTCAAAAATGTTGATGATCTCGTTGAATAGGGCGAAATACTGAAACTCACGGTTCACATTAGTAGAACTCGACGGACACTTGAGTCCACGGAGTCTCAAAACTGTCAATCATAATCATGAGCGTCTGTGAAAAGAACCGTCATAATCAAAACGTCCGAAATCGATCATCAAGGAACCGAGTGGAATTCCAGATCGTGATTTAATGGTTGTGTTCCTGGAGCGAGGCGGAACTACGAGGCAACGGAACGAAATCGAAAGGCCGGTTTCGTGCTGTACTTGCGGGCGAGTAATTGCATTAGTGACCAGTCAGATGGTCGTTGAGCTGAAGTAGTTGATTCTCGTGGTTTCATTGATGGTTGGCTGCGCTTGTCACATTGATTCAAGCAGAACTAATTCAAAGCAGAAAACGGATAATCACTGTTAGAATTAATTTAGTTTTACCTTTATCTTTATAGATCTTATAAATTAATTTACACTCTACCAATCATTATGGATGGACTTAACTTGCAAGGATGGATCCAAAGTGTCAAAATCTCAGTCCTGTCCAAGAAATGCTGCAAATTCTTCAACAACGGTTCATCATTCTTTGTTTAGGCTACTCTTCCGTTTAAATCACAGTTCTGTATACAATATCCTTGCATAGGAACTGGTAGTGGCATCGAAGCATCCATAAATATTAAATTTGTTGTAGGTAAGTATAACGAGGGTGAAGTGCCAATACGGCCTACCTCAAATAGTGGAGAATAACATGTTACCAAATTTTAGAAATAAACAGTTTTTTGTGCCTCCTGTAAATTTGCAGAAAAACACTTAGGCCATGTTGTACAGCATCATTTGAGGTAGGCCATGTTGACCAGCCCTATCTCAGGTAGGCCATGTTGACCAGCCCTATCTCAGGTAGGCCATGTTGTTCAGCACCACTTGAGGTAGGCCTTGTTGCCACTTCACCCTCGATAATAAAAAATAAATAATTATTGCATAAATAATAATAATAATTGAACCACCCAGCAGACATACGTCTCGTTCATTGCTTTCATTTGATTGCATAACTTGAAGTTTAATAAATATGCTGTACTCTTTATTCTTCCAAAGTATATGAAATAAATGGAATTTATGGAAGTGTTGATTGTTCGATCAATTAGTGACCAGAGGGTCCTCTTCAATAAAGTAGCCGGTAACTAGCTCAGTGACGGTTACGTCCATTTGTCAACTGAATTCTCTAATATAATAATAAATGTATCTATATTTATTATTAAATAAATACTATTAATATTTCTCCGACTTCATTTTATCCCTAATTTGTTCTGAGATTCAACATTTTCTACCCCCTTAGGATCTGGTTGGGTGGGGATCGATTCCCAAGCCTTGGTCGATGGGAAATCTGTGTTAGGTACCGTCCGGTTTGGAATTCCGTATTCATTCTCACGTTTTCTACTCGTTCCACTACCAACTTGTATTTACAACTCAACTACCTTAATGCAGGTCCTCTTTACCCAATAGGACAGTCATCCGAAATGTCTGGTTTTTTTCTCCATTCTGTCGCCCATCTCCCTCTTTAGGTGCATTAGGACCAAGTCAAGTACCCCTTTTTTATTTCTACAGACTCGTCTCGAGCTATTACCTCCAACACGACTCTCCAGCTTTCATGAGGATTTTCACTCTCCCTCAACAAAAACCCTTCCCCATCTAACTAGGTAGCCGTCTGCCTTCTGATTGATGTTCAAACTCTCCATCGAGGTGTTTACCTTTTCGCGACGTTTAACTGGCGGGTAATTGTTTGTTGTGGTGGAGAAAAAAAAAGAAGGAGAATCCAAAGAAGCTCCGGGTAACTCTAAAAATACAACCAGGCGCCTTTCGTCTCTTTCGTTTTCCAGCATAATTTGTTTCTAAGCTTAGTTCACGTCTCAAGTGTTTTAATCAAGAGTCTGAACGAACACGAGGATTTCATTCAAAGACCAGTGACAAAATCTCGACGGACTCATCCGTCCCAAACCATTAGTATCATCATCATCATCATATCCGGATTAACCGTGCGATACACTGACAATACTACTGACAAACGCCTCCCAGAGCAACGCACTTGTGGTAGAGTATTACGAGTATGAATTAAATCACATAGAATATAAAGCTTGACTTTGTAGGATAATCAAGTTTTTAGTCACTCTTTGGGAATGTTTGGTTAAATTACAAACTCTTTAAACCTTATCTCCTTTCATATTAATCATTAACATTTTTATATAATATAATGTGAAATGGATGGACAAAGATAACTAAAATTTTAAACGATTTTGCAGTAGTGCCATCTAATTCTACGAAATTTCAACTTGAAGTAGAGCATATCAGTGGAGTGATGTTCGGTATCTACACTACATGCTGATACATCGGTACATGGATGTCTCATTTTCTCACTATAAAATATGTGTTTTGTGTAGGTAAAAAAAATGCATTAAGTATATTTCCAATTGCAATTGAAATTGCAAGTAACAGAAATGCCCCCGTTATAATTGCCCGTTGCTGTTTATTGGTGACCGAACGAACACGAGGATTTATAATTATCTTTCCGCGTAGCAAAATGTTTCAAAAAAAAAAAAAAAATAGTATAAGCAATACTTTGTCGGCAACCATACCTACATTTTGGGTTAAGACTTGGATCACGATCACTAAGGACACGTATCACTTTTTGTGTCGAAGCCCAATTATAAGCCCTCATTGAACAACGTTTTTAGAGAGCAGAATTCTTGGCAGTCGAGAATTAGGTATCAGAATGGCTCAACGGAAATAGCTAGATGAAATACTAGGCAGGCAGTAGAACCCTACCATATGTACCAGGGAGGTATAATAATCAGAATGACCTAATTTCAGGAAGAAAGCCGCGCCCGAAATTGGGTATGCTCATACACTTAAACTGCGATTTCGAGCCCTCACTTCAACACCCCACATCGTCAATTCGGGTACTTATCAGTCTGAACAAATCAGTCTCCAATGATCTGCTGTTCTCCTACAAATTCAGCTTTACATTTTCGGTTTCTTGTGGATCTGAACTATCCCTCCTCGCCATAACTACAAGTTCCCAAAAGCTTTGGATATCATAAAGTGGTTCACACTTCAAGAAATAACAAAGTCAATACAAGACGACATTTGTGATAAAAGTCGATGAACGCCAAGTCATGGGCTCAAGTCTGAATATTTTCGCTGTTCATATGACGACCTTGAAGAGTGGAAATATCAAGGAGAACTGGTCCATGGAGAAGGTGAGGTGTATCGCTCGAGACCCTTGCTCTACATCGCGTCGAATATCAACGGAGAACGCTGTACCCTCAGATACCTTACACTACATTACCTACAGGCGACTACCGCAGTTGCGCAATGTCCAACGGGACGTAGAATATCGTGACTGGGCCTGATCGAGTTTCCCGTATGGAAATCAAAGCGACACGATCTTGATAATATGCTTACAGTCTCCCTTGTACAATTACTCTGAAATTGTTACGAGCAAATTCCCGACTCTTCAAACCCCCAAGTCAAATCTATCGAAGACTATGTACAATACTATCAATACTGTAATACTACTACTATTTGTACTATTTGTAATATGTACAAATCTATCGAGTAATATGTACAATAATGGAACGATTTGCAAAACTACAAACTTCACGAACTTCAGAACCTTTTATTTGAATTGTAGGACCACTTGTCCCCCACTTGTCTCTTTCTCGGATCTTCATTACAAAAACAAAATAAATGACTAAAAAATAGTTAATTAGATAAATAAATAAGCCGAAATTGAAGCACGAATGGAAATAGTTGTAGCCCTACTGAACAACGTAATATTTTCTCATTATACCATAATGTGCACCAATATTCGATACCAACGATTCAATACTATTCAGCTCCAGTATCACAATGAATCGTAAATACAAAATCGTGTTTAATATCGATTAATTGATTCTACAAAACCTAAATGTGGCAATTAAGAGAAATTCCTAAAGAGATTACTATATTATTTTGATTCGCTTTCTCGAACACTTCTCGGGATCCCTCGAGCCCGTGACCAACGAAAAATCATTCCGAACTCAACTTATTTTACTTTCGTATAAACAATAAACTCTCATTGTTTCGTTCAGCTCCCCTCACAATTACGGAAAGGACTAACGGCCAGTTTTTGTCTAAAAAAAAAGAAAATGAGCGACTTTAAATGCAGCCATCATGTAGACCGGAGTATGGAGTAAGAAGGAGGATTCCCACACAAACAACTCCACTTTCATCAATTACTCAATAATACTTTCACAAGAGAGAATTTTCCGAGTTTTTTTTCTTTAATTTTTTAATAACTCACAATGTATAAAATATTCAACAGGTGGAAAGTGTGTGAATCAGAACGACAATTACTTCTCCTTCATGGAGAAAATTCTAGTAATTCAGGGTTGCTTTTAAATGAAAACGTTAAGAGCGTACAGTTAGGGATAGGAAAATCAGAACGGATACCAACTCATGTGTTTGGTTTTGTCGGTAATTAATTTCAATGGGGGTATACTATAGTCAGTTGGTTAGTTTGTAGCGTAGCAATAATTTATTCCGAATCCCAAATTTAAAAGGCGTAAGGAGTACGCAAATCTCTTGAGCGCTTGGACCAACCGTTGGAAAATAGCCATCAGCGCAAATAAAAATCGCTTGGTCTGCTTCACATATAAAAGGGCTGTAGTCATTCCCAACCTAATCATCCAAGGACAACAAATAGAGGCAAGTGACTCAGTTAGGTACCTAGGACCTAACACTAGACAGCCGTTTAACCTGGAAACCCCATACAAATGAAACAGTTGGCAAAGTGCGTTACAGAATTCGACAACTCTACTTCCTACTGACAAGTGACAACATCCCTCTTCATGCCAAACGACTCCTGTATCTGATGCTGATTTGGCTGTATGGGAGCGAGATTTGTAACTCAGCCTGCAACACCCATATTAAACGAATTGAAGCCGTACAAACACGAGCACTACGTACACTCACTGGTGCACTCTGGTACGTTAGAAACGAAACTCTCCGCAATGATCTTTCTTTATACACCGTTCTTCAAACACTCACAATAACCTACAACAGCCTAGCAAACCGCATAAATTCCCACCCGAATTCCCTCGTCAAGTGCACAAAGAAGAAAAAAAATGGAGAGGTAAAACTCAAGTGTATTGAGGTTATTTGCCTCTCCTGAAAAATTATAAAATTTTACTGTTCCAACTTATATAAGGACGATCGGCGCAATGATGCCATTCCGCGATCGTGACCACCGTTTCATGCGATAAGAATTGAAAAGCATAGTGGAGATCTCAATGTGGTTCACAATATTGATCGTCCGTCTTCCATTTCAGGCACAAAGAGAAAATAAAATCACTCGAACACATGCCAGCCGGGAAGCGTTTGGTAATTAGGATTTTATATGGGCAGAGGTTGTTAGCAGGAAAGGTGAAAACTAGGAAGAGCAAATGTAGTCCAGGGCAAGACCAGCTATTAACTCATCCCGCGACCCACGGAGGAGTAATCGAGGTCCCACTGGGGTTTCACATCACGGAATTGAAGTAGCATCTCACTTTCGTTTTTTTCGGGGCTGGAACAAACCGCACGCTTCGCGGTCTCGAATCGTTATTGTCATGCACTTTTGAAATTCGAGGATATGGTTGGAAGCTGAGATCTCCCAGTGATTTAGTTCAATACGGAACTCGAGTTAGATGATCAAAGTGATCTATTAGTGATGGCATTGGAGCTTCCTTCATTGCCGAGCCAGAACAGCTGAGGTACTATGATATGTCATTCGGTGCTGTTATAATATCTTTCAGTTCTGTGGGGACATGTTTTGTGCTATGTCCCTTCAGCACCGAAAGAGTCACCGAGGTTGCCGCTGGAGGCTTCAATCTATCTAAACCCTTCAGTATCCCACATAACGTCGAAGCTGTCCAACACGTAACAGATGCTTCCAACAATCGGCTGTTCACCTACATTTTCCAAGTACAAATTGATTGGAACCAACGCCAGGATATAGGGCTCTTGCAGAAACCCCATAACCTTATCCCTAGCAATAAATTCTTAACAGGGAATATTTTCGATAGATTGGAAAGTTTTGACCAACAGCTGGACCACTAATTTTTACGAGAAACTAAATTCTTTCTAATTAATCAACGAACGACGATTTATAATGATTACTAATGGACAGTAAATACAGACCATACATAGGTACCGGCTACAGAGAGTCGGCGTTTACAGCACTCTTGCACAGATATCATGTCGTGTCTGAGTAAACATCTCGTTGTAAATAAAAGACGAGTTTAAAAACCAAAAACGTCTGTCTTTCCGGTCTGACCACCATTACTGTTGTACTGATGATGATGAAACTGCCAAACTCGATTTACAGTGTATACTTACTTCACTAATTTTTCTGAAAATAGATTTTTTCGTTTTTGAAACTCGATTTTGGTTTATTATCTTCGATATTGAACCATTGGAATCGACCAAAGAAAAAACGTAACAATATAACGGGAGAAATATTCGCTCATCAATGCCACACGTCATCAGAACTATTCGTTCATCATTGCCATACAACATGTAACAATATAACGTGAGACATATTCGCTCATCAATGCCACACCTCATGTGAGAAACTTTCGTTCATCACTGCCATACAACATGTAACAATATAACGTGAGACATATTCGCTCATCAATGCCACACGTCATGTGAGAAATATTCGTTCATCATTGCCATACAACATGTAACAATATAACGTGAGACATATTCGCTCATCAATGCCACACCTCATGTGAGAAATATTCGCTCATCAATGCCACACGTCATGTGACAAATATTCGTTCATCATTGCCATACAACATGTAACAATATAACGTGAGAAATATTCGCTCATCAATGCCATGCGTCATGTGACAAATATTCGTTCATCATTGCCATACAACATGTAACAATATAACTTGAGACATATTCGCTCATCAATGCCACACGTCATGTGACAAATATTCGTTCATCATTGCCATACAACATGTAACAATATAACGTGAGAAATATTCGCTCATCAATGCTACACCTCATGTGTGACATATTCGCTCATCAATGCCACACGTCATGTGACAAATATTCTTTCATCATTGCCATACAACATGTAACAATATAACGTGAGACATATTCGCTCATCAATGACACACGTCATGTGACAAATATTCGTTCATCATTGCCATACAACATGTAACAATATAACGTGAGAAATATTCGCTCATCAATGCTACACCTCATGTGAGACATATTCGCTCATCAATGCCACACGTCATGTGACAAATATTCTTTCATCATTGCCATACAACATGTAACAATATAACGTGAGACATATTCGCTCATCAATGCCATGCGTCATGTGACAAATATTCGCTCATCACTGCCATACAACAAGTATAATTTATTATAATGGATTAGATACTGGAGAGGGCTGTGGAGCTATACAGCCTTTCGCTGTGTGCCAGCCCTGATGTTCCGGCCGTACCCGGACCCACCCACCCAGATGGCACTTGGACAAATACCGTTGGCTGGTGGGAGGGGGGAACGTAGAATCCTTCTGACGGGTCAAATTTCGATTGTAGGAGTGAGAGGGGGGAACGTAGAATCCTTCTGACGGGTCAAATACCGAAGTCAGGAGTGAGGGGGGAACACAGAATCCTTCTGACGGGTCAAATACCGAAGTCAGGATTGAGGGGGAACCGCAGAATCCTTCTGACGGGTCAAATACCGTTGACTGGAGGGAGAGGGGGGCAGAATCCTTCCGAGGGGGACAAATACCATAGTTGCAGAGAACTCCCGCACCCTCCCGTCACCCAACCACCCCCCTCCAATTAGAGTTACAGCCACCCCCTCTCTCCAACCGCCACCTTTATACAACCGCCTCTAGTTACAGACAACCCCCTCCCCCTCCCACCCATCGTCACAATCTGCCCACTCCCCCTCTGTCCTCTTTTCTCCTCCACGTCTGATACCCGCCCACGATTAATTTATGTAGTGAGGGTCAGCTATTGAATGACAGAAAATAAATGATACGACACCGCATTTTAAAGGGGTTTTTATTTTACACTACGGTGAAATCAGAATTGCGATACCGTATTCCGTCCTCAAACTGGAGCACTTTGAAGATGAAGAAACGTGATTGTCATTGGATTCGAGTTGTATTTATTAATGGTAGCAGGCCAGACCTAGTCGATTCAAATGAATCGATTCGAGCGTCATGCATTAATTTATATATCAAACCCCAAACGATTCTTCTCTCACAGCCCGTTAAGTGGATGTACATAAGAAACCGTTGAACTACTTTGTGATACCAAGAAATCAACACGATTACCGGACCATACTTGTCATGCTTGTTCCAGGTCAAGCTCTAAACCAATAGCTCATTATTAAGGTGAGTGGAGTAAGAAATGAAATGACTGACCCAACAAGTCGTTGTAGCTGGATATTTAGGTGGATCTCGGACGCGGAAAAATTCCAAACGTCATTGCGTAAACCGTCTTTTCACGCTCTTAGCCGAGTACTAACGCGCACAAAGAAGTGTCCAAAGTAAACGTTACGCACGGAGGAAGTTAACCAACTTGTAGGTGTTCATCGTAGGCACTCGAGTATTTTAGAGGCGAGAGGTGTTTCTTTGTCAAGTCCCTTATCAAGTCTGGCGAATTCCGTAAGGTTTACAATGGAAGAAGTTTCACTACTTACGTAACCCAATTTGGATGGTGGGTGGGTTTGCAAATAGGCGACTGCTTTACCTGAGGATAGAAATAAAACCAGCATTAGATATCAAACAGACTTTCCTTCATGCAATGGATAACTCAGTTTTGTTGGACGATGAAAAGTGTAAGCATAATTTTAATGGTAGGTACAAACATTCAATTAATACGTGCAAATTTTAAGCCTACACCAACATAGGAGGATCCCTAAGGACTAGAGAATCCTTCCTTGATACACAGCTCGAAAAGCCAGTAATTATGATCTGTTCAAAATCGGGCTTTCAGAAGCCTCTAATTATTACAAATTTAAACGGAAAGACCATAGAAGATAAGGCAAGACAAGGAAATTAAAATAAAAGAGTTTCAAAGACGAAACAGCATCTTTCACAAAAATAATTAATACACTATAGACTGGTTTTGACTTCAACACCATGATCAGTACAACAGAGAATGAGGGTGGAATGAGTGGTAATCTATTTATATGCGGTTCAAAAGCGAATTTTGCATTCTGAATTGGCTCAAACAAAGTGAGAAACGTCACTCACTAGAGGGTGACAAGTGCATTCTGAATTGGCTTAGGAGGAAAGGATCAGTTACGGGAATACTTCAATCAAGTGAAATACCAAATTTTACTTGTAAGTGGTATTTTGTGGAAAGAAAATATTATAAGTGGTATTTTGTGGAGTTCGTCTTTGGAACTCTTTTATTTTAATTTCCTTGTCTTGCCTTATCTTCTATGTTCTTTCCGTTTAAATTTGTAATAGAGGCTTCTGAAAGCCCAATTTTGAACATATCATGATTACTGACTTTTAGAGCTGTGTATCAAGGAAGGAAGTCCTTAGGGATCCTCCTATGTTGGTGGGATCCCCCAAAATGGTGAATCCTCTGAAACCCAATAACTTCGATCCATCTAGATGTGGGCTTACTGGAAATATGAGTATATGAACTGATTGGTTATTAAATAAAAGACTCCGCATCCTCCGGACACTGCATCCAATTTTGGGCTAACTAAAAATATAAATTTTATATTTTTAGTTAGCCCAAAACTGGAGTGTCCGGAGGATGTGGAGTCTTTTATCTCTGAAGATGGATTTTCTTTATTTTGATGTTGGAGATCGCAAAATATATCTATTTTAATATCTATATTTTGCAAATAGAAAATGAAATGGAGATCACATTTAAAGCGAAAATCATAGAAAAATATACCTCAATATTTCGGCTGGTGGCCGTGATCACGAGACTGCGGGGAAGGTTCCATGGGGTTACGATGTTGGAATTCCATGGTACCTCTATTCCATAGTAGTTCTGCGCAAAGTGTAGATGAGGAAGACATGGAGGAAGGGGGAAAATGTGTAGAAAGAATGGGCAGGAAGATAGAGGATGAGAGAGAAAGAAAGAGAGCATTGGAAGAAAAGAAAAAAGAGAGGAAGAGAAGAAGAGAAAGAGAGAAAGAGAAAAAAAAATATTATAAAAATAAAATAAAATAAAATTAAATTAAATTAAAAATATATATAAAAAATATAAATAAAGTAAATTAAAATAAATAAATAAAAATAATAAAATAAAATAAAATAATGAAATAAAATAATATTTCATTTCAATATCTATATATAGATATTAAAATATAAAAATATATTATATTGAATTGAACATCATTGTCTCGGATTGCCATTCAAAATCAATCAATTTTGGTGGTATTCTCGTGATGTAGGTCGAACCCCAGCGAGCCAACGGTCTACAGATATGTACATCTGTAAGTAATCGCAAGGAAGCTGTGAGGTTTTCAGGTTGAAACGACAACAACAATAACAGCGAGTAATGGAGAACAATGAGCCATTAGTGAGTGAGACTAGGGATTCGCGAGATCCGCATCTCGAAGAACGAGACCGGACGGTTAGTAACGGGTTAAAAGAGCTGTCGATGTTATGAAATTTCTATGTTTCTAAGGGTGAATAAGAACGAAACAATAGGCGGCATGTTCCTTGTGCTACTTATCTCGAGTTGAGGAGGTTTCTTGGTGGTGCGAATTGAGACAAACTCTACTTTTCAGTGGCTGTCAAAACAAGAATGATGATGGCGAAACATATTTGAGTAGGTAACGTTCTCTTATTAATAGTTAGTTATCTTATTAGTAATTACGCGATAATTACTAATAATTACTGCATATGACAATGATGACAGTCCACATATTATAAGGGAACATCTGAGGGCCATCTCCCTTTTACAATCAATACCCATCAAATTAAGCACATCAATTCGTATACTAATGTGTATAATTTTTCATTCAGAAACAGACATATCTATTGCGTGAACCCGACAAGGAACAATCATGACAATCGAATGGCCAGTCAGTGCATCATAGAGATGGGATACTTTTACAAAAATAATGTAAATCGCCTCCAATGTGTAACGTGAAAGTTCTATCCCTATAAAATATTATTTCAGCTGCGTTTTCGGTTGGTACAGATTGGAAGCCCCAGCGGTCCTACCAGGAAACATAAAGATCACATTGGTGCGAAGACAACATGGATCGCTGCCACGTGTTCCATACTGCCGATTCGCACATTTCTCACGTCGTCCCTTACTGACAAGTCCCTCTCTCAGTTTCTCTCCCTTCTTCCCACTGAAATTTTTGTGCCTACTTTGAAAAGCACTCAAAAAATCTGCTTGATTTATTTGTCGGATCGATAGGTGAGTTACGACTTTGGTAACTGCATACCTAACCATGATTCTGGAACCTTACTGTGATGTAAACGTCTGATACTCATAGTGGTATTCTTTCGATGCAGTTGAGCACTGACAGGCCGAAAGGATCTGATCCCTACAACTCCCGATACTTCTGACTTCTGTTCACGGCTACGACGTTCGATACTCGACAGTAATCTAAGCGGTACCATAGTACCAGTGTCTGTCTTCTTGGGGTGTCCAACCAGGTTGCAAACCATTTAGTATCTATTAACCAATTGCCAATTCAGACCATTACCTACCGATCTAGAGGCACTTTCTTTAATTTGTCTATAGTGTTCAAGTTCATGTTCCTTTATCTATTATTTCAGGGAAAAGCTAATGTTCTCGGTCCAAAATTTTTAAAACTCGAATTTCCGAAAATTGTATACGGTACCGTTTCGATAAATAAACTGCCAACAACCTCGTTAATACCTCATAAGTATCTAACTCTACCTGTAATTTAAATGAGAGCGACGTAACTTGCCATCGCTGAGCAATGTATTTTTTAATGCTTCAATCATGCAGAAAAAGGTCAATCGAATGACTCAGACATTTCATGGTGCCCTTCGACTGCCCGATGATATGAACGGTACTTTTTTCGAGTTTCAAAACAAGGGTACGCTGTGGAGAAATAACCATAAATCGACTCGGTACGAACAGTCTATAACCATTGTCTGCGGAGAGCCAATGGGCTGAGGGTTATCAGTTCAGAAAATGAAAAGAGAAACGAGAAAATAAAAGCAGAACTACACGAAAGATCAAGGGCGATCGAACGATCTAACGCGGGCCGGAGAAGTAAATGCCAACTATTATGTGGTTTTACTGACTTGGGAGCACTGATTGCCTCCATGAACTCATCAAGGGGGAACTAGAGAGTGAGATATTGAACTATTTTTCTGAACACCTTGTGAAAGATGAATCAAGTTCAGGGGAGTACGTCTTTCACAAACCAGTGGCGAGACCAATCTGGGTTCGGTTAATAGCAAAATGTTCAGACGAACTGCGGCTATATAGTGGTTGCTACGATTACGATCAAGCCCGATAAGTCCCAACCCCGGCTCATCTAACTAAAACTAAAATTATCAAGAGCCAGAATCAGGTGATTTTCCTTAAAAACGACCATGTTTCAGGCTATAATCCCAGTTTAATCAAGTCCAATGAAAAAACTGATATAACCACGTGATTCAGTGTAAAAAATAATGAAATTTCATGTGCCACACACATTTCCAATTAAAAAAGTTGGCATTTGTGCGCATGCGCAGCTCACAAAAATGAGATCGTTGAATTCTTTGTAAAAAAAATAAGGGGACGTTACTTCGATGTGTTTTTTGCTATCTCTCGAAATAAAAAGGGTGGGAAGTTTATTACGAACCACCCTGTATAAAATTGGGCATAAAACTTAGTTTCGGACTATGAAACTTTGTTACTCTCGTGAGACATGACGTTCGCATGAGTTAAACGTCTAGTAGGGTACCTATACGAATTTGTCGTTATTGAGTTATATGTATAGGACGTACTACGTTGTAGGTAGTTGTAGGTGGACCCACTACGTATATCTCAGTTCGGACGGAATCTGGTAACCATATTCCTACCAAATGTGGGGTCATCCTGATAGGGTCCGATGAACCTGAGTGGACTAAAAATCGTTGGGCGACGGGGACCTAAGCCGAGGCCCACGGGATGAAGGCCACAACACGGATCCTAACTCGGATAAGGGCCCAGGATCAGAGCCTACTTTTTCCTCCCTTTTTTTTCACTTATTGTCCAATTATACTCTGTTCTAACTAATAGATCCTGCATGAATTATACAAATTGTGAATGAAATCAATAATGTGAATTAAAGCCATATTACGCAACTGTAGTTAGGCCAAACCACGAACGACAATATAATTTCCACGGAGGGGTAGTATATTAGTATATATTTTTGTAAGTAGGTTTAATAGCAACATCGTCACACAGTCTGATTTTTTCCAACTCTCAATTTGCATTTTCCTCTCTAATTTTAGTAGGCTTATGCATTAGTAGCCTATTTTAGTAGCCAATTATTTTCTTATTTCTTTTTTTTAAGCCCACATTACTGGAATCCCCCATTAGGACAAACAGGCATCGAATGCTCCCATATTTTGCTCATGCTCGAATATTTTGCAAAAAGAAGCAGATTGAGAACCTCCTCTAATACGATCTAAAGGGAAGCGGGTTTCGTCTGAAGTGGTACTTCTAGGAACCATCCTGTGCCGGTTCCGGCCTTCAATACCGTGGGCATCGGTTGAGCGTGAGAGATTTCAAGGGTTTGGGCTGAGCGGGCCACAAAAAACAGCCCCAGCCCTTCCCACCAGGCCACTACTAAGTGCAGCCTGCCAGCCTTCTCTCACCAGAATGCAGACTGAGGCAGTTCTACGATTAACCTCGCGATCCTTTCCAAATAGCCGGTTCTAAGTACGAAAGATTTTAAAACGATACGGGATGGAAGATTGCAAGCCCGTAACGACACCACTGCAGCTCAATGTAATGCAGGTACATACGAACTGTCTACAATACTTGATACCTCCTCCTCCTCCTCCTCCTTATCACCCCAGGGCTGAAATGACGACTGTCGAAATGTCAATTGTAACGATTGTTCGTAAATTTTAGGTTTTTAGTAAAAGCTACGATAATTGTGCCAGTATTCAGTCCAAGTGATGAGTAGGTCCCATAGACATAAAGCTAGAATTCCTCTATCGCTCTACCTACAGTTCTATATTTTCGGCGGAAGACGGATTTTTCAAAGTGATACGTAAACCGCAAATTTTAAGGGGGTGTTGAAAAATTGTTTTCTTGGTCGACTCAAATGGTTTTATAATTGATGATAATAAACCAAAACTCAGTGGGATCTCGCAGTGATTAGTTTGTTTATTAATGGCGAACAAACGATTTTTTCGTGTGAACTAGCGTAACTAACGATGAACTAATGACCGACAAGAAAAATTTTGATTCATCTTCAAAAAAGTGATTAAGCTGATTTTGACTGTGTGAAGTTGGCGTACCCAAATTTTGTTTCCTCTCTGAAAAATGTTCCTTGGCTGAACTAACGATGAACTAACGACAGAAATTAAGAAATCGTTATTATCTCATTTTAAAGTAGGTAGGCTGCATTTTAAAAGTTAAGCTGGCTTACTCAAAATATATTTCCCATTAAAAATGAGGTATTTTTCTAAAACTAGTGAAATTCATGGTGTGAACTAACGATAAACTAACGACTGACATGAAAAATTTTGATTTATCTTCAAAAAAGTGGGTAAGCTACTTTTGAGTTTGTGAAGGTGGCGTACCCACTGAATTATGTGATTATTTCGCTTATTATTGGGTACGTCAACTTCACAGATCTGTGTTTGGGGCATGAGCCTTGAAACGTAACAGAATTTTCTACATAGATGGAAGTTTAATGAGACTAATTCGGAAGAAAACGACACTCGGCAACGGTTTTCAATACTGTACGTGGTGGACGTAACAGTTGGACTACCCCGTCATGATCGTAGTTTCTCGGTAACCTCAGCCCAGTAACGATTTACTCGTTGATTCGATACAGAAGATCTCAACGCAAAAAACTGACCGAGAGGAACTTGATTCATCAGAGACGGTTTCAAGAGAACATTTCGCAAGTTTTCCGCTTCCGGAAACCTCGTTATTTCTTATACATGATCATTCAATTCGACGAGAATAAGACGACCGACGGTTTCGTCCGTGGTCAATTTTCTCACCCCTCAGTTCGTTATCTCATTTCCACTTCAATTGAGTTTTCGAATAACTCTCCATCGCAAACCGCATCCAACATTTTTAACGAATACATAATTTGTTTTAAACATTTGTCTGTATAATAAGAGTGTGCCATTCCAGGCAATAACTGACTTTTGTATCCCAAATATCCCTACAACATCAAGAATATCCCAAATTAGACGTTCAGAACTTCCTCACTACACTGCAAGCCCTAACGAACGTACATTATGAAATTGTATGACGCATTATTACGCATTAATATTCGTTTCAAACTGTCTTTCATCAGCAAATCTTCATTTAGCAAACCGGACAAATTTCAAGGAAATGACTACGATGAGTCAGTTGACTGCGGGATTGAATGCGCTCAAGTTTCTTGAGAAACTTGAGGAAACCCACCAGAAGACTGACGGTGTCCTCCATTAAACCCGAAGAAGTCATAATTCGTCGTTAAGAAGAAACTTTTTAGGAGAAACGAAAAACCTTTTATTCCAAAACTACTAGTAATTTCACACTAAAATGACTACTTTCATAGGCTCCCAGATGTCTCCTACCGTGAGTTGAAATGAGTTAATGCTCCTTAAAAATATTTCTCTTCATCGAAAACTTGAATGTTGAAATGATTGTGATATTATAATACTTTTCAGAGTTTCCCACCTGTACAGGTTGAAATACTATTGAAACAATAATTTAGAAACCTCATGAATGAAAGAGAAATTGTCACGAACAAAAGTCTCAAATTTTTACTTAACAGGAACCTTGAACCTGGATTAGGAATTTATGGAGTTAGCAGAGCCAAAATCCTAGGTAACATTTACACTTAACTTGGTAAAATAGTATCAGTCTTCAAGTGTAATCCTGGCAATTAGAAGTATTAATATATTAGGTAAATAGTATGAATAAATTAGTAAACATAGTGGAAAGGAATAGCAAAAGAAGACTAGGTAAAGCTGCATCGCACACCTCAATAGTTCAACAAACTCTCAGTTTTCCAAGTCAGTGCTTATTAAATCGTTTCTATATTGTAGAATAAACGTTTATAAGTGTAACATATTCGTGAAGATAAGTAAACAGAAATCGTGTACTTGTTGATGGAAAATTCGATAATAACACAGGAAAGTGCACAGATGATAACTTGGTTTAGGTTGTGTTGCCCAGCTGATCAAAAAATAATAATGAAATGAAACGAAATTTTCGCGATTATCGAAATTCCGACGACGATACGCTGTTCAGCGCGAAATTTTGAATAATGACATTTGATCATCAGATTTGTCCATTACAAGGTAATTTAGTGTTAGACAGTCTAAATTCGACTACTAATACGACATGTACATGTACATACATGTAAACATAATGTATGTACCCGTAATGTAAAACTTGTACTTCAGGTACTTGTCGGAATAAATTAGGTTTAATGTAGTTGTACTAGTAAAGAGGTAGTTATTGACGGGTAGACAGGCCAATGAATTTGTCTTGTAGTTTCGGCCAGTGTCGATTGGCTGAATTCAAATCAACAAAACCAGAAGAGCATTGAACCTAAATTCATTAAGTGAACCTATGAAACAATACAGTAAAGTCGCTGAAAAGAGATGAAAACATCATAACGACACGTAATTTGAGATCCATCACGTAGCGCCTCCGCAAGCACGTAAATTTGGATAAGGCGACGAAATTACTTCTGCACCCCAAAAGGTCACGGTCGGCCGAAAAAAAAAACACCTTCAAATGAAAGCCTCATTTCTCTCATGACAATTAGCGAGTCTCGAAAACGAACGGGTGAGTCTGAGGGTT
This sequence comes from Stenodema calcarata, assembly GCA_963920205.1. NCBI lineage: Eukaryota > Metazoa > Arthropoda > Insecta > Hemiptera > Miridae > Stenodema > Stenodema calcarata. Next base: position 42,841,449 of record OY986049.1, on the reverse strand, counting down.
ACGCCGTTTTCTGCGGTCGTGTGAAGGCCGAGCACCACGTAGCGGGTCCGTATGGGAAGAAGCTTTTTTTTCCACCAATTACTATTTACACTGGTGCACTCTTCGATTGTCTGCGAGAACTCTCACTCGCGCTTTCTACGTGATCAGGTAATCGAAGTAAGAGCTGGACTACAAAATATCTTCTAATGGCGACGAGGAGCTCCAATAACTCTAAGCTGACCGTCATGTCCACGTCATGAGATTACCTTGCCCGTGATATTCCTTCCTTGTGATGTCGAGGAAGTGACTACGTCAAGATCAATGATCTGATGTGGGAAACTCGCACTTTCACGGATACCAATATAATTACAGGTCTACCACTATATTCTATCCATCACGTTGGTAGGTACTTCTGCTGGGTTGCCTCAGGTACTTCTGCTGAGGTATGTAAGATCTAGTTTTAGACACCATAACGCTACCCATGAGTTTTTTCGAAGCCCATATTATTACTTGTACTACTCAACGTGGGATGTAGTCAACCATTCAACTGTTCCGAAGAAGATCAATTACACATACAGCTATGTGTACTCGTACATAACAACAGAATCTCATGGTATCAATGTACGAACTGACATCAATTTTTCAGAACAAAATTTTTTGGTGCTCCCACATGCTCCCAAGCAATATTTACTGAAATACTTCGTTGGTGTACCTGCTGTAACACTTTATATTTGGTCTGCAATTTTCTAAAAGGAAAATATAAAAAGAGATCATCGTTCCGATTTGAGCATCGTTCCTACCCAACGTCATCAGTCCACTCGCTCAAGAGGATTTCATCGTATTTTGATAGCGAGCATGTAATAACGTAAAAATGCACTGGACTTCACAAAGAAGATGGGCGCAGAATCAAACCCTGCGTACATTGTGGTAAAACGCATCATCATCGATGTATTTGTCCAAATAATCCCAAGACCAACGGTTCTAATACTACTACTGTTTTTTCCCAACTTAATGATTCTACTGTACTTCAAACGTTGGTTGCCCCATCAGTAATAAGAAAGGTGTCTCAATTGATTGTAGAATTTTATTCGACAGCGGAAGCCAACGGAGCTACATCCATTCAAAAGTAGCCCAAAAATTGAAATTATCATCAATCGAAAGTACCCAATTAACGATCTACACGTTCGGGAGTATGACACCAAGGACTATCAATTCTCACTTGGTATCTCCAAACTTAAAAGTAGACGCGTTAGATATAGACGTCTTCGTATATGTTGTGCCCTTCACAACAGGAAACCTACCCGCCTTTCCTAAACTCAGAAGTGAAATTCAGATGGGTTTCCCAGAGTTTACATTGGCCAATGATCATGAAAACGATTCGCCTGCTGATGTAATGATTGGTAACGATAACTATCACTCATTCCTTACCGGGGAGTTAAAAGAAATCTCGAACAATCTACACCTTGTTCATTCTCACTTGGGATGGATCGTGTCGAGTTGTTACAAAAGAGCGTACACTGATTCCACGTCTCAATTATCAATCTTAAGTTATTTAGAAGGATGCAATTTTGAAAATAAAATTGGTTTCGTGATACCAGATCCACCTCTGCAAGATGATGGCATCAAAACTATTTGGGAGTTGGAAACAATTGGAATCAAAGACTCGCCAAAAATTTTACAAGATGAAGAAATTATAGAATTTTTTAATAAAACCACGTTATTCCAAGATAATCGGTATCACAAGGCCCTGGGTACAGTATCCACCTGACATACCCATCAACTTCAGCTTAGCTCTCGGTAGATTAAAATCTCTCAAGAAAAGAACCGACACCAAGATATTGGAACAATATGATTTGGTCTTGAAAGATCAACTGGAAAAGGGCATTATTGAAGTTATAACGGAAAACCATCTCCCTTCTTCACATCCGATTCATTATTTACCTCATCATTGTGTGATCCAAAAACACAAAACTACGAAGCTGAGAGTAGTGTACAATGCGGTGTTGCCACTCTTCCGCCACTTAAACTCAAGTTTGATCGTTCCCCAACGTAATACTCGTAAATCCCCTTCATGAAAGCTGTTTCATCACACTGCAGGTTTTCTCATTGTAGGGCCGTTCAAGGGTTTCAAGTCCGCCCATTCAAGAGTATGTGGGCCACCTCCACAGTTGACGTAATCCTCCCCTTTCGAGAAAATTACTTTGGGCGAGAAAAACCTCGACCCGGTCACATCGACTTTTGTTAATCTTTTCTTATGTGCCCTTCCCGTAATAAAAAGAAAATGAGAGAAGAAATCCTATTTAATTCGGTATATATGAAAGGGGTTTTTTAACGTTGAAATAACAACGACCGGTTCGAATTTCAATGCATGTTGATATGAGAAATTTTTTCTTACAATACGAGTCTACTGCATTTCATTCACGTTTCAATCCGTACGTACGAAATCTCGCGGAGTCGAAGTGATGTTTAAAAAATCATGGCATTCAAGGAAAACAAGAGGATTTGAAAAAATCGTCTATTTCCACGGAAATATGAGTACACTGTTAGACCGGTTTCGGCGATTATACCATCGTCAGTAACAAAACAATATTGTAGAGTATTGTAGTACAGTATTTGGCCGAGTTCATCACATGCTCAATGACCCATGCATTGCCCAGGATGTATAAGTTTCAATTGAGTTGAACTATTACGAGCCGGAAACTTATGGACGTAAATGCTCGACAAGAAGACTTCTTGTGATGTATTGAAGAAGGTGCAGTCAGAATTAGGTACACATATTTTATTAGTACAGGTCTCTATATTGGTACGAAAATAGAGCAAAACTCAAAGGGTTTTCGGATCATTGACACGAATCCGATTCATGCTTCCCATAATATGGGAATATATCGATAGTAAAAGTGCAAAACCACGTAAGTTGAAAAACCAAAGTAACTTTATTATTTTCTTACTATATACTATTATTATTACTATATAATAATAATAAGTAATATTATTATATTCTTGGGTAGTCCACATACTTCAGACTTCCCTAATATGTTCGAGCTGTTGTTGTTTTTTCAAGTTCAACCTTAGACTCACAAGGTAGGTACTAGGCAGTGGTAAATGTACAAGTGGTCTCTATGTGCCACAGACCAGTATGAAGCTGTGGTGTGGTTCCAGCTGGGAGGTTGGCAAAGCGTTGCGAAGGCGAATTAGTCGATATTATTCACCCTACGTTATCTCGTATAAATTATCCCCCCAAAAACAACTCCGTTGTAAAAACTGGCCCGCCAAAAAACCTCAGCCGCAAAAAGGAATGATATCCATTTTGCCCGCCAGCCACATATATAGGATGCTCAGTGCTTCGCACCTCGCTGTTGAGTGTGCATATAGAAACCTGATCCTCCTACCCCTAACCTCCACCGTCAATGTTTTCCTGTTCCCTGTCTCCTTCCCACAACCCCCTCTCACCCTTAGTTACCCTCGGTTTCACCTAATATGTTTCCTCTGTTACACCAGCAGGGAGCTTTACGCTTCTTTCAATGCTGTTGGCGGGAGCTTTTTGCCAGATGAACAAGCCTGAATTGAAGCATTACTTCATTACAGTTGTACCACCGCTGATTACTCGTGACCACCAGTAATACTTATGTTAGCTTGTTCATCTGGCAAAAAGCTCCCGCCAACAGCATTGAAAGAAGCGTAAAGCTCCCTGCTGGTGTAACAGAGGAAACATATTAGGTGAAACCGAGGGTAACTAAGGGTGAGAGGGGGTTGTGGGAAGGAGACAGGGAACAGGAAAACATTGACGGTGGAGGTTAGGGGTAGGAGGATCAGGTTTCTATATGCACACTCAACAGCGAGGTGCGAAGCACTGAGCATCCTATATATGTGGCTGGCGGGCAAAATGGATATCATTCCTTTTTGCGGCTGAGGTTTTTTGGCGGGCCAGTTTTTACAACGGAGTTGTTTTTGGGGGGATATCACATCTTTTTGCATGGCTAGTTTTCGAGTGGTTCAACAACTTATACAATACAAAAGTACCTACGAGGTAACTAGTAAATGTTTTCCTAAATGAAGTATTATCCTAGTCAAAATTTAGTAAAAAATTAGTACGCCTACTAATTTGCCTTTTTGTTTCTTGTTTTTGTGACAAGAATAATTATTTTTTGGAAATTATTGTTTGTTATCTGAAATGTGTTTGAAAAATAAGTAGTTTTAAAATTTTTGCGAATTGGTTAAATATTAGTTTTAAAATTTTCGATTAATTAAAACAATCAACAATTTAAAAACAATTATTAAAATTTAATACAATTATTCTTATTATTAAATTTAAAAAAATACTTAGAAAGAATTAGAAATTTGAATTAGAAATTTTTTGAAAATTGATTGCATTTTTTCTTGGGGATTGTGCAAATTTTTGTTGTTGAGAATCATTACAATAATTGTAATTATTGGTGTCGAAGAGAAAGAGGAAAGAGAAAGTTTGCAACTGGTAAAACGCACGTTTTTATACCAAAAATCGCGAATAACTCGAGAACCGTTGGGAAAAGTGCCAAAGTGCGCTACCCTCATTCGAAAGCCCATAAAATTTCCTATCGATCCTTAAACAGGCGCCACTCTACGACAATTTTTCTGACCACCGTTCAACTTTGATGTTTTCGGAAATTAGCCAAATCAGTAGATGTGGAATTTATTCACGTAGTTTTGGCTGTGGATTAGTCAAATCGATTGAGATTTAGTTCAAAATTATTGAGCATATTCTAGACAACCTAGCGGACATTTTAAGACCAACCGCACCAATTTTCATCAATATTTGCGGCAGTTGTTGTTGAAAATAGAAAAATCACCATAACTCCTTTATTTTCCCCCTTAGGAAGCATTTTTTGATCTCAAATTAAACAGTTTGAAAAGTTGAACACAACTAAAAAAGAAAATCTGAAAAAGCTTCAATTTTGAAGGAGTTATGACCATTTGAAATTCCTAAAAAACACTATTTCCCCCCTAATTGGGGGGGAAATGGGGGGAGGGAGAAAAAATGGTCAAAAGGCACTCCCTTGGAGCATAACAAACGTGTGTGCAAAATTTTAGCTCGATCCGATTTGTCTGCTGGGCTGTAGCCCCGTCAATGAACAACAACAACAACGAGAAGAAGAAGAAGAAGAAGAAGAACACGAAAAACGTGAAAAATAGTGGTTTTAAAATTGTTATACCCCCGACACCTGATGTTCCCAAGAGCTGAAATTTGTTTTACGTCCTCACGTGCCCCTGGAGAGTTGGTGTACAAAAAATCAACTCTCGAGACACTCAGGGGACCGAGCTATGGTAGGGTGAAAATCCCAACTTGTTCCGTCGCGTAATCAGTGTCTCAGTCGCTTCGGTTTTCAGGGCTTCGGTTTTCTTGGCGGGCGGGACGCTCCCGCGTCCCTAGATTGAGCGAGGGAGGTAAACAATTATTTTGACATTTTATGTCTTTACTCTGGCACATAACTCAAAAACGTTACACAAAAACTCTGCAAATTCTTGACACAACGGTTTATTATATTCCTTGTGCAGATCACCCTTCTGTCTATACCAGACTGTGTTGCAAATCGGCACCATACCATATTCTCACCGTACTCATACCATATCATACCGTACTGTACTATACTAAATCATACATACAATAATATACCATACCTACCATAGTCATACCATGTCGTACCAAAATTCGTTTTGAACCCCTTCCCCTTGACCTAGCGTTATGAAAAGTTTCGAGGACCATTGTGGGGTTGGTCGAAACCCATAAAAAAAATTTCGTAATTTTAACTCAACGCTAACTGGGCAATGTGCCGCGGACGGCGTTTGGCTTACGGCGGACGGACGGATCTTTTTTTATTCGATTTTCTGAATCTACGTATCTTGAAACGTAAACCAACAAATTTTAAGGGGGGGGGGGGGTTAAAATATTTTTTTCTTTGGGCGATTCCAATGGTTCATTATCGAAGATAATAAACCAAAATGAAGTACGAGGTAAGCGGTGTGGGTGTGGGAGGGGGCGCAGAGACATAAAAGGTCTCGTCGTATGACGCACTAGTTGGCCTCCTGCCAGCCGTATTATGTCATACGCTCGTGCATCATAGGCTCTGACGTACTTGTTGGCCTCTTGCCAGCCGTCTTACGTCATACGCTCGTGCGTCATAGGCTCTGACGCACTAGTTGGTCTCCTGCAAGCCGTCTTACGTCATACGCTCGTGCGTCATAGGCTCTGACGTATTTGTTGGCCTCCTGCCAGCCGTCTTACGTCATACGCTCGTGCGTCATAGGCTCTGACGTACTTGTTGGCCTCCTGCCAGCCGTCTTACGTCATACGCTCGTGCGTCATAGGCTCTGACGTACTTGTTAGCCTCCTGCCAGCCGTCTTACGTCATACGCTCGTGCGTCATAGGCTCTGACGTAATGGCCCGTCGGTCACTTGTGTTCTGACGTGATCTGAGGGAAAGGGTGAATCAAGGGAACAAATTTTTCCCGTTTCAGTTTATGTGCCAAAGCAAAGACATGAAAATGTCAAAAAAATAGGTATGTAAATAGGTACCTAAGCCCAACTGTAATGTCAATTTTCTGACAATGAGTTTTCGACTATAGTTTTCATACCTTTTTACTTAAGTACTTATTGCAATTTGAGACTGATAATGAGCTGTTTGCAAATAAAAAGTCTGATAACTACTTTATTACATCTTATTAATCTATTTTCAAGTTCCGATTCACAGTTGAATGTATTTTATTTAGATGTCGTAAAATTCGAAAACGATGGAATGACGAAACCTGTCGACTACTGACTCAAGTGATACTGTCGACTTCTAACACATGTAGGTCGACTACTAGTGCAAAACCATGTCGACTACTGAAGAAAATGTTGGTCCCTGGTATCGACTACTACCTAGAGCATTGGGATTTTTTACAAAACTTGTTTTTCCCTTTTCAAACCATGTTGAATAATATTTCCCGCTGCCAGGTCTTTTAGGGAAGGATCTTGGGTACACAATGAACAGGTTTGCAATGAGAAATAGTTGATAATAATAATTAATCTAACATTTAGGATCTAGACATTTAGACCTAGTGATCTAGACAGAAGGGTGATCTGTACAAAGAAGATAATGAACCGTTGTGTCAAGAATTTGCAAATTTGCAAATCAAGGAGGTCAACACAGTCTACCTTCGACATATCAATGGAAGACTAACGGAATTGTTTGGATGGAAGCTTTCAACAACAACAACAACACCGACAACAACGACAACAACTGAAGTGGAATAAGGAGTTCAGTTCCCATGGAAAACTATGATCGATTTGTCGTGTAATTTCATATATGCAATTGGAACATAAATATACCTTCAATTTAAAGTGTTTAGTTCAATAACTATAACAAATAAAACATGGCGCAGTCGTAAATTTGTGATAGGAGTGATTAATTAGTGCGATAGAGACTGGACATCGTGTTGATAAGACGTCATGGCTGAATGGTTCAAGCCCCCAGGACAACTTCGCCTCGACGGTGATGTAACTCGTAATTTTAAGGAATTTAGTCGAGAATTAGAAATTTATTTCGTCGCTACTGAGACTCATAAGAAATCAAATGAAATACAGGTGGCCAGGTTGTTGAACTTGATTGGGCCTGATGCCAGACGTATTGTTGATTCTTTGGATAAACCAAAGAAGACAGTCGCCCAGATTCTTGAGGCTCTTGAACAAGAATGTTTGCCAGAACAAAATGAAGTTGTGATTCATTTTAAATTTTTTAAACGGGTCCAAAAGCCTCATGAATCGTTTGACGAGTGGTACCGCGATCTCCGTATTTTGATTGCTGATTGTGGTTTTGGGGAGGCCGAAGATAAAATTCTGCGCACACAAATAGTTCTTGGTGTTCGTGATAATGAGTTACAGGCGAAACTACTTCGTGCTAATCAGAACCTTGTGAAAACTGTGGCTTTCTGTCAGGCGTATGAAACTGGCGAAAGGTTCAAAAATGAAATCAGGCCTCCATCTAGTGACGTGTCTGTGGATAAGCTTCACATGAACTCGAATTATCGCTCATCTGGTGGGGTACCACGCATGAAGTACTCCTTGGCATCATCGTCTCAAAAAGGTGATTCTCGTTCTGCTAAATTGCCTGGTACAACTGATAAATACATTCGCGATTGCCGATATTGTGGACGAAATCACCCACTTAATGCGTGTCCGGCTTATGGTGAGCGATGTACGACTTGTAGAGCGTATAATCATTATTCAAGGTGCTGCTCGAAGTCTAAATCAGATTCTAAAAATAAAACTGCCTCTGAGGTGACGTTGCGTCCTCAAGATGGTTCTGATGAACCTGACATTGAATCTTTGCTAATTGAACAAGTTGAAGGGCTTGAACAACATAAGAGGGCTTGTTGGTTCAAGACTATTATTATTGATGGCATGCGCGAAGTCATCTTCAAAATAGACACTGGCTCGGAAATCAATGCATTGCCTTTTTCAATTGCGAAATCATTTGTAGATCAGAGCAGGGTGTCAGAACCTACCTTTAATTTGACGGCCTATGGTGGATTTAAAATTTCTCCTGTTGGTGTTGCAAAACTAAATTGCTCATATGGTGGAAAATCAGTGACTACTGATTTCATTTTAGTTGAGGATAACTGTTCGCCAATTTTAGGTCTCAAAACCACTCAAGAATTGGGGATCATAAAACTTGTTGATGCAGTCAATTTATCAATGACCAAAGAACAATTTTTGGAGAAATATAAGCATAATTTCACTGGGCTAGGATGTTTCCCTGAGGAATATCATCTTCAATTGAAAAAGGATGCGGTTCCTGTGTGTTCTCTAGCGCGCAGAGTTCCGATAAAATTGCAAGACAAGCTAAAGCTGACATTGGACTCTTTGGTTGAGTTAGACGTCATTGAACCCGTGTCTGGTCCATGTGAATGGGTGAGTAACCTTGTTATTGTCCAGAAACCCGACAAGTCTCTTCGGCTTTGCTTGGACCCAGCAGAACTTAATAAGTGGTTGGTCAGGGAACCTTTTGTAATTCCCACTCTTGAAGACATATCTCCTAAGCTTGAAGGAAAGAAATTTTATTGTTTATTCGACTTGAAAAATGGGTTTTATCACATCAAGCTGGATTCTGAATCGAGTAAACTGTGTACTTTCAGCACATGCTTTGGAAATTATAAATTTCGACGGATGCCTTTTGGTGTCCACCCAGCTCCGGAAATTTTTATGGCTTACAACCAACGGTATTTTGGAGACTTGAAAAATGTTGTGATTTATTTTGATGATATCGTTGCTGCTGCTGATAATGAACAAGAGCTGATGGAGACTGTCAAAGCAGTAATGGAGAGAGCTGAAAAATATAACATAAAGTTTAATCCTTCCAAGCTGCAGTACTTTCTAAATGAAGTCAAGTTTGTGGATTTTCTGTTTAATGAGCATGGGATGGCTCCTGATCAGTCACGTGTACTTGCTGTTCGAAATCTAAAAAACCCTACAAACAAGACGGAACTTCAACAGATTTTTGGTTTTTTGAACTATCTTCGTTCATTTATTCCTAACTTTTCAGAACTTACGTCTCCTATGAGGCAGCTCCTCAAAAAAGATGTTGAATTTTTGTGGACTGATCTACATACTTCATGCTTGGCCAAACTGAAATCTTTCATAAGTGAACAAACTGTGTTAACTAATTTTAACCCTAATAGCCCTGTTGTCCTTGAATGTGATAGTTCAAAGGATGCTGTGGGTTTTGCACTTTTCCAGGATCAAAGGCCAGTGTGCTATGGGTCGAGTTCATTAACCGCCACCCAACAAAATTGGGCACAGGTTGAGAAGGAGTACTTCGCCATTGTTTACGCTTGTGAAAGGTTGCGTAATTATATATTTGGACACCCAGATGTAACTGTGTTTACTGATCATTCACCGCTTCTGACAATCCACAGAAAGAGGTTTGATGCAGTGAAGAATAATAGACTGAGGCGGCTCAAGTTAAGACTTTTGGATTATAAATTTGATCTCAAGTACAAACCTGGAAGCAAAATGTACACATCTGATCTATTGAGCAGGAATGTCATTTCCAGACCTCCTATGTGTGTTCAGGAAGACGACACAGTTCATTCTGTTTCGAGAGGTGAACTGATTTTTTCCCAGGAACTTTTTGAGCTGTTTGTGGCTGAGACGGCTGTTGATCCAGTGTTAGCAAAGATTCTTAATTACTACAAAGCGGGGTGGCCTTCCCAGGCAGCTGTTATTGGCAATAATTTGGGAGAACTTAATCATTTTTATAAGTTGCGGGATTCTTTGACTGTAGATAATAATCTCGTGTTCCTGGATTATAAAATGGTGGTGCCCGTAAAGCTTCGGTCTCGTACGCTGAAATTGCTCCATGAATCACATTTGAGTGTTCCTAAAACTAAAGAATGGGCCCGTAGAGTGCTGTACTGGCCATCCATGAATATTGATATTCAAAATTTCATAGAAGCCTGCTATACTTGCAAGCGTTTTTGTCGAAGTAATGTTAAGGAACCTTTAATTAATCACGAAATCCCAGATGTTCCGTTTTTCAAGATTGGATTTGACATAGCTGAATTATCTGGCAAGGTGTACCTTGTGGTAGTCGACTACTACTCACGTTGGATAGAACTTGTGAATCTCCATGATAAATCGGCTAAAAGGGTAATTGAAGTTCTGAAGAGGCTTTTCAGCCAGTGGGGAATCCCGACCATTGTCGTTTCCGATAATAACCCTAGTAACAGCCTGGAGTTCCGTGAGTTTGCAGCACAATGGGGTTTCAGGCACATAACATCCAGCCCCCTGTACAGTCAAAGTAATGGATTGGCTGAAAAGGGAGTTGATATTGCTAAGGGTATTTTAAAAAAATGCTCATTTGATAATCAAGACCTACATCTGGCACTTCTTGCATATCGGAGTACTCCAATTGCTGGGCTCCAAGTGTCACCGGCTCAGCTCATGCAAAGCCGAGAGTTACGTACAAAATTGCCTGTCTTCAAGGAAGATCTGCGGCCCAAGATAGTTGATGTGCACAATAAGATGCTGACCAAGCAAGAAGAAACGAAGAAATGGTACGACAAAACTGCGAAGAAGTGTGAAACTACATTTGCTGCAGGTGACAGAGTGTTGTTGAAAGATAAAAACGTGTGGATTAAAGCCTCTGTCCTTAAGGCTTTGGATCAACCTAGGTCATACCTAGTCAAAACAGAGGAGGGTAAACAGTATAGGCGCAATGTGACGTTCTTAAAGAAATGGTCAGGGGAAGATTTTGAAGAGGACACTACCAGAGAGTTGAATAGAAATGATTGGTTTCCCAGGAGGTCAGAAAGAGATAGGAAAAAGCGAGACTGGTCTGATTACATTATGTTTTGATCATTACGTAAAAATTACTATACAATTCACATATTCATGTTTTTGTTATTTGGAAATGTGTAATTTGATTTCTTGAAAAAAAAAAAAAAGAAAAAAAAAAAAAAAAAAAAAGAGCGTGTTTGGATGGAAGCTTTCAACAACAACAACAACACCGACAACAACGACAACAACTGAAGTGGAATAAGGATTTCAGTTCCCATGGAAAACTATGATCGATTTGTCGTGTAATTTCATATTTGCAATTGGAACATAAATATACCTTCAATTTAAAGTGTTTAGTTCAATAACTATAACAAATAAAACAGGAATTACCACCCGGACGTGAACGAAGTCGCCTTGGGAAACTAATGGATTCACCAATCACGAAGAATTCGAACAGAGTTGCTTCCAATTGTCCCATCTCTCGTCTCAAATCCAAAAAATAGATGAGCTTAATTTACGTCATTGAGGAAACAACAGAACAAGCTGGAAGAGGCGTGAAATCGTCTGGTGAAGCCTCTTAGGTAAGCCACTCTTGGGTGATTTTCAGTTGGTGAAACCCCACTCAGCTGAGGATTGCGGATACTCATTCGCTATCCGGTGAGATTTTCTCTCTGTTTCCACAATAACAATTACGCTACGTGCCAAATGCAATTCAAGCCCTTCACTTGATGAGTGTTATAAAAGCAAAAGCTCTGGGGCTGTGGCTGTAATCAGTATTATATGCGTCGGGGAAGTTCAACTGTAATCGCCTCGATTATGAGGAACAGTATCCAGTGCATATCCTGATGATTACATTCACATCTGATGATTGTGCTTTAGTTATTGTGAATTTCAAGTCTTGTTATCACCGAAGTTACAAATGAAGAAGTTGACATTGTCGACCTTGACATTTTTACGTTGTCTTAAGGTGGACATCGTTTGTGAGTCAAATGAGTCATTTTGTTAGACCTGTCGGGCAGACAAAAACTTGCAACCCGAAGATTATAAAAACATAAAACATACCGTAAATGAGAGGAGGTGCGGTCCAAAGATGGATTTGATTTAATCGAATCTCGTAATTACCAAAGTTAGATTCGGATGGTATAAACGATGACTTTGTTTTAAGGCTCTTTCAAGTCAGTGTCCTGTCTATAAATCAAATGTTACCTCAGTAACACTGACGTAGGGATGGGCATAACGGTTATTTTCGAGAAACGTAAAATAACGTTCGTTATATTAAAATAACTGTAAAAAAAACTAGTTACAAAAAAACTAGTTTCTTTTCTTCTGAATGAAAAACGGGTGGAACAAATGAAAAACAGCAGGTGAAACAGTTATTTAATAACGTTCGTTATAATAACTGTCAAAAAAACTAGTTTTTTTGCCGTTTTTTCAACTAGTTTTTTTGCCGTTTTTTCAACTAGTTTTTTTTGCCGTTTTTTCAACTAGTTTTTTTTGCCGTTTTTTCAACTAGTTTTTTTTCAAACTAAGAAACAGTTATGACGTTTTTTTCAAACTAGTTACTTTAAACTAGTTTCTCGTTTCTTCTCCCATCCCAAAAAAAAACTAGTTTCTTGTTTCTTGACCCGTCACTATTATTAACGGTTACTTGACCCGTTTCTTTTCTTGTTTCTTGACCCGTTATTAACGGTTACTTTCGAAAAACGTAAAATAACGTTCGTTATATAAAACAAACTGTCGAAAAAACTAGTTTCATTTCTTCTTAATGAAAAACGGGTGAAACAGCAGGTGTTCTAATATGTTGTTAGTAGTTAGTAACTACTAGTTACAAAGAAAACGAAAAACTGTATTTTTCAACTGTAATAGGAAAAACGAAAACTTTGTCGGCGCATTTGTTCGTGGTTTGTTCCGAGTCATATTTACCTAATAATCAACTACTTATGCTTCGGAACAAACCACGAATAACGAATGTGATGACAAAGTTTTCGATAGTTCAATTCAAAAACTAACACCTACCTACTTTTGCCGTTTTTTTGTAACTAGTTTCTTTCAAATTGAGAAACGGTCATAACGGTTATTTTTTTCAAACTAGTTTTTTAAACTAGTTTCTCGTTTCTCGACCCATCCCTACACTGACGTACTTGGCAATAGCAATATCGGTTAATACCTCAACTAGTAGTTCATTGTTTCGATAAATCTGATTTATTCTTTGTAGATCGAAACGTATTGCATCGAGCCATCTCTCATCATTCGGTGCCGACCTGTCGAGTAGACAAAGAATTGTAACCTGAAGGCTGCGAGACTCTGATTCGTTGGTTGCATAAGGCATAAGGCACACCGAATAGTACAGGCTTCACATATTCCATGATCTGCATTGAGGCAGGATTTCAGGAAATATTAGGTATATCCTGGAATCCTACCTCAATGCAGATTTTGTCAATAGGAAATCGGAACCCTCGAGCATGTGATTATGGAGTGCCCTTTATTATATTGTAAACGAAACGTTTTATTTGATGCTATTACTATTAGTAAAGCAATTTGCCTTCCGTTCAATTAGGTATATATCTTCACTTAGATCTGCGAATATTAATATATATAAGGTGATATCTAGTTATTTGTCTGAAAGCAATGTGTCAATTTAATTTTGCTAAATTCTATTTGAAATTATCATTCTATCCATATGGCTATATAATGTGATTCATTAATGCCAAATAAAAAAATAAATAAATAAAACCTGAAGGCTTCCAAAAACAGAAAACACACCGTACATGGGAGGAGGTGTGGGTAGGCTCGATTAGCATCAACTCCACAAAGTCTAACGGAGTCATTATTCTGAATGGATTGTTTATTTTGTGGACGTAGATCTAGCAGTCACTTCAATCACTCAGGATTTGGGTTATAATGGTCTTTTGTGGGTTTGTTATTACTGAAGTTAAGTAAAAACGTTGAATTTGTCGACCTTGAAGTTTTTTAGTGTCTTGAGACTCTTTCATGTTTCCTGTAGATAAATCAAATTTTACCTCAGAAACGATGACACAATGAGGTCCTAATCATTGTCTCGATAAACCTTGTTTCTGTGTTAGTAGGTCAAAACGTAGTGGAATGAGTCATTTCGTATCAACCGGTAACCTGTCGGGGAGCCAAAGAATTTGTTCTTCTTCAATTGTATTCACTGGTTAGGCGCCATCTTAGGTAGCATATAACCAGTCACTTTTACAAAGATAACGTAAGTAATTATGTATGAATATTTCAATTAATTCGAGAATCCGACTTCCCGCAAGAAGACCAAGACTTGTAACTTGAACAAACAGTAAAGAAAAACAAGGTCGTTGTGGAATTATGAATGTACTGTTCATTTGGTGAACGTTGATTCAGTGGTCACCACAATTATACAGGACTATTTGCATTCGAAGAAGGTGTAGAAAGGAGTGCACTGAGGTAATCGAGCCGGATCCGTCCAGCGCCTGCAAATTTCATCACCCACGGGTCGGCCAGTGAGTCACTGTCTTCTCCAGCGTCTATTGGCGCTATCTCAGTTGATGTAATGTATCTATACGTCAGATGGATTGTGCTCAGGTCCAACCGCCCATAGGAGTCTCCCGACAGAACTCCCAAACGTACGTCGAGTCACCAAAGAATATCCTTCTCCTACGCATATCTCTCCGCCCTTCCTGTATCTGCGATTAGCACGAGAAGTGCCTTGATGTATAATGAAATGAGTGTCGTTTAGTAGGGTCACAGATCAGATACATGTAGAGCACAGCACACCGCAGAAATTCCTGATTACTTTCCAAATCACCTAAATCACGTTTACTTGGGCTGAGAATGAATAGGCGGAAGAATAAACGATAAACCTGATGGGACTCAATGATTTCCAATGACATTCTACAGCACGTTGTGACCCCAAACTTACTTCGATTTCACACAAAGTACATCAGCTCTCGATAAGGTTGACATTAAACCTGATTCACGAACTTTACCATCAACTTGAGTGCAGTCGAAATTTCGAAACAGCTTAAGCTGTTGTTTGTAGGAAATTTTGGAAACCCACAGATTATCTCATTTCCTAGATGATTGATCCATAACGCACTCATGTATCGATTCGTTTGACTGGCTGACAATCTCAGCAGGTTCGTTGCGTATATTAACATACTCGTACTAATTCACAAGTATAATCTTCCTTCTTGTTCCAAAATACCTGATCAAATTTGTTTACGACGTAGTTTTACGCAATACTTTAGCGTTATTTAAGGCGACCTTGTAAATAGGTATACACATACGTATAACCAGTCTGTCAATGTGATATGCACGAAAATCCATCAAACATCATAATATTCTTCGAGAGCACATTAATTCATTGTGCATAGCACAAGCTCAATAGCCGATGTACCAGGTTATTTAAATTGCACAATCTCGATGTGTTGGTCTTGTTGGCATTCTATGTCTACTATTCTATTCTATGTCTTCTATTCTACTGTACAATGGTTACCCGTTCGTTAGGGCACTCTGCTTTCAACCCTTATAGTTGATGCTATGGGATTATAGTTTTAGATTGATTACCAACATGCATGAATTACCCCTGTATAACATGTATTACATTATAACCCCTGTATAACCCCTGTATTACAACATGCATGAATAACTGTGCGCCTGCTATGCCGAATTTCTCCTGTAGGCCTACCTGTTAACTAAAACTGCACAGAGCTGGAACTGCATGAACGTGTATGGAAATCTCTGTGCAGTTTTAGTTAACAGGCACAGGGAAAGTCAAACTTGGTCACTGCTACATCATACCTACTTGTGTATGTGGAGAATCACAATTGATCAGTGATCTGGTCAGGGGTTTTTCCAGTGAGATGACCATTACCTCCTCGAACGAGCATACCACATTTCAGCACATTCCTCCATTTATTCAGTATAGTTAAGATGCTGACAAAGATGTTGTACACAGAACAGTGATCTAGAAAAGAGGGCGATTGGTATGGAAGACAATAAACAATCACCCAGGGATTTAATACATTGTAACAATTTTCGGACTTACTCATCCCATTCCACCTCTGCAGGACTATGCAGACGATATAAATTTCACACTTATCTAACTGAAATTTCTCAACATCCTCCTTTGAGGGAGAAAATGAGCGACGGAAAATTATAAATGGTGGTAATTTAATTATCAGCATCAACACGAGATATTGACTTGGGGCTTAGCCACAGGTGGCGGTTCATTTCACATTTTTTCTCCTACCAATTTTAAACACTTAAGTGGAGATTCAACCAATCTCACCCGTAGGCTCCAAGGGTGACGTTTTGAAGTGCCAACCCGAGCAATCGATTGCATCGATAATTCCTCAAGAATGTCTTCAACTCAACTTCTATTTGCCTCGCTCTTTCGGGGACAGAAATAGGGTACATAACTGTTCTTTATGTAGAAGTATCCTCAATCCTATTTTTTTTTCACTCGGTAAAAGTAGGAAATATTCCCGTTTGATAGATAGTAATATCTTCACCTCTTCGCTTTCTCCAGCGCCCACTTCTTCACTATCACGTCTCAGGTCCCATTGTTATTCGATTGAATGCTCATCATTCAACTCGAGGGTTTTCAAACTTTCTTCTAATAACACATGTAATACAGACAATCGTACGATACTATGGCTCATTCTAATTTTTTTTTTTTTCATTCTAATTTTTCCATTGGGATGAATAATAAAATTAATTAAACAATTATTGTTAACTGCATTAAATTTAAGTTGATACAAATAATCGAGGAATTGACTATTCTATCCTATCTGAGAAGAAATTTTAGTGGTAGTCGTTAAAAGGGAACTTTCCTGGTTAAAAAGAGTAGATTTCAAAGGTTGAACTTTTTTGTCTGGGATGGTGCACAAATCTTTTGTTTATTTTCAATAAAAGGGGAAGGATTTGACAGAAAGGAGGGTAATTGCCAATCAACTCGGCAATTCTTCTATTGTTATCATATGATTACTTAGTATTAACACAGTCTTCATCTTTAATTTTCAAAAGAGATCTCCGACTGTTTTATAACTGTGACCCTCAGGGTCTTACACGGTTTCAGATTATACGCTAGAAGTCCTCATAATAGCAATAGCGTGCTAAACTCGCGAAACGCTGGCGTGAACTTGACCGAGTTGTGTTAGGCGGTAGCTGGTAGGCATTTCTCAATCCGTGGGAACGCGTGCCGGATACAGAAGTCGGTAGTTGCTATGAGACAAACTCTCAGTGAAATCTTGAGTTTTGTTTACAGGTTCCCTTCCGCTCGGTCAGTGGTGGTTTGGGTCTCGGGAGTAGTGGTGAAATAACAAGATACGTCATCAGAATGACAAACGGAGGTACTAAGTAGGAGAGAAGGGTGGGAAGTTAGGGAACAGCACACAGATATAACCAACCAGTTGTCTAGATACATTTTCACGAGTCGTGACTCACGACACAATTTTCAGTACCCCAAATAGTCTGTGGAGTGTAGATTTGGTTGTTCGATGCCGTCAATTTGATTCCAGTTATTCCCTGAAAGCGGGTACCAAAATAAATACTTTTACAAATTCAAGATTTAAGTACAACCTCACGTTTCATTTAGCTGATTTGGGAAGTAAGTAAATTTGTGCACCAGGTTTTTCATATTTTATATTTCTTCTTAAATGCTCGATAGGGTTGTAATTCTATGATTGGTATTTGGGAGGGTTGCAGAGGAGGCTAATTCTGGTACCAACTTTGAGACTATTGACGAAATAACTGCGTACCTCGACAAGTAGCAAACATTATTACTAAGTATTACTAAGTGCAGGGAGGATGAATAAGCCGATGTAGCCAAGAAGTTCTCATCGTTGTTCCTCAGAAACACATCCCAAGCAACCACCAACCGAGCAATAAGATCAACGACCATGTGATGAGGCGAGACATTTTTATGAACTTTTTTGTGGGTTCTTTTTAGTCTTCTTTTTGTTAAATTTTATGGAGAATTGTGTTTACTGCCAAATGCTGCGTATTTTCGTGCAACTTTGAGGCTCCATCAATTTTTCCACAATATTTATGTCTATCAGCCACGTGCTTCGATGTTTCCCAACTTTTCTCATTATTTTAGTATCCTGTTCCTACTCGAATGTGATGTACCTAGATGTCGGCCTATGATAGAATAAAAAATATAATACGAAAATATGGCTCGTATAATTCCCTCGTAACCACGGACATAATCCCTAGGTACATGATCGATTTAGAAATCCCTCGCTATGTTTCAACGTACTCATCGCAAAAATTCTATTTTTCGAGACTATTTCCATAAGCCGGGCGATCCTTTAATTTCCTTGGCGTCCTCATTTTCTCGGCACATCCGACTTTGTAATTGGAATTTCACGGGTTTCTGGGACGACCTCCTGAGCTTGTGCAAGACCGACAATCCGTTATTGTAATTACTTCACCAATTAAAGCGTCTGGCGAATTAAAGCCCCGTACCGTTGTCATACCACGCGATAGAGACCAGTGATTTTCAGCAACTTCTAAATGGTCTGAATGGTGGTACCTCGCTACTTGGTACCACAACGAACTTATAAATGCATTGCTTTTAAAGGTCAATTGAACCAATCAACGCAATTTAAATTCATTTGGCCATTTCATAAGACGAATCAATAATATTGACATCTATTTGCTCCGGAAATGTACTGAAAGACTGTCGCGACTGAAAGTTAGCAATCAAGTGCTACTTTCAACCAAAATGAATTAATATAATGAAGTGAAACAACAAAGAGTCCAAATATAGATTGCTACAATATTTGTGGAACCATTAGATATTGAAGCATCACGATCATAGATTTTTCAACGCTGAACACGACGGTGAAATCGGAATTGCAATATCTCATCCCTTCATCAGATAAGAGCAGATGAACCGTGAAGAACATCTCATGTAAAAACCACGTTTCTTTATTTTCAAGGTGTTCCAGTTTGCGAAGTTCACCATCGTGTTCAGCATAGAAAACCTTTAAAATGAGGTGTCAGTTGTCATAATGTTTCCTTTTGGGAAATTATGGGTAATCCCCCCCCCCCCTCTCATAAAGTGGCCCGATTCTGCCCATTCACGTACTTAGCTTTCAATTGAAATTTTGTGCAAATTTGACCTTTTTATCTCAATTCTATCGAGATTTATCGTCTGGAATGACACATACATAAATAAATTAATACATATTTTGCAAATAGATAATGAAATAGAGATCACATTTAAAGCGAAAATCATAGAAAAATATACCTCAATATTTCGGCTGGTGGCCGTGATCACGAGATCATGATCACGAATAAATTAATATATAGATACATAATTAGGTTGTATTCAAATGACCAAGCTAGTCTTTTTTTCGGTGTTTAAAAAGACTAGCTTGGTCATTTGAATACAACCTGCTTCTTCACACTAGTCAATCCCATCAACACAAGATACATAATTATATATACATCTGATTTGGTGTTTTTCGGCAGTGAATTCAAGATTGTCTGGAAATTTCGAGTTTTAAAAATTCCGGACCGAGAACAATAGCTTCTTTTTCTTCGAAAATTTGCTAAAACATATTTTCGGGAATTATGCCTAAAAATAATGACCGTTTGGGGTCCCTTATTCACTGCATATTTGGGATCGACGTAAAATTTCATACAATGCTTGAAGTTTAGTGAACCAATTTGGGGTCACCCTGTATGTAATTGTATTTTTGTACTACCAAGAGCTAACAAGAGAAGAGTATTATTATAAGAGTATTATGAGTCAAGGAGCCAACGAATCAGCTCACCAAAACAGAGAGTTCGTTGGATACAGGCGATTTTTGTACATTGGTGTATACTAACGGAAAAGCAACACAAGATAATTCCACGTTTAATTTTGTGTGTGGCGGTTATTTTACACTGATGATTCAATTGTGAGGTTGAGAAGACTCGGTCGAAACCAGAACGGGGCACAACTACTGGTATGCAAAGATTATTGCAAATAGAAAACGAATGCATAGTTTGTAACGTCATTGCGTAACTATCTCTTGATGACCGTAGGGCGTGAAAATATGAAGATAATGATCGCGTAATTTGCCGTGCGTTATTCGACTTGCATGGTGTGCCTTGATTGCTTCGGACGGACAATCAACTTGAGTACACAGCCTGACGTCACCACACGTGGCGTATGTAGGAGACGCCGTTTAATGACCATAGCGGTCTTTTCCATTCCCTTTGATGACCGAGGCGTGAGACCATAAAACCATTTTCTGACCTTTGCGGCAGCGGGAGCTACCTCTCCTGACACCATGTTTCGACTCTTGGGAAAAGCCGTCAGTATTAGTGCGAGGCAATTACAGGCAGAGGACTTGACTTTTTGTACCAGAGTGAGTTTATTTGGAATGGGATTCGTACCGACTAGAGAGGACTGTTGGTAATTACTAATTATTTGTACCAACAACTCTGGTAGCTATGTCTTGTTAGATGGCAAATGTACCCGGACTTTCGACATAAATCAAAATGGAAAGAGTAACAATTTGGAAGCGATTATGTAATTATTGCTGACACATCACTACTGCGAAATAAATTGTTTGAATAACAAATGTTGACTTCAATATTTCGAGCAATGAATCTCACTTTCCCCGTCGTTTATGTCAATCTGATAATGAAAACCAAACTCTAGCTCCTTCAGGTGTGTGTCATTATGAAATTTTCGAAACGTCATATCTCGAATTTTAATACAAAGTTAAAAAAAATTTGATCGTCGTACGATCAGCCATTCGTTCATAATGAGGTCTCGAAAGTAGAAACAGTATCACAACATGTTCTTGCAAGAAACTCGATATCGCAGTGGAACTCTCAGTATGAAAATTGGTCTGAAGTTGTTCAATCATTTATTCACGATTATGTTGATGATGATTATTGTTACTGTAATCATCAACACGATTGTGAGTAAATGGTAGAACAACTTCAGACCAATTTTCATACTGAGAGTTCCACTGTGATATCAAGTTTCTTGTTGTGAGATAGTTTTCTTGTCCACCGAAAGAAGGCAATTTCGGATATTTGTTTGTAGGTACTTCTTGATGTAAATGACTGCTGAGGTGGGTAAGTACAAGTAATGACCCAAAATGGCTAACAAGTGAAATTCACTAAGACAATTTTTTCGCTTTTCGGTTTTTTTGTGACTCCTATGTATTTTTACACGCCCACTCGATTGGTGATGTCAGTTTTGAGATAAAACAATATTTTCCATTGCGAATCACAAATGGATCGGGGGATTATACAGATCGGCACAGAATTCAGCTGGAAAATGGACGAGACCATCACCGAGCTAGTTTTTGACTCCTACTCCTAGAGGACACTGTGGTCCCTTGCCTGGTGTGTTTATAGGACTCACAAGGGTATTACTCGCAGAACAGAGGATGACGTATTCAGACAATAACAAACCTTTACATAAGAATTTACGGCGTTTTTCAATTGAAGTTTTCAAGTTGGACAACCCTCGAGACAACCAACAAGTTTACCTTCTCCAAGTTCGTTTCAACATGTGTGGTGATGTTACTAACATACAAACGGTCAGCATTAAGATGTCGTCAATTTATAGGGATGAAGTTGTTTCTCTCAAGTCCTTAGAAAAAAAACGTTGCGAAACAGCAACAACTAACCCGAAAATTGCCTCCGAGCGTTTACAATGAGGCAGGAGATGATTTTTTTTTAAGGAGCGGCGATATTTTGAACGCCTCCGCATCTCCCTGGTCCAGATCTTTCGGATCCTCGTTATCTGCGGCTATCACGGTAGGATCTTTCAAGTGTGGACATGACCAGACCGTCTTATAGCGGGTTGAAGCGAACGTGGGCAGAACAAGTCGAGAGCAGTTCGCGAACAGTTTGCGCCAAATCCCGAAGGACTCCGGAAAGGTAATGGGAACGGAGAATGAGGCTTCGCGTGGGACGGTTACCGGAGTTACCTGCTTCACTCATTTTCATTATGTTATAATCATTTGTGAGTGAGTTGACGTTGAAGGGCGGGAAGATTATCGTAGTTGGACCAAATCTGTCTCCTTTTATGTAACGGCGGAACAAGGTGCAGAGGAACGTTGAGATGTAACACCGAGAAAATGTTATCTGAAAAAAACTTATTCGTCTGACAAAAGACCCAGTCATTCAACATGAGATAATGACAGGATTTTTAAAGTAACGCACCTACTTGATCTACGTTCAATTTATTACATCACCAAAAATTTAACAATCGATTGACCTCTAAACGTTTTGGTTACCAGTTGAAATAATCGATTACTGTATTCCATTACCAGGTTTCCCGAATCTATTATTATTTTGTTGTTATTACTACTTAAAATAATGAAACATAGGAATCCAAAACAATCTAGACGGAATTTAGAAAGAAGGAAAATAATTTGTGGAATCATTAGCAGCGTTTTTAGATTTTTTAGAGATTTAAAAATAAAAGATGGCTTGATAATGATACCAATGATGCATTTTCACCTAAATCAACTCGATGTATGTTGAACGAAAGTCGATTTAGAATTACAAAATCCACGTAGAACGATATCTGTCTTGTGAGTACACCCATACTTCATATTCTCTACAACCAGGAAAATGTACTAGGTATTTAGTGCTATTTTTGGGTAATTATGAACTATAAAAACCGTAACTGTGACCATCTTATTTCGGAAAATCTTTATATGACCTTTTTATAACTATTATTTCGGTGGAATTTGGGATTTTTAGGGTGATGGTACAGACAGTTGAATTGACAGTGGAATGACACGTATATTAAACGTGATTTCGATCGGTGTTAGAGTCTTTAAAAAACACTATTTGGTTATAAGAACTAGATTGGTTATAAGTAGATAAAATTTCTAAAAGCACAGGCTTTATGTTGTCAGGTGTGAATGGCCAGTTAAAGCGTATCTATTTATTGAACGTGGTGAAGTAATACGTAACTTGGAAATTATACATGTACATAACGGTTTGAAACGGACTCACAAATCGTCTTTGTAACAAAGATTCCTGATGAATGGAAGACGGTGCAAATACTTACACATGGATCCAAAATACTGACTGCCCTTGAGGATGACTCCACCAGTCAAAATACGAGTAACAGTTACATAACGATATTATTTGTAGATCAATGTGCGGTTATGAACCAATTAGCAGACATTCCGCCATGTTTCCATTTTCCTCACTCGATATGAAGAGTGAAAGAAGAATAATTGAAATCGGCGTAGAACGCAATACCTGGAAGTTTGTAGCGGGGATATGAATTTTACACTCAATTGGATAACGAAGGGAAAAGAAGAAAAGTGTTGTGTTACGAGTATTCTCGTATTCTCCACAGAACAAAATACATTGATATTCGTGAGCAAAGCGGAAGACCGCAGGGTTCGTTTGAGTTGGTGATAAATCAAAAGGGAAGCTAATCAGTCAGCGGTCAAGTAGTGCAGCCCCTCTCAATGGGTTTTGTGAAGGTTTGAAGGAGGGTCTTGATCAAAGGGCCCCAAAGCCCCATCGTAGACATCAAGGGAAGAAAACGTCATAAAATCATTTTTCACGAACCAAAATAAAGTTATTTCTGTCGAAAGACATTTGGAGGTTAAAGCTTAACTTCACATCAATGTATGAGAAGATGAACGCTATCTGGTCGAACCGCCATTTACGGTATCTTAGATGATACAACGCCATCTGGTCTGATGGAATAATAGTTGGAGGCTTTGATTCGTTCGTACATGATGAGAATACAGATGAACATAATATCCTCATCAGCACAGAACGAGTTTTTCGAAGTCTCTAGTGAGTGACTACTCCTTGGGAGTCAATTGGAGAGTATACACCTCTAATATCGAATTTTCGTTGAATTTTTGGAACACTGATGAGCATCTTCACCGTTTTTTAAAATTGTTTATGTGTTCCCGTTCTTAGAACTTTCCTCAATTCATCGATTCGTACAGAAGACAAGGACTACAAAACGAGGTTACAATAAATCGTCCGTTAAGATCCCACAAGGTCTAACTCAGTTTTCAAGAAATACAAAAAACGGATTTCCCAACTTACTGTAGTAATTTCTATGGCTTTTCTACATTGAAGAAGCCTTTTCCTGCATTCCAATAAACGCGAAACCAATTAGCTAGAAAGACGGACCGAGAGATTTCGCATAAGTATCCGTTCCTAACTCATTTTGCCGAAAAACTGAGTTCGACCTTTTGGGATCTTGACCCTCTGTCACTACCGTGGGGGACTGAGTACCCCAGCGCCATACTTTGACTGATATGGCAATGTTGTTGTGGTTTTTGAACCCCCAGGCCTTGAGTATCCTTCGAGGTGTTGGTGCGGCCGGATCTTGGGAGAAGTAAATAGAACAGTTCATGTTTTTCAGAAAATAGCGGCCGCTCACTGTTGGGGGATTCCTGGACCCCCACCAAAGTGTTTGTGTATCGGATTTTCCGAAAAGTTCCTTTCAGCTCGGAATTCAGTTGAAAACAGAGGAGATCATAACTAAGGGCCAGTCTCACCAACGTAAACGAAGGAGATGATCTCGTTTCAAATCGCGATTCAATTCGTGAACGGAGATTGTCCGTCAGGTTGGGTTTCACCACGTGCGTTCCACCCTGAATTGATAATTACATTGGTCGAATGACCAATCAATAAATTTATGTAATTGATACAAATATAAGGGGAGTTGTCTTCATTTTTATAATGTTCCAATTCGATGAATAATAGTCAGCAAAATTTCGATAAGGTTCATAAGAACACCAAACTTCAGCCTTTTTTCAAGACCTCGAAAATGACAAATATAACTTTATTCTATTTTTCTTTCTTGCTCAAAGCAAAAACCTAACTTGTTACGTTACATTCCGTTTTCAAGGAAAGTTGGATAGGCTTTCAAAACTTTGCGTCCTGTCATGAATGTGGGTATGCATTTTCATAATGCCCTACTATGAAGGTATGTGGTGGTGGTGAAATGAAGCAACGTTATTCAAACTATTAAACAACTTTATTATCAAAAATATGAACTAGATCGATAATTAATTTTCGTCAACACCGAAATTTAGGTTCACTTCAGTACCTTTCAAATTTTCAGTCAACAGAGCGGTGCTTGTATTGAATTTTGTTCTTCGATTTTCAATTCGAAGCGAGCAGTTCGCGCTCATCAGCAGTGAAGATCGGTTCTCTCTTTCACTTTGATTCCAGTACGAGTACAACACAACACACGGAAACAACTGGAGCCGAAAACGAATACGTAGCTATACTATAGCTAATACTCGCCGGAAAAACCGAAACGGAAAGCTGGGCTTCTCGTTCCCGCATTCATCTAAACAGCGGACCCCCGCAATATAACCTCGTTATCACCTTATCGAACCATCGAACTAACGAATAATCAGACCCCTGCCTTCACAATCAGAGTTCAAACCGCGGATTAACAGCTGCTCGAACTTGGTTTTCATAGATCTTAGTTCAATGTGAACGCCGATCTTAGAGCCTCGTTCAACTTGGTGAAACCCAAAACTTTTCGATCTGAGATCAATCCATCGGTTACGTTGAACTAGGTTACCATTAAACCGAGTTCATGGTTTATTGGTGAAACCGGCCCTAACATAGTTACTGACACTCAACCCCTCCGTCCACACTTTGAAATGAACATCAGCTCACGTAGTCGAAAACTCCATATTTTGACCTCATTACAGCATTTATTTCGTAGGTAGTGCTTTGGGACTCACAATGATATCGTGTACAGAATACAGTGATCTAGAAAATAATTAACTTGCGTTGAATCCTTTCAAGTTTATTCATTTGGGCAGACAGAGAGAGGCGGATGTTATAATTATTTGTATTTTGAAACGATTTTGATTTTGACCGGCACGACCTTGAAATGATAATGTAGAAAATCTCTTCCTCGACAAAACCACCTGAACAACTCAGCGTTGAGAAAGAAAAAAGTAAGTCTGCGGACACAGTCGAGTAAAGTAGGTCGACTCCGATATTTTCCGCCCCTGCTCGATCTTTGAAAGGAAAGGAAAACGATAGCGTGACTGCCGTCGGGAGGGAGGCCCTGAGAATTCGTTTTATAGTCGTAACAGCAACGACAGTAGGTACAACTAAAGTGAGTTCCGAGGTAGCGGTTGACAGAGGAAGGAGGCGGCTCAGGGCCTTTTTCATCTAACCATGTAAGGACGAACGGCGTAACACACCTGAGCCTCTGGGGGTTGAACCTCGAGAAAAATCCAAGTGGAAAACCCGAATAACCTCCAAAGACCCTCGGCTTGTTACAGGGAGACCTCGCTCAAATGAGCGGCGTCTCGAACCATCCAAGTAAAGTACGACGAAATGACGATCGTTTAGAGTCAGGAGAATCAAATTAAACGCAGTCAAGAAACCAACAACTGAATTGAACTACACTGTTCATGCTAACGCCGGCAGACTAATGTTGAGACAGGAGAGCGGGGTAGGGAAGAGGGTAATGAAATATAAACCAACAAATAACCTACTTAGGAGCCCGAATGAAACTTGGTTAAAGTAAATTTTGCTTGAGTTGTAGAGCGATTATAATCGGAGCCCGAATCAAAGTTGGTTAAAGTAAATTTTACTTGAGTTGTAGGGAGATTGTAATCGGAGCCCGAATCAAACTTGGTTAGAGTAAATTTTACTTGGGGTGTAGGGCGATTATAATCGGAGCCCGAATCAAACTTGGTTAGAGTAAATTTTACTTGAGGTGTAGGGCGATTATAATCGGAGCCCGAATCAAACTTGGTTAGAGTGAATTTTACATGAAGTGTAGGGCGATTATAATCGGAGCCCGAATCAAACTTGGTTAGAGTAAATTTTACTTGAGGTGTAGGGCGATTATAATCGGAGCCCGAATCAAACTTGGTTAGAGTAAATTTTACTTGAGGTGTAGGGCGATTATAATCGGAGCCCGAATCAAACTTGGTTAGAGAAATTTTACTTGAAGTACAGGGCGATTATAATCAGAGCCCGAATCAAACTTGGTTAAAGTAAATTTTACTTGACGTATAAGTAGGGCGATTATAATCGGCCCATGAATAATAACCCATTTATATCCCTCGCCCCCTTTCCGACCACTCCTCCGTCTGCCCCCCCCCCCCCCCCCGTCCATACCGTTCCGTCACGCTCTCATCTTCTCAACCACCTCCCCCTCACACCCACAATTTCAATTTTGTGATCGGAGTCAGCCAATGAATGATAACCCATTCATCCCCCCCCCCCGCCCACACCGTTCCGTCAGCCAGGTTGACTCAACCTCCTCTAGAGGGGGCGGGGGGATATGAACGGGTTATCATTCATTGGCTGACTCCCATCACAAAATTGAAATTGTGGGTGAGAGGGGGAGGTGGTTGAGAAGATGAGAGCGTGACGGAACGGCGAGGGCGGGGGGGGGGGGGGGGGGTTTTCAATGGGTTATCATTCATTGGTTGACTCCAGAGATGGGCAGATTCGTATTCGTAAATCTGAATCCGAATCCAATCCGGATAATTTTTATCCCAAATTTCCTTCTTTCTACAGACACGTAAAGTAATTCAGCACAAGACTCTCGATAAAACAAAACTAGCTGTTCCCCAGTATAAAAATTCACGTTTTTTATCGATTCTATTTACGGGTTCTGATTGTGAACAAACGTCTGGTCGTACAACGCTCTGAGTGGTCTTCAAAAATCTCCGAATCGAAATGTCTTCAAATTTGTACCTATACAGCACTCCACCGCGCCATTCATACAGTTTCCGAGTTAATGCGTTTTGAAGGTTTCAAATCCTCAAGTTGGACCACGGGTTTACTGTAGTAAGTGGATATTTTCCATTTTATACGTTTTATTTTAATTTTATTTTTAGCTCGAAGGGTGCCTACAAGACGTGTTGACTCATCCCTATCACCCGCGTGATTCGTCTCAGGCATATCCCATAATTTGACCCTCTGACGATGACGTCATAATGGGGGATGCTCGAGGCGAGATCCTGGTGGACGCTCGAGCTCTCTGACATGCGATGAACTCACCGTGAATTATGATGATGATCTTGTACGAGTTAAACCAACGCTCACAAAGAAATGGGCCTGAACTCGCGACCACGGATACCGCACTTCTCCGATTTCAAACACCTTGTGGTTTCACTACAACGAATCAGTTTTTTAGAATATGAACAACATGAAAATATTTTAAAAAACGAGAATGCATCTCATTCCAAGTCTAAACTCATTCTATTTCATCTTATTCTCTGCAAGGTTTTTAGTGAATCTGTAACTCTTTATTAAAATACTTGATGGTACAACTTGATAAGTCTTTGAGAATGAATGGAATTTTAAATATTTCTTTTTAAACCTTTGTCATTGGATGACGTGTCTCGTCCACATCGATTGTTTGGTCGTTGTCAAGGAGCGTGTACCAACTGATCACATTGTCGTTGCGCTCCTGACATCTCCCTTCTTCAGAGAATCATGCCTTGGGCTTGTATGGTTTCAGGTCCCAAGAATCTCTCCTGAATCGTCTGCCATCATGGTCTTCTACGACGTAGGATCTTGGTTCATAATAACGACTGGCTGCCAGTTTCTCTGAGATAGGCGCAGAAGAACTCTGTCGCTGGTGCATTTTTATTGCGATCACTGTAGACCTTCTCTTTCTCTTTCTGCATTTTCAAGAATTCGGTTACGTTGGTGATAACTTTGGGTAAAAGAAGTGCTTCACATGTAGGAATCAGTGTTTTGGTCCTTCTGCTCATTAACCGCTGAGCTGGCGAGCCAATGTTGATGCGGGGCGTGTTTCGTTGGTGGAGAAGTGTGATGTATGAATCTGTTCCTTCAGAACACTTTTTCAACAATAATTTAGCCTCTTGCACATAGCGATCCGCTAGTCCATTGGATCTTGCAAAGTGAGGGCTTGAAACAAGATGTTGAAAACCCCATGATTTTTCAAAGTCTTTAAACTGCCTTGTAGTGAAGGGAGTGCCACAATCTGTACATAAGATTTCTGGAATCCCATGTGTCGCAAATAATCTCTTTGGCTCGATGACGGTGATTGAGGAATTGGCTGTTTTTACTGATGCGACGTCATAGAATCCAGAGTATGCATCAGCTGTTACTAAGAACGTTTTCCCATTTAATTGGCAAAAATCAGATCCAACTATTTGCCACGGTCTGGATGATATTTCTTGAAGATTGATTGTATCTTATCCTTATCCTTTTTATCCTTTTGATTTTTTATGCATGTTTCTTACAAAGTTTTCAATATCTTTGTTCATTCCTGGCCACAATACGTGGTCACTACCTGTTTTGAGGGAAGCCTCCAGACCTTTGTGCCCCAAGTGTATTTTTTGGAGCACTAGGCTTCTCATTTTTCTTGGTATCAATACTCTGTCGCCTTTGAATATTAAGTTTTCATGAACTGATCCCAGTAGCTCCAGTAGTTCTCAATTGTTATTCGGCCAACCTGTAACAATTATTCCTTCAAGTATCTGTAGATCATTCTCTTCATGCGTCATTTGCTGTGCTTCCGTCAGGTGTCATGGGTACTACCAGATCGACATACAGTGACATGTCCATTTCGTATCTACTTCTTGTTGAAGAAAAATAATGCAGATACTGCAGCCTGCCCTGTGATGGAAGAACGCCTCATCTCCAATGTTTACCAAAATGGGATTTTCGAATGACCCCCATTTTTCTATCCCCGCTCTTGAAGGAGAAATGCCTCATGTATGCTTTTTGATGAAGAAACGCTCCATCTTCCGGTCTAAACGCCTGAGGCATTTCTCCTTAACAAAACCCCCAAACAATCGAGCGTGAAATTTGAAAAATCGCCTCAACTGCGAGGAATCGATTCCTTTAATGGGAAAATCGATTTTGTAATTATACGTATTTACATTTGGGTAAATAAGTCAATATGAAGTACCGGCGAAAAAATGCGGTCACTGGACTGACTGTGGAGGCCGTATTAGACATTTTCATTGAGAAAGCTTCGAGGCAAATTTCCGCAATGTTATGATTTACAGATGAGGCGTTTCTGTTTCACAGGGCAGTACAGTGATATCGCACAGCCCACAAACATCACATCCATACATTATTTGGAAATTGGTCCCCACTAACGTCACTCTTCCCCATAAACAAAAGAATAATTTGTTAATGATTAAGCGACATCTCTATCTATATATTAGATATCATCAATTATTATACATATTAGACATCTCTATCAAAGTAGAAATCATTCAATCAAATGGACATCTTCCAGATCAAATGATACAAATAACGCAGGCGTTGTTTTATTGAAGTTCAAGAGTAATAAAATACCACTCATCTGCAGATATTCTGTCGTGGGTAAAGCGAGAGGGATTAATAAATGAAACTGATCGTATTCCGATTAGCCCAACAACTTCATTACGATAAGGAATTTTTGAGCGACTAAATTTAACCGGAATACCAAAGGGAAAGAATACAATTGACTCAAACCATATGAACCACTCATTATCAGACTTGTGAATCATCAAATCGTTTGGCGCTCCGAGACAGATTTATTTATTTTTCAATATCAGCGTGTTTGGCTGCCAGTTCGATCGATTAACCGACAATCAATTGAGATTCCTCGATGGTTGGAACGGTTCGAGGATGAGTCCAAAACATCCCTTGCAGCGATGAGTTGGCGTGATTACACCGATCCAAGCATTGTGTCGGTAAACGGCGAAGAGTCACGATAGGGTCTGGGAAGGGCATTACGGAGAAAAGGGTTATCAGACTCTGTTGTACTTATAGTACATTTTATAAACGGAAGGGAGATGTTATACAACGGCCACAGCCTGACAAAGCGTTCCTACCGTACATACTTATTGTGATGGAAAACCGAAGTAAGAATGACCTGAAAGCACAAAACTGGGTCGATAGCAAAACACGAACACACTATTCGTTGGCAACTGGTCAAAAATACGTTAGTAACTAAAACATTCTGGGATTCTCTACCTTGTGTATGACTGTTCGAATCGGCCTTCTAGCTTGTTGGTTACTTAAAATTCGCGCATACGGTCATACTGCACACCTGGATCTTTTTGGTGTTTGAACCACTGGTTTAAAATCAATTAAGTCATTTGGTACACCTACTCGTATTATACGTATAGTACATTTGGTACAATAGGTACGTACTTATAATCGTAGATTATGTTGTGAAATATGAAAATTGAGGCATCAATTCTTATTCAACAAGGTGGAAGATCTTGAAGTTGATTAATACAGATTCCATAGAATAATGACATCCTCCATTGAAGTGACTCGAGTATGACAGGTAAGAGAACGTCCAGTTACGTAACCAGATTGTTGATTCGCATTGTTGAGATGCAGTGAAAAGTTAATTAAACACTGAATTTTCAAGTCATTTTATTGTTTATTGGACTCCTACTGGAATCTGGATATTCTGGAGTGGAGTGTTAGGAGACGAGACTAAAGGCTAACGGCTACAGGTACAAGGTGTGCAGGTAAATGTACAGGTAATACATCAAAATGAGTCAACTTGTACAGCAGAGTGGATGTTGAAGTACGAGTAGGTACAAATTAACCGAAATCGAGGGTCTCACGGCAACTTCCCACATCATCATTTGGGCGACATTTCAGCAGAGCCAAAAAACCATCTGCCAATGACTATGTTTACTGCATAATTCAGTAAAATAAATCGTGATTTTTAGTTAATAATTTATATTATGATAGTACCCATTCCTCGGAAAGAGACTGTCTGATGAAGGCGAAGGCGGGTACCAACTGGGCGGGACGGATGCTAAATAGCTCAATATTTAGTTGTTAGCTCCACCTAAATCGTAGCTAATTTATCTGAAGCTTTTAGCTGTTAGATACAGCTAATTTTTTACCAACTCGGCCCTACAGCTGTAGAGCAGCGATTATTGGCGAGATAGTGGGATCCCTGGCGGCCGATTAATTGTCGGAAGATTAGTAGTAGTAGTATTTATTGTCCTGCGTGGGGGGTGGTGGGTGGACCTCCACCCACCACCACCCTCATCCCATCATCCTCCACCCACCTCCCGCAATCCGCAACACCCTTCCATAATCCTCCACCCACATCCCGCAATCCGCCACCCCCTCCCGCAATCCTCCTTCCGCTTTCCGCCTTCATCAAGTCACAGACAACCCCCGGCCCCTTCACACCCTTCATCACCACAATCTGCCCACTCCCCCTCCCCCCTTCCACGGTCTCCTCTTTCTCCTCCACGTCTGATTACCGCCCTCAATTAAAATTTATGTAGTGAGGGTCAGCTCATGAATGACAGACATCAATACTGACGCTGTAAGTTAAAACCACCTATCTCCATTTTTTTCATGTCGAGAAAAATGCAGTTAAGTGAAGAAGGGGGCCCAGATCATCAAAATGGAGATAAGATAAAGTCTTTTTTCGAACCTTTCCAATGGAGATAGGCAATTCTACCTTGGCAGAAAAGACGCGCCACGTCGAGATCTACGCAGCCATGTGCCCAACTCCAAAAACACCAAAATTGTCGATAGGGGACTTTAGCTGAGCACGGCAGTATCGGACGAACTGTTATTTGATGGATCCTTCGCACCCATCGATCTTATTGAACATCAATCGATGCCCTACCAAAAAACTTCTTGACACAACGGTTCATTATCTTCTTTGAGCAGTACACTCTAATCTAATTCACGAACTGATCGATGAAACTCTAGCTCACCATCCAAATTTAATTAAACAAATAGGTATTGTTTAAACCATTTTATAGACAAGAAACCTAGTGAACCCATCCATCCTATTGTCATCCATCCTTGACTCATGTCCCCAGATTAAAATTGAAAGACTCAAGCTCATCATGCAAATTAAATTTGTTTAAACAAATAAGAATAGTTTAAACAATTTTACAGACAAGAAACTGACTGAATATTGCATCGCCATCCAGTTCTGACTTATATTAAAACATTCAAGTCTCTAGCTCATCGGAAAGTTGAAAAAAAACTTTCGTCAAACGTGAACTAAAAGTTCGTTTCAAAATTCGTTTTGGACGCCTTCCCATTGACTAAGTGTTAAGAAAATTTTCAAGGATCATCTTGGGGTTGGTCCAAACTTGTAAACCAAATTTCGTCATTTTAGCACAACGCTAACTAGGCAAAGTGGCGCGGACGGCGGACGGACGGATTTTTTTGTATTCGATTTTCTGAATCTACGTATCTTGAAACGTAAACCAACAGAAATTCTTCGATGTTTGAAACACCTTGTTTTTCTTTGCTTGTGTTTTAAACACCTTTTAAAAAGCTATTTAAAACGTTTGTTTTAAACATTGCCAACCCTTGTCTGCACCCTCACCAGCCTCGCAGGTGAAAACTTCTTTGTGAAAACTCACCGCCATCTATGAAAACTATTTTGTACCAGTCAACGTACAAATCCTCCTTCCTACCTGTAAATGGGCGCCGGAGAGTCCAAAAAGATCCAATAAAACGGTGATATGACTAAAAGACCCTTTAGCTGGCCTTCAACAGACACAACAACGTACGCATTTAGTAACTTGAATGGTTTTGTCAGTTTATATTGCGCACGCTTGACTCCTTTGCGTGGTTTTTTTGTATGTACAACAAATGGATACCACAACTTTTTTTTAATCCTAAATATACGAAAAATGTTGAGTTTGTTGCGCTGTTAAAATTCACTTAGATCAAGATTTTCATGGTTGATCAAAGTTTGTGTCCTGCCGCCAGTTTCTGAACCAGCCGCTGGTGCGTAATTTGTTTTTGTTTTATTCGTTTTAATACGTTGGTTCGCTATACCTAATTGAAAAAGTTGACTTCATATCGACTCGAGGTGTTTATTTGAGTTCGAATGGACCTTCAAGAAGAGCAATTGTCGACTCAAATACTTCGTGAAAACGGAAAAAAGTTGACTTCATATCGACTCGAGGTGTTTATTTGCGTTCGAATGGACCTTCAAGAAGAGCAATTGTCGACTCAAATACTTCGTGAAAACGAAAAAAAGTTGACTTCATATCGACTCGAGGTGTTTATTTGCGTTCGAATGGACCTTCAAGAAGAGCAATTGTCGACTCAAATACTTCGAGAAAACGAAAAAAAGTTGACTTTATATCGACTCGAGGTGTTTATTTGAGTTCGAATGGACCTTCAAGAAGAGCAATTGTCGACTCAAATACTTCGTGAAAACGAAAAAAAGTTGACTTCATATCGACTCGAGGTGTTTATTTGCGTTCGAATGGACCTTCAAGAAGAGCAATTGTCGACTCAAATACTTCGTGAAAACGAAAAAAAAGTTGACTTCATATCGACTCGAGGTGTTTATTTGAGTTCGAATGGACCTTCAAGAAGAGCAATTGTCGACTCAAATACTTCGTGAAAACGAAAAAAAGTTGACTTCATATCGACTCGAGGTGTTTATTTGCGTTCGAATGGACCTTCTAGAAGAGCAATTGTCGACTCAAATACTTCGTGAAAACGAAAAAAAGTTGACTTTATATCGACTCGAGGTGTTCATTTGAGTTCGAATCGACCTTCAAGAAGAGCAATTGTCGACTCGAATACTTCGTGAAAACGAAAAAAAGTTGACTTCATATCGACTCGAGGTGTTTATTTGCGTTCGAATGGACCTTCAAGAAGAGCAATTGTCGACTCAAATACTTCGTGAAAACGAAAAAAAGTTGACTTTATATCGACTCGAGGTGTTTATTTGAGTTCGAATCGACCTTCAAGAAGAGCAATTGTCGACTCGAATACTTCGTGAAAACGAAAAAAAGTTGACTTCATATCGACTCGAGGTGTTTATTTGAGTTCGAATGGACCTTCAAGAAGAGCAATTGTCGACTCAAATACTTCGTGAAAACGAAAAAAAGTTGACTTTATATCGACTCGAGGTGTTTATTTGAGTTCGAATCGACCTTCAAGAAGAGCAATTGTCGACTCGAATACTTCGTGAAAACGAAAAAAAGTTGACTTCATATCGACTCGAGGTGTTTATTTGCGTTCGAATGGACCTTCAAGAAGAGCAATTGTCGACTCAAATACTTCGTGAAAACGAAAAAAAGTTGACTTCATATCGACTCGAGGTGTTTATTTGCGTTCGAATGGACCTTCAAGAAGAGCAATTGTCGACTCAAATACTTCGTGAAAACGAAAAAAAGTTGACTTCATATCGACTCGAGGTGTTTATTTGAGTTCGAATGGACCTTCATGAAGAGCAATTGTCGACTCAAATACTTCGTGAAAACGAAAAAAAGTTGACTTCATATCGACTCGAGGTGTTTATTTGCGTTCGAATGGACCTTCAAGAAGAGCAATTGTCGACTCAAATACTTCGTGAAAACGAAAAAAAGTTGACTTCATATCGACTCGAGGTGTTTATTTGAGCTCGAATGGACCTTCAAGAAGAGCAATTGTCGACTCAAATACTTCGTGAAAACGAAAAAAAGTTGACTTCATATCGACTCGACGTGTTTATTTGCGTTCGAATGGACCTTCAAGAAGAGCAATTGTCGACTCAAATACTTCGTGATAACGAAAAAAAGTTGACTTCATATCGACTCGACGTGTTTATTTGCGTTCGAATGGACCTTCAAGAAGAGCAATTGTCGACTCAAATACTTCGTGAAAACGAAAAAAAGTCGACTTCATATCGACTCGACGTGTTTATTTGAGTTCGAATGGACCTTCAAGAAGAGCAATTGTCGACTCAAATACTTCGTGAAAACGAAAAAAAGTGTACTTCATATCGACTCGAGGTGTTTATTTAAGTTCGAATGGACCTTCAAGAAGAGCAATTGTCGACTCAAATACTTCGTGAAAACGAAAAAAAGTTGACTTCATATCGACTCGAGGTGTTTATTTGAGTTCGAATGGACCTTCAAGAAGAGCAATTTCAGTCGCAATAGCAGTCATGGACGTACTAATTGTATTAAATTAAAATGTTTTTGGAAACTGCTTCAATTAATAAATAATTAGAATTTTCGGGTGGATATTGTAGAAAACAGTTTTTTCGATTTTCCAAAAATCTGATTTTGCGGCCAAAGGAGGTTTTGCGTTTCAGCTCCTCAAATTGAAATTGTGAGGGTTTCATAAGAAATTGGCTTATTAGGTACAGGATGATTACTGCATGACAGGGTCTTCCCAACCACCGCCGATCGATATCGATATTGGTTCGTTGGTTCTCCGGTTGCAGATCTGTTGCAAGTGGCAATGAAATCCCCCGTCGTAAATATCCTCTAATTGACAGGAGGACCGTCCACCCCTTGGGAGGTCCGTCAGACTAAACACCCTACAAGAGAAGAAAACGAACAAGAGCAAAATCTCCCGCTTCCCTCGATGTTTTGAAACTCGATTGTTCTCCTTGGAAAAAGGGAGATCGACTTCGGGGTGTATAGCGAGGAAACAAAGGCATTGACAAATGTTTCGGGAGAGGATTCACGAGACCCCTTGGGGATCATTCGGTCTCGAATTGCGGAATCCCAACTAACTGATGAGGAGATTGCGAGAGGGTGGATCTCCGTTCTCAAAGTAACCGACCCCTCGCTTGTTACGTACAACTTGACAAATACGGTTTCCCTTGTTGCCTCGTCAAAGCCGATTGTTGATGAAACGACCAAATGCCGTTTACCGAAAACTCGATCTGCGGACCGCTATAGGGACGACACAAGTTCAAAATCACCGATTATAACGCTGTTATAACGACTTCCTCGGAAAAAACTCTATTAGCAGTTCCTCGACGGTTCCTAATTTTCTGTACAGATCACATTTCTGTATATAATATATATTATGTAGACTAACTAGACAACGTAAAAAACAA
The DNA here is from genome assembly GCA_963920205.1 of Stenodema calcarata. Lineage (NCBI taxonomy): Eukaryota > Metazoa > Arthropoda > Insecta > Hemiptera > Miridae > Stenodema > Stenodema calcarata. The sequence continues at coordinate 42,804,403 of OY986049.1, read as the reverse complement.
ATAGGGTGTCATCAAAATTCATGAAAATTGAAAGGATCGTTCAAAACACCCGTTGAAATGGGGTTCCTTCGGCTTCAGCCAGTTCATCCTCAAATTACTACGGTAGCTTTCACATTCCTCGTAGTTTTATTGCACGTTTTTGATGAGATTACGATTTTTGAATCATCTGATATACGACGATTGAAAGGAGAAGTTGTCATTTGAGCCTGAGGAGTTGTCGCCCCCAATCCTGAGGCATCTCCACTTCCTGCACAAGGGCAGTTGGCTTCCTCAGCTGTAGTTTGCCCTATTGTGATGAAATTTGAGTAAAAACGCAACACGGGAAACCAATGTCAACAGTAAGAAATGGCACACAACACACGTGTATACAATGAACTGGTATAAAATAAGCACACGGAACAGGTCCACAGTGATCAAATAAAGCGGTTCGAGTATTGAAACACATATTTTTTCTTCATTTGTTCCACCTCATATTCTGTGTCGTAGAATGTCATGCAGGGGACAGAAAGTTGCGAGGAGATGCGCGAAACGAAGACGTTTTAAAAAACGGCCGTCCTGAAAAATCAACGTTTTTTCAGCTTTGGGTATAAATAATTCACTTCTCTACAACGGTTCGTCGTAGCAGGATGTTTTTCTTTTGGTCTTATAAAGGAAATAATGCGCTTCAAATAAGTCGGAAATAACGCTCAGTCAGTTTGTAAAATAACGCTTGGCTTGGGTGGTACTCTGTTTTGAGTGAGGACAAATCGAAATAGCGTCTTTTTGGATCGTGTGTAAATAATTTTGTTTCGATCATGTCAGAAAACTATCGCACTTGTTGAAGAGGACTACTGTACGTATAAACCCAAATTGTAACCGAGAAACAGATATGGACCTGACAATGACCAAAAACCTATTTATTTTGTTATTTTGAGTATTATTTATAAAATATTAAATGATTTATAATTCATTTGTAGTTGAATTTCTAGAGTATCTTCTATAGAACGTTCTAACGTGCATAGAACGCCAAGAGATTTATGTTTATTGGCGTTCTATAGAACTACGAGTATATACATACACCCTGTTCTGTCTCTCTCTATAAAATATAATTCTATGATTCTCTTAAATATAAGTACGTCTAGTACATGTAATGACGTTCTATATAACTATAGTTATATAGAACGTCAATACATGTACTATAGGTATTTAAGAGAATCATAGAATTATATTTTATAGAGAGAGACAGTTTTGTGTTTATGTATAATACGGCATAGTGTGGTTTATGTGCAGCTCCTTCAGTGTGAATACCCAGGGCTTATCTAACAGCTCGTCGCTGGAGAATCTACGGTGCTGCTTGAGGATTACCTTCAAAATTGCCTGTTACTGCTCCAAGGGGTACCAAAGCTAAGTGTAACAATGTTCCTAATTTTGTATGGTCGGACAGAATCCTTATCGTTATGGAAGTTATAGACAAAATGAAAGAAATATAAATATAGTGTATTATTACAGGTGAAACATGTCGCTAACTCGAATTAGGAAGAGTTAGGAAGGCACTTCCGCTCACAGCAGTCTTTGAAAGGCTTCTGAAATAATATTATTCAGTTCAGCGAAGGCACCAACTCGGGCTAGAAACCGAACTTATTTATTAATCTGATGTCATCTCGCAGCCACGTAACCTGAACGCGTGAATTATTACAGCTACGCCATTTCTCAGTTGGATCGCTACTTCTACTCTCACTTTAAACGCGAGTTCTCGTTACACTCATGTGATGAATAATAACCTGCAGGTGAATTCTATCTTCATCATGAGGTTGGCTCGCCTTATCTTCCGCGGAGAGAAAAGTGTCGTAATCTAGCGTCTGACTTAATCCCCTTGACATCTTGATAAATACATAAATGCAGCTTAGTTGGACTGCGGACACATGTCGTTGCTCTTATGAATTATCTTACATTTCTGCCCGGGGATGTAAGAGGAAAACTGTATAGTCGTACAATTTATCTGTGTGCCGAGTCGGCGTAAATGTGTAACTGTTTCAAAGTGAGGAAGGTGAAAGTAGTTGACATGTAAAAGTAGAAAACAGAAGTCAAGATGTAAGAATTTATTTACATACTGAAATATATTCATGTTCACCACTGATACCCTCTTTTATTTTACTCAACAATCTAAGTATACAAAATACCTGCCTACCCTAATACATGTAGGGTAAGGACGTGTACCTAGGGGCGGTTGTACCTTCGGCCGATGACGTAATTAGGTTGAAGAGGTAGGTACTAAAATCTTGTTTGCATGGAGTTAAACTGCCATTATGGAGTAGGTGCTATATTATAGATGATATAGAGTAGGTCTATAATAGGTGAGCGTTTTCTTGTTAACTGAAAACGCCGTTGGCCAAATATCAGGTTATGAAATTTACGGTGTGATTCTATAAGTTATCAGGACTGGATCAGGGGCCACCACGTTTGAAGTAAGTAATTTATTTTTGATTTTGCAATTGCAAATTGTTTTTTAGGTAACTGGGAAGCAGTTGCAATAGTTTTAGATTCAATTTTTTCGAGAAATGTTAGAAAAATCGATTTCTTGTGATAAGAGCGATTTCTTGTACCTAAGGCCGTTTTTTGTATTCTACCTAGGGCCACCAAATAATGAAATTATTTCGACCTTTTACTAATATTAAGGTATTTTTTTTTTAATTTCTATTGTCTTTAGATGCCTAGATGTTTGTCAAGTCAAAATTCAGGATATTTTTTTTACTTTTACGTGAGCAACTAGGTAATTTGTAGAAGAGGGCAAATAAAATGTCCAATGTCGTCCCAGAATCTTAAAGTTTTGTAACACATCTCGTGTGGTTTTATATCCAAGGTTTTGAGCCAAATACTTTTTTCAACTGTTTAGTCCTTAGTTTAAATTTTTCGTTCCCTCGAAATTGTTACCTTGTTACCTTACGACTTTTTCGGAAACATTTCGTTCCATTACTACCATTTTCACGTAGACTGTGGTATTTTATCCAACTAAGTTGTTGATATTCTTTTCGAGTCAACTAATTTTGATAAGTTTCATTGTGTTGATTTAATCAAGACTGATGAGGAAAAGAATTTAAATAAATAGGTAACTAACTGCTTTACTTATGTCAGTTCGTTCCAATTGGCTTTATTGTGTTGTTTAAAATAAAGACTGTTGAAGAAAATAATTCTAAATAATGTTATTAACGTTTTTCAATGGCTTTTATACTTCATTTCTCCAATTATCCCCTGTGTTTCTAGGTACAAGCGGGCGGCCCTAGCACTAATGGCCCCAGACTATGCTATGCTTGTGCATGGTTGTAAATGCTATGCTTGTACCTCGAGCCGATTTTCATTTATTATAAAAATATTTCTGATTTGAGATTCGTGTATTGGAAATACGCATGCTTAGGAAATACTGCAGTGAATTCATGCGATCTATGACTCAAACGATGATTGTGATAGACGCAGAGTGTGATACAGCGCTTTCAAGTGTAGCAGAAAGCTGAATCGATACAGCGCTATCACGGCCAACAGCAGGTCCCACCACTGCCTGGCAATCTGTTCGTGTCAAGATTAGATACTGCGAGAGTAAACAATCATTACATTAACCTCTGATGAGTTACTGTGCCGAGTCGACACCGAATATTGGCCCACTCTACAACGAAAAATAGTTGATCTAAAAACATTTTTTACGGCTTTTATCTCCAACTCAACTCATCACAGGTCGATCATCAGGATTTGTGTTTGAAACCCAACATGTAATTGATTTTTCCCTCTCATGATGCACCTTCTCAATCATACAGTCATGAATGGTGGATTTACGTTTCAAGATACGCAGAATCCTAAAATCTAAGTTCACTAAGTTCTAAGTTCACTTAGAATAATTCCAACTATTCTATTTCTATAATTCTAACTCTTGAACATTTGAGAAAAATTAGTTACCTCGTTGAGAAATATTAGTTACATGTGGTACAATAATTGAATTATTGCTTTTCAACAACAAACTCTACTTCTTGTCCAAGAATGTGGGTTTCGCTAAATCTTTATAATATAATATATTATGCAAATTATTAAATCTTTATAATATATTATGCAAAGAACCTATTTCACTGCCCGACCTTAATAGCGCCGCTATTATAGCGGACTTTAACTTATTTGCCAGCTGCATTGCCACATACCTAAACCTAATATCAAGAAAACTTCGTTTTTAAACCCGGTCTAACTTGTGAATGATTTTTTCAGGTCCCAGATGTACATGTTTATCCATGTTATCTCTCTGTCTTTTACATAATATCTAAGGGACAATATTATGGTAATTTCCAAATTGAAAATTCCTCCCACCAAAGCGATTTCAACCTGGTTTTGTTATTAAATAACAAAATTAAATAACGAGTAAATTTTACTCGTTGTGTCTCATGTGACTATATTTGGACCAGCGGTGTAAGAATAACTATCAGAGGTTTTTCTGTCCCTCATTTCGTGAACAGGTTTTTACGCAAACTCCCTCGAGAACGTCACTCTGAGTCACGTAGTTGCGTCATATTTCACTTTTTTAATTGCAGCCCGACGCGGGTTAACCGTTTTCGAAAACGGCATTGACACCTCACAACTGCCAATCTCAAGGCCTTTTGGTTCCGTTACATTACGACATTATGTAAAGCTGATAATTATATTGTACTACTATTTTCATCCACTCACAGGTACGCTATTATGTATTACATAGTATGTAACTAGGTAACAGTTACCTAGTTACTATGTTCATACGCTTCTGATAAGACTGTATAATCTAATAGCAAACTCGCGTTTCATCGTAGTACGAGTCGTTCCAACTAATATTGATCTTGATAAATCGTAAAACCGGTTGCTCAGATTGTCCACATAGGGCCTTTATATCGAACATATCCACAGATATACAGGATTGAGTTCGAAATCGATGAAGTATATTTCACTTCTACAGTAGACATCTGAACTATAATTTATGTCATTAGTTCCTAATAGGAACTAATGACATAGTATATTTAATTTATATGAGGCCTCCAGATTGTCAAATTTTACAAGAGAGCTCACAATCATTTGTAATTTTTCGTTAGGATACGACTTCATTCGTAGGACCTTTATTCATTCCCACCTGACTGCCCCAATTCGTTCGCTACAGGGATAGCCATCGGTAGCCAACAAAATATGTCGATATTATCGATATTCGATAGTATCGTATAGTTCAGTATCGATACTTTTTGCAACCGATAGTATCGATCATAAATACCATATTTACTAAAATATCGTTTGAAAAAACGTTCAATTAAAAAACTATGTAAATAGGTACCTAAGCCCAACTGTAATGTCAATTTTTGGGTGATGAGTTTTCGGCTATAGTTTTCATAACTATTTAAACATAAGTATGTTTACGACACAGACAAATTAAACGTAAATTACGCCACGGATACCTTATCAAAATCAACACACAGGGTTCCCCTTCTTCTCCTTTCCCTTTTTCCTGTCCAGGCCGACGCCATGATGGACACATTTAGTGAAATTTACTCATGGAGGTTAGAACGTCCGTGGAACTAGTAGAAAGCTCTACTAGTTCACCCAGAACACCACAACTTAGATTTTTTCATTCGACTCAAGAATTTGGGAAATTTTTGATATATCGGATTAAAAAAAAAAAAAAACTCGCCCCCCTGGACCCCCCGGATCTTTTCTCGTCTATACTTTATATAGAACGAGGTATTTGCTATGCAAAACATGAATAATGTTTTTGCGTCCCGTTTCCCCTTTTCCTTATCCCTTTTCTTTGTCTGTATGGAAAATATTAAGAAATGTGCGGAAAATTTATTAGTTTTTTTATTTACTCAGGGCTGTATCTCAGCTTCTTCAATATTTACAGCGGTTTTGGCAGTATATAATTTATGCATAAATTAAAGGCTTTCCAACGAATGGAGAACGATTTTTGTCCGTTGAAAACTAAAGAAGTTTCATTTCCCTAGAAACGGCTCGGTTTTACGTGAAAATCATTAAAAATCTTCGTGACATAATTTCGTGACTTAAACTTCGTTACGCTTTTCAACTCTGGTAGGCCACCGCAAAAACATTATTCATGTTAAAACGTCAAAAACTACCTATTGGTTACTATCGGATACTAAGTATGGATGCCGGATACTATCGGACTATGCACTATCGATATAAAAATGGAAAATGTCGATATTTTGATACTATCGAGTCGATAGTATCGACTATCGATCGCCATCCCTATTTCGCTATAATAGATATTTAAAAATAAAATTGTTCATAAGGTTTTGATATTGAAAATAGTCCATGACCAACGTGGTTATCATCGCTATATTTGATGAGGTTAGAGGAGTTGGTCCTGAGATGTTCATGACACAGCCTTGTCTGGATCTAACTCCGAACAAACTGCAAGGGTCGATTATAAAATCAACGTAATCATTGTAACGATACTCACAATAGTATCCAACCACATGACTCGAAAGATGTCGCTCGGTGTAACATACCTGAAACAAAGAATCTGTTATTAGACTGGAATAAAAACCAAGCGTCATTGAATAAAAATTCAGAATGGGATTGCCTACCCGACTCATTAATTACACATTAGTTTACAATGAAAGTTGCACCTGTACAGTTCTGGGGATGATATTTGAGTTACCTAGTTATTGGAGCGAGTAGGTTGACATAATAAGACAATAATATTGTATTATAATATATTATCTGAGACTCAATTACATGCTTGTACGTAGTCCCAATAGTGGAACAAAATATGAGGTCGATACTAAGCCTGGAGCATGTGACGTTCTTTAAACGATAGGTAATTAACCTAATGAAATTATTTGTAACAAGGTTGATATATGACATAGGATAACAGCTGATCGCCCGTACGCCGAGACGGAGTTGAATGGAATGGCAACAAAAGGGCTCAATTAACTCGAACTATAATTAATGAGTTCTGAGAAAATGCCATAATGCAAGGGGATAGAACCGTGAAGACTGACGCCTCTGTGAGTCAACTCCGAGCTAATCAGATATTAATTGACTTCGGAGTTCACAATTACAATTACTACAGAGGAAGGAGCAAGCTATTAGAAGGAGCAGACAAAGAAACGCGACCCAGAGACTCCAACTGACAGCCTCTTCTGTTGGTGATTTCAACATATCGTCCTAATTAAAGTTACAACTGTTGTAATTAAGGCTAACAGACGAGGAATGAAAGAACATGTTGATTGAGCAGTGAAATTTCGAACATTAGGAAAAATGCAGGAATTTATGTATTGTAGAATGAAATCTGGGGGTCACCCCCAGACCCTCCGGATTATTACAGTTTAGACCTAAAAATGTGTGGAGACTAAGTGATGAGTCATCTTCCAAACCGATTTACGCCCGTTAAAACATGTTCCATGTACCATTTTAACTCGGTTTGCCAATAATTTTGTCCAATCTCAAACCTACTATCACTCCAATTCGTTGATGTAACTACAGTGTAATCTCGGGGATCCGAACTGTCCTTGGGGGGAAACCCCCTGTTTCATAAGAAAATTGAGAGGAAATGGATACAAAAGGGACCGAAAGAATTAAATTTTATGAAAAATACGCACCTGCACATTTAGATTTCCACAATTTTCGTTTGTTCTCTTCGGCGAAAATACATAATAATATTATTTAAATACATATTATGTACCATAACTTACCATAATATTATTATGGTAAGTTATGGTACGTGCAAGGAGCGTAAAGTTGAGGGAACAGGGTGATCGATCAGTTTTCGCCCTCTTCGTCGATTCCATTGGTTCATCAAGTATCGAAAATAATTAATCAAAACCTAATGAGAATTGTATTGGAAACAACGATTTGTTGCCAATCGCCCAACCCCATCAGAGCCACGAACGCAGCAGGGCTTTTACGACCTGTAAGCAAAAACGAGGAATTTATGGGTTTCTCAGCTATCGAGAGGGTAACATTCTCCGGGTGGGAACCTGACTTTGGCGAGCGGAGGAATTTGCAGCATTTTTACCTCTAATAACCATACAACCAATTTTCAAGTAAATCTGTTAAATCTTCTCAAAACTTCAGAGAGCTATAAGTCAGACATACTTATAGCAGCCTGTATTATATTTGTGCAAATTTGATTAGTATGATGTGTTTTTATAGATTCGTGAATTTGTGAAAATTATTGTTTTATGGGATATTGGGTTGGGGCGGGGGATTCTGGCAGTGTAAATTTTGTTGTTGAGATCTTATCAAGTAGTTTTTTCGTTGAAGGATTTTCCTTAAAAATGAATGGAGTTACATAGTCCTATCTGCGGCTTCTAAGTGAAAACCATAGCACAAAAACAAATGCATTCCAAAATGTCATGTAAAATACGCGCCATTAGAAACGAAAAACGGTTACGTATATTATTCAGGAACTGCAATGCGTAAGATCTCGAGTCACGAAGGCCCGTTGATGGTACACAAGAGATACGACACTTGACATAATCAAAAGCTCCAACAAACGTAATATTCAAGTAGAACGTAATGGTTTTGCAAATGTGGCAGACATGAGCGGCTCAATGAGCGAGGCCATTAGGGAGATCTAGTTCAGGTGTTTTGAACTTGGGCGAAAAAACTTTGTAAAGTGAGGCGATGTTTAGGGAACACTTGGAAGTGACGGAGTGGCCGAGTCACCTAACGATCGTGGACAAAATGACAAACGAAAAAAAAAACACACAAAAAAACAAGAAAGTGGAACCGGTTTGTATAAGTGCACATGGAGACAGTCAGTTGAGGACCGCAAGAGCACAAACTAACAGTATTTTTCGCTACTTGACCCGGAGCGTGGTTCGGATTTTGTTCAAAAATGAATTTTTCAGGAGTTCTAAATAATATTATCCAGTTTTAAATGAATTTCGAATGGTCATCACATAGGTACCGTTTTCGTAGGACGCTCCGTGACTGACCATATGAATTCTTAGGCTCTCGCACGGAGTGGGAAAAGACTTAATTGTTTGTAGAATATTTCGCTTGTTCCCTACTGACTACGATATAATTATGGAAGGTTGAATCTACTTGTGGCCCAAGTTAGATCAAGTTTTTTTCTGTTTCGAAATTCTTCTTCTCCTGTGCGACCCGAGCCGATCACCACAGATAAGTTGTCAAGGATCAAATTCTGCATCGAACGCGACCAACTCCAGCTGTGTAACCAAAATGTTTTCAGATATTTCTCGTGTTCTTAGGCTACGAGTATTTATGTGGTATTTCGTGACTTCATTGTATTCTTTATATTCATTGTATATTCATTGTATTCTTTATATTCATTGTGAAAATCACGATTACGGAGACCTGGAGGTGTCCTGAAAACCAGTCGGTTCCACCAAAAAACGTAAATTTCTGGGATTTTTGAGCTCTTGGCTGAAGAAATTTAATTATTGGTAGGTTCAACAACTAACGCTAAATTGGATCAATTTCATTCATTGAATTTTTCAATAATCACAACCACACGTAGTCGAAGTCTTAAATAAGACTCTGAAATATATAGGGCAGAATTTGAACACAATGTCATGTCGAAATGGCCAAGTAAACGATCGAAATGTGGAGGAAAGTCTGTTTCAAAACTCCGTAAAAATGTCAAAACGTAACAATTACTACTTGATAAATAGGATCCAGCGAATTTGTAACAAACTGCATACTTAGTGCAATGCTTTATTATTAATTAATATCCTTGAAACTAATACTGTTATTATACACAATCATCATCAGGTAGTAATACATCCTATTCTTCTACTTTTGAGTCTAAAAGCTAATTTCTTTCCTGTTCCACCTAATAATGAATGTATAATGAAATTCGAACTGGAGCCTTCGAGGTTTTTTAAAATAGCCCCCAGAATGGATTTCTGCAAGATGTTTAAGGAGTTGAGTATTAACCGCTCTTGCAATAACCGCAAAGCCAACGATGATTTGTACTAATGAACAAGTGGACGAATGCCAACTCCCCCGTGAGATCAAGGACGCCTGACTGAGGTCTGGTTCAAACATCTACGCACCATTTCCCGGACATACTCTCTAACCCCGCGGTTTCAAGGCTTGTTCGCGTCTCGTCATCGAGATCTTGAGCAAGTGCCCTGACGTGACACGCGTTTGTAATGACACGCCCTGCGCTAAGACCCTGACGCAACACTTTTTTTAGAGGCGTAGAAAAATTAATTTTAATACGTCAGCGTTTAAAAGGCGAAATTGGCTGAAAGAAAAAGTCCGCAGTTTCATAGTCTTATATTGCAAGCGGAATAATTATGAAGGTGATGAAAAAAATTAAGTGAAATAGAGTCAGTAGGTTCCACTTCTTGAGGTTAATTAGACTTACGGTTGAAAGCGGTGGTATCGTAGCGCGGTAAATATGGGAACACGTAGTGAACTACGAGTTGATAACGTTTCATCAACATTATGCAACTACGATATTTGGAATTGAAGACAAGCAGTTGGAACTCAAGGTCACTATATTATGCCAAGAAACGCACAACGAATGGAGGCAATCAAGCGCTGGCGCTTGGATTGGACACTGTATTTATGCATAAAATGCTCTCTACACATGCACTGCACATTGCATTGCAGTTTGTGTGCTTTGTGTGTTGTTGTGCTTTTGTCTTTGTTATCAAAAGGGGTTGAAAATGTCCAAACTCAACAATTCGAAAACTTTAAATAGTCCGTTAAATTAGGTTGACGGAGCATGTTGGAAGAGTCACAACTACCAGTGCCCTACTTCAACAAGGTAGCAACTTCTGTGTATCTACACAATCGAAATCCCACAACTGCGGTATTGTCAGGATAAGAAAGGCTTCAGATTATTGGATGTGAATACCCAAGATATCACAATAAGCAGAGATGTAGTATTTTGTGAGATCCGAGCCGAAGATCCTAGCCATGTAGAACGTAATACACCGTCCGTTAGTGAAAATGTAAATGTCATTGAAGCATTAAATCAAGATGATGTTAATTCTGATGAGGAAAATGTCTCTATTAGTGATGGAAGGGAATATTCATCACATAGTCGGGGATCTACTGACAGTGGAACTTTGGACAACGAATTTCAAACTTCTAAGTCAGAGGACGATCTAGATGAGGATGACTCACTAGTTTTTGTACCAAGCAACTTTTCTCAAATCGGGAACAACTCCGTTCAACCAGGATTTTCAACCACGTCTAAAAGATTTTTCGGATTTGTATAAATTTCTAGCGGCTCTTGACAACGATCCTGTCAGCTATGAAGATGCTATGTCCAGCTCAAATAGATCGGAATGAAAGTTGGCTATGGAGGAGGAGACGAAATCTCTTATAGTCAATGACGCATTTGAATGGTCGGATCTGCCAAGTGGAAAAAAAAAACCTTAAAGAAAGATGGGTTTATAAGACAAAAACATCGGCGGATGGAACAAGATTCAAGGCTCGATTAGTGATAAAAGGATGTAATCAAAGAGAAGGTATTGATTACTATGAAACCTTTTCTCCTGTAGTGTTTCAAGCGTCTGAATCAATAACTCTTCCTAGTTTGTCCTTTGGCAAGACCGCTCATTCATTGATGACACAAAGAGAACCGCCGTTTTTCGGTGTGGATTCACCATTCTATTACTTCTGGAGATACACGTTTTGGACCAGCTCCTTCGTAAACACAGCAGTAAAATTTAATATGACAAACGAAATATACTGCTACTGCGTGGAATAACAGGCAATAATTGATATACAATGTGTATAATTATATGTATAATTATTATACAATGTGTGGAAGGAGCTTACATGGATGCGCGCTTTTCAGTGTTGTACAACGATACAAGTCAACGCAAATACATTAGGTATTATACAACGTCGAGAGAGCGCTCATCTGGTACGAAAGGTGGTAGAATATGGAATTCCCAGGAATGTCTGAGAAACAAGAAATAATGTTCAGCGGCTGCCCTGCCATTCGTTTGGCGCTTATGCTCTCGTTTCCCTGAGAAATTAAATTACATTAAGAACTCATCATGAAGATTTCCGCCCGTTTTGTCGTTACGACAACATCCAGTTGGATAAGTCCTTTGGTGAAGGGATACATTCACACGGCGTTTAATGTAAGGGAAACAATGGAATAGTGATATTGGTAGATGATGGGAAGGAAGTTGGCGGCTTTCGGTGTCGTAACACCCACTCATTCACTGTCAGAATGAACCGGGGCTTATTTCCATGATTGATCACTTAATTCTAGTTTATTATTGTTCAGTAGCTGCCCACCTTGCATACGAGGTCTGTCACATGTATTAATGATGGCTAAATTATATTTCTGCATATTCAGTTGTAACCCAAAACTACAGGCATTTGTGTAAGTAAGTAGAAAAGCAGAATCTTCTGCAGCTAAACTTCTTTACCTAATTCTTGTCAGTTAATACCGTATGATCCGTGCGTTGTGCATTCGTTGAATGTTCATCTTCAGGTTAGACAGTTACCTGTAACACTGAATCGATTGATGAAGTAACAAATCTTTGGTAACATCAACAATACTTTGGTCTTCCAATGGCGATGAGTCACCATATTGAGCCAATAGTCACTCCCACTATGTCGATGTCACAAACCTCTTACTGCGAATGACTCGTGTCCTTTTCAAGACATCCTTCGTATTCTACCTGCACCGTAACAATGTGTCTCCTGCGTTGTTGGTAACCACGTGAGAACTGACCGTTCCGCACCGCCATGTTCTTGCCAAACTTCACTCAAGTCCAGTCGATTCATTTGTCGGACGCAAATTTCTCCGCTCAATTCAATAGGTGTTTTATAAACTTTTCCCACTTCTTACATAACATTGATACGATCATGAAATGAATTCGAATTTTGCAACCGATTATGGCTGCCCCTTATCCTTATAGATTGACATGGTTCATCTTTTACTTCACATAACTTTTACATTATTGCTCAGCAGTTACATAGCATTTACATTGCATATCAGTTACTTCAATTTCAACGGTTCTCCAACTTTAATATCGAACGACCATACCAATAATCAAATAGAATAACTATTTGTGAAATAAAATAAATTCGCATAGATACAATATTTTTCAACTGCGCCATCTAAATTTCGTAGTTCACACAATTCGGAACGGTCGTCCCTTGACTCAGGTTTAAGTATTTTGGTGTCTCTCCCCAAAATTTTGATGAACGTATGAGACCAAATGTTGGAAGATGAGTTTTTGAAATGCAGGTATTTCGAGGGAAACACGTCTCAGACAGAAACGGGCCTATTTGAACGAACCTCGAAGAATGTCCCTATAACATAAGGCGACCTGTAGATATTTACCATAATAAACTATACTCACCACCGTTTTCTTTATTACATTTACTGATAGTCAAATCAATGAAATCGTCTTGAAGTTTCTCCAACTGCTGTAGTCGGTTTCTTCAATAGAAAACTCATCCTCTTTCGAATAGTGTTTTCGTCGCAGGTCTTTTCACCCCCTTAGGACCGCAGGTTTTCTCGCTTGTTTGTCAATCCAAGAGAACAACAAACTAACTCTCCGGAACCCCCGCGCAAAGAACATTTCCTAAGTCATTCAACGGTCCGACCGCAGCTCGCAATCAGTTCAACTCTTTTGCTTGAAGGTGTTGTCGTTCATTTTCTCTTCAGGCCTGTGAAAACGATTTCTTCTAGATTGGGAAAAACCCTTCGGCTCGAATCTTATCGATTTGACAAGCATAATGAGCTGCTAATTGAAGAAAGTTCTCTGAAATCAACTCATGAGAATAATTGTCATAACAATACTTAGTCGTTACTAAATTGTCAATTAACATACGTGGCCACTAATATTGAAAAGCACGTGTATCCGCCTTCGATGCTCCAGTTATACTCATATCAAAGAAAATGTGATAGGAGATGGCTCAATGAGACTTGAAGGGTGGTCGAACGTCAACGTAAAGCAATCAATACTTTGTAATCAATACCCTTATTCCCGAGTACAACTGAACGCGGAAAACGCTTCTGTAGTCATCCACCGAGGGTAAAACTGAAGGATAGTTTAAGACACATCCATGTACCTACATAATATGTTGAGCTGGAAATGAGCTGGAAATTACCTATTTATAGATTTGATTATAATTTTGAAAAGACCCAGATACATGAATATTAATTTCAAGTTTGTAGGGAGAAAGAAAATGGAAATTCGAACTTTAAAATTATATTTCAGAACAAGAAAACGATCTCCACAGTAGAATGAGGGGGGGGGGGGTGCTTGAGTTTTGGTTCGGTGTTCTGCAAAGGCTGCCGAATCTTGTCGATCTCGCATTCAGGAAGATACACAGAAAATTCATCTGAGTGAAAAGGCAGTCTGATATCCAATTACCGTCCGTAATTTACCGATCCATGCAAAATGTAAGCCTTAGCATCTCCCTACAATCAATTCTCTCTCCCTACAAATCCAAATGTTTTGATTAGCTGTAGGGCGAGAGGTTTTGGAGGTTATCATGTCATGCAGCACAGAGGTTGAAGATTTTTGTTAAAAAAAATAACAAACACAACATCATGACAGCAGTATTCACAATAATTGATTATCATTTAACCAATTAAATAGGTACCTTAATTGATGAGGTGGTTGTAGGGAGAGAGAAAGTATTAAAATACTGTTGTGAAATCCTCACTTGTTGATTTTTGTCAGTATGACAACATGGGTTGGTGGGAACATACAAATCTGGAAAATTCCTTACCCACCCCTTGTGACATGAGTAGGGAGAGAGAAAATGGGGTAATTAACTCATTTTAATTATGGAACTGATACACTTTTTTACCTCAAATTGAAATGTACTATCATGTCCTCCCAAAAAAATGGAATTTCTATGAAAAAAAAACTGTAGGCACAAGGGCTGTGTAACAGGAAATTACCCATAATTTTGAAACGACCCATCTGATACATTATAATCTGATTGCGGCCAGGATTATCAGGAATGTTTACCAGGATTATTAGGAATGTTTATCCCACATTAACTAGAACTTGTTTGTTTATGTACCGGAAGACTTGAATTTGCGTGAATGTACCCCACTAAATTTTTAAAATTAGCTTTCACCGTAGCGAAAGCTCAACCTCAGCTCAACAACCTACACTGTAATTATCTAGTCACCAGACCAGGGGTCGGCCACCTAGCGCTCGATAGTAGGTACAAGGTGCCCAGTATGTGAACGAGAAAATTTTTGAGAGGTTACATCAGACAGGGACGATGCCCATCACCTCATCCAGTACGGTGGTTAGTCGGAAGAACTGATACTTTATACATATACAGACGTATAAAATACATTTTCTGTAATGTTCAATACAATTTGAAAATTAATTATACTGAGCAAACAGTGTGGGAAACTTTTTAGTGCCAACCCCGGACTGGGTGGGCTCATAATCAGGACAAAATAAAAGATCTTTCTAGACACCAGTCGTAGAACGTTCTTAGAACCATGAAATGCAACGTGGAGTCAGGATGACTCTGGAAAAACACGGAACTGAAAAACGTTTCGTCCTCATGTTCTAATCCTGATTTACATTCGAGAGATGCAAAAAGGAAACCTCGCGTAAAAAGCTGTCGGCCAAAGCGTTGCAGCTGGCAAAAAAATCTTCCGCAGTCGGTCACGGTGCGCGATTCGGGTTCCGGGAGGACAAACAAACGTCGATTTGATGCAGAAAGAAGATTTCTTAGGGTGGAACTCGTTGAGAAGACATTAGGTAAACAAGGAATGGCATGGAAGAAGGAGGGAAGGAGCCAGTGAAAGTGTAGGGCAGGTCTCGGATAATGGTGTTGAGCACCCTCTCCCGGGAAAGTTGGCTAATTGTATAGAGAAGAATAGGAGTAGGTAATCGGGGCTAGAGGGAGTTTTTCTGAGAAACGGGGCTTCCGCGGTATAATGGAATATGATGAACGACACCAGTGATCAAGCCCACGTATGAAAACTCTACATCTACCTACACATGACTACTATCTATTCCAAACAAAGTAAAATCGTAAAATACTTACGGATACAATATTACATCAAAAATGATCCGTTTGAAATCCGCGAGAAATAGGAGAATAATAGACAAGAGTTTTGCAATAGATCGAGAGTCGTTGAAGGGTTGAATACGATATTTGAGAAACCAAATCAGATGGAGGGGCATAAGGGTGCAGGTCGGACCACACTAGGTCTCATTTTTACGAGATTTCATTTTGTACTGCCACCAAGCGACACCCTGGTGTTTGCTAGAGGCAGAAAGTGGTTCAAAGTAATGTGAGTTACTGTGCCATTTACTAAAGAGCAAATTTAATAATTTATTAAAATGTAGACAATACGGAGTTCTGGGTATTCAATCGATAAGAGAAGATTTACGAAGAAGAATAGCGTAGACACTAAATTTTAGTCCAGGCGTAGTGGCAAACACGGAAAACTCGATTTTCCGTAAGTGAAAATGTTGTTGATTAAAAAGTTAAGCAGAAATGAGATATCAAGGACTTCTTTCGATTAGAGATTTCTGGAATGATGTAATAATTCCGTAATTTTGAAACTCCGTTTGAATTCTGAATGTCGAAGAATGTCGCTTAGCGAAGATCAAATACAGAGCGTACTTTGTAAAAGAAGATATGGTCTGGCATTAAGAAATAATATCGAGCAACACTCAATAGTGGTGAATCTGTCCCGTTTGGGCCGAAAATGTACAGTGGAAATAGTTAGGTAGATTTAGGAAACGACGACTTAAAAACAAAACACTATTAACCTCCGTCTTGACTAGGACATTTTTCCCATCTATACGCACTGAAAAAGAAGTCATGTAAAATTCCGCTGAGTGAACCCGCGACTGTGTCTCCCTATTTATAGCTTATAAGCGGAGACGGTTTTTTCTAAAGAGATTTTTTTCCAGAATCTGCAACCTATTGCATTGGACGCTTATTATGGGACCAATCGGAAAAGGAAGTTAAATCGTTAGTTACTAAGACCGGCGGCGCCTCTTCGCTCAGCCGAACACACTAGGAGTTGTACTCGTTTAATTCGGGTTCAACTACGATGTCAAATATTCGAGTTCCGTACAGAATTAAAGGAAGGTTTTTGACATTTTATGTCTTTACTCTGGCACATAACTCGAAAAACGTTACACAAAAGCGTCACACGAAATCGTCACGAAAATTTCTGATGATTTTCGCTTACAACCGATTCGTTGCTACGGAACTTTATCTTCGCCAGTTATCATCGTACAAAACAAAAATCGTTCACCACTCGTTGGATAGCTCTCGATTTACCTAACCATATTACGTTAACCACTGCGGAGTGCGTGGCCGACAAGCTGCGGTATGAGCGTGATTGTTTAAATAATTGTTTACACACAGGTGATCATTCTCAATCATTTATATTTGTCTATACAAATGCAAGCTTCATAATTTATGATGAACCCTACAATTAAGTATAACAACTACGCTACTGGGGTAGGTGATGTAGCATTGTTCGAAGGTTCTTGAATCACTTCTTTAAAGACATAAATTTCCCAATGTGTTGCAGACTCGTATGCAAGCATTTAATTCTCGACTGTATCAACAACAGGATGGAGTTGACATTCTTTTGTCATTTTCATGTCTTTGCTTTGGCACATAAACTGAAACGGGAAAAATTTGTTTCCTTGATTCACCCTTTCCCTCAGATCACGTCAGAACACAAGCGACGGGCGGGCCACTACGTCAGAGCCTGTGACGCACGAGCGTATGACGTCATACGGCTGGCAGGATGCCAAATAGTACGTCAAAGCCTATGCCGTAAGAGCCTATGACGTCAGACGGCTGGCCGGAGGCCAACTACTACGTCAGAGCCTATGACGCACGAGCGTATGACGTCAGGCGGCTGGCAGGAAACCAACTCGTACGTCATAGCCTATGACGCAATAGCGTATGACGTCAGACGGCTGGCCGGAGGCCAACTAGTACGTCAGAGCATTTGACGCATGAGCGTATGACGTCAGACGGCTGGCAGGAGGCCAACTAGTACGTCACAGCCTGTGCCGTAAGAGCCTATGACGTTAGAGGGCTGGCTGGCTAGGTGATCGGGTTTTTGTGTTGCTTCTGAGTGTTTCAGTGACCAGAGAAGTAAAACATTGCTGTCCAACTAATTAAAAATGTACAGTCACGTTATGTCCCAAAACCAGTTCCACGCGACAGATTTTGGTGGAATGTTTAGAGTACCTACATAGAGGTTGACTCTCAGATTGCCCCATATGTAATTCGGTATGATCGGCGCAATAGTCACCTCTGCTTATGTACAAGCGTGAAATCCTGATCCGTTTCAACCCATGTCGATAGAATAGTTACGCAGTTCTCAGACCCCACTGCGACTACGTTATTGATACGACGAAGATGTGTGCATCACCTACGACTTGGTTTGCAACCGATAGAACATTTTTCGCGTTCGTTTCTGTCAACAGTTCATAAATGATGAAAAACGGGTCGCGGAACCCCAGGGCCTAATAGTAAGACACAGAACCAGGAACCGAGTGGCACACGCGATCGTTTCCAACGAAGGGCTTTGGTTAGCGTGACGGCACTGCGTAGGGCACATAATCAAACGGAGCGATAGTGTGGTAGAAGGAAATACGGCGGTGTTGCTGAGGATTCGGCTTTTATTTATCCGAACAGTTTGACGTTCCCCGAGGAAAGTTGAGGAAGCGAAGATCGCGGCAGGAGCCGACGTCGTGAGTAGTATCCGAAATCCCTAGTGGGAACTTCAAGTTGGTGGAGTTTGATTTAAGTAAAAGAAAAGACTTTTCCACTTGATCGATGTACGGGAATGCAGGGAGGACTGGGAGGTTTGGAACATGTTAAAAATAACACCGACTGTGTGCAACATCCAGAGATCTACTACAACATCAATCTATCACCGTGTCTCCACCCTGCTAAGTGCCTTGGCCTCGCAGCCACAGTAAATTCACCCCAACATCACTGTCATTCACTTACAGCCTTTTTGGGCTCAGTATTTTGACTCCTAGTAATGTGAGTTTACCGGCACTAAAATCCCAAACAAAATGTCATAATATACAAGTAAGTATCAAGTACCGTTATAGGCGTTCTTTTAACACTAGTGATGTCATGGAATATATTTAAACGTTTCTGTAATTTGGGGATGCTTTCACATCTTACAACTCATTGCGGTGCCGTTTTCAAGCCAGTTTATTACTCATCACCAGAGACGAGTAACCATAGGTCATTTAGTTTCATGATTTAGGCCATTTTTGATAGGTCAATTAGGTCATTCGTTTTGCAGATATAGGTCATTAATTTTGCCAATATTGCATAAATAGGTCATTCATTGCCCCTCATTTTCCAGAACCTAATAATCTTAATCAGTCGTGATACATAAAAAATATACATGGAACTCCAGGAGAATCAAAAACAGTCCATATATACAAGTGCCAATTTAACTTTTTATTAAATACAATTTTATAAATACATAATTTTTCTCTAATTAATAGGTACAAATGCTCAGAACTTACTGAGTTTCCACAAGGTCTGCAGAAAAGCTTCTCCCCCTCCACTGCGAATTCTTTAAAATCCTCTATCCACTTCCGCATAAGAGCAGCTTTGCTCGTAATTTTTGACATGGTTGGTAGCAGTACAGACTCGCGAATGAGGAAAGTACTATACCTGGTATACCGTACCCCAAACTGGTATTGTGGGGAGGGAGGAGTGGGACAAGTCTGACGATGACTGGAGTGTCCATGAATAGTTCAATGAACGAGATAACGAGATCTCGAATAACTTTTCCCATGGGGTTATCGCAAGGCTCTATATTCGTCACCTAATTAACGGCTGAAGTACGCGAGCAGGTAGAAAAGTTCGTTGAAAAAGAGAGTTGTCATTTCACACCCTGAAAACATCTAAAATAATATTCAAAAATAAAACATTCAAAAAAATTAAAAACATTCAAAAATAACGGCACATTTAGGTCATTTGCATAGGTCGTAGGTCATTTACTCGTCTCTGCTCATCACACTTACAAATGATTAGCGGTCGAAGGGATTCTGATGTGCTTCATCGCTTGATCTCTTCAGCCCGCTTGGCATTACATACTTACGTAAATTTGTAATCGACAGTGAACCCGTGGGAACCGGATGTTGTTTATTTTTCGCTAGCGATCTGCTTCAACTGCCAACTGCGAGTCGCATTGTATCAAATGTGAATCATCAAAGTCATCAAGGGCGCCCAAAAGACGAGTTTTTTAAAAATTCCCACGAAGTGAATATGAACACTTGATTGATATCTCAGATCCAAATGAGGAACTACAGGATATGGAAGCGGGTTCACACTCCAGCGTCGGATTCCTGTTGAGTTCTACCAAGATCTACCAGTCAGGATGCAACTACGAGTCAGGATATCACAGAGAAGGATTGCGTCGGTTGCTCGAGGTTTGTTGACTTCACCTTGGAGGCCTTCAAGAGTCATCAACTCGCGCGGGAAGTCATTTAGATTAGTGATGAGCGATAGGTGAAATTGCCTTCCATCCACCGAAGGATATTTCACTTCTCGGTGTCAGTCGGTGGCGACCTCGATGAAAGAAATGCTACACGGAGAAGGGGCCAATTCATTTTCCGCGCAGATTTCATTTTCTACGAGGCCATAAAACATCAT
Organism: Stenodema calcarata; assembly: GCA_963920205.1. NCBI lineage: Eukaryota > Metazoa > Arthropoda > Insecta > Hemiptera > Miridae > Stenodema > Stenodema calcarata. Next base: position 42,783,805 of record OY986049.1, on the reverse strand, counting down.
ACGATTTCCTTTCCTCGCTTCCTCGGAGGAAACCCGCTGCCTTCATTCAACGGCTGCCGAAACTTTGCCTTCCACAACCAAAATATTCACTCACATATTTTTTTCTAAAATTTTTTAAACTCATAACTCACTCATCCGTCACATAATAACGAACAAAACTAGACACATATTCCCGAATAATTATAGAAACTGTCCAAAAATTCATTATTGTTCCATTTCTGTATCATCTTGAGACGCTAGTGAGTCAACAGTTAGTTCTTTTTTTGGCAGAGATATAATGAAACGGATAATGTCAACTTCGCATTAAATATGAATTAAGCTATCCTTTAATGATCTATACACACGGGTGATCTGTGCAAAGAAGATAATAAACCGTTGTGTCATGATTTGGCAGAGTTTTTCTCTTGTGACGGAGTACCAGAAACAAATTGTGTCATACTGTCCCACCGAGTTTTGAATGAAAATTCATATGCAACGGTGTAGTTTTTAGTTCGCATTTAGTTAGAGTTTATTTTTTAGAATTTTTTAAGATCATCCGCAGCTTTGTACGACCAGCCGTTTGTTCACAATGACGGCTCAAAGTTGGAGCAGATCGAAAATCGCCAACATGAGAGTGAATCGAGAGGCAGCCTGTCGCACAGTGCTTTGATTGTATGGCAAACATGGAAAAAAGTCAATCTACTATCTTACGACCCCAGAAAATGCTATTCCCATGTATTTTACCACGCAGAATCCGAATTCGGGGTCAAAATCAGTTTTTGGATGCACAGTTTTTTGAAGAAAAAAAAAAATACAGTGTTTAACTTAGGAAAACTACACGATATTGATTCAAAAAGATACGCCTACCGTTTACTGTGTTTCAGCATCAACAGCAAATCAAATTAGGGCTTAGGCGTTCGTCATAAATGTCATTCAGTTGGGGAAGAAGGAATCAACGAAGCAAAAATTTTACTTGGTGTTTCCAGCCACGTACCATGCCTTATCTCGAAAATGGCAAGTTTCATTCCACATTCTTTCCATAGCTTGTTTGCCGTTATGCAGAAGAAATGAATTTTCGCTTTTGCCTCATCGTTAATGGTGATGTTTAAGCTGAGAAGAAGATCTCGAATGTGCGTTGAATCTGGAACGTTTTGTTTACAATAGCTCTGCTCTTTGCTTTGCAGTTGAACACAAGAGGCTTGTTTGGGCTGGATACCTTTCATATTAGCCTCAGGTAGGTACTGATGGGTTTATACTGTGTTTTTTTTTTTTTTTTTTTAAGGAAAAACGATAACCAGTTTTTTGACTTTTTTCTAACACCCAAAGCACTGTGCATCGCCCGGAAATGTTGCTCCACTCACGGCAACTATTGCCGGCAACACCAGGCAACACTCGGCAATATCGCCGAAACGAGAAACGAGAATAGTTGCCCGTCAATATGGAGCAAGATAAATTGCCGAGAGAAATGTTGCTAGTGTAAAGGCCCCTTAAGTAGTCTCTGGATTGAGCTCGACGAGTACTTTCAAGTGGTACTTCAATCAGGATGTTGGAAGGATAGGGGGGGGAGTGGTGCGGGTTGTGGGGGGGGGGGGTGGTTCTACAGGCATTCAAAACTACTTGACCAGTTGGAGTGCAACTTTAGGAATTTGTTGTGTGAACATTGAGGAATGTTTCTAACAGGTAGGGTGGGTCAATAGTATGGGGGGGGGGGGGTTAAAGGCAGTTAGGGTAGGAGGGGGGTATTACCGGGATTTCAAAACTACTTGACCGATCTGAATGAAACTTCGGGAATATGTTGAGTGAACCATTGGGGAAGGTCTCTGACCAATTTAGGAGGGGGGGGGGGGTACAGGTTGTGTGTGTCTGACCAGGTAGGGAGAGTCCTTAGTAAGTTTTTTTTTTTTTGGGGGGGGGGGGGGGTGTTTCAGGGATTTCAAAACTACTTGACCGATCTGAATGAAACATAGGGAAAATGTTGAGTGAACAAGGGGGCCTGTCCTAAAGGGGGTGGCTGTTCTACCGTTACGAAGCGCGGGTACACAGCTAGTTATTAATAAATATCAAAAATAATCCATAATATGGATTATTTTAATAATCCATAATAATGTATATTATACATTATTAATAACTAACAATACCTATCTGTTTAAACAAATTAAATTTGGATGATGAGCTAAAGTCTTAAAATTTTAAACATGAGTCGAAAATGAACGGCATTGCAATATTCACTCGGTTTCCTGACTGTAAAATTGTTTAAACAATACGTATTTGTTTAAACTATTTAAATTTGGATGTTGAGCTAGAGTCGTGAAATTTTAAACATGAGCCGCAAATGGTTGACAATGCAATATTCACTCGGTTTCTTGTCTGTAAATTGTTTAAACAATACCTATTTTTTTTAAATTTAATTTGGATGATGAGCTAGAGTTTCATGTAACAGTTCGTTAATTAGAGTAGGGTGATCTGCTCAAAGAAGATAATAAACCGATCTGTCAAGAATTTACAGAGTTTTTTAATTCGATTTTATGAATCCACGTATCTTGAGTCGTAAACCATCAAATTTTGAGGGTGGAGGGGGGTTTAAATTGGTTTTCCTTGGTCGTTTCCAATGGATCATTATGAATTAAATTCATAATTCGACAGGATCTCACGATGTGTGTAAGTTTATCTCTGTGTTTATGTTCTTTAATGTTTCTAATCCACCTAATTGCATGTACCCAATTGATTGTCACGTTGTAAAGCTTAACCTCCGTAAACAACCAAAGAAAAATCTTTCAAACGGTTTATCGTTCTGTTGCATCACGTGACGCAAATTGGACAAAATGAATTCCCCAGTTGGAGCTTCTTGAAAAGCTCTTTGTTCGTTAACTTCATGAAGGAGATTTCAATCAGATGCTGCAAGATATAGTTGGAAAGGCGGCGCCGAAATCCGCCTTGATTTTAACGGTAAGAACGGTAACGGTGGGAGTGAGAGGATTCGGCCGCATGCGCAACCGGAAATCTCTGTCAACACTCGACATGTTCCACTCTCACGAGTTGCTGCTAACTGCGTATAACTAACTAAATACTACTTGAAACTTTGCTCTACTCGCAAACTCCCGTCTGTGAACCTGATCATCATCATCATGTGAACAACGTGTCCGGGTAGTCGAAAACAGTGAAGCTTCAACAACTTTCAATGCCAAATTCGAAGTTCACACACAGCCACAACTTCAATAGGGTCTGCGTTAATCCATGCCAGTCATTCATTTCGCAATGTTCATTATGGCTCTATCCATCTCAATGTCATTTATATCCATATAACAGTGTTACTTGTATACGCATAAAGCCATTCAACTATATAGATAATCTCCTTCATCTTCTTCAAGCCAGCAGTTAAACATTAGAACTTTATGGAATCACAAATAATTGCCACTAGATAAAGAATATTAGTTCAAAATAACTAAAATCATACTCGTATCTTCTGTAATCAAATCTTACGTTACTGGTCGTTTGGATAAGGAAATGAGAAAGCACGAACGTAAAAAAATACCCTTACAAGGCAAAAGAGCCACTACTTACGCAGCTGTCCAGTTACTCATTTAATTTATTTGAACATTTTTTAATTCTGAGTTTATCCACTTTCTTCGCCTGGACTGGTTGAAAATTAAAAGAGGAAACGACTCCTGATGGTTTTTAAAATCTTAAAGAACCATCGGCCAACTAACCAACTTATCTATATGAGAGGTTCGAGAAAAAAGGTTCTTCTGATCCCTAGGCATCGTACTAAGAAGCTTCGTGGCACAGGGGTTCAAGATCTATCATGAAAGTATAGACATTAAAAGTGTATTGTTTTAAGAAATTTCAGGATGCCTGTCTTAAGAATCTTGTGAATGAATTTGTGTTGCATCTGTCATGTATACGACGAATGTAGTAGTTAAGTACTTTAGTGATTAATTGAAAATAAATATTTTATAATGAGAAAACCATTTCTCTCGAGTAATCATAAGAGGGATATTTATGAAAGGGGAAGTGTACGCGTAGTTCTGTAGTATTGGAGTTCTGAGTGGGAGACTAAAGGGGTCAATCTGGCGCAGTCTCCCACAGGGTGCAACTTGAAGTAAATACCGCGAAAACGGGAGTCCGTCAGTCACACTGACCTCAACAGAGATCAGAACTACATACCTCCTCTTTCCTGATCTAACTCTTACTCAAAACGGTTGCGAGGAGACAATGACGTCACATCGTGAAATAATCGCATTCAACTCTACAACAAAAAATAAATAAAATAAATCAAACGATACCGTTCTGTTTTAAGTTTTCTAGTTGTGGAGTAGAACATTACAGCCCCTATTTTTCACCCCTTTAACCCTAGGGTTACGAATAGTTTCATGGGCCTCCTTCGGTCCAATTTGATACTGCCATCGGTGGACGGACGGACTGCGTACCTACACGTCGAGGATACGTCATATTATAAGACACCACAATATATTATTATGTATTCGGGTAGACTTGCCGGTAGGAAAACCGTTTTTAAATGAAGTTCAGCTGGATTTCAAGCTTACAGAATTTGGAAAACAGAGAAAGCAGTTTGCCCACACAGAAGGCCGATTTTAAATTATAAAATTTATCAAGTGGGTATTGATAATTCCATGTAGAGCTAGTAATCAGGAGTTCACCCTGGAAGTACAAAATACATGTTATGATATTATCGTAACAACGATACCCCTACGATGGCTGTATCGTCATTAACTTCCAGGGTGATCTTATTATATATCTTATTATATATATTTATTATTATTTACTTCCAGGGTGATATTATCATAACAACGATACCTCAACGATGGCTGTATCGTCATCAACTTCCAGGGTGACCTTATTATATATATTAAATTTTATTATTATTTACTTCCAGGGTGATATTATCATAACAATGATACCTCAAAGGTATCTGTATCGTCATTAACTATCTATTTGTAAAGGCGTTACAAATACCCGCGATCATCAAATTAGATGACGCCATATCTGTGGAATTTCATAACATGACATTGAACCGTGTGAAAATGAACTCCTGCATTGGGTTGGTATATACAATAGCAGCTGATTTGATGACGTAGGCCAGATCGTCACGTAGGTGTGTGATTTGTTATGCAGGAGTAAATATGTAGATTATGGGTCTGACCTGGTCTCGTTGCGTTCAAGAATATTCTACTCCTGCAAAACCGTCGACAGACTTCCTGAAAGAGCGAAAAAACACACTCAACCTAATTTGATGCACGTGCACGGAGTGACGGCAGAAAGATCCCGTTGCCTTCAGTTCGGTACCGTTCGGTTTATTAGATTCTGCGGCGGAAAGTCTCCTGAGCAGTTGGACTGCGTGAGATCCCCTTCAACCGAGCCCTGAAAAAAGTCTTCTAATGCTATTTGGACTGAAGGTCGATAGGTACATTCAGCGAGGGCACGTGGTCAAACGAAAACACGCGAGACCCTTTCAAGAAGCCCTAGATGATAATGGAAGAAGAATAACTGCGCCAAATAATGTAGCCGAGTTGCGGTTACACCGTGACATTCGTTCAGGGTAACCGGAGTTTATTACGGGCCGGCAACACGTGAATGTGTCTTTCTAATTGGATGCAACGACTTGTCCCAAGTACCCGTTACGTCAAGTACAGCTTTATCCGTTACACTGCTCTAACTAGCGTACGATCCAGTATTTATTGGGATGGAATAATTAGATAACTTCCTTAACAATCATCAGTTACGTTCTAAATTCCATAAAACTACGGTCAGTTACACAGCAGCAAATTTCACAAGTCACATGACCAACATTCAGTTGCCAACACCCATACACGTACGTATTATACAGGTGTCACAGTCTGGGACAGAAAATCGATTACTCCAAGGGTTGAGCCTACCTAACTCGCCTCACCTTGTTCCATATCCAACCTTGAGTCTAACGAGCGGCCATTATAAATCCCACCAATATTTCCATTCGAATACTGTCACAATATTGTGATTTCGAATTTCATAGTTTTAGAAAGTTATCATGTGGTAGCACTTCTTGACAGAGATTGACGATACAGGTTGGTAATAGTAATAATAGATGAATATTCTGTACGTTGATTCAAAATTTAGTTTGAAAACTGACGAGATGGCCACTGAGCTAGTTCTCGACTACCTCCAACTAGCAGATGACCACCTGGTGACCTATATTATTTATATTAATTATTTATATTAAACCAATATTTTTTTCTCATCCAATTACTCCAATTAATTTGTACATTTATGGAACGTGCTCTATTGTAAACACAACAGTGATCTAGCCATTTATTCTTATTAATTTGGACATTTGGACTCATTATGATATTTTACATTGAAGATAATGAGGTAAATATAATTTTCAATGTCCAAGCCCCAAGATTCTCTCAATGTTTTTTATTCGACTTATTGAAATTTGTATGCACTTTCCGTTCAGGGGTATCCATGGCCTACACTACCAGTTCATCTAACCACCACTCCAGTGATAATAATGATCGAAATGTCAACGATGTCGACCAAATAGAGAAAAAGGAAATCGTGTAAAACGTTGCGCCTGATTGTTCACATTGCGGTAGGTTGGCTAGTAGGTATATTACTTGCTTTGACGCCATATAGGTACATGCTAACTTGCTTTTGTACATTTCAAATAGCCTGACTGTTGCAAGTGATTGCAAGCATCCAACTTGAATCATTACTGGCCCCTTCATCCCCTCCGACACATTTCTTACGCCTGAGAACTTCTACTGCCAGTCAAATCGGTCGCAATAGCTGAAAAATGAATAAAATTGATTTTTGATATTCTTGTGTCAAATTATTTTCCTTGAACCGACGTTGCGTACAAAGCGGAACATCTGATAAACAGTTTGACGCAGATACCACTTGCCAAGGCGCAATCTGCCACTTGCTATTCGCCACCAAAATGCATCTCAGTTGAGACAGTTTAGCTCGAAAAACGCCCTTCCCAACTCACTGTTTGGTGAGGTTCGATTTTTCACACTCTTTCACCAGCCCGTGACAACGGAGAGGTCTTGAGTGAAACCCCCGGAGTTGCACAACCTCTTGAAACGGTCTTTAAACTGAAAACTATCACAAACTTCACCTCTGTCTCTCTCTCTTTACTTTTCCATCCTCCACCATCAAGTCGTTCATCCAACCTGATGACTAAAACCAATGGCAGGCGATGTTCATCTGGTTACTTGGTTCTTCAGCTATTGCATCCTCCGTTCCACTCAAAATTAAAAACCACGGGGCACCTCTCACCTAAAAGCCTAATTTGCAATATGTTCCCAAAGAACCGGGACTCTGAAGTTGGATAACCCTTCTGTGCACATCCTAAACTAATCAGGCTTGGTAATAATTCTTTCAGAACCACTCAAATCCGCCAAAATCAAACAAACTCTTTCATTATGTGACGAAGTAATGAACCTAATCAATAGTAGTGCGACCTCGATATTGTTGCCGATTACGTCATTCTAATGAAGAACAGTTCCCCAGTGTAATAGTCCCTAAAATAGTAGGCTCGCACGATAATCACTCGAGTTGGAACTATTTCATAGGTTATGGTCCATTTTCAGTTCTGTTTTATGGGACAGTTTTGATTTACCAATCAAGAGGCACAAAAACGGACAAAGTATCTCTGCAGTCCCATTTCTCATGGCTGTCCAATGTGATCGCCATCCGTTCTATGACATTTAGCACTGCGGTGGCCGATGACGGCGCCAATGCTACGGCTGAATAGTTACCCTAGTTTTCCACTTCAACTGTGAATCTCCCTGCAACCGCCCAGGGATGAACATTTTGTCTAGGACCGCCAACCGGAACAGATTCAGGTGATCTGTTCGAGATTCATTCTGAAGGATTCTTGCATAAGCTTTTTCGCAATTCCCCAGCAACAACATTGTACCTCTCAACGGGACACCATCCTAGTCGAATCCAGAACTTCAAATAGAATATACCTTCCTTCAATGTTTTTTACGCCCACCATCCATCTCGTACCTGCCCAGTCAACTCGTTAGGAGTTGCTACTATAACGCTGGTAAAATCATATTGGTTACCATTTGAGGGACTACGACAGTTCTAAGAAGGTGTTTTCAATGCCACCGTCATGTTTACAATATCACTGAATGGACTAAAACCAATAAAAATCGCGCTTTTTCGCTCCATTATAACCTCACACCTGTTCAAAGACTGAACATTCAAACGTATAAATTCGTCAGTACGTCAGCAACAAAGAGTCAGAATGTACCGCACTCTGTGTCTGCTAGGAACCGTCGTTTGCCTCGCGGTTTCAGTAAGTTAGTGCACATTACTTGAAATACTTGTCCAATGTTCAGTAGACATTGATGCGATTATGTGTATACTCTGAAGATCACCGTTGTACAGATTGGTTTGGATTAGCAACGTCGACAAACGGTGTATACTGATGTGAGCGGGATAATCTTCTCGAATGAGTAATTCGTCGTACCTTGTATGAAGGGTACTTTGCAGTTAACGGTATTCCTTGGGCATAGCATGGGTATTTAAAACGGAAATACCTTGAGCAAATAACTGATCGATTTAGTTGGTTTCCCAATGTGTAACATATTAATTTGTTTGTTGGGTTCAGGCCGTTCGGGCTGAAATTGGTATCAAGGAAATCGGAAACCTGCTGGACGTTGCGTCGAGGGACGAAGGAATTCTTCTGATAACGTTGGAAGTCGTGGTCAACGGCATCAAGAAAACCGTCAATGAAGAGGTTTACGAAGCGGAAAAAGTAAGTGTTTACAAAAGTTGACTAGTCGATCGAAATAAATTAAAATTATCAGCGGGGACGACTGGGGAACTACCTCCCAGTTATTCGTTCCCTAACAAGTGCTGAACCTTCACAGTGGTCGCTGGATTCAATACCTTTTCAGTGCCTTTTTAGATAAAGCAAGTCGCTTCTATTAAAACAAAGTAAATCAATAAATTTTGTTAAACGGAATAACGGAATTTCTATAACAAATGTATAAAGGTATATTGTCTAAAAATGTTTTTGTTTAAAAATTGGTAGATAGTAACTTTTAATGCGGTACCCAAAATTGTACGATGGTTAAATACAGTGAACATTTTCTAGCTACGCTATTTATTGTGGTTGGTTGTGATGGAGGAGCCGATAACCAGCTCAAACTCATGTTCCATGCAAATTTTCGACATTCATTATGAGGCGTTTCACGGTCGTGTTTCTATTGATTTTTTTTAGTTTGGCGATAGTCATCAATTTGGGTTTAAGGCGAGTAATGGTATCAACAGTGCTGTCAGCAAATGTGCCAACTGATAAAATCTATGAAATATACTCAAAAAATGGTTGTGGTATATCCTTTGAATGAAAAAGAACTAAGTAACTCTCTCCTTGACGTCCTGGTTGAGATATATTAGGAGAGCCCTGGTTTATGAACGTGAAGTTATATTATACTCAAACGGAAGATTTGAATAGCAACGTACTGATGATGGACTTGTAAACTAAATGCAACAGAATAGTAATTGCTTCTGGTATAAGACCAATACCAACTAAATCCCAACCAATAACAACATGGACCCCTGGTTTTACATAAAGAATTCGAACGACCACTTACTGCCGTCAAATGATTGAATGATTTTCGCTTCCCTTGCTCGCGTTTTAATACCTGCAGATACCAATCGATTGTCGATTGTCGAATGTCGATTGTCGTTAATGTACCGATTTTTTCAACCGTTTTATCACTAGATCAGCGAGGCCGCTGGGAAATGCGCCGCCGGAGTCGGCGAAGAAGCCGTCAAACTGACTGAGACCGTTATGGGCAACTACGTCCGCGATATGTTCGACAAAACGGAAAAACTGAGCAACGTCCTGAAAAACCATACGGCGACACAGAGCGAGCTGAGGGAAGCCAAGTCGTCGATACTCGGCGAAGAAGGGGAAATACTCGTGGACCTCGCCGTTCTCAGGGACGAGGTGCTTCTACCAGAAGCCAAGAAACTCTCAAAGAAGATGGAGAAGTGCAAGGAACTCAAATAGTTTCTAACTAACTCCATCGATCCAATCGGATGATGAATTTAGATCAATATAACAGTAACATCCAATCATTCGTACATCTTGATTTCCCCCATTTCTTAATGTAAACATCTACGTTTGAAAAAAAAAATATATATATATATATATATAGATACAGGGTGCACGCGTTAAGGCCGTACACCGGCAAGGGATCGATTCTACAATTAATTTCTGATGAAAAGTGTCCTATAACTCTTTTTTTATGCCGGTTAAAATCCGACTTTTTTAACTTTTAAGATTTTTTTCGTGTTTTCGACACCTTGTATGTATATACACATATTTCTACGAGGAAAATTCTAGGTTTAAGAAAATGGAATTTATTAGGAATTCGTTGCAAACATCCGTTTCCATACAATTGAAAGTAATTCTTTCCGACTAGATCAGTTAAGATGAGTTAAGGTAAGATAATCGATGAGATGAGTTTCAAAAAATAATATTCCTGGATATTGAAATGAAGGTTCATTGATTTAGCTGTTAATGCTATTTTGATACAATTATGTACGTAGATTTCTATACGTAATTTCTAAAGCGAACTACCGTCATGAGATTTGTTATTTTCATTCTTGTTGCTGGTTGTAATCACCAATGAAAAGTCCATTTCACTCGAGTTGACATCAATTCGTGTCCTTCAACAACCTTAATGTCCCACTCAAATGTATTCAATTCTGCGACGTCATCAGAGCCAACTGTCTAAATGTTGACTATTCACTCATTTACATCGGCTTGTCGTGGGGGAGTCTTGTCAATTCGCGATGTCGAATTTTGATCTACAGCGAAAGTACATGTTTCTCAACCCTAGTGAGCCTCGAGGTTGATACAGATTGTTCTTGAGAAAATGTCAACCGTCACAATTATTCTTAATATAGGTAAGTGAAGTACTTCTTCTGTCGTATTCCAGACGTGTATGCATTAATTTGACAGGTGTTTAAAAAAAGTGCAATTTCTGGGACAATGGTTTATTATCTTCTGTCTGTTCTGTTTTATGTTATATAGTTAAGGTACCTATATAAATGTTAAATTAAACAAGTGTGTGTGATTTGTTGACCGTCAGTAAGAATAAGGTTGAGAGATGTCGAGGGTTAACGTTGTAGTTATTATTATACCTGGGTGTTTTTACGACCGGGAATATACTAAGTATACAGTACAGAAAAATGAACTGTAAGAAAAATTGTTGACAGATTGTCAAGAATTGTCTAACAATAATTGTCTAACAATTATTGTACATCCGACTTGCCGCCGTATGGTTCACGCTCATGTTGACGTCTTTTTATTTACTCAACCTTTGAGCGCTCATTATTACCGAACATTGGTCGTAAAAAGCTCCGAATGGTCTTGAAAAATTGTCTGTTCAAACGTTCAAAAACTTGAACAGAAAACGACCAAAAACGACTCCATTTCATTTAAAATTTTCGCGACTTGAAGTTTTAAGAGATTTACTGGCCTAACGTACGCGAACAAAAATCTAAGATTTATCGGTTATTATTGTGGTGGCTGAGGAGTAATTAATTAATTACCTACGTAAATTCCCACCCCCGAGTCGAACTTGAAACAACAAAGGAACTATAATAATCCCATGATTGTAGTTTATTTTTGAATTTACGAAGTCTACAAAAAGGACTGCTGATAACAATGTTGATATGTGAGAACTGTGGTCATTATCTCAATGCCATCAGTCTGGTGAATTTTTTCAAACAGAAATCAAGAAAGAGCGAGCAGGAAAATTGACGGGCTTCCCACATAATTAATACGAGGCTCTTCGTTGTGTAGTTGAGTGACAACCAATCACCTTAAAATGAATCCAACAATGAAAATTATGTTAATTCGATGGTACTGAAACTTTGTTTGAATTGTAAGTTTGTAGAAGAGAAACAAATTCGTGGATACTTAAGATCCATCCGCGATCCGAATGCTGCTCGTTATATTATCCCGATTCGCTTTTGTATCAACGAATAAATGAAAGAATTAATGAAAGATTTATTCCATCAGAGGTGTAAATGAACAATCATGAACTTACAGATATTTTAAATATAAACGCCTTCTATAATACAGTGATATGGAATTACCCCAGCAGCAAGAAACAGGTCCTGTGCAGTGTAGGGGAGTGGACAAAAATTAAATTATATAAAATTCAACAAAACTTCATAAAATTTTATAAAATAAAATGATAAAGTAATCCTCTATGTATATACACTGCACACACTGTTTTTGCTATTATCAGGCCCAAGTGAAATAAACCAAGAGAAATTTTTTTTTTTCTTGTAGTTTGAGCGAGAAAGCAAATTGGGCAAAGCTCGAAGAATATAGAGGAAACCAAAATAATTTCAATTGGACCATCCAGACAAGGTTTGTCAAGTGTATTACCTTGTCGCTCAACGTGCAATATGTGTGTGGTATTGGCGTCAGACTGCCAGTTATAGAAAAGCCAAGAACGAGCCCAACACAAGAAAACTTCAATCGTACCGCTGAAAGACCAGACCAGACCCGGACGGCACCGAGTGGCTGGAATACGACCAGTATGTTCAGACCTGACTTTTCGTATGTTCTCTGCAGTATTTACAATCTGCAGCCACACAATCATGCAACTGAGCCCCGATAACACTGGCCAAAAAAAGTGTTGTTTGGAGCAGAGGAAATGAGCGTTGGTTGGGGTTTTTCATGTGTTGAATCCAACTCTGAAACCCGTTGCTCGCTATCAGGTCCAGTTTTTGAGATATAGCTCGTATAACTATTCTAGCTACGTTTGACTGGTAAAAATATCACTTCAGAGAATCCTGATTTACTTTAAATCACTCTTTCTGTGTATTTTGAGGTGCAGAATCCGAATTCGAAACCCAATTTTAACTATCACTTTCCATTCCACAGATAAGGACGGTAAAGTTGACAAAGTATCCAAAAAATATCTGCAAGATGTACTTATACCGCTGGCAAAAAATATTCACTTTGTTTCCATGTTGTAGCCTGAAAACGTTCGAAAATGGGATCTGGGGTTCACTCATCAGCCATGGTATTATTGCTGATGATGTTATTGCGATGACTTCGTGACAACTCCTTGAAATGAAAACGATTTTTTAGGTTGGTACGATCAGATTTCAGATCCATTCAATTTTATTTAGTAAACCATTTGTTGTCTAGATTTAATATTAAACGATTATTTGGTCAGATAAAAAAAAATATCTCCCTTTTGGGAGCCCTTTAAGATCATGGATATGTCATTTATTTTCTTACTGAATTCTCACGAGAAATAACGATGTAGATGTCATAAGTAGATGCCATAGAGCAATAAGGTTCTGTAGATGTCATAACCCTATATAAAGTTGACATTTTTTGTCAACTTTACCGCCGTTTTCCGTGGAATGGTAGAGGGTAGCGAAAAACGGGTTTCAGATTTTGATTCAGCGCACTGAAAAACCCCTTTGGGGTGAAATATAAGATGATAGTAACATAAATTCCTTATATTAGAAGTACAGTAGGTACCTACACGTTTAATGCGATTCCAGATTATATTCTCTGAATACAATGTTCACCGGATATTTTGTCCCAATTAGTTGGTTTTATTCATTTTCATTTTACAGTCTTTGACGTAGGAAGTTTTATAGGTTTTTATTAATCGAATGACCCGGCCGAACCTGACGCGGGAACAAGAGACGGGATCGTTAAACTATTTATTTTCAACCACTTCAAAGCCAGCAGTTCTCAAGTGTTGACGCAAAGGGGACGGTGATAACGTTAGATTCAATATCGACCATTCAAACCAATGGATCGCTGACAAAAGCCCTAATCGTACTAATTTATACTTCATGCTATGAAGTATTATTTAGAAACGATTAGTGGTAAAAATCGATGTTTCCCTCGATAATTTGCTATCGATATCAAACACCCTCGATTATGTAGGTATTTATTTGAGCCCATCATGTGGGTCAGTACATTATTTTCCTAGCCCATTCGCAGTAGGAGAAAATGGATAGAACCAACAATCAAACCACGGACGGTGCATTCGGAGCTGACGATCAAAAATGTATATTTCATATCCGAGCCAAAAATTCGAAGGGAGGGTCAAGTGGCAATATTTTTCGGCCAAATGAGTTAGGGATGTTTCTCTATAGCAGATTTCTATAGCAAAATCAGTTGGCAGAAAAACGAAGGAAACGAGTCGTAGCAACTGCTCATCTCAATCATGATACCAACACGACACACCTCAGCTATACATATTTCATGAATATAATTCTGAATGAAATGTGTACCTTTCATGAATGAACTGCTGCAGTGTCTGGCAAAAACGTAAGTGTTTATAATAATTTTTAGAAATGTGTACCTTTTTAGTTGATTAATTATGTCATGCTTATTAATTTAAAGATAGTGAATTAGGAGACAAACAAGTTGGGTTGAGATAGGTCGTGTTACGTAATGATTTCCCAGCTGAATGATTGATGTTGATTTTACATCTTATTATTGTAATTTATTTTCATTGACCTCTTGTATTTCATATTCAGATTCACGCTGTAGGGATGTGATCTCAACCAAGATTTCAAACAACTTGGCCAATCTCAGCCAAAAATTTGAATTTTACGTAGTTTTTGCAGAATTTTGGTCTTGGATCAAGATTGTAACACTTAGTAATTACAGCAATCAAAGTGCCTTTTATTAATTATGTCGTTTCCAATTCGTCGAAATATTAGAAGGGACCTTATGAAATTGGTACCATCGCATTGCAACTCAAGTCGACCCATAATGATTCAAGCGGGGAACTATACGAGTGCTGACACCATTAACGCGAAGTTTCTAATTGGTATCTGGGAGATATAAATGCATTGCCTATGGAGTATCTATGTGAACGGAAACAGGACGTTTCATAGGTTTTTTTAGTGTTAGACGATGCGAAAGGCCACAACCACAACATCTCTAATTGGCCTACCTACTTGGGTCTTGTAGCTGGTGGAGTTACTGCTCTACTCCTAGTGTTGCCTCTGATTTTAAAATACACCATGAATTATGAATTTCATTACATAATTAAATTCTTCGTGTGGCTCATTCTTACTCATTAATAGTGCACAAGACTATTTGTTATTTAACCCTCTGAATACCAAGTGGGGTCCCAAAGCCCCACTATATTGTTTTTCATAAAGTGAAATTGTAAAACAAATTCTTTCTTCATGAAACTCTAGGACATTTATCCTACGACCATCTGTATAGTTTGGATAAGATTATATACTTTTACAACATAACCATAAATGTATTAAGATTGTTTATTCATCAAAAACGTGGTTGGGGTATTGCGGACCCCACCTGGTATTTCCCGTAGTCCTAATTTCGATCTATCCGTTACACCATCAGCTTTCCTAGTAACATTTTAGACAAGTAACTACAGTAGACATTGTAACTACAGGTAGAGGAACTGTACCAGCTGTTGGGGGGAGCGTTCACTGGGATTGCTGTAGGAGCAGCAGGTAGAGAAGTTCCCAGAAAGAGATTGGCGCAAGTTGCTCTTGAGCGCTATTTTCCAAACGAGTTTTGTACTCATCACCGACCGACCTACCGCCAAAAATAGGGATGTTTCGGAATCCTAGCTTTTAGCCTCTTAAATTACTAATCCAGAGCTGATGATCAACAACAACAATTCTGCACACAGGGGCTAGGTGTAGACATAATTTCTGTAGACAATGCAGCGTTCTTGGGTCGTACCTCTAGTTTATGGGAGTAATCCTCGGCGAGACGTTCGTTGGCTCTGGAGAGCTCCTCGTTCTTTTCCAACAGCGCTTTCCCGAGCTCAGCAGCCAAAATGAGGTCTTTGTCTTTCTGCTGAAGCTGCGCGTAGATGTCCTCCGGGTCTGCGGAGGGCTCCAGGCTCCTGGACTCGACGTCCAGGATGTAATCATCGAGATCGTACTTGGGCTTCATTTTCTCCCGAGTCATTTCGGGCCCATGACAACCGATTTTGTTTAAACGTTGAACACACCCGGAAAGTCGTCAAAAAAAAACGATGAAAAAATCAGACAAAAAAACACGAAATTCCGGACTACGAAACTACAGTAAAAAATTAAACACACGATCACTTGATTATGGAAAAAAGGCCACTTCTTCGTTATTTATACGCGATACGGTAACGTTGAGTCGTCGGTTGACATCGCGTTCACGAGACCCCCACACAACGGCCGACTGTCCGGATCTGAGTTACCTGGAGACTTGGAAGGCTCCCCACTACAACAGAAAATCGCGCTTCCCCCCTGCCGACCGCCGTCTTCAGCTCAGCTGTTAGCAGCCACGACCGGAAGGTAAACAATAAAGCGTTCTCGAGCATCACGTTATGATTGCTACCCCTTCGCCATTATAGATCGCATTTATACGTAATTATGTTTTTCGTACGAGGAAAGATGAACGTATTTGATACGGAACAATCACACAACAATCACAATCGATCGACTTATTACACAACGGAATATTATTCACTGGACCGTCAGAACTCTTTGATCAGATAATGAGACCAGGAATTGAACTCATCCGTGGACTTGGATAGAATGTGCACCAAACCGGAGAGGTTGAAATGCTTGGGGAATCAAGTATTAGTTCTTTATTATTCAGGTATTGTTCACTTGTTATTCAGGTTGTAGGAAAGGGCAAGGTGGCATTGGACAAGGTGTTATGTAGCCTCCTATCAATAGCTTTATGGTTTACGTACAGTAACGCAAGTAGATTTAGAAAAAAAAACATTTAATTTAACATGAAAACTTGATCTATATTTTTCTCTTTGACCACCTGCAGAAACAATTAAACATTTTGTAATTCTTGAAATTGTTTGTTATTCTGACAAAAATTCCCGTAGGTAAAAAGTAAAGTAGGCTTGTGTGAGCCACATTCTGCTAATAAACTAGAGAAGGCATTTAGCTCCTCCACCTAATAGGTGTATAGTATACAATGTATAGTATACTTGTATAGTATACAATGTGGTCCTACCTAGTGGATACCTAGGAATTTTAATTCTTTATTGTGAGAGATTTTGAAAAAACTAAAAAACCCGTGTTTCCATTTTTTTATCCTGCATTCAACTGCGCTATTTTCATTTTTTTTTTCGATTGGGCCAAATTGGCCCAATGCACACCAACTTCATTTTGGTTTTTTATCTTCGACAATGAACCATTGAAATCGCCCAAAGAAAGAACTTTCTAACCCCACCTCAAAATTTGTTGGTTTACGTTTCACTATACGTAGATTAGAAAATCGAATAAAAAAACTCTGCAAATTCTTGACACAACGGTTTATCATCTTCTCTGTACAGATCACCCTTCTGTCTAGATCACTAGGTCTAAATGTCTAGATCCTAAATGTTAGATTAATTATTATTATGAATTATCACTAATAATTTTCACAAGGTACTTGATAAAATTATTAATAATTATTATTAATAATTTTATCAAGTACCTTGTGAAAATTATTATAATTTATTGTTAGGTATTAATAATTTGTATTTATTATTAATATGATTATTAATATTATTAATTAGTGTGTGTGATTTAGTTTGACCGTCAGTAAGAATGATGTTTGACCGACCCTCGACATCCCTCAACATCAATATTATTAATATTAATTATGATTAATTAATACGATATCCGGCTGTTGGAATCGACTGGGTTCCTTTGTGCAGAACCTGAATGATAGAGATGATGAATTAATTCCAAATAAAATGTACCGACGGCGGACGGACAGATTTTGTTTCATTCGGTTTTCTGAATCTACGTATCTTGAAACGTAAACCAACAAATTTTGACATGGGAATAAAATAAAGACAGAAGGGCTGGGCATGGAAGATGGGGCTCCACTACCAATTCTCGAGGATTGAGAAAGGGTCCATCAGACCGAACCGAGATTCGCCGTTTTTGTTTGAATGTAATAAAAATTTACTGAAAAAAAAAATCACTAGGTACCTACTTGATAAAATGATTAATAATTAAGTGAATTAAACTACCTTTCTCGACTTATTTCGACTTTGGGTGTGACACCCGAAGTGAATTAAACTACCTTTCTCGACTAATTTCGACTTTGGGTGTGACACCCAAATTGAATTAAACTCGCTTCTCGACTAATTATGACTTTGGGTGTCACACCCAAAGTGAATTAAACTCGCTTCTCGACTAATTTCGACTTTGGGCGTGACACCCAAAGTGAATTAAACTCGCTTGCTCTTCTTGAAGGTCCATTCGATTTCAAATAAACACCTCGAGTCGATTTAAACTGGACTTCTTTCGAGTTTTACGACGTATTTGTATCGACAATTGCTCTTCTTGAAGGTCCATTCGATTTCAAATAAACACCTTGAGTCGATTTAAAGTCGCTTTCTTTCGAGTTTTACGACGTATTTGAATTGAGAATTGCTCTTCTTGAAGGTCCATTCGGTTTCTAATTTCCATTACGACTTGCATACTTTTGCAGGATGTGTAAGACACCAATATGAGACCCCCAGAGTATTTATCTAATTTTGGACAAAGATCGACTTATCTAGTTTTCCCAAATGGTAATGATTCATGAACACACGGTCTATGAGTCAGGATGATTGTGATCCGTAGAATTCCACCTGTTGCTGGCTCGGACTAGTCATCTCCCTCAATATTCGCGAAGCGTCGGAGGAAGACGAGCTCTTGACCGATCATGAGCTCCTAGTGATGAGAACAGCTGATGAAGCAAAGCGAGGGTGATGTTGCTAGACGAAACAGCTGGACGGACGAGCGGGAAATTGAACGGAGCCACAAGCGCTGTGCAGCGGCACCCTCAAATGGCTTGTGGTTCACAGAAACACCGTTAGAACCAACGAACGGTGTTGTGAGATAAGTCTTGTGGTGCGGCCACCAGAGTAGCCCCCATAGTCGAGTCCATGGAGCATCTAAAAAGGCCGTACCTTGCAAAAGGGGGTGTAAAAGATTTTATTGTTTTAATCGGTCTGTGTGGGACCCAATACCTAATATAAATTCAGAGTTTGCACACAAAATTTCGAATGGCAAAACTTTTGGTAGCCTAAAAACCTCGAAATGTTCGGGCTTTTTTCGGTTTTTGGCTCATAACTCCAAAATTGTCACTCTTACGCCAAAAGTCACTTATACAAAAGTGAAGTTGATAAAATTCTGCGTCGATTAAAAAATGAAAGTCCGAAATCGGCCGAACAAGAAATGTTTTACGATCGATCAAAAAATGGCGATTTTTTTCCAATTTTTGAGAAGGTTTTGAGAAGATAATAAACCGTTGTGTAAAGAATTTGCAGAGTTTTTTTTAACCCAATTTTTTTATTCGATTTTCTGAATCTACGTATCTTGAAACGTGAACCAACAAATTTTGACATGGGGTTAAAAAAAAATTTTCTTTGGGCGGTTCCAATGGTTCATTATCGAAGATAATAAACCAATAGAAGAGAAGTGCTGGTTTCAACTGCCAGCCTCAAATGAGAACCATGTGCCAGAAATGTAAATGTAAAGTTGTAAAATTGATTGTTTCATGTTATGAGTTGTCTAATCTTTGAATAATTTAGTGTTATTCATGTTTTCATTTGATGATTTCCGTCCACAATTGTCGTATTGATTATAGAATCAATAATTGCTTCTTGTGCAAGATCCAGATCAGATCCCACCGTCGCCACGAATCGACGATTGTACATTTATACGTACATTCCATCACCCACGTCGTAAGTGCCCAGCGTCGCTGTATGGCACAGGCCAATTTTGCTAAATTGGCGGTTGTTGGAATTTTCAAACATTTTTCCCATTTCCCTGAGGCCTAATTAAAAACTGCAAATTCTTGACACAACGGTTCATTATCTTCTTTGTACAGATCACCCTTCTGTCTAGATCACTAGGTCTAAATGTCTAGATCCTAAATGTTAGATTAATTATTATTATCAATTATCACTAATTACTAACAATTTTATCAAGTACCTAGTGAAAATTATTATAATTTATTGTTAGGTATTAATCATTTGTATTTATTATTAATAATAATTATTATTAATTATGATTAATTAATACGATATAATTCTGGGGTTTTTAATACTACGTCGGTAATAATTTTTCTATAAAAGAAGTACCTACCAACAAACATTCTAAATTACCTTCATTTCCGTAGCACGAAACGCACCTCAGAACAACAAACTCGACATCACTTAAGCCATATGATGTTCCAAAGAGCTTGTTAGTATGAAAATGGACCTGTATTTCAACAGTTTGATTCACGATCGTGTTGTGAGCCGTCATTGTAAACGAACGGCTGGTCGTACAAAGCTGCGGATGGTCTTAAAAAATTCTACGGAACAAACTCTATCTAAATATGAAATAAAAAACATACCGTTCTATATGAATTTTTCGAGATATGAGATTTTCAAATTTTCAAAATTCGTTTTGAACCCCTTCCCCTTGACCTAGGGTTATGAAAAGCTTCGAGGACCATTGTGGGGCTGGTCGAAACCCATAAAAAAAATTTCGTAATTTTAACTCAACGCTAACTGGGCAAAGTGCCGCGGACGGCGTACGGCGTACGGCGGACAGACGGATTTTGGTTTATTATCTTCGATAATGAACCATTGGAATCGCCCAAAGAAAAAAATTTTTTAACCCCCCCTCAAAATTTGTTGGTTTACGTTTCAAGATACGTAGATTCAGAATATCGAATAAAAAAAAATCCGTCCGTCCGCCGTACGCCGTACGCCGTACGCCGTACGCCGTCCGCCGTCCGCCGTCCGCGCCACTTTGCCCAGTTAGCGTTGAGTTAAAATTACGAAATTTTTTTTATGGGTTTAGACCAACCCCACAATGGTCCTCGAAACTTTTCATAACCCTAGGTCAAGGGGAAGGGGTTCAAAACGAATTTTGAAAATTTGAAAATCTCATATCTCGAAAAATTCATATAGAACGGTATGTTTTTTATTTCATATTTAGATAGAGTTTGTTCCGTAGAATTTTTAAGACCATCCGCAGCTTTGTACGACCAGCCGTTCGTTTACAATGACGGCTCAAAGATTGTGCCTCACAACACGATCATGACTCAAACTGTTGAAATACAGGTCCATTTTCATACTAACGAGCTCTTTGGAACATCATATGGCTTAAGTGATGTCGAGTTTGTTGTTCTGAGGTGCGTTTCGTGCTACGGAAATGAAGGTAATTTCGAATGTTTGTTGGTAGGTACTTCTTTTATAGAAAAATTATTACCGACGTAGTATTAAAAACCCCAGAATTATATCGTATTAATTAATCATAATTAATAATAATTATTATTAATAATAAATACGAATTATTAATACCTAACAATAAATTATAATAATTTTCACTAGGTACTTGATAAAATTGTTAATAATTAGTGATAATAATTATCAATTATTGATAATAATAATTAATCTAACATTTAGGATCTAGACATTTAGACCTAGTGATCTAGACAGAAGGGTGATCTGTACAAAGAAGATAATGAACCGTTGTGTCAAGAACTTGCAGAGTTTTTTTTTATTCGATTTTCTGAATCTACGTATCTTGAAACGTAAACCAACAAATTTTGAGGGGGGGTTAAAATTTTTTTTTCTTTGGTCGATTCCAATGGTTCATTATCGAAGATAATAAACCAAAATGAAGTACGAGGTACGCGGTGTGGGTGTGGGAGGGGGCGCAGAGACATAAAAGGTCTCGCCGTATGACGCACTAGTTGGTCTCCTGCCAGCCGTATTACGTCAAAGGCTCTGACGTACTTGTTCGCCTCCTGCCAGCCGTCTTACGTCATACGATCTTGCGTCATAGGCTCTGACGCACTTGTTGGTCTCCTGCCAGCCGTTTACGTCATACGCTCGTGCGTCATAGGCTCTGACGTACTTGTTGGCCACCTGCCAGCCGTCTTACGTCATTCGCTCGTGCGTCATAGGCTCTGACGTACTTGTTGGCCTCCTGCCAGCCGTCTTACGTCATATGCTCTTGCGTCATAGGCTCTGACGTACTTGTTGGCCTCTTGCCAGCCGTCTTACGTCATACGCTCGTGCGTCATAGGCTCTGACGTACTAGTTGGCCTCCTGCCAGCCGTCTTACGTCATACGCTCGCGCGTCATAGGCTCTGACGTAATGGCCCGCCGGTCGCTTGTGTTCTGACGTGATCTGAGGGAAAGGGTGAATCAAGGGAACAAATTTTTCCCGTTTCAGTTTATGTGCCAAAGCAAAGACATGAAAATGTCAAAAAAATGTGTAATTAGGTACCTAAGCCCAACTGTAATGTCAATTTTCTGACAATGAGTTTTCGACTATAGTTTACATACCTTTTTACTCAAGTACTTATTGCAATTTGAGACTGATAATGAGCTGTTTGCAAATAAAAAGTCTGATAACTACTTTATTACATCTTATTAATATATTTTCAAGTTCCGATTCACAGTTGAATGTATTTTATTTAGATGCCGTAAAATTCGAAAACGATGGAATGACGAAACCTGTCGACTACTGACTCAAGTGATACTGTCGACTTCTAACGCATGTAGGTCGACTACTAGTGCAAAACCATGTCGACTACTGAAGAAAATGTTGGTCACTGGTATCGACTACTACCTAGAGCATTGGGATTTTTTACAAAACTTGTTTTTCCCTTTTCAAACCATGTTGAATAATATTTCCCGCTGCCAGGTCTTTTAGGGAAGGATCTTGGGTACACAATGAACAGGTTTGCAATGAGAAAAAAACCGAGTGAATATTGAAATGTCATCCATTTCTGACCTATATTTAAAATTTCAAGTATCTAGCTCATCATCAAAATGTAATTTGTTTAAACAATTTTACAGACAAGAAACCGAGTGAATATTGCATTGTGATTCAGTTCTGACCTATTTTTAAAATTTCAAGTCAATAGCTCATCATCAAAATTTAATTTGTATTATTACAAAAAGGTATTATTTAAACAATTTTACAGATGAGAAACCGAGTGAATATTGCAATGTGGTCTATCCCCGACTGACGGTTAAAATTTCTAGACTGTAGTTTACCGGGAAGATAAAACACTAGGTCTAAATGTCTAGATCCTAAATGTTAGATTAATTATTACAGTAGAAGTCCGATAATCCGGCTCGTTCGGGACCGGCTCGGTGCCGGATTACCGGAAATTCCGGTCTATCGGGCGGTACTGTAAAACATAGTTCACGTACTTCACTACACATACTAAAACGTAGTTCACTACACGTACTGTAAAACATAGTTCACTTGGATTTTAAAAAGTCACGAATGTATTTTTTTTTTTCTCGACTTTTGGCGTTTAGAATGAAATTTATTTCTAACGATATGGAAATTAATAATTTCTGAAGCACTGTAGCTAGTACTAGCCTCAGCAAAAGAGATAAACCTATTTAGTGATTCTGCAGCTTCTGCCCAGCTGATTTCTTCCTTAAACTCATTCATTAAATCATTTCTATTCTCACATTTTTCTAGCCGTTTGATGATTTCTAGTTTCTGATTGAGAGTCAGTGTTACGTGTTTTCGTTTCTCTCCTTTTGAACTCGAAGACTTAGGTTTTGAAAACATGATCACTGTACAGTTAGAACGAAACTCACTTTGTTTATAAACAGTTACAAAAGTTCCGTACGTCACTACAGAGTGATTGATTAACTGTGCTGCACTGCACCTGTATTAAATACAAATTTTGTTGTGACAGCTGAGACTAGACGGCCGCTAATTGTTTTCGAACAAAACCTTGCTTCCGGATGATCCCGAACTACCCTGAAAACTTCCGAATAGCTCTCAAGCGTTTTTATTTGCTTGAAAGACACACTTTTGGAGAAAACCTTAATTTTTACAATTTTCCGGAGCGATGCCGGATTATCGGGCATTCCGGACTGTTGGATGCCGGACTAATGGACTTCTACTGTATTATATATTTTATCAAGTACCTAGTGAAAATTATTATAATTTATTGTTAGGTATTAATAATTTGTATTTATTATTAATAATTATTTAATTAGATGAACCTCACCCCCCCCCCCATCCCCAAAATCACCCTCAGCTTTTGGACGTTACAACGCTGAACACGACGGAGAAGTGAGAATTGCAATATCGCATTCCGTCATGAACGTATTCTTCATCTTCAAAGTACTCAAGTTTGCGAAATTAGGTGCCTATCGCAATTAGGGATCGTATTCAGCGTGTAAAAACGTTTGAAATGAGGTGTCACTTGCCAGACCATTTGAACCGAAATTACACCTTTCCGTTTAAAACGTTCGAGATAATATCGAATACCAGCCTAAGTCAATAGGAGGGGATTCAAAATTAATTTGAAAATTTAAAAAACCTAATATTATTACACGACTTAGGGTTATTAAACGTCTCAAGGATGATCCTCGGGCTGGTCCAACGCCGCAACACGACTTTAAAAATTTCAAGATTATTTTTCACATTCAGGATTTCATTATCAAAGAATCATCAGATCCAAGGACTAGTTTAGACCTGCAATGTTTCAACACACAGTGTTTCAACGAGAACTTTTCGTGGTAAGTGAATATCAAAATTGAAGCAGTGACTCAAATCAGTTCCAACAACCGTCCGAACTTAACTGCATTCTCGTTCAATTTCCTCTCGCTCAGCAACACAATTTTGAACAGTTGTTTGTTGTTGATCGGGTACAGCCGGCACGGGTTTGCTGTCAACAGACGCCACACTTATATGTCCGTGCCCGCCCTGGTTTATTAGTAGACGAAAAGGTCAAATCCTCCTCATGTATATTTAGTTTCAGTTGTGCAGCCGGAGGCCCAACGGAATCATCGGAGCCAAACACCGTCAGCATTTTAGAGCAGGTGGAGAAGAAAAAATAATTTCACTGGCCGGATACCTCTGAAACCGCGAGTGGTGAGTAGAATTTGTCGGAAATCCATTTTTTTCGGCCGAAAACACTAAACGCCGATTTGAATTTAGGGGTCGCTCACAAATGGGCGATTTACCAACTTGTTGCTCTTCATTCAAATCATTAACTCGATTTGGCCCACTAGAGTTCAAAATTTTTACGCAAGTTCCACCTTTATGGTGCCAAATGAATTTACCTACATGATTTTTCTCATCGTTCAAGTTGTCCCTATTGAGAATAATTCTTTAATAAAAATTATTTTCCAAGCAAATTAATTTAAGATTCACTTGTATGTGAAATTGTGTATTTCTGTTCGCTTGTTGATTTCAATCTACTTTCCAAAATCCTAAGATTTTTCAAAATTCACGGCACTTTTCGGCCGCTTTGTTAACCTCCAGTAAACACATTCGTTTACGTATAACCTTTGTCATGCAAACGGGCCAGTTACAATTTTCGATTGATGTTTGAAATTTGAACATGAACACGTTGAACATAAATTGGTAGATATCATTCAAAACGGTTCATTAACGCTCGGTTTTTCGAAACGCACGTTCTATTTTTGTTACTCAATGCTAAAAATAATATAAATAAATACAAATTAACCAAAAATCCAGTGTTCCTAATACAGGATCCGTTGTCCGATCCGTAATCACTACCATTTCGAAAATACCCGCATTCATCTTTGTAGAGGATAAATATAAATAGGTACTGCCCTGAAGTTGTGTACGAATTCATAATCGAATCTTTGACCGCTGACCGCGCAGAGATCATAACTTGGGAATTCTGGAAACAGGAATGGAATACGCTGAGGAATAGCGCGGAGGGAATTCGTGGCAAAATATCGAAAATATGAAAATTAACCTTTGGCGTGGTCGCGGTGGTGTGAAAATTCGAATCAATAGAATTTGAATTCTATGAAATTTGGTTCGTAGTGATTTCCCACATGTCCCGATTTTCGAGGTGTCCAGGGCGTCCCGTCATGATTGTCGAAGGTTTTTTTTTTTTTTTTTTTTGTTTTGCTGTCCCAATTTTTGAAGGACGATGGCTCACTGACTGAGAAGAAAAAATCCTTCGCTCAGTCGGTGGAAAAGATAAAATTTACCTACGTGCAATGACTTTTTGACATGAAAATGTCTTTGCTCTGTCCTCCCCGCGATTTAGTGTAACGATTTAGTAACCTCCTCCTTTAAGCATGATTTTCACTTTCAACCAATCCAAAACTACTCCAAATTATAGTCATTCATCAAATTTTATTGATTCGCAGTAACGATATGTAGTGAGTAGAAAGTCTCGGTTGAACGGCAGATATTGTTTTAAAAAAAATATTGAACAGTAGGACTACAGACAGATTGGAAACTCGGGATGTATTATCATTGATAACCCACAACTACCACCGAAGCCGCGACCTTTTTGCGCCGAGGTTTGCCAAGGCAGCAAACGTTTGAATGACCAAAGAAACGAATCGATAGAACAGAATTTTTACGTGTTTCAAAAATCTCACGTTGGCGTTTGGATAGAAATTATACGTCGACTTCTTTCTTCCTTCAAGCACTGAGATTTGGGTGGGTGGTTGGACAACCGTCGTCCATAGATCAAAATCGAATGAGAATAGTCGATAGCCGATAGTGAAGAAGTAGAATAGTACGTTGTAATGAAGAGTTGGATTTTGGATTTGTGAACAAAACACAAATTTAGATCGCCACTGCAAGGACACTGATCGATACTGAACCCAAAAGTTGTGTTAATTTAATCTTATCCGTTAGTAGATTTGTTATATCAACGATTCATTGACAAGACACCCGAGGTTCTCCTTTTGACTCGTAGTCAATACGCCCACTAATTTATGAGCTCCTCTATAATTTCTTACTTTTGCTCTATTATTAACAATATTGAACCGTGCACGTGTCAACACCCTCCCCCACCCCCAACATACGTTAAATTGACGGACAGCTGGAGTTTCTTCGAGCATGAAGCAACAAATTTTCAAGGGGACATTGCTGATTTTGGTCGATTCCAATGATTGGTTGACAGTAATAAATCAGTACAAACCGCCCGTCTGCGTTCCTTTGTGCATTTAAAATAAAATGAGAGCTGTGAAATTAAGCATGAAGGGCTCCGATTGGGTCGAGGATCCTTGAAACTCTTAATGACCTCAAATCGATATAAAGAAGCGGAATTCAAACAATAGTCAAGTGTACGGTAGAGTCGTGTACCTAGGGACTTTTTTTTTTTTTTTTTTTCAATATAAATTTACCCACCGAAAAACGTGAATATGGCCAGATTTTGCTTATACATTGTTAGGACAACTCATTGGCTCCTGGGGCTCCAGAGCCGCAGCAACCACCTCTGCTGGCGTTGGTCTTTGAAGTAGTACGAACGCCTTCCTTACTCCGAGGCATCTGAATGATTGTTTGCGGATCTTCTGCATTTATTACAACTTCTTGACACACCGGCTGCCCGGCCCTGTCCTTCTTGAACGAACACACAACAGGAAAATAATAAACTACTTTATAAGCTGCGATTAATCATGACGTAATTAACAATCTCGCAGTCGATGCACTAACTACAATGTTCCAATACTCGAAAAGCTTTTATAATATGAACAAAGATGTTTCCGTTGAAACAACAATATTTCGACAATAATTTAATTATATTGGACACAAATTTGATGCGAGACCATCAAATTCCCGCCTGATCAATTCGAGGGGGGGGGGGGGGCAAACTGCCTTGTTTTTGTGAATTTTAATTCTCATCTGAATTTTTGAGTCCTTTTTTCAAACTACTCAGCCGTAAATGGAGTTGAAAAATGACTCGTTTTGTTTTCGACTCTTTGAAATGCGCAGATTGGATGATGTCAGTGGGCGGTTGGGGGCGTTGGAGGGGGCTTGTCGCGTCGTGTCGAAAATAGCGAGTGTAAAAAGAGAGTGCGGTGGAAGGCTATTTACCGCGTCACGGGTCGCTCGTTCATCACGTCGCTCGTATTTGGATGAAAATCAATCACGATACACATAGCGATAAACAGCAAATACACTGTGTCTCAATTTGATCAATCAAATTTCAAGTCAAACTTGAAGCATCGAATGACTTTTACTACCCAGCGCTTGGCAAAATCCCAATTCAAAGTCAAAATTCAAAAACCTCGATATGAAATTTGAACTGAAAATACGTTTTTCACATCCGAGTTCACCGACGTAGCAGGAGGTTCGTGTTTATGCCAAAACTGAAATTAAAATAGTGTGGAGGTGATTTGGTTCCGTGTCTGTCTTCCCGTCTATTTTGTAACCTATATAACCTTGTAGGCAATTTAATATATAGGTAATAAATATATAAATATGTCATGTTCAACTCAGTTTCTAAATTTTTCAAGTCATATCAGGCAATTTCTAAATCAATTAAAGAATTTTTCAAACCCTCTTACAACTTTGGTTGATTACTGACACTGGTTACTTCCAAACTAATTTATCATATTGATAAATTTTGTTATAAATTTTATTAATTAGTTAAAATTTTATCAAATTTTATCAATTTAGTTAAAAATGTTGTACATATTGAAGTATCACTGGTATTCGTAGTTTATATCAATCTTCTATCAGTTAGTTTCGTGTCGTTTGGGTGCATTGAATTGGTGAAGACTACCTGTAATCAGGGTTTGAAGTCAAATCCTAATGTCTACCTGTAGATTAACATTTGATTATTTCATTTAGTATACTACCTACAAATGGATCCTAATTCATTTAGTGTCGTCATCCAGTTAATAATAAAATTAGCGACAAGATGAAGGATTTTTCAACGTGAAAAATGAATGCAAAATGAAGGCGCGGAATTCCAGAGGCTTATTAAAA
This sequence comes from Stenodema calcarata, assembly GCA_963920205.1. Classification (NCBI taxonomy): domain Eukaryota; kingdom Metazoa; phylum Arthropoda; class Insecta; order Hemiptera; family Miridae; genus Stenodema; species Stenodema calcarata. The sequence continues at coordinate 42,755,089 of OY986049.1, read as the reverse complement.
CCCGATCACCTAGCCAGCCAGCCCTCTGACGTCATAGGCTCTTACGACATAGGCTTTGACGTATTAGTTGGCCTCCTGCCAGCCGTCTGACGTCATACGCTCGTGCGTCATAGGCTCTGACGTACTAGTTGGCATCCGGCCAGCTGTCTGACGTCATAGGCTCTTACGGCATAGGCTTTGACGTATTAGTTGGCCTCCTGCCAGCCGTCTGACGTCATACGCTCGTGCGTCATAGGTGCGTCTGACGTAGTGGCCCGCCTGTCGCTTGTGTTCTGACGTGGTCTGAGGGAAAGGGTGAATCAAGGAAACAAATTTTTCCCGTTTCAGTTTATGTGCCAAAGCAAAGACATGAAAATGTCAAAAGAATGGCAACTCCATCCTGTTGTTAAAACAGTCGATAATTAAATGCTTGCATACGAGTCTGCAACACATTGGGACATTTTATGTCTTTAAAGAAGTGATTCAAGAACCTTCGAACAATGCTACATCACCTACCCCAGTAGCGTAGTTGTTAATTAAGTATAATATACTTAATTGTAGGGTTCATCATAAATTATGAAGCTTGCATTCGTATAGACAATATAAATTATTGAGAATGATCACCTGTGTGTAAACAATTATTTAAACAATCACGCTCATACCGCAGCTTGTCGGCCACGCACTCCGCAGTGGTTAACGTAATATGGTTAGGTAAATCGAGAGCTATCCAACGAGTGGTGAACGATTTTTGTACGATGATAACTGGCGAAGATAAAGTTCCGTAGCAACGAATCGGTTGTAAGCGAAAATCATCAGAAATTTTCGTGACGATTTCGTGTAACGCTTTTGTGTAACGTTTTTCGAGTTATGTGCCAGAGTAAAGACATAAAATGTCAATTTGAGGATTTGTGTATTTTTAAATCAGAAGCTTTTTTAACATGAATAATGTTTTTGCGGTGGCCTACCAGAGTTGAAAAGCGTAACGAAGTTTAAGTCACGAAATTATGTCACGAAGATTTTTAATGATTTTCACGTACAACCGAGGCGCGAATCGCCGAGTTTTAATCACCTTTATTGTTACAACTGTATGTAGGTACATCTAGTAAATCTAGTACACTTGTTCCAATTCAGCCGAATTTAAAATTGTGTTTCGATCTTCCAAAAGACAACCTGTTATACTTAATAACCTCGAATGAAATCTCTAGAATAAACTACTTAGCTCCTTTTAACCTTAAAATCTTGGCAATTTACATTACGAAAACAATATACCTACTTACCTACTAATACGGTTAGCTCCACCCAAAAGTACACTAAAACCAAAATAACCGAAAAAGCAGATTGTCGCTTTTGGCTTGGTGGTAACGATATATATATTATATATTAATATATGTAGTGTAATATGTATAGTTATATATAGTGTAATATATTATACCTACTGGTTTCAGTTATCAAACCGTCGTCATTAATAAACAATAACTGAAAGTACGTAGAGAGGAGGTGATGTATACCACAGTGCACTATACGGTGCAATAGTGAAAGGATGTCGATTGTTGTTCGAGTGAAAGGATGGTTGAAGACGGAGAAGCCAAAGTGAGGAGGAAAGACGTTGAAATCGAATGAAATGAAATGAGAATATGGTTTATTCCTTCAATGGACTTAGTTAAACAAAGAAAATACGACTCCAGTGTTGCTAAATGTAAAACGAAATATACCTATTTAAACAAACAATAAATGAATTGGACAAAGGCAATAAAAAAATAATGTGGAACTACCTCACTACAAGGAGCATTACGTTCCGTGGTGAGTGGTTGAGCGTTGACTGGAAAGAACTTTCACTCAATATTTACAAATTAATTAAATAAAGACATTGCGATTATTTTGATGCGATGGCGTCGTGTCAAAGTTATCTATCTATCTAGACGTACATGCTGGAAAATAAAGTCTCACATTCTTCATATCCCTTAGTGACAAGCCAACTAAACAGTGTTCTTTTGTAAACAGATGTGGTAGATTTTGTTGGGTCAGATAGTGTTGGGGGAAGTACTCTGAGTAGAAAAGGCAAGCAATAATAAATGTGACGACGGGTGCTGAACAAGCGATAAAAAGGGATCGGAACAATCGCTTGAGTGATGAGTCGAAAACCATAGCCAGATTCTGAGGGGTTATAATATGAGAACTGAGCAGGATGTTTATGGAGATACATTAGCACAGGTTTGAGGAAGAGCTGATTGATTGAGAAAACCGGAACAATGGTGAATAAATTACTAGAGAAAAATCTTCTGGGTTTGGAGGCTATTATTTTCAGGATAGTTTTTTGAGCAACCTTTAGAGGTTTCAGAGTGGATGGCACATCCCCACGCCAATATTCCAAAGGAGATGATACTTTGCACTAGGGACTTGTGAAACTTGAAATTGACGCACTTCAGCAGATTGTAAAAAAATGTAATTAAACCTAATCAGGGGACGGATCAATTGCGTGATCTGTGAGTCCCAGCGCAGGTTATCATCGATCATGACACCTAAGTATCGTGCGGAGGACACTCTCTCCATAACAGTACACGAACAAGCGTTTGATGTCAGCGGGCAGCAAGTGTGAATTCTTAAATCCTGACATAGGTTGGATCTCGAGGGAGATTTGGATAGAGCGTTACTAGGAAGAACCAAGCTGTTATACGAAAGTAGAAATGAACTATTACACATCTGTATTTTGGGAAAGTTCCTGAAGAATCCCAAATCTTTGATAGGTTCAGTTGGAGATAAAATTTACGTTCAAGATGAGAGTGGATTGTGTTGTGGTCAAACTGACAGGAGGTTGAATGAAGAAATAAAGGAAGAACGAACAGCAGCATAAATTAAAAGGATTTAAGGGACAATAAAGGTGATTCCACCATTGGTTTCAAGTTTTTTGTTTTTTAGCAATATTTTAACGAATAAACAATGATTTCTACGCCAATATATGTGTAAATTTATTTAATTTACATATAACAGTTGGCAATTTACAAATTTTCACGTTTGACAGTTGAATTGTAGTTCTCGTTGACTGACTGCCTCTGGAACAAATCAAAACCACGTCATCGGCAGAAGATGATCCAACACGGCTGAATGATTTCAAAAATCATTGGCGTAGATTAGGAATGAGTAGGGCCCCGTGACCGTTCATTAGGAAATAGAAAAATCTTTACATGGGATCGCTTAACCAATTGGTTGGCCATTCATTTTCACCTGTTGATTACTTTGACTTAAATATGAGCAGATCCATTTTTAGCTAGCTCCAACCCGAAACACCCTCTTGCTATTCTTGTTTGTACGATAGCAATAATGTGGCTTTTAGAGCGGAATAAGGAACCAAGATTTCTCATTTACTTAAAGTTGTTTGGGACTGGCCGAAAATAACAGCCGTTTTTGTTTTGGACGTGATTAAAACCTTTGATTTTATGAAACGCTCGTTAATAGCAATTATTGCTATTAACGAGCGTTTCATAAAATCAAAGGTTTTAATCACGTCCAAAACAAAAATGGCTGTTATTTTCGGCCAGTCCCAAACAACTTGAAGTAAATGAGAAACCTTGGTTCCTTATTCCGCTCTAAAAACCACATTATTACGTTAATTACACAACTCCACAGAACAAAAAAACACAAGAACATCAGGATCCGAAATACTGACCATGGTATCGCTATGTACTTTTCCCCGAGCATTCCCAAAAACGATCAATATTTTAAGCAAAAATATCGCACAAAATACTGAAAAATTGTAGACTTTTAAAATTTGCTCCTCCGCTCAAAATCTTCGACTACATAGAAGTTGAAAATTGATTCCCGTTTGATAAGTACTCGATGATGTTATTTGTCTCTGTCCCAACGTATTCACCGACTCTGAAACGGAATTCGATGTCCAAAAAAGTCGGAATTTTTCAATGTGGAATTGAAATACCGAGTACTCGTCATCCGGAAATCAATTTCCAACTCTCATGATTTTTACCGAAGGAACGAATTTTAGGGGTGTACGAGTTTTTTGGACCTCATGATCGGATCCAGCGTCAAAAAACACATGCATGGTCAGTCTTTTGGATCGTGAATTTTTTGTTGTGGGGCTGTGTTATCTACTATTGTGTAGTCTGAAGGCTCTCGACCATTCAATACTTTATTTCCAAATATTGATCGTTTCGTCAAAGTACAATAGATTTTCCATACGCCTACGAAAATTAATTATTCTTTAGGTTTGCTAAACTCCCCGGAGCACTTTTCTTTAATTTTCTTTTTATTATATTTCTATGTCCATTTTCCTTCTCCCAATTGAATTTATAACACTTCATGTTCACCGCTAATCTCCTGCTTAAGACTCGATTTTATCTGTGAAATTACGTAGGTACTGCTCAACGCAGAATGAGAGTACAAATCCCCATTAATTTGTTAAAACTCACAAGTGAAATTTCGCCGGTCAGGGTCAACTCGAGCTGGCACTGATTCTTTCGCCCATTTTCGTTTATCACTGACGAACCGGTTGACGCTCGTGCCAAGTCCCCCTCAAGGTCTGAATACCTCAATGAACGCCCGTCTATTTAGAGAAGGCGCTTATTTTCTTCAGCGGGCTGTCGATAATGAATTATGTATACGACGCGTCCGATTGCGGTGATAACAGTTCGCGACGCGCACGGGTTGCGCATATCGCTCAATATTGATAAAGGTGAACATTCGGACAGATGAAATATCAATTCTTCAGGTGAAGGCTGATCACTAACAAACTGTTGATGAATTCTTCTGTATCATGATAAACATTTATGAATTAATTATTATTAATTATAACTGATACATTATTCATGTTTATCAATAAACATTCTTGTCGAGTAGTCTGAAGAATTATTATAGTATGACTGAGCCTGAAATTGGTGTATACACCATACATTGACTTTTGATTCATTATTTTCAATAATTAACAAAATGATTTATTCTGTGAGTACCATAGCTATACGAAATTATTGGAATGATGGTCATCTTGGTAAGGGTAGTTGGTAACCAGCTCACTGAAAGTACTCTATCCAAATGAAAATTTTGATTAGTTTTATTGACGTTTTATAGTACGATTTCAACTTTTCAAATGAGCAATTCAAACTCAACTTTCTTACTCTGTCCGAATCGAATGTACCTAATTTTTTTAGACGGTTCCGAGTGGATCATTGCTCGTGTCGAAGGTCCATTTCATTCCAAATGAGTAGCTCAGCTCGATTAGAAATCAGAAATTTTCGACGTTTATGAGTCGAATTTGGGATTTTCCGATGACTCATTTTGTGTCAAATTGTTTTTGAGTCGAACTTCGGTTGTGCGACGAGTCTTTTCAATTCATCCACATTGCTCTATCCAAATCACACGTTTTCAAGTCGAACATTGGTCTTGTCGAAGGTTCATTTCATGCTAAATAAAATCAAATCGAGTAAAAATATTGTTTTTCTGGTTTTCGACATTTTTGAGTCCAAGTTTGGTTTTTCCGATGATGAATTCTAACTCTATTTTACTCTACCCAAATAAAAAGTCAACTTTTTAGAATTTTTTGACGTTTTTGAGTCGAACACGGTCTTGTCGGAGGTCCATTTCAACTCACTTTTCTTACACTATCCAAATCAAAAATCAACTTCTTAGATTCATTCAACGATTTCGAGTCGAACATTGGTCTTTCAGCTCAAATGAATACCGCCATTCGAATATGAAGAATACGAGTGTTGACAATGAAATTTCCCTTCATAGGAAATAATAAACCATCCAGAAAATAATTGAAGCCAATGGGTGGCCAATGGCCATGGTTAGCTTCATCATTAATCTGGTTTATTTATTTGAGATCCTGCTCGCTCACTTTAAATGTTTAAACTGAGATGTTTGCATTTTGCGGTCTATTAGCCTTTCAAAAATGTCTTGTTTTTATAATAAAAAAAATTTAGTGACAATTTAAAAAAATTTATTTTATGAGTTTCAAAAATCGGACGTCGGGGGGGGGGGGGCTCTTTCTTATAAAATGTATATTTAATATAGATAGTGAATGTATTTCATAAGTCTAAGTCAATCACAGCCTGAGATATCCTTCAAAAACCTTCCAACCAAGGTCCTGCTGGCGCTTGAGTATCCCTTGATATAAATAATATTTATACTCCATATTATGCTCCATTCGAAACCACAGTTTTCCTTTGTCTTGTGATATCAATCGTAATCAAACATTCAATGATCGAACGTGAATAAAGTTATTCGAGTAATTCTCCTATTAATAATGTACCTAATTAATTCACAGATGTCGCGAGAAGGGTCAGTGGACAGCGATGCGGAGGGAGTCGGTTACATCATGGAGTCGCGGGGCGTCGGGGCGTCGACGATGCTTCTGACGCCAACAGGTGCCATCTCAAGGTCGCCCAGCCCCTTCACCACTCACACACCTCGGAAGCCGCCACCGAAAGGGGTCAGTACCTCAACCGATTCACTTATTAACAATAATTCGTTCATAGCGGTCTGTCCACTATTCATTTCTTATTTAGCTTGTAATGGACGAAATTGAATTTTAATTGAACACTCAGATTCAGATCCTCAAAAACACAGAGAGATAGGAAATAGGTATGAGCTACATCTCTTAACAGTCATGCAGCATGGCTGTAAGGAGCGAAATTTCGAAGAAACAACTAGTTTTATGTAAAATGTTTTTAGAGTGGATTTTCTTGCAAATTTGAAATTTTCATATCAATTCTATCGAGAGTTATCGTGTGGAATGACACGTACATAATTATATAAATATATATCTATACTGGGTGTACAACTACGAGTAGGTACTTTTTCCTCCCACTGTATGTGTCATTTCAGACGATAACACGCGTTTGAATTGCCGTAAAAAGTTGGAATTTTCACACAAAAAACTAGGTAAACCGAACGGTGTGTCATCGCGTGCAGTCGCTCGATTTTCAAACCAGTTTGATTTTGGTCGCGCGCTCGCCTGGTCGCCCAGCTGTGTTTGTGCCCGTGTTTACCTTTTTGAGCATTTTGATAAGAGAGCTTTCACGCAAATAGAGCTCCGTTGACGATTTTTTGGAGAATGAATGAAGACCAAGTGAACTGTACTCTTCAATTTAACAATAGGTAAAAGGTTCTAGAAATTATAGGCACTTAATTTATCACATGTGTACTTACCTAATTGTTTACATCAACCTTTCCTGAGTTTCTACAGGCCTTTGAAAATTGATCACTTGTTGATTAAATTCTCCTTCAATATTTTCAACGATGTAATCAAAAGTTGAAACAGTCATACTGGAGTAAGCAAAGAATGCCGCACCATCCATCCTGAGTTGCGGGAACAAATGGTGGAATTCACCATATTGTTCTCTCATAGTATAATATACAGTACACTCCTCAATATAATATATTGACTGGCTTCGGTCTTGATTTATTTTTTTCGCTAAGTAGTGCAAAATGGCTGCGCGACTGAAAATGCAGACCTCTCTCATGTTTAATCACGAACAACGCATAAATAAAACAAGATTACGCCTACAACACAAAAGTTCACCAACTCGCGAAGATTCCAGACGCCTACTGTGGACACTGTAGCTCCGCGAGCGCGCAACTTCGGAGTCGGTCGCTCTCGCTTTTTGGTCGTCCTCGTAGGACAAGGCGTAATCCTTACATTCCCACCCACCCGAACATAAAATTTAAATTGTGGGTGGAGGTGGGTGAGAAAGAGGAAAGGGTGGAGGGGGTTGGGACGATGTAGAGGGTTGATGAAAAGGTGCAAGGGTTGTCTCCATCCCTCGCCACAACTGCTTAAATTGATATTGTGGGTGAATGTGGAGGTGGGTGATAAAGAGGAATGCCGGCAGATGTAGGTGGTTGATAAGGTGATGAGGGGGCCGGAGGGGGAGGGGTGTCTGTAATCCTTACATCCCCACCCACCCGTACATAAAATTTAAATTGTGGGTGAAGGTGAATGCTGGAGGTGGGTGATAAAGAGGAAAGCCGGCAGATGTAGGTGGTTGATAAGGTGATGAGGGGGCCGGAGGGGGGTTGTATGTAATCTTACATCCCCACCCACCCGTACATAAAATTTAAATTGTGGGTGAAGGTGGGTGAGAAAGAGGAAAGGGTGGAGGAGATTGATGGGGTTGTTTGCTCCCCCTCCCACCCACCCTTACATAAAATTTATATTGTGAGTTGTTGTAGAGGTGGAGTAGAAAGAGGCCTTCCCGCCTCCCCTCCCTTTACACCACTCCAACCGCAGGTCAAAGAGTTTACATTTAAAACTTGAATCCATCATACATTTTTCGATCTCAAACAGTTTCAAATAGGTCGTAAAGTACCATAGCCCCCCCCCCCCCCCAGCTGGGTAGATTAGGTCTAGATCCGTAGATTAGGTATAATCAGGATACCTATGTAACACCCCCCCCCCTCAATCACCATAAAAAACCATAAAATTTCGATATCTGAAAACCGTGCGCTGTTCGAATCAGCTGGGCCAGTGTGATCATTGGCCCGACAGACTGCCGCATCATTGACCCTCATGTTGCTTAGGTACTTAGGTTCATAGATGAGGCGCTTAGAGGTACTTACACGTAGTTTCTACGTGCATAGATCATGCGTTTAGAGTTGCTCTCACGTCGTTTCGACTTACAGACGAGTAGATCAGGCGCTTAGAGCTACTCACGCGTCATTTCGACATAGATCAGCCGCCTAGAGCTATTGGCACGTCGTTTCGACGTACATGGATCAGCCGCTTAGACCAACTCACACGTCATTTCGACGTACATAGATTAGCCGCCTAGAGCTATTGGCACGTCGTTTCGACGTCCATGGATCAGCAGCTTAGAGCAACTCGCACGCCGTTTCGACGTACATACTGGAAGAGGCACAAGCTACTGCGTCTAGTGGTCAACACAAGCCAATGAAATTGGAAACACGTCGAAACGACGTATATTGTCCCTTCTAGGGTTAATAGTTAAAGTTATTCTCCTTCAACTCGTCTGGTAAAAGTAAACTTAATTGTTACGGAGCATTCGCTTGTACTTTGAAAAGCATCACTGTGACGAGGAACACCGACTGGCCGAATGAATGACCGGAAGCTGTGAAAGGAAAGCTGTGAAGGCAGGAAAGGACGTACCGGGCACCCCGCTTCCGCCGTTTCATTCATTCACCGGGAGCGGGTCGTATTAGAAATAGGCCTTCACCAGGGGAATGATAAATCAGTTACCTCCTTATCTGGATACCGTCGGAACATACTGAAACTATTCACAATGGAAATTTACATTGAATTCATTCACGGAATTCACGATCGAATTGTAATGAAGTGCGTGAAGCGGGAATAGAACCAATCATTTTGACTCAAGGGTTGGACCAAAAGCGCAGTGTGATGATTGTGTTGCGGTAGTTATGACAGTTATAGATCCTGCTGAACATTACAGAACAATTGCCATCCTAACGAAAAGACTCTCAAATTGGAATCACGACGTGGATAGGCTCTCACCGAGGGTCATAATATTATTGTGAGACACTATTTACCAAACCGTACAAACAGATGATAATTAAACTTACCATGGTAAGTTGTTCAAAACAGCTGAAGACGAATTATCATCTGTCAGTACGGTTTGGTAAATAGTGTCTCACTATACGCCCCTCGGTGAGAGCCTGTCCACGTCGTGATTCCCATTTGAGATTCTTTTCGTTATGACAGCAATTGTTTACACTCCCCTGTGTGTGTCCTTGACAATCACGACATAGCGACTAAACAATCCTCTTGAAACATTGTTGGTTCGAACCATCCTGACGTGATTCACACAAATCCCAACTGCCGCACCTTTCGGTAAATTACGTCAGGAACAGGGGAAATAGGGTAATTAAGAGGAAACTGTTCGAATCACGTTTCCGTCGTCTGTCGGTCAAGTTCCTTAAATGCGGCAGAATAATAATGATAAAAACCCATTTATTGTACAAAGGCCGATTGGCCCATTTGGTATATAAGAATGGATAAAATAAGAAGGATAAAGAATGGAGAATTACTTACATATAAAATACAAAGTTTGCAAAAAGAAATGATGAATAAATATGAGATCTTATTTTACGAACAAAAACAACAAAGTTAGGAAAGAGGGAGGGGGGGAATTATTCGCTATTGGCATACAATTTAGTAACGTCTATCTTGAGTTCATAGGGGGGGGGGGGGTGATGCTTTCGATATAATATTATGACGGAATAATTATTCAAAATTTTGAAACTATAAATTTGGTGAAGAAGGTCGAAGTATTTATTTAAGGGGAGGGAAAAAATATTTAGATTTCCTGCAGAATTTCTAAGTTTGATGTTTTGAATGAAACGAATACAGGCATTATGGGCTACAAGCAATTTTTTGTCCCATGAAGAAGAGCGGGAATGGGAGAAAATAGTATCACAATAGAGAAAATGGGGTGCAACTAACGCAACAACCAGTTTGCTAAGGTTGCAAAGTCGGTGGAGAGAGCTGTAAATTCAATGACTATAATACCGGTGTAGTTGACTACTGGAATCTCACCGAGCGTAACTCTCCGAAACTTCACAACTTTTTCCACTTGTGACGTCACCAAATGCATCATCGGATCTGTACACATTCACATCACTGCAGATCCACACAAATCTACTACTTCATTGGATTAGGGTCGTAACTACTACTAATTTACTATCAGACCTCATATTTTAAAGGACTTGACTAACATTTCATATAATATAATATATTATAATATTATTATGGGGCCTGCAAGTCAAATTAACTAGCTTTGAGACGAAATAAAGACGGAATGGTTCTGGAGCTGTAGCCAAAAGAGACCTACAGTTAGTTTGTTAGTTTTGAGAAAAAAATTCGGTCTAGAAGCACCATTCTGGTCTTGAATTGAAGCGTATTAAATTGTCTTCAAATTATTCTCTTATAAATGACCCTTTTCTCTTATAAATTATTCTCTTATAAATGACCCTTTTGTAGGAACAGTAGTTTGGCCGGTGCGAAACTAGAAAAATAACCATAACATTAAATTTGCACTTTTGGGGAAAAACTGGCTATTGTGCAGAGCTCTATCTTGGGTTTCACCAGGTATACGGAGTTTTACTACCACTTGTAAATTGTAAGGAGTTTTCAATATTTTGAAAATGGAACGAATGACTTTTTTCGCCAACATAAAACTAGTGCGAACATTTCGCAGGAAATCTTCAGTTTTTCCAGGACTTGCTATCCCACCTTTTTCTTGCAATTTTTCTCGCCTAATATTCCTTCTACCTCTGTTACTGTTTTGTTTTTATATACCCTCCGTCCTTTCTTTTCCCTCTCCTTTCCCTTTTCTTCTATTTTAGTGTGAAATTTAATAGTGCGCCTGAGCCGTGGGGGGGGGGGGGGGGGGAGGCGAATAAGCCCTTGCCCCCCTCCCTCAAATCCGCATCTGGAGACACCTTGAAGAGGTTGTTGTTTCACTCATGGAAATATGATAATGAATTAGCGATGAAAGTACAATTAAACGTGCCAAAATTCATCGTCACTATTTATACAACACTTTGGTCAAAACTTTAAACTGACCACCTTCACAAACTTGAACCTGTCAATGACAGGCTGTCATAACTGAACCGTTAATTGAGTGACTAACGTACAGGCACCCTTGATGTGAATAAACGGTGTGGCTTGAAACGTCCGATGACAGGTAAACAGATGACACGTCGAGCCTACTCGAACACTACTATTCGTTATTAATGGCTGTCAGTGGGAGCCGTCCGACCTGTCATGAGTTGGCTCTGCAATGTTTGTTTACTAATCTGTACAGTAATGAGAACCGTCGAGGAGCCCAACAAGTCCAATTCATCTCCTCTCTTACGCCGTAGCTCGTGGATGTCCATTGAAGAAACGCCCTGAGCCGGCGACACTCCACGTTACGTCACCCGTATCGATCTCATCCCTTGAACGAACCCCCGTCATACTCCCTCATACTACGAACTTTCCCTTCCACCATCCGCAGCATCCACAAGCTTCGCGCCCCTCGTAGTACTCACTTCCTCCGGCAGAGGTCGTTTCCTTTCATTGTGCTTCCAGACGGCTCTCCCGCCGTTTCCGACGTTCCACGAGTCAGTTCAGTCGATACGCGCACCACGTGAAGTTCGCAACGTGAGACCTTTGTTTATTTCTGTTTCAATACCGGTATGACGGAAGGCAAGAAAGAAGGCAAGGCCAGCGTAAGTACACATTAAATACCTACAGAAGTATAAGATATCTGCATTTAGTCCAGTCCGTATAGGAATTTATCTTGCAAAAGGTGGTGTAAATGATTTTAGTGTTTTAATCGGTCTGTGTGGGACCCAATAACATGAATTCAGAGTTTGCAAACAAAATTTCGAACACCAAACGTTTGGTAGCCAAAAAACCTCGAAACGTTCGGCCTTTTTTCGATGTTGGCTTATAACTCCAAAAACTGTCACTCTCACACCAAACGTTACTTATACAAAACTAAAGTGGATCGATCAAAAATGGCGATTTTTTCCAATTTTTGCGAAAAATTGGAAATTACTCGTTTTTCAATGTGCTGTTCTGCTACAACAGCAAACCCAATCGCCAACCCCTCGCCCTAAAATTTGTAGAGCATCAAGAGAGTAAACAAATCTCCAACATTTTGAAATTGGTCAATGTTTTGAAATTTTAGGTACTTATAATCCTATCGGCGTTGCTGGACAATCTATAAACCAGTGACCCCTAGTTAATATCTGTAATATCGTCGGATTACAGGAGAAAGTAATTAAGTCCAAAAACACAGTTTCGAGAAATTTGAGGTTGAAGTTCTTCTGATTTTAGAAGTTGGGTTGCTTTGGCTCGGAAATAGCTAGAAAAACCTAATTTGAGCCAGTGGTCCTTCATGATTTTTTATTTACCTATACCACGACATATCGGAATCATGTAAGATGTATTAAGTGTGGTAAAATTACAATTTTTCTGAATTTATCCATGCCTACTACGATGACTTAATGAATTTCTGCTGGATAAAAATTTGATATAGCACGACTTTTGTTTCTCTTTGCCATTTTTGGATGTTTTCCCATCGAAATACCTCAGAACAACTCATTAAATGAATTAAATTAAATGAATAAAAATTTTTACAATTAATAATAATTGGGTTATCTCTTAAATTACAATAAAATGCAATAATTTTGTGTTTTGTGATTGAATATTAATCACATAGCCGGTTGTATGATCTTTATCGACATAGTCTTCAAGCGTAGGTAGTTGTTATATTCTTAGTTACATAGCTTCTTAGCGCAGTATGCTTACATGTAAGTACTACACGAGGCCTGCGTGATATTCACAGTTACTCGAATATAAGGCCATTCATGTTTCATCAACCACCCGTTATTGTACTATTTCTGGCGTTTCGCAAAGCAATGAGTGATAAATGTTGTGGCATTTCGTATGCGTGTTTCTGATAATGTTTCATGTCTGAGATAGAATCACTGCTCCATGTGATCTTTGGTTTGACGACACTAACGATCCTATTAGACGAATCATTGTATTAAAGTGAAATTGGGGGCTTTCATCAACAGTAATTTTGGTGAATAGACCACCGGTGGCTTCTGCTAGTTATCTGCCCTTAGCAAGTGTGGTTCGTCCAAAATTTGCTGTACTTCTAGAACGCAGAAAGTCACATACTTAATTTCTCCAGTACAAATTCAACAAAAAATGATCTCATAACGTGTTTTCCATGTAAACGGACACCCAGAGACGAAAACCGACGACGCCATTCAAAAGAGCATGACAAATTAATGTAAGTCAAATTAAGTCAATTTTTGGCGAAATTCAGATTAATATTTTACCTACATTAATTTGTCATGCTCTTTTGAATTATATTATAATAATGTATCAACTACCTATAAACTGCCGATTTCGGACTTTATTTTTTTAATCGACGCGGAATTTTATCATCTTTAGATTTGTATTAGTGACTTTTGGCGTAAGAGTTACAGTTTTGGGGTTATAACCCAAAAACCGAAAAAAGTCCGAAAATTTCGAGGTTTTTTGGCTACTAAAAGTTTTGCCGTTCGAAATTTTGTGTGGAAACTCTGAATTCATGTTATTGGGCCCCACACAGACCGATTAAAACAACAGAATCTTTTACACCACCTTTTGCAACGTACGGCCTTTTCAAATGCTCCACCGACTGAACTACAGGTAAAAACCTGTGTGTGGGTTGTTCACAGCGAAGTTCACTGCACGGAGTATAATAATAATACTGATGAGCATTGTTCAGAATTTAATAACAGATCAAGTAAAGAAAAATATAATTGATTGAATGTCAACAATAATATAATATAATAATACTCAAGGACTCAAGGATATAATATAATAATACTCAATATTACAATATTTATTGTAATATACCAAATATTATTTGATATGACGATTACTTGAGGCTACTAATAGAATGAATCACTTGGTACTTATATAAACACTGATCTTGAATAAAATACAATCAAAATAAAACTAGGTAACTTACCGTTTTTATAGAGTTTGGAAACAAATTTAGTTGCGTGTCAGTTTTGAACTGTAAGTCACCATTCATCAATGGAATGTTTAATAGGTATATTTTATTCAAATTATTTTTTACTAGTTAGTGTTGTACGAATATTCCACAGAATTCAAATAATTTCTTCTGTCGTCTTTCATAACCATAAGTTAGTAGGAATCATGCTGGTCGCTATTTGTGCACGTTCCTGTTCTAAACATTATCCCTTTTAAGGTGTATTTGCGAGTTGATTTTCGCATTTTTTTTTCTTTCGAGAACTAAAATGTTCTCTCGCACTTCGCATTGTGTAGCTTTCTGAACAATTTTGGTTGTTTGTCAGACTGGTTGTTGTTGGGTTCTTATTAGTGGGAATCTGGTATGAGGCTTTTGTACAGCTCCTCCATCACACAGTCTCTTCGCTGCGGAGTCGATCACACGATCACGATTTCCTCTTTTACGGGTATCCACTGTAAACATAACGAAACACTCGACCCACGGATATATTAAGCAATTCTGGCTGGCTTGAAGGGGTTTATGTATGACTTTGCATGCTGATTTGGAGACTGTGAGGATAACTCCCCTGTCGTACTGACTTGAATGTACTTAAAGTCACAGACTTTTATGTACCCACTACAAATTAAGAAATGCCGGGTGGAACGTATTTTGATGTCGTATTCATATTGAAATTTCAAGCTGCCCTCAACCAGATACTTTCTACCGCTCATCGGCCACATTCGACCCATGGCCCCCTCTGTCAACATCGCCCCCTGGACTCACTAATAAGTCTTATTAGCAATCGCTGCTAATTTTGTTCCCAAGGTTTTTGTTCTGAAATTTTCCTCTTCTCTGCCTCATAATATGAAAACATATTATGAATATACAGCGCGTTTCTGTTTAGTCACCCAATTCGACATACAGATTTATTATGAAAACGGTGATCGAATTATGTCGATAACCAACCGAAAATAATCGAAATATCTACCCGTTAGGTTTTCGGTCGCAGCGTTGACTTCAATGGGCTCGGATGTCCTGTGCCAGGTACCTTAAGGACCCTATTTATGTCCTGCCAGGACCCCATTGTACCCTACCCGTTTCCTCCTGCCTAGGATGAAGAAAAAAATCTTTCCTTCGAAGACCTACCGACCCCGCCCATATAACGTATATACGTTCCGACTGACGAAGTAAACCTCGTTAGTTTGATTGCACTGGTTATTTCATCTTTAACGATTGTTAACTTTTATTACGATGGAAGATTCCGGTCGTGAAATACGAGAGCTTCTGAATTCAAATCTGACATTCTGTAAACAATTTTTTCCTTACGTATGGTTGATATTTGTTGGTGTTCACAGACCAGTGTTTTCCTGACTACATAATATGTATAATATGATATTATCATATTATATTTCAAAGATATATATTAAAATTGTTTACTATCGAAATTCAAAGATTGGCCCAACATAGTGAGAGGTTGGTCGATATTGAGTTGACCGAAATAGGTTATCCGACTATTTCGTACAGAAAAGAGTTCAAACATTTGTTGTAGTCAAAACGACTGAGGTGCTCGTTATACAAAATTTGGTTGATTGACTAGTACGTCGTGTAAGGTTTGATTTTATGGATACCTTTTGGCTGTGTGTGCCTACTTGATATCCTACACGAGGTTTTTGTAATCGAATAGATGGAAACCTACCAGGCTTTATGTAGTGCCACAAATGGAGGACAGAGACGCCCTGAGCACAATTGGCCCGACTTGACCAGTTGGTACATTTTATTCTTGAGTAATATTTAATACGTCCCTCTATTCGTTTGTTTGAAACCAATTCAACCATCGCGTCTATGGTGTACGTGTAGGCACTAAACAGACGCCTCAGTACGCTCAAAAAATATGAATGAATGAGCAAATTGACCTCTGACCCACTGTAATAACGATCAATCGTTGGAATCATGGCGATATCAAGACTGTCAATTAAGGCTGCGAGGAAGATTTCATTAGAACCCCAACCTCGCTGGACAAAAAGGAATGCGTATTTGGTATAACTGGGTGTCCTAGAGGGCGAATGACCAATTTATTTGTGGAAACTGGTTGAAATTGCAGCAACACGGGAGTTTATTTCTGCTGATGACATTTTTGTTCAAATCATATACCTACTACCAAAAATCTTTTCTGTGTATTGTTGCATTTTTGTCGATTTCGCGTGTTTTCGTATTTTTGTTCTTAGTTCAGATAATTTAATAACGATTTGTTACGTGAACTCGAAACACGAATGTGGAACAATAAAAGATCGGCTTTTTTAGAAATCGTAAGAATCGGAAAAAAATTTGGCATCAACAAAAATTCAAAACCACACTGAAAAGATTTTCGAGCAAAACTTTTGTCACCAAAAATAAAAACTCATTACCGACCACTAGGTAATCGACGTCTCGGGCTGAAAACGAATCTAGTCGGGAAATGTCCTGGCATTCTGTTCTTCGTCGAGCATTCAAAACTTCACATGAAAAACTCTGCAAATTATTCCACGGCGGTTTATGATTTTCAGCACTGATCAATTCTGTCCGGATCACTGTTCTACGTACAACATCCTCTTAAGTCTCACAACTATACGAAATGATTGGAGTAATGATGTGAACTATTGAGTGTTCGTTCGAGTCAAGGGGAACCGGTAACAAGCTCAGTTACGGCTTCACGAGTTCCCACCTGAATTCCAAGCCGACCTCATGATGATTCATGGATTATTTCTTATACGTGCAGACAACTAGCCAGACTAGAAAAGTATCTAACAAGAAACTCAATACCACAAAATATGTGTGGTTTGAATCAGAATCAGTGAATGTTGCTCAATATGAAAATTGGCTACATTGACCATTTGTTTCTGTTTTACTTGCGAGCCCTTTTTGATTCAAACGTGTATTTTCAAGATTTTTCTTCCAAAAGCCTCAGGATCCGACTCCTCTCAATAACGGAGAAAATTCGGAAATATGAAATCATCAAAGCCTCTGGTGTTCCGCCGTTCCAAAATCGAACACTGTTCAGAATTGACGTCGTGAACTGATTCTAGGGTTTTGGGCCTCAAGCACAACAATATTCGAGTTTTTATGAAAACTTACGGTGAAAATGAAACATGAACGCAAATTTTGAAAGTATGTTGACCGGTTAATCATTGAGGAGGTCTCGTCAGCTGTTACATATTCAAGAAGGGGCCACGGAGTTCCTGGGAACCGCGTTTGTTGTTGGGATCACGCGTTTGTAGAAATATTAAAGTGAGCAGGATTACGGTTAAGGCACGTTTCTACGCAGCCATATTACGGTTCTAGAATGTTTTGAATCGAGTCGCCGAGACATAAAAGACAGTAAAGAGGGATCCCTTTTCGTTTGACATGGATATATCGTTAGGGCTGGGGCTCATTCGAAAATCTGTGAGAAGAAAAAATGCAACGTATTTTGGAGCACTTCCCGGCGTGCTAGGGTTTTGGTTTTTGTGTGGAGGATCCGTTTGGAATCTAGTTGGCTGAAGATCCTCGCCTTCAAGATTATAGTCCTGGAGCCGAGGCCGAAAATGGGTGTTCATTTTAGGAGAAGGTTTGATATAAAATTATGAAAATCTAGTCAATTCTGAGTAAGAAAATCCAAGTCTGCCATTTCAAAGCGGTTGCTTTCAAAAATGGCAGCCATTTAAAAAGTGACGAAAACGCACAAACATGACCTGTCTTTAGGATGGATGGAACTTTTATAGATGATAGATTATGTCCAAACATAGATGTTTTCACCAGTCTGCCACTTTCAACCGGTTGAAAATGCGTGGCAGACTCAATTTCAAAAATTGCATTTTTCGGGTGTAAAATTTACAGTATTTGGGACGCCTCAAATTTTCACACATGATTATATATGCCCAAATAAGGAGTTTGAGACTTGTCTGCCAATCTAAAGCAGTTGAAAAGTAATGGCAGACTTGAATTGAAATATTGCCAAATTTGGTGATAAATTTCATCAGTTTTAGGAAGATTCAAATTTCAATACGTTAAAGTACCTGTGGTATGAGAGCAATAGACCATGGTCTGCCTTGCCTAGCCAGTTGCTTTCTACCGACAGACTGAAATGCAAAAATTGCCAAATTACTGATCAAAATTTTGTGATTTTAGGATGCTTCAAATTTCGGCTCAACATTGTTCTCCTGCAATAAGACTGAAAAAGAGTAGTCTGCCTTCAGTAACCCGTTGTTTAAGTTAGGCAGACTGAAATTGAAAAATTGCAATTTTCAAGGTCAAAATGAATGTATTTTGGGAAAGTTGTAATTTTGGCATGTGATACTAGCATGTTAGTGTAAACTTTTTGACGCAGTCTGCCATCAATATTCCGCTGCCTTCTGGCGGCAGACTGAACTCAAACGTGGGAAAACAGAAATAATTTCAATTATTGACCATTTTTATGGTAAAAATGCATCTTCTTTAGGACGATTCAAATTTTGGCACATGATACTACATTGTAAGAAGAAACTTTGTGACATGGTCTGCCATCAATATCCAACTGATTTTTTCGGCAGACAAACAATATTAGGTATCTTACTTACATAATATGTTACAATTTGCCATCCCTCAACACCTTTATTAGCTGCAAGTAATTTTTTCTACATCCATTTTCCTTCATGTCCGACTGTTGAAAATATCTTTAATTTATAAATGAAACAAGGGAGAAGCAGAAAACAGAATGGGAAAACACTAAACTTCGCGTCGAAAACGGCCGTTAGGTGGGTCCCGGGTAGCCGCCCAGAATAAAACTGCCTTTTTTTCATCTTCCAGGTAAACTACAGTCTAGAAATTTTAACCGTCAGTCGGGGATAGACCACATTGCAATATTCACTCGGTTTCTCATCTGTAAAATTGTTTAAATAATACCTTTTTGTAATAATACAAATTAAATTTTGATGCTGAGCTATTGACTTGAAATTTTAAAAATAGGTCAGAACTGGATCACAATGCAATATTCACTCGGTTTTTTGTCTGTAAAATTGTTTAAATAATACCTATTTGTTTAAACAAATGAAATTTTGATGATGAGCTACATACTTGAAATTTTAAATATAGGTCAGAAATGGATGACATTTCAATATTCACTCGGTTTGTATGACATGGTATGAGTATGGTATGGTATATTATTGTATGTATGATTTGGTATAGTACAGTATGGTATGATAGGAAAGAAATTCGTATGGTATGGTATGAGTACGGTGAGAATATGGTATGGTGCCGATTTGCAACACAGTCTGGTATAGACAGAAGGGAGTTTTTTTTTCTATGGCCATAGATTTAGGCAAGTTTAGTTATTTTCCATTGTACATTGGTAACATCAACCGAATCCAGAAATAACATTATTTTGTTTACTTTTCCAACAATTTTGATTATTTATTTATCGCCACATTGCATCCGAAATTTGGACATTTCACCGCTGAACACGACGGCGAAGTCAGAATTGCAATCTCGCATTACGTCCTAAAATGGACGAAGCGATTAGGAAGAAGTTGAACGAAACGAAACCTATCCATATAAACTTCACGAATCTGAAGACATACGTAATCCCATTAAAATTTAATAAGTTAATATTAACTCACAAACAGTACCTTAAGCGGACGAGGCGAAATACATTGGCATGACTCTCGACTGCAAGCTGAGGTGGAAAGCCCATGTAAAGAAAAAGAAATAAAAAACATACCGTTCTATATGAATTTTTCGAGATATGAGATTTTCAAATTTTCAAAATTCGTTTTGAACCCCTTCCCCTTGACCTAGGGTTATGAAAAGTTTCGAGGACCATTGTGGGGTTGGTCGAAACCCATAAAAAAAATTTCGTAATTTTAACTCAACGCTAACTGGGCAAAGTGCCGCGGACGGCGTACGGCGGACGGACGGATTTTTTTTAATTCGATCTTGAAACGTAAACCAACAAATTTTGAGGGGGGGTTAAAATTTTTTTTTCTTTGGGCGATTCCAATGGTTCATTATCGAAGATAATAAACCAAAATGAAGTACGAGGTACGCGGTGTGGGTGTGACAAGGGGCGCAGAGACATAAAAGGTCTCGTCGTATGACGCACTAGTTGGCTCCTGCCAGCCGTATTACGTCATACGCTCGTGCGTCATAGGCTCTGACGTACTTGTTGGCCTCCTGCTAGCCGTCTAACGTCATACGCTCGTGCGTCATAGGCTCTGACGTACTTGTTGGCCACCTGCCACCCGTCTTACGTCATACGCTTGTGCGTCATTGGCTCTGACGCACTAGTTATCCTGCCAGCCGTCTTACGTCATACGCTCGTGCGTCATAGGCTCTGACGTACTTGTTGGCCTCCTGCTAGCCGTCTTACGTCATACGCTCGTGCGTCATAGGCTATGACGCACTTGTTGGTCTCCTGCCAGCCGTCTTACGTCATACGCTCGTGCGTCATAGGCTCTGACGTACTTGTTGGCCACCTGCCAGCCGTCTTACGTCATACGCTTGTGCGTCATTGGCTCTGACGCACTAGTTATCCTGCCAGCCGTCTTACGTCATACGCTCGTGCGTCATAGGCTCTGACGTACTAGTTGGCATCCTGCCAGCCGTCTTACGTCATACGCTCGTGCGTCATAGGATCTGACGTAATTTCCCGCCGGTCGCTTGTGATCTGACGTGATCTGAGGGAAAGGGTGAATCAAGGGAACAAATTTTTCCCGTTTCAGTTTATGTGCCAAAGCAAAGACATGAAAATGTCAAAAAAATGTGTAAATAGGTACCTAAGCCCAACTGTAATGTCAATTTTCTGACAATGAGTTTTCGACTATAGTTTTCATACCTTTTTACTTAAGTACTTATTGAAATTTGAGACTGATAATGAGCTGTTTGCAAATAAAAAGTCTGATAACTTCATTAGGTACATCTTATTAATCTATTTTCAAGTTCCGATTCACAGTTGAATGTGTTTTATTTAGATGTCGTAAAATTCGAAAACGATGGAATGACGAAACCTGTCGACTACTGACTCAAGTGATACTGTCGACTTCTAACACATGTAGGTCGACTACTAGTGCAAAACCATGTCGACTACTGAAGAAAATGTTGGTCACTGGTATCGACTACTACCTAGAGCATTGGGATTTTTTACAAAACTTGTTTTTCCCTTTTCAAACCATGTTGAATAATATTTCCCGCTGCCAGGTCTTTTAGGAAAGGATCTTGGGTACACAATGAACAGGTTTGCAATGAGAAAAAAACCGAGTGAATATTGAAATGTCATCCATTTCTGACCTATATTTAAAATTTCAAGTATGTAGCTCATCATCAAAATTTCATTTGTTTAAACAAATAGGTATTATTTAAACAATTTTACAGACAAAAAACCGAGTGAATATTGCATTGTGATCCAGTTCTGACCTATTTTTAAAATTTCAAGTCAATAGCTCAGCATCAAAATTTAATTTGTATTATTACAAAAAGGTATTATTTAAACAATTTTACAGATGAGAAACCGAGTGAATATTGCAATGTGGTCTATCCCCGACTGACGGTTAAAATTTCTAGACTGTAGTTTACCTAATATTGTTGGTCTGCCGAAAAAATCAGTTGGATATTGATGGCAGACCATGTCACAAAGTTTCTTCTTACAATGTAGTATCATGTGCCAAAATTTGAATCGTCCTAAAGAAGATGCATTTTTACCATAAAAATGGTCAATAATTGAAATTATTTCTGTTTTCCCACGTTTGAGTTCAGTCTGCCGCCAGAAGGCAGCGGAATATTGATGGCAGACTGCGTCAAAAAGTTTACACTAACATGCTAGTATCACATGCCAAAATTACAACTTTCCCAAAATACATTCATTTTGACCTTGAAAATTGCAATTTTGGTTTATTATCTTCGATAATGAACCATTGGAATCGCCCAAAGAAAAAAAAATTTTAACCCCCCCTCAAAATTTGTTGGTTTACGTTTCAAGATACGTAGATTCAGAAAATCGAATAAAAAAAAATCCGTCCGTCCGCCGTACGCCGTACGCCGTCCGCCGTCCGCGGCACTTTGCCCAGTTAGCGTTGAGCTAAAATTACGAAATTTGGTTTCTGGGTTTGGACCAGCCCCACAATGATCCTCGAAACTTTTCATAACCCTAGGTCAAGGGGAAGGGGTTCAAAACGAATTTTGAAATTTTGAAAATTCCATATCTCGAAAAATTCATATAGAACGGTATGTTTTTTATTTCATATTTAGATAGAGTTTGTTCCGTAGAATTTTTTAAGACCATCCGCAGCTTTGTACGATCAGCCGTTCGTTCACAATGACGGCTCAAAGATTGTGCCTCACAACACGATCATGAATCAAACTGTTGAAATACAGGTCCATTTTCATACTAACAAGCTCTTTGGAACATCATATGGCTAAAGTGATGTCGAGTTTGTTGTTCTGAGGTGCGTTTCGTGCTACGGAAATGAAGGTAATTTCGAATGTTTGTTGGTAGGTACTTCTTTTATAGAAAAATTATTACCGACGTAGTATTAAAAACCCAGAATTATATCGTATTATTTAATCATAATTAATAATAATTATTATTATTAATAAATACAAATTATTATACCTAACAATAAATTATA
The DNA here is from genome assembly GCA_963920205.1 of Stenodema calcarata. NCBI lineage: Eukaryota > Metazoa > Arthropoda > Insecta > Hemiptera > Miridae > Stenodema > Stenodema calcarata. Next base: position 42,731,994 of record OY986049.1, on the reverse strand, counting down.
ATAATTTTCACTAGGTACTTGATAAAATTGTTAATAATTAGTGATAATTGATAATAATTATTAATCTAACATTTACGATCTTGACATTTGGACCTAGTGATCTAGACAGAAGGGTGATCTGCACAAGGAAGATAATAAACCGTTGTCAAGAATTTGCAGAGTTTTCAATTTCAGTCTGCCTAACTTAAACAACGGGTTACTGAAGGCAGACTACTCTTTTTCAGTCTTATTGCAGGAGAACAATGTTGAGCCGAAATTTGAAGCATCCTAAAATCACAAAATTTTGATCAGTAATTTGGCAATTTTTGCATTTCAGTCTGTCGGTAGAAAGCAACTGGCTAGGCAAGGCAGACCATGGTCTATTGCTCTCATACCACAGGTACTTTAACGTATTGAAATTTGAATCTTCCTAAAACTGATGAAATTTATCACCAAATTTGGCAATATTTCAATTCAAGTCTGCCATTACTTTTCAACTGCTTTAGATTGGCAGACAAGTCTCAAACTCCTTATTTGGGCATATATAATCATGTGTGAAAATTTGAGGCGTCCCAAATACTGTAAATTTTACACCCGAAAAATGCAATTTTTGAAATTGAGTCTGCCACGCATTTTCAACCGGTTGAAAGTGGCAGACTGGTGAAAACATCTATGTTTGGACATAATCTATCATCTATAAAAGTTCCATCCATCCTAAAGACAGGTCATGTTTGTGCGTTTTCGTCACTTTTTAAATGGCTGCCATTTTTGAAAGCAACCGCTTTGAAATGGCAGACTTGGATTTTCTTACTCAGAATTGACTAGATTTTCATAATTTTATATCAAACCTTCTCCTAAAATGAACACCCATTTTCGGCCTCGGCTCCAGGACTATTAAGGGTCACTTAGAGGGAAGCTGAAATACGGCAAAATGTATAACTTTGATGTTATACATTGAAGAAACTTGGTTGTTACTTGAAATCAGTGTTGCCAGACAACTTGCCTCGAAATTCCCTACGGACCGTTTCCAAAATCCCTACTTTTCCCTACAAATTCCCTACCGTGTTAAAAAATTCCCTACGCGTAAAATTTCTGAAAATGTAAAAGAACAAAAGAAGATCACTTCCCTCCTAGTCATCTGCAAAACGACAATATCACTGCATTCACTGCTGCTGGTTTGGTTTGAGGATTGAAATAGCCATTGAACCACTGAGTTGCACAATGTAATTTTTATTGCTGTCTCAATAATAGTTAGATTAGGTCCATTCATTTTTTTTTTTCAGGACAAGAATTGTTAGGTACTTGAGAAATATCACTGAGATAAATATAATAAGGCTTATTACTAAGGCTCAAGAATGGTAGCATTGGTTACATTAGCCTTGGAATAGGTACCTATTTAAAAAAATCTTAATGTCGACGACCAGGAATGACTACGAGGAGAAAATATAATTAAAATGGTAAAACAGTAATAGGAAAAAAAGGACCAGAAAAATTTGGGATTGAGAATAGAAAGAAGAGCAGTAAAATCTTAGGTTAATCTCAAGAGGTTATCAAAAATATATCAAAAACTATTCATCAATGAGACCATCAAAAACCAATCAAATCGTCTTCGTCACTATCGAGGGATTGCTCGCTTTTATTAGAAGCGTATAAGCTCTGTGACGCAAGCAACTTCATCATATTAGGTGTGATGGGATGGTTGTAACAATAATTGTTACAACCATCCCATCACACCAAATATGATGAAGTTGGTACTTTATTTATTGGTACCTTTCTCCTTCATACCAGGAATTATTGGTACCTTTCTCCTTCTTACCACAAGTGGTTTTCCGATCACGAATAAATGTACTAAAATCGTATAATTATTCAATTTATTAGAATTTTGCCAGTGTTTGAATCACGTAACCTAGCTTGACCAAAAATCCCTACGTTCAGCGTAGGGATTCCCTACGCTCAATGCACCCCCAAAATTCCCTACGTGTAGGGAAAAATCCCTACATCTGGCAACACTGCTTGAAATGCGCTTCACGGTTCATCTGCTCTAATCTGATAATTGAATAAGATATCGTAATAAGGTGCCCCTCACATCAGCTGAGTGCCCTGAACAGATAAATTAGTTGCGGTTTGTAATTTGAACAAGATTTCTTTGAATTAAACATGATGCCATATCGCCGTTTAAGCGGCAACATGACCTATCTCCCCTTTTGCTACTTTACAGGAGACACAAATTACTGCCTTTTTATCTATCCTGGAGTATAATTTGATTTGATTTGCCTAATAATTGGATTTATACGAGTAATATAATATATTATTATATACTTTGCAGCATGGCATAATATGCGAATATATTTCACTACCATTGAGGCTTTTAGACCAAAAAACGACATCCCGCGTCTTACTGTTGTTGAGTCGAAGGGAGTTGGAAGCGCACCAAGCCTTGATGAGATCATTATTGTTGATTGCAAGTTATGAGCCTACAGCGCCAGGGCGAGGGCCGGAATGAGAGGTTGAGTTCGGTTACGATGGAAGTTACAGAGGATTTTCAAATCGGCTCCAGTAAATCCGGTTATTTGTACAGTATCAATGCCTTGTTCCAATGTTGGTTCTTCTACCCGTTCACATCGCATCGATTATCGTCATTTTATCTGTTGGTGTCAAAGTTGACATTACCCACTTCCTCTATCTCATCGCTGTCGAACATTATTTAAATTGGATTCTATTTTATTCACATTCGGGAAATAACATGTGTGGGAAAACGCTATTTAGGAGAAATATATATATATAATTATGTTGATGGGGTTGACTAGTGTATTGAAGCAGGTTGTATTCAAATGACCAAGTTTCTTGTTTTCTTGTTGTTATTCATTCACAATTGTTTCTGTTTTCTTGTTGTTATTCATTCACAATTGCAATCTGTTATCAATTTCTTATTGCTGTTGTTTTCTTGTTGTTATTTTTGTTCATGTTATTTTTTAATTACGATTATCTACAATTGCACGTCACTTCATTTCCTTTCTGTTGTTGTTTTCTTGTTGTTATTCATTCACAATAATTCATTCAACAGCAATAGGAAATTAATAACAGATTGTAATTATTACAATCTGTTATTAATTTCCTATTGCTGTTGTTTTTCTTGTTGTTATTTTTGTTCATGTTATATTTTTTTTTAATCTACGTTCACTGGCACTTCATAGTTCTTAGTAATTATTCTAAGTTCCTGTCCATATTCATCATGTCTGATTAGATTTCATCCTCCACCACACACAAACTAATGTACCCCTTCCTCATAGAATCACTTCCACACAACAGTTAGTCAGTTTCATCTTTATATTATCCACAAACTGATCCACCTCCCTTTCTTTACTTCTCTACAATAGTTCGTTAGTTTAATGTAAGACATTTTCACTTCTACATGTAAGTAGCATTCCCAACGTATCATATAAATAATATTCCTAACATTCATGTAACTATTAATTCTGCTCCGATCTTATTGTAGGTAATCTCACATGAATAGGGCTTTGTTCCACTGCCGAAACGTCGTGAAAAAATAAACACGAAAAAAGACTAGCTTGGTCATTTGAATACAACCTATATATAATTATCTGAAAAGATTGTGAAAATAATCAGTTTCCTGCATAACATGACAAATCAATGTCAAGAGGGCCAGTCGGTAACCAGTTCAGTGGTGGTCTCTCCAGTTTTCCTACTAACAGTTTTCTCGTCAATTCGTCAATTATTGGAAATAATACACCCAAATTGCCAATTCAAAATTTGATTTACATTTTACATTTAATGTTGAAATTGCCAGTGAACACGAAGGAGCATGTTGATGAACGACGTTACTTTCCATGCAAAGTAAGGACTCCTCATTCACGGTGCAGCAAATTGAGGGCAAAAGCATCCTCGGACCAATTGAAGATTCATCAAACCTGTAGAATAATTTATTATCAAGAAGACGAGCCCAGAATTTAGGTCTTCTGAAGCGGAACAGTTTCAGACAAAATTCGATTGTTAATCACATTCCCATGAAAATGGTTAGTAAATTGCAGTTCATTAATATTTTATGACGTAAGATTGTCATGATTGTGCAATGCAGAAACAAATACATTGAATCGCACAAACAAAACGGGTTGACAGACTTTTAGTTTAATTCCTTCAAAGCTCAACAAGTCTGTTAATATTTAATCATTTTCGTTAGTTGTGGTCGTCTTCTTCATCAACAGCCGTAGTCCCTCCGTCCAGATGTCCCCCAGGAAGTCACAGCGACGCCACTCGCCCACTCGCGCAATCAAAATAACCGGTTACCGGAGTCCAGACAGGCGGCAAAGAGCGGGGACATGTACCTACTCACTGACTGTGGAAGGTATAAATGGGAAGAAGGTTTTTGTGGAGTATCCATGAGATGGTCGCACCGGCAGAACGATATCCAAGTTCACATAACTGTCAATGAGTATTTTGGTTTATTATGTTCGATAATGAACCTTTGGAATCGCCCAAGAAAAAAAAACAACAAAAATTAGTTGGTTGCCGCTTTAATACAAAAACTTTCTACTTTGGTACTTTCTAGGTTAGTGGAAACGGTTGATGTGGACAGGTTTGTGACGAGCATTTATACTTGGAAGTAACAACTGTGCGTCTGGCAGCTTGTATAAATTCAACTATTTGCACATACCTCATAAGGGACCTCATAAGATAGATAGGTCAGTTCTAATTTTCATTTCACATTTTTTCCGCATATTATTGTGATGTTACTTGCTGTTTTTGTTTTTTGGGTTATTCTGGATTGATGGAGTGCGATTTTGAGTTCTTTTCTTTCGAAGTGGCCGGCTGACGCGACTCTAGTGCAGCATTACCGGCCAAAGCCTACTGCTGCACAATAAATTGACGGTACGCACTCATTATACAATATACTGATATAGGTAGATATTAATAGTTACTAGAAGGATACAGCCCTGTAGCAATAATATTGTAATTTGTCGATTGGCGACTGTAATAGGTGGACCTAATTGTCAGTAAAATATTAATGCATTCATTCAGTGATCACGTATGTAACGATCAGCCGCATGCTGTGATCAGAAACGCTTGGAACGGTCGTATCCAACATCCGGTCGTACCCACCACGGTCCATGTAGTGAACTCTGAGGTAGAGGGGTGTGTAGATTCACCTGAAAACTCGTCTGACCTCTCAAATGAACAATTTGATTCCTGTATCAACAATTGACGCCGATGTTACGACAGCAGTTCCCCACAGAAGATGACACCTCTAAATCTGTGAACACCAAGTTGAGCTATTAATTTATTCTCACGATCCGTAGGCCATTCGCACGTGTACGAAGAGAGCGAGGGAGTAATGAGACATGAAATATCTTCAGACCTCTGGCGAAGGGCGTCCTTCTGGCGACTTTACCCAACGAAAATCGCCCTCGGATGAGTCAAGTCCACAGGATGGAAGAAGTTCATTTCTGTGTCAAGAACGCGCGCAAGACCTCGCCAATACCCCTGGCCACATCGGGTACAAGCCTATCGCTGTATCAGCCGTCGTAGGACTCGCCTCTTGATTTTCATGTTGTCCTCCTCTCTCACAAATTCCCCGTCCGGGCCTATAAAAACAACTTGGTTGTCCGGTGTAGATAAACACCATTACTGGAGGGGGATTTTTTTTTTCTCTTCTCCAGCCTCTGATTTGGAAAACAAATGCGTTTCCGTCGCAGGGTTTGAGTTCATTGTGAGGTCCCAGTTTCCGCTGGACGGGAGGAAAACAAATCGGTTTCCACTCACCTCGTAAGGTTTCTGGCAGAGCAAGTACCATTAGGTACTTGCAGGGCAAACATTATATCATTCATAAATAATATGGTGCTTACATAATATTATGCGCATTTATTTATAACCCCACATACACAAATCTTGGACTTGAACGCTTGTCACCTTACCAGTCCCAGTCATTTACATTTATCCTAAGGGTAAGACGTACCTACTTCTCAAATGAGCGTATCTCAAGAGAGGCGTCCAAAAAAAAGCTGAAAGGTTGATTATGAGTGAAGGTTCACGAGAATTCCACTGAAATTACACTACGTAGCTCTACATTTACGGATGTCATCAAAATCGTAGTGTTTTCCCATTACAATGTACCATTCGGACTGAAATCAACCCACCAAGACCGTATCCCGGACAAGTTCTAAAGAAGGGGTCACAACGGGACATTAGTGTTTTTGAACCACGTTCGATGCTTTTCCACCGATAGTTTTTATCCAATGTTTCCATACCATCGGTACTTATTTTCCTATGTATAGTTTCCTAATTTTTGTCATTTTTCGTAATTGTATTTTTGTAATTTTTGGCTTTTACTACTTTTTACTCGTAATTACAGTTGTTATAAGTATACTTATATTATATATACTTATATTGTAATTGTATTTTTGTAATTTTTGGCTTTTACTACTTTTTACTCGTAATTACAGTTGTTATAAGTATACTTAGAAAAATAACTCAGATAAGGGGAGATAGTAATGCTAGTGGGGGAAGAGGCTAACTCGAAGGGGGTGAAGGGGGTATCTCATCACCTTACCTTATCTTACCTTCTACAAACACAGTCACGCCCGTAAAAACATGTTCCATGTTAGAAATTCAGTCATGCAGCATGCCTACAAGTGCGAATTTTCGAAGAAATAACTGGTTTTATGAAATTGTCTTCATTGAAGGACTTGATGTCCATGAAGAACATCTCAAGTAAATATCACGTTTCTTCATCTTCAAAGTGCTCCAGTTTGAGAACGGAATAAGACACCGCAATTCTGAATTCACCATTGAATTCAGCGTTTAAAAAAACCTTTAAAATGAGGTGTCCCCTGTCAGGCTGTTTCATTTTGGGAAGTTATGGGTGATCCCCCCCCCCCCCATGACATCCCTAAACCCTCCTAGCTTCTAGATTTTTCACCAGCTGAACACGATGGTGAAGTCAGAATTGCGATATGTCATTCCGTTATCAGATTAGAGCAAACTAACCATGAAGAACATCTCATGTATCGACCACGTTTCTTCATCTTCAAAGTGCTCCAGTTTGTGAACGGAATAAGATATCGCAATATCGCGATTTCACAATCGTGTTCAGCGTAAAAAGACCTTCAAAATCAGGTGTCATTTGTCAGACTGTCTCATTTGGGAGTTTATAGGTAATTCCCCCCCCCCCCCTTAAAACTCCCCAAAACCCCCTTAGATTGGCCCGATTCTGCCCATCGACTGCCCAATTTTGAACCGAAAACTTTTGCGTAATTTTCTTTGAAAAGTCGTTACCTATAAGTTGATCCGTTTTTGTCTGAAGTTGACGCTTAACCCCCAAAATTTAAGGGCGCCTCTTTAGGTACTTGTGAAGTAAACTATGAACAACGTACTCGATAATTATATTTATGTGAGTGACTTCTCGGAGGACGTCCTGAACCGTAACCCGCACTACCGGTGACTTGTTTGCTTTCTGCCTCAATGCCGTTGATGGCTGCCGCCGGATCGACCGAGGGAGATCCGGCGCCGTTTTGTTTATGCAGTTCGAGTTTTTTTTTGTCCCTCCATCCGGTTCCTTGAACTGACCTAAGCCCCGAGGGCTCCGTTTTGTCACCAGAACACGTCAGAGGGAAGAACCGGAATAACGGAACAGACTCTACCCGAGTAGTATTTGGAGGACACGTGGACTCGATGATAAGTTGGGCATGAAGTAGCAATAACTTTTATCACCATTTCATCACCATTACTCTTTATTATAAACAGTGAAGCCAATTTTGAAGAAGCCATCCTCGAATAACACGTTAAGATAAAACTTGATGGTGAATTTGTCAACTAAGATAATATCAAATGAACTAATAATATTAATAAATGAACTAATGCACCTGTAACAGTCACAAAGTCGCCCGCATATTATGCGGGCGACTTTGTGACTGTTACAGGTGCATTAGTTCATTTATTAATATTACCTACCTACATGATGAATTAAGTGAAAAATGTAAGTATGGTTCGAGCGGGAACATCAAACAAATTAAATTCATGATAGTAGAGCTGAATTGAAATTTTGAGATGTAATTTCTTAAAATGTTTTCCAAATCGTGACTTGTCTTTGGTATTAAGAACTAGAATGCTGAAATACGGCATTTTTCAACACTGTTGTAGGGTCAGGGTACGGGGGCTTTGACTTTCAACAAAGGAGATGTGGATAAGATCCAAGCATTCGAAATGTGGTACCATCGTAGAATGCTGAACATCCCTTTGACTGTGACTGACAAACTTACGAACATAGACGTTTTAAGAAGAATGGGGGGAAACACTGGAATTATTAAACCAATAAAGAGGCGCAATATTTTGGACATATTGTCAGAGGAGAGAAGGTATTCACTCTATGAAGCTGTAATTTGGTATGTGGCCTCCTTAGGACTTTAACTTGACGCTGCCCAGACCCCGGATCAACTGAGGGGGTCCTAGAGATAATTTCTATGCTATTCACTCTATTGAGCTGTAATTTGGTTTATCAGTAGTCAAAATTATTTAATAAACCAAATTACAGCTTAACCTAACCTTGACTAACCTCAACGACTGATAAAATTTATCAATACACTGAGTTATTTGCGCACCCCGACCGGGAAAATGACCGGGTATCCTAGCAAGTACATTTATAAATATAATATATTATATTATATGTATATTATATTATACTACCTATATTTCTAAATGTACTTGCTAGGATACCAAGTATAATATACCAATTATTATATTATATATATTTTATATTACATATTGATGTTCCGTTAGGTAAGTTTTTGTAGGTAAGTCGCCACATCTCAATATTTTGGTGAGTTGAGGCGTTTTATGGATTATGGTCCGAATTTCCCTCACTTCTGGTTCGAATTTTGAAATTTGGTCTTCACCATCGAAAAGGCCAGGTCCAAAGTAGGGGGGTTCCGTAAAAACATTGGACTTGAAACGTTTTTATTTAACAGGGCAGATTACAGGTCTTAGGAAATCATATTTGGTTGTGTACAACTCCTGTACGGGCATGCATCGACTAGTTGCCTGCAGTATTCCTAGGATTCCTGGGTATATTTAGTGTAAATTCCCTGAACCTGTGTTGTAAAGATCGCGAGCAGCTTAGTGAGTGCTCCGATCACCTGTGGTTCAGTGTTGATGAGTGGCACAGTTACTCTCGCCTCATCTTATAATCACCCACATTTTATTCCAAATCCCATTCAAAATTCACTGATCTCATCGGTGAGCCTGCGGGTTTGGCCACCGAACGCCGTCATTTACACATTTACGAAATGTTTGGCTCGCCTCGGAGCACTTTCACTTCGAGTGAGCTTCATAAATCGCCGCTCCTTGCAGCACAACCGATATGATGGTCAGGCCGGTTCCAGCCCAAAGGTTTTTGGGTTGCGGCAGATAATATTTTTACCAGCGATAAAAAAACTGTTTGACTCCATACGAACTTTTAACAAAACTGCTTCAAACTTTCGCTTACATTTCAACCTTACACAAAAAAGAAGAAAACTTCATGTTCCAATAATTTTGTACCCAGTCTTCACAAGTTAACAGGAGAACGGACAAAAAGAAAAAAAAGAGTACTATTTGAAAAAATCGTCTATTTCCACTGAAATATGAGTACCTACACTGTTAGACCGGTTTAGGTGATTAGACCATCGACAGTAACAAAACAATACTCTGTTTGCACGTCACCTGAATGAATTAAATCATTGCTTCAGTTTTGATTTTGCAGACAGACAATTTATTGAGTTCCCTAATTTTTGCCAGAAAGAAAGCATGTTGAAAATTCCGAAATTATTACCTATGAGTGGTAGGTTAGGCAAATCTTTGATTGATGTAACTAACTCCTTCAAGTTTTTCAACATTGTTGCGTCCGTTTTTATAATTTTCTATAATAGCTTGACTCCTATGCGACCCCCTGTACACACACCCCTTCACTTCTAACAGCGAATCAGAATCTGTTTCCTTTCGAACTAAATCACTCGCGACGAAATCGTGGAAACCTATGTTAAGAAAAACAATAGTATTTGAAAAAATCGTCTATTTCCACTGAAATATGAGTACACTGTTAAACCGGTTTCGGCGATTAAACCATCGTCAGTAACCAAACAATACTCAGTACAAAACAGTACAAGTATTGTTTTGTTACTGACGATGGTTTAATCGCCGAAACCGGTTTAACAGTGTACTCATATTTCAGTGGAAATAGACGATTTTTTCAAATACTATTGTTTTCCTTTACATGGGTTTCCACGATTCTGTCGTGAGTGATTTAGTTCGTTTCAGAACGGACGAAGGTTAAACACCGGACAGTTTTGTAAATAGTAGAATATTAACTTGTATAGGATTGTGGAGAAACGCTTGTAACTTGTCAAAATTCACCTGTAATTCACATGTTAAAATACACATTGCAAACTAAGTACAAGTGAAACACAAGTAACGACGAAATCTACAAGTTGTACGAAAAAATTAACTTATAACTTGTACATGTTGTCCTACGGAATCGGCTCTTGTTGTTGCGTGGAAATCTAATATCTATCAATAAATATTGAGCGTTACATACGAGAAAGATGTGGTGAGAATTACCACCGAGTGGTGATGGAAGATTTTCTGGTAAATAAGGACACGCGATCGTCATGGTTATAAACATGTACAACTCAAATAATATTTATATAATAGATATTATCTATCCACTTTATGTATATTATAGTTGGTAGTAGCAGGTGTGTATATTATTTTATTTAAGTTATCCACGTTTTTCAACTGATTTATTTATTGTTCGTAGGGGCTGACAGGGAGGTTGGTGTTCACGATCGCAGCCGCCGCTTTCGGTTCCGCATTTCAACATGGTTACAACACAGGAGTAGTGAACGCACCGGCAGAAGTAAGTGAGAATTATCCGCTAAGTTGCAAGTCTTTATATCAGAGTAACTTTTGTTTTCAAATTTATATTTTACTAGCCAGATGATTACAGTACTGGGTATTTAGGGCTAACTACATAACGCACCACACACAGAATATAGATGTCTACTAGTCGTCCAATAGACATCTATTGGTTGAAGTAAACACGTCTAGTAGACGTCTATGGTGGATGATCTGCTTTACGTCTGAATGGTTACTTTTGGTCGGTCTAATGGACGAGAAGTCTACGGGGAGACGAGAAATAGACCTGCAGCAGATGTCGGTAGGTCATCTACCAGTCGTCTACACCGTCTATGGAGAATAATGGAGAGATAAATGTCTTCATATAAACGTAGTGTGATGCGCGTGGATCATCTACAGACGTCTACATGTAGTCTACGGGGAGACGTGAGCAGGTAGACCTGTAGGAGATTTCGGTAATCATCTACCAGTCGTCTACACCGTCGTCTGCACGGTTTTCTCGGCTTTATTCAATCTGAGCTCGGCTTTTTTGAAGTTTTCTCCTGAAGTAAATTTGTTTAAATGAATATCGCTGGCAATACACGTACTAAACAACAGGAGGATGGTACTCGGAATCGTCAATTAATGCAAATTCCCAATTGAGGAAGCTATCGGACGATAGTGGAGTATGGGTTGATACCAGAGGTTTCTCGAATATATGTATAATACTTAACGGTACATACTTAATATTATGTCAGCCATGTTGGAATATGTTGTCTGTGTGGGAAGAGGGGGAAAGTATGCAAATATAAAATATTTTAAGAAGTAAAATTTAAGAAGTAAAATTAAAATTAATATATATTAATTTTAATTTTACTTCTTAAATTGGGTATTTCAAACGGCTGATTCCTAAAATATGGCGGATGGGACTTGTCCAAACTAGTTGGTAGGTGGTTCCGAATAACCAAACTTCCTAGAATCACTTTATTTTCGACACCTGCATTTCGCACTACCATCATAATTATTGACTAAAAGTGTCTTCTAGCATTCAAATAAACAACGACAAACTCGATCGGGTGTCCCCAAAATAGGAGTGTTTATTTCAAGCTACGTAGAAACAGAAAATCAAAGCAGTTGGGTCAAACAACGGTTTTGAGACTTTTTGTGTCCAGTTTGAATTTAGGAAATTTGTCAGTAGACCTACTGACAAAGTAGTACCAGTGCTACTTGATACAAATTATTGCCGATACAGGTACAAATTGTACAATTAAACATCCATGAATTATAAATATACAATTAATTATAAATAATAATTATTATAATTATCACATAGATGTAATAATTATTATTACATCTCTCGAAGAGGACCCATCTGGTCTAAATTCCGATAGAACACACAATACACGACATCATCAAACGGCTCAGTACTCTTATTATTTCCTATGGTTATGGGATTCAAAAATATTGGAAACCGTGAAAAATTTTACTGCACTTTTTTTTTTCAACTGAACGTTTGGGGAGCTCATTCGACGCTGAATTTAATTTCTTTTTTTCTCAAAAAGGGGAAATTTCGTGGTTTTTGGACGTTCCATCATAAGCCGGTAAAAAAGGGGTGAAACGATCTCCTGCTTTCCAACATTTCTTATAAGCTCGGGTCGCCTATTCGTCTAGACTAATACGACTTAGTCGTATTAGTCCAGACGAATAGGCGACTTAGTCGTATTAGTCCAGGCGAATAGGCGACCCGAGCTTAAAAGAAATGTTGGAAAGCAGGAGATCGCTTCACTAATTTCTAGTCTATTTAATTTCATTTTCTTCGATGCCAAAACAGCCTTGAAGCACCTGCTTTTTGGTGTTACCAACGTTTAAAACTAACTTATGCCACAGATACGAAATGAAGCCGACCAAGGATGGAGATACGCGGTAGATATTTATTATGGACTTGGAGAGTCAGGTGTTGGTTTACAAAAAGAAAAAAATTCTTCGGCGGATGATAACCGGTTGAATTCTCGCATTTGCATTCAAATGTATACAAGTAGATTCGCCGAGCGCTTGGCTGTGTCACATTGTCGTTTGACATTTGAAACGTGACTGGTCGATGAACGTCGAACGAACGAAAGGACGAACGTCGCAATTGAATTTACGTTTCTGGCTAATCGAAATACGAGTCGTAAGTCGGATGAACGGCAAAACCCTCACTGGGCTAGTTACCAACTTCCGCATTTTCCGACTTTCTTCGCTCAAAAAGGACCATATGGTCACATTCACGAACGAACAATATTTTAGCGCATTAGGTACTCCAATTGTTCCGTGTAGTTGTGGGACTCACAAGGATGGTAGTAGGGAGAATTGACAACTTTAGACCTTGAAACCCTTGAGGAAGGGCTGATATTTTGGGAAGGGAGAGAGGACCTTTATCTTTGTTTGTGTAGCCAAATTTTGGGGTGGTCCGGTATGAAGGTTGAGGTAGAATATTGGGAGAAAGGGTGGTCAAGTATATGCAAGTGCATGGGGGTTATGATAAAGACCGTTTAGGGAATAGATCGCTCTTTAAAATTGAATGATTAGGTTAAATAGGTAATGAGGGGGAGGGTCGAGAGCCCTTAAAATAATGATATGTTATAGGTACAGATTTTTTTTCTTCAACAAAATAACTTTATTGCTTAAAACAGCATTACAATTGGGTGCATTAATTATAATCAAAAATATTAACATGACACTTCCAATCGTACAAGTCCAATGACTTTCTCCGCTATTGTTACTTATTTACAACGAAAATGGAAGTGGTCTAAGAAGTGTTGCTTTGGAATTCAGTGAGAAGAACAGTGTGGCGTTTGCGTTTCAATCTGCGGTTTGGACGGTCGGGTGGGATTTGTCATCTTGCGTTGTCCGTCCGAGTTGTCTCGCGTTGTCTGAGTTGGCTCGCGTTGTCGGAGTTGGCTCGCGTTGTCTGAGTTGGCTCGCGTTGTCGGAGTTGTCTCGCGTTGTCCGTCCGAGTTGGATCGCGTTGTCCGAGTTGTCTCGCGTTATCCAAAGGTTGCGTGTTCAGATCACGTCGGGGTCACCACTGTACCTATGGGTGTGTTCGTTTATTAAATGAAGTACGAGACGGAATAGAAAAGTCAATATCATGTCGCACCTCAAGAATAGGAGTGTGACAAGTGAAAAATCCTATTTGTTGGTAAAACGCATTTGAAGTTTTGGGTCCCAGAAATTGCTGAAAATGTCGTTAAATTACTTTTTTAGGGAAGCGGCTTATGACTACTTTTTCTCGGGAAGTCTAGTCACCCTCAACAACTTGCGACTTGAAAAAATTCTGGATAGTTTTGTTGGATAAATTGAGAAGAAGTTTTGAGTGGTTACATTACTATCTCGGATTTTTTATATTCCTTTCCAATGATTTTCCCTGATTGTTTACCCTTTTTTGCACGTTTTAACTCGCAAATTTGCAAAACATTATTCCACCATCAACAACATCAATGCAGGCAAGTATTATAATATATTACATTTATATAGGTATTTATGTAGGTATGTGTCCCTCCGGACGATAACTCTCGATAGAATTGAGATAAAAAGTTCGAATTTGCACAAAAAATCCGTCTTGGCAATCTTAAGGCTAAGTTCGTAGATGGGCGGAATCGGGCCACTCTAAGGGGGGTTTTTGGGGAGTTTTAGGGTGGAAAAGTAGGTACCCATAAAATCCCAAAATTTACAAGACTTGTCACTTAGTGATCCCTCATTTTAAAGGGTTTTTTATGCCGAAAGAATAGATTCTTTATCTGTAACCTTCAAAAGACAACCGAGAGTTCCTAAAGACGATTTTTACCTATTAAATTAATAATTATTATTAACATCAACAAAACAGATGCTAAAAAAAGGAAATGTGATAGTTGCATAATGGGGTTAGAGATTAGTGAACGTGAGCGTTAAAACAATGTTTTTCATAGTTTTCCGAAATTTTCCCTTCCTTCGCTGAGTATACCTCAATATCAATGTTATATTGGTCCTGCCAAAGTACGTTTTATTTTAAACAATTTATTTTATTTGTCTTGGGTTTGTTCTCACCAGTTCTTTTTCTTTTAAATATTTTAATATAATTAATATTAATTTAATATTTATAGCAGGGGCGGCTCGTGGGCTCAGAAACTGGTGGGGCACCAGGGCAATATTTAGGTGCATACCTACCTATTAGGTACTCACTATAGGAACTAAACTCAAACTACCCTTACAGCTAAACTGCTTCATAATTAGTGGTATGCAGCTCTTAGCAAGTCAGGAAACATCGTTCTCCAAAGAGTTCTCTTGAGGAGAGGGAAGGTTACTGACCAGTATCCAGGATTACCGACGAGGAGGTGGCTGCAAGGCAATCCCACCTACCCACCCAAATAATTATCTTCAAAATGATAGGAAGAATAAAAGAGAAATTGTGACTGTACGAGTACTATTCAAAGAGTACATTATAAAGGTAGTCAAAAAATTATATTATTGGAGTTTCTATTACTGGGGTTTTTAAAAATTAGCAATCGCGACCATCTGCTTCCTAGCCGAGTGGTACCTTGAAAACCCCCTCTAAAAATGTCCTCTTATGCCCAGATTGCACATACGTTTTCTTATCCAATCGTATCAAAACATTTTGAACGATCACAGAACAGCAAGATTGATTTCAACTAGCTTTTAGAGTTCGTTGGTTAGCTCAAACAAAGCTCGAGTCAACGAAGTCACCATCAGTTTCAGGGATAACAAATAAAACAGTATTCTCAACGGTTGGCTGAGCTACATAATAATATTATGTATATTACTGTTATTAACGGTTATTAACTGTTATTAACTTACAGAATGTAGAAATCAACAAATGAGATTCCCTTGGGCGAATAGTGATCCACTTCTTGACGACTAGCAAAGCGTTCACGCGTTGCACGTGAGATATTAAATTTCAATGTTTAGTTGATTAATATTATGGAGACAATAATTCACTTTTACTATGATGAGTAAATACGAAGCTAAAAACCACCAGTCGATGCATTCAAAATAATATATTATAACGTCAGGCAACGTTTTGATATCATTCTTATCGAACATGGAAGAAAGCATGGAGGAATGAAACTCCTTCTTCCTTGACAAGGAACGATTCAACGATCGATTGTTTTCGGCGTTCAACTTGATTCGATATTTTGGCCACCGCCCGGAATGGCTCCTATCTCCGAACACAGGGTGCCTTCCCCCACCCCAGGAAGCGCCTATACCTTCAACATTGAGACTGGGGCACTTCTGGTCGATCCGATAATCGACTTTTTTAATCGATAAATCGAAACAAAATGCGTTGAGGACACGACTTCTATCGAAGTCAGACGAAATAGCCGCCCGCCTGCAAGAGCTCAGTGGAAGTGGGTAGTCATGGAAGAAGGGAGATCTCCCTTCTTCCATGGTGGGTAGTAGTAGGTAAGATTTTTTTCTCCTTGTTCTATGTTTTTTCTGTTTTCCTTTGCAAATTTTTGGGTGGGGCGAGGGCCAAGGTGGCCTTATGGACGAGCCGCCACTGATTTATAGTAGTGCACTTGCAGAAAACACAGAAGTTCCAAGTGTACAGTAGTAAATCTACTTGAGAATATAATATATATTATATCTGGGAACTTCGTTCTTTATCCAGCAAACTAGACAAAAATAACAACGATCAGCGAGGTATATATTTCTCTCTTATATTTTGTTCTACTGAGGGTGTCAGAGTGAAGCAATAGAACTGGGTTCCCCTCATTTAGGTCATACAATCAGGTTTCCATTGAAATAGTGCATTTCGCCCCTCGTTCAACCACTGGATCAAGTCAATGCCCCAGTAATTTTTGCAAAGTTTTCTCGCCCCCTTTAGTGTTGGACTGTCTGTTTCGACAGTTGCCGACCGAGGCGTTAACTAGGGTGACGTCATTCACGAATTAGGTGATCTTTTACTAATTGTTAATGAGACTAATTTACTCGGGTTCGGGTCCACGGCCGGCCGTTTACTGTAACGTCCTATGAATAAAAGACGAAAGAAGACACTTCCAGTCAATGAGCAACGGATGGCTACACCTAACGTAGCAAGTTGCCACATCTTACTTCCTTTCCGTAACTCTATCAAATCAAACTGCATTCGTCGGTATCAAGTTTAGGTCTTGTGGGCAGCAGAGATGGGTGTATTCATATTCACATACATATGAATAAAATACATGAATCAGAAAATATGAAGATGAATACTAATTCAGATATGAATATGAATACGAATACAGATATGAATATGAATACGAATAAAGCCATAATCAGATATTTTTGTAAATTTTCCCAGAAATTCACATTTTTTGTGAATTTTACTAAAATTTACTGTATTTCTTGTGGATTTCACTCAAATTTTCCTATTTTACCAAGATTTGTACTTAAATTCAAGTTGTTTTTTCATAAATTCTACTCACATTCACATTTTTACAGGGTATACAGTGGATTATAGCATAATTCTTGCAAAAAAATTGGCATTTTTGTCAAATTTATAGTATGAAGGAGAAATGTTAGTGAAATTCATCCATAAATGGCAAAATGTTTTATAAAGCTCACACAACGATGTGAATTGTGGAAACAATTCACACAAAAAATGTGAATATTAGTAGAATTTATGTATAAACAACTTGAATGTTTGTAGAGTTTTTGTGAAATACACTAAATTTTAGTAAAATTCACAAAAAAAGTGAATTTCTGCGAATATTCACTACCATAAGGCTTTATGCATATTCATATTCATATCTGTATTCGTATTCATGTTCATATTTTTTTGATTTATGAATTTTATTCGTATTCATATTTATGAATATGAATACGCCCATCTCTGGTGTGCAGCATAATCAATCCTAGTCAAATCTAGCGTCTCCGAAGTCTGATTGATTGAAAGTTCTCCTAATCAACTCAACGCAAATTCCAAAATACTACCGGTTAAACGACTATCAGCACGAATTGGCCAATTTTGGACGACTATGGACTGGTGGTTCTATCAAAGTTATAAGAAATTTTATTTCTTTTCGAGACGGTCTATCAAACGTTATGGTTTACGATTTAGGTAGGTACTCTTCTATTTTCAGATCTGAACCATATAATTCTGGAGTCTTACTTGTACCGGCAATAATAATTAATAATGATGTTGAGGGATGTCGAGGACCCTCGACATCCCTCAACATCATTCTTACTGACGGTCAAACTAAATCACACACACTCAATAATTAATAATTATTGATGACAAGATGTTTCCCACCAATTCCACCTGCCAAATATTCGCAATCAGAATGGTTTTTTCAGGAACGAAAAAACAGCACATCAGCTCATTATTAGTAGTTACTATTTTATATAGTTGTGGAACTCAAATGATATTGTCCGTAGAACAGAAAATAATAATACAGTTTCCAGACAGAAAATAATGAACCATTGTGGAAACATTAGCTGCGGTTTTGCTCGTACTTACTCCAAATGAAATGTTCTCGGGTCACCATCCTTGTACCTTTTTTCAAACCTTGGGACCAGTTCGACGAGCACACGGAAAGTCGTTGAAAATTAAGCTCATTCGTGATAAAAGATATTTCAATACCTACAGCCATTGCGAAGAAGACCCAGTTAGGTTCTGGTGGACGAATGACATCTGTGGTCAACTTCACATAATGTACGATATTACAATCACTCGTAACCACCTTTAACCATTACCTATAGAACACACTAAACCATTCCTAACCATTTCCCCATCAACCAGTTCCTAACCACAGAAACCTCCAAGTTGCTATTAAGGTTTCAAGTAAACATAATTTTTTTAATTTTTCGATTTACAGATAGCTGAAGGTATAAATTTGACCCATTTGGCCTTTTTACTCTTCACTGACAATCCCTCAATTTTGGTTTATCATTATTTTTCTTTCTTCTGTTCACAGTTAATACAAAAATGGATCAAAAACGTAGAACTTAACCAAACTACTGGTGTCAACGGAACATCGATGGCCATCACTGATGCAGAGGTAAAGAATTCCAGAGTAATAATGAGCAATATAATTAATTATGTGATTCTTCGTATGCAGTTTAGCTCCGATTGAGAAAAAGAGTTCCAATAGAAATACCTATCACTTTAAAAAGTCATCAATTGTAGTTAGTAGCGATTTGATCATTTAAACAGACGACTAAAGCGATTTTTGAACTAAAAATTATACAGCGACATTATTAGCAATATTATTGCTGAAGTAACTAATCAAGTTACTTTACAGAATGAGTACCTTCTTGAGTACAGTGGTTTGTCGGAATTAATAAACCGAACTTTCCACTTATGAAGTCTAAGTTGCATCATCAGGTAGGTACTATGACGTAAGTTAGCGTGGCCAATTGTTTTTATAAATAAGCTTTTTGATTATAACACTACAAAAACTTGATAATGTACTTTCAATATTGGGGATAATGTCAACCTAAATATCTAAGGTTACCGGAAACGCAGCGAGTGTCAACTCCATTTAGATACGGGAGGGTTGGCAAAGATCAACAGTCTTCATCAAGTGGTTTGTTAGTGGGGCTTTCAAGCTCTAATGCGCTTGAAGTTGCTATCGGACAAATTACTGGAGCTCTGCTCTTATCAATGGGCTCTCCAAAAATGCGTAGTAAACAAAATACCACAAGATTGGTCGCCTTGAAATCCAGTGTATAAAAATGTATCCCTATAGGTTTCAAATGAACGATAATATCTCGATAGGTAATATAAATGAACGATAATATAGTGAGATCTTACTTGGAATGAACAAAATCAAGCAACTATAGCAACCACGTAAGTACATTTTCCTAGTGGATAGATTTTCCCAGGGTTAAAACTAGGGTTGCCAACTTTTATTCGGAGAAAAGAAGCACTTTACAGAAAAGTACGGTCCAAAAGAAAATTTAGAATTTCTTGGTTCATCATCACCACCTCAACATATTAGTACACTGATTTGGTGAGGGAAACCGCGGTGATGGTTTCTTTCCATTATGGGTAGCCTACCTAGAGTAGGTACTCGTCTCTTCAGTGGCGGACACTGAAATCTCAGTGTAGTAACGACCTCCTCTCAGTCGAGGGCGCTAGTTGCTATGTAGGAAAAGGTGATTTGTTTTTTGTTTTTTAATCCGTATTTTTGCTTCCTCTAGTACCTATGTTATACCTAGTCAGTGTTGCCAGATGCCCCTCATTTTGAACCGCAATTCTATCTTGCAATCCACAATCCGCTTTTTCTTCTCGGGGACCGTAAAAAATCCGCATTTTCGTCATTTTCATCGGAAAAGGCTTATAAAATGCTATGTATATATAAGAAATATACGAAATCTCCCCGTATGTGCATGCGTTTGAATTGGCATCATTTTCGCGGGCGGCCACCTCGCCACCGCTATCTAAAAAATGTGTTCCCTTGATTCACCCTTTCCCTCAGATCACGTCAGAACACAAGCGACCGGCGGGCCACTACGTCAGAGCCTATGACGCACGAGCGTATGACGTCAGACGGCTGGCAGGAGGCAAACTACTACGTCAAAGCCTACGCCGTAAGATCCTATGACGTCAGACGGCTGGCTCGAGGCCAACTAGTACGTCAAAGCCTATGCCATAAGAGCTTATAACGTCAGAGGGGTGGCTGGCTTGGTGATCGGGTGGTAGCGAAGGGAGGTGGTGATGACGTCAGAGGGGCCAGAGGGAGGCAGATATCTGAAACCCCCATTTCTTCCTCACTACTTTCGTGATCATCGTGAAATTTCCTAAAGGATCTCCGAGTTTCAGATTTTTGTCCACCCAAATTGTTCAGTCTGCCCATCGACATCTAATAAATCTTTTATTGAGGAAATAGCGTTATACAACGGTTGGGATACAGAAGCAACATAAAGATTGAGTAAACCAGAAAATGTTAGTAGAACCGCATTGGCATCCATCTGTGTGCGGGTTATCGGTGTGACTTCCATCTCAATAAAATACACTCAACTGTGAATCGGAACTTGAAAATAGATTAATAAGATGTAATAAAGTAGTTATCAGACTTTTATTTGCAAACAGCTCATTATCAGTCTCAAATTGCAATAAGTACTTAAGTAAAAAGGTATGAAAACTATAGTCGAAAACTCATTGTCAGAAAATTGACATTACAGTTGGGCTTAGGTACCTATTTACATAGTTTTTGATATTTTCATGTCTTTGCTTTGGCACATGAACTGAAACTGGAAAAATTTGTTCCCTTGATTCACCCTTTCCCTCAGATCACGTCAGAACACAAGCGACCGGCGGGCCACTACGTCAGAGCCTATGACGCACGAGCGTATGACGTCAGACGGCTGGCAGGAGGCCAACTAGTACGTCAGAGCCTATGACGCACGAGCGTATGATGTCAGACGGCTGGCAGGAGGCCAAGTAGTACGTCAGAGCCTATGACGCACGAGCCTATGACGTCAGACGGCTGGCAGGGGCCAACTAGTACGTCAGAGCCTATGACGCACGAGCGTATGACGTCAGACGGCTGGCAGGAGCCAACTGGTACGTCAGAGCCTATGAGGCACGAGCGTATGACGTCAGACGGCTGGCAGGAGGCCAACTAGTATGTCAGAGCCTATGACGCAAAAATTCTTTTTGTAGACCAGCCGTTCGTTCACAATGACGGCTCAAAGATGAGCCTGTCAACACGATCGTGAATAAAACGGTTGAAATACAAATTATGAAACGGTTTATTAATAATAAATACAAATTATTAATACCTAACAATAAATTATAATAATTTTCGCTAGGTACTTGATAAAATGATTAATAATTAGTTATAATTCATAATAATAATTAATCTAACATTTAGGATCTAGACATTTAGACCTAGTGATCTAGACAGAAGGGTGATCTGCACAAAGAAGATAATGAACCGTTCTGTCAAGAATTTGCAGAGTTTTTTTATTCGATTTTCTGAATCTACGTACTTATCTTGAAACGTAAACCATCAAATTTTGAGGGGGGTTAAAAAAAATTTTTCTTTGGGCGATTCCAATGGTTCATTATCGAAGATAATAAACCAAAAACGAAACCACAATGGTCTTCGACCTTTGATCCCAGTTACCTCATTGTCTTCGCAACACGCAAGAACCGTAAATTCCGCGAACCAACGAATTGGTCCTCACGTCATTGTTGTCGACGCCGCCTCCTTGATACCTGCTTTTCGATCAACCAACATTATTTTTGACAAGTCACTTTATAAACTGCTGGATTTTGAGATTCCCATAAAATTCTATACGAAATTGGAATGATGAGCTTGTGTTACACAAGTTGTGTATGCATTCAAGAAGGTCAGATGGTTATTTCTCGATTTTTAAGGGTTAGGTAAACTTTAAAGTTGGTACCCCGGAAAATTTTAAATAGTTGACATGTCATATTTGGCCATCTTAGCACAGAAATGAGGCCGATGATGAAAAATAAGTATTTTAGCGTACTTTTTCAACTTAAGAAAGTACAAAGTACAAATCATCAAAAAGAAGTACAATAATTATGAATAAAGTACGGTTGGCAACCCTAGTTAAAACCCTCAGTATACGACAAGAGTGTTGTTATATTCATATAAAACCCTTTTAACTAATAAATTTCTTTAAAGCCTCGGCAAGGGAACGGTAGATGGTATTTAACTTGGTTATCCATGAAAACGAAGCTGTCATACATAGGGGCATGAAACACCACACATGCATTAGCTTATCTCGATCGTCTGTGAGATAAAAGCAAAATATATTGAACAGAACATGTGGTTCCCGTGTAGGCCGTTTCAGATTTGCTGAGACCTACGTATAAATGAGGTGTACTGGAATATTTGCTGTAATTCATTTGCCTAGAAAGATAGTGTGATAAGTATGATAGTTAATTATTCAAATTGATGTGCACAATAAAATGTATATCCACTCTTTCGTGGCGATAGCTCCAAGATTTTGGCACAACAGTTTGACAATTACGGTACTTCATAAGATTAAACTTCCTAAGGGAAACAGAGTATTCATTACTAGGTAAGTCCGTCTGAAATAAACAACACATTATAGGATCTCAATAATTTCATCAGAAACAGCATAATAAACAAAATCAAATCAAATTAGTATTGAATACAGTGAAGTGAGAGGTTTGAAACTTTGAGTAAGTAGGTGTGGGTAGTTAATAGTTCAATAGTTAATCCTCCATTTTATGCCTTATTATCCTTATGATCCTTATGTTGTACTAAGTAGCCACTCCCTGATAGAACAACCTAATGATTTTTTTCAGATCACGGTGATATGGTCGATCATCGTGTCCGTGTTCTGCGTCGGCGGTATGATCGGAGGAAGTATCGTCGGAATCGTCGCTGACAAGTTGGGAAGGAAGATGGGCCTCCTCTACAACAACGTTTTCGTCATTCTCGCTGTATTATGTGAATGTACGTACTTCACTTCCAAATAATTGTGTAGACGTCGAGCTCATGGTACAAACTCACAAACATTAGATATGAAGATTGCATGGGCCACCATTTTGGTCTGCACAACATTTCTTAAGAATGTGCGGAAGAATCAGAACTGGTGCTATTGATTTTCTGTTAACTCGGTCCTGTAGATACCGTATCACAGAGAACCTTGCACGATTCACCAGCATATATCACTTATCATAAATCTATCACTGACCACATCGTATTTCCCCAATGACACGAAGACACAGAAGAGGAATACCGACCTACATATCAGAGAAATACCCAATTAGTCACCTCAGTAGATGTCATGTACGGAATTTCGATGTACTATTGGCTAACGTGTTGTGAAACACAGTAGGTAATGAAGTACCAAATATATCACAAGGAAGGAATGTTCAATATAACACCAATGATATCTCAATCCTAGTCCATACCATATTTCCACGTCGTGAATATCTGAGTTTGTAATTTCACCTATTCATTACGTAACCGCCTTTAAAAAAAAGAAAAAAAAGAAAAAATGTATAGTTTCCTATAACGTTCATCTTCAAGTTCATTTGAAAAATCATTTCCGTTCAATGAAACCCACCGTCGGGGACCTACCGAGGCTCAAGATCATTTCAACCGTTGAAATATATATTTCCCAGCTGTTTGCGCAGCTGAACAAACGCAGGGTTTAGGCGGAACGTAAAACATTTACGTGTCTGAATCCTTGCCAGCAGAATCTGGTGTTTGATCCTTATCTTTGTTTATCCTCCTTTGCTTTGAATAAAACTCGCCCACCTTGAGTCAAGGTACCTATTGAAATTCGGAAGCCGGTATACGAAGAGAAATATACATTTAGTCTAGTTTAGGTTTGGGTATCTGAGGTGTGGTGTCAGACGTTATTAGGATTCCACCGAGAAATTAAACGAAAACTCCCCCAATTCAATACACGGTTTTGTATAATCGTGATCCATCCCAGTCATGACCCTCAAAATTGACTATTTTACTCCGCATAGGTACAATCACTGTCGAGAGCAGTTCTTGGAACACGGTCCAAATGATCGAATGCTTTATGGCTCCATGCGGGTAGTTGATCGAATTACTACATTTCCTAACCAGTAGCTACGATTCAGTTACGACATCACTTGATGTTCATCGACTCAATTCTCTTACACGTGCCCCTATCGAAAACTGAATAGTCCATTTATCATAGTTCAGAATAGTGTATAATATGGACCAGTTCAAACATCGTATTACGTTTTAGATACCTATTTACTTAATGTAGTAAATGCCATCAGCCTGGTACATCTTCTATGTCGCATGAAGAATAATAAGTAACCCCAATGAAGCAACCATAAAATGAACTAATAATGTGAAAAGAAGGCACTACATGGTAGGTATACTTATCCATGATCTATTGTTTTTCCGATCAAGGGAAAAATTTATTTATTTTTGGATGACATCTTTGCTCTTTTGCTAGCATCATTTCCTATCCGAAATCGCCGTAGTCCACCAAAATTTCCACCCAACCATATATTTTCCGTGTTTAATTCCATTATATGTACATAATATGTTGTATTGTATTAGAGTAGCGTCGTCAACGATTGGTACCAAGAAGTTCCACGGGTATTGAGGTTCGATCATGAATAATATTGTTAGTCCAACGTTTCGTCGCTTTATTTCTTCATTATAAAGGAATCTACAATATTAAAAAATATACCTTTTAAGTAATTCAAGTTGGTTTATATGCACAAATTTAGTTTACTAGCTTGAAATTGAAAAATATGAAAACCGAATTAGAATTAATGTAACGATGGATAAATTGAGTAGGTAAGCAAGAATTTTAAATACAAATTTGAAAGCCAAGAGTTATTATTTTATTCATTTTCAGCATTGAACTTGAATGAGCTGGCAGGTTTCAAGCACACAAGTAACTTGTACATAACAATTTCTGTTAATATCATCAATCTTTGTTAATGTACGTTTTTGTACGTCTGAGGAGTCAGGGAATTCAGTGGTAGTTTTATCGTAGGCATAGAAATGTTGGAAAGAGATACCATTTATCATTGTTGAGATCAAAGGGATTGTCGGTCAGTAGGCGGAGAGTTTTGGGGTTGTACGGAAGCAAAGGCCGGTGGAGGGTTCTCTGTCGGCTTTCTTTTCCCCTTTCTGGGAGTGTATCAAGTTGACGTTGCATCCGTTAAGGTTATTTACATCCGAGCGTTTATTTAGGTTATCTTCAGTTTAGTTATCTTTCTATTAGTACCATTTCAGTTAAATGTTAAATCTAACTAAAATAGTAATAAAGCGTCGAAACGGTGGAATATCAATCTTATTTATGATCGAACGTCAATGACCATAAAAGTTCTGGTCGTCCAGTAGATACGCACTTAGTACCTGGAAAAAATTCCGAACCCATTCCTGAAGGACCCTGTGCTAACTTGCGGAGGGCCGAAAAACTTCAAAATGTTTCGACTTTTTTCGTTTGTTCGCTCATAACTTCCAAACTAAGCGGTTTTCGAACAAACCCTTAATTTTCAAAGTTGTACATTAAATGTCAAGAATTGGTAAAAACGAAGGTTTTGGCGCTCTATCAATACCATCAGTTCTATGGTAATTATGGCAATTACTCAAGAATATCGTCATGTTGGAACACTGTGGGGGGGGGGGGGGGGGCTGACCAAGTGCCTATTTGTGTGATTTTAGTTATTAAAATGTTTTCGTGGCAGTTCATCGCCCCACTGTAAATTCCTGTCAACTCATAATTTTGAACCTCACCGTTATTTCACAAATTTAATCATCTATAAATTCCGCACTACTGGAACCTGTTACAACCAGCTTTAGATACACAAATCGAATAAAACTGCTACTCACCCGTTAGTACGTAACAATGAATACTTCCAGTTGCTCCCATTTCATGTCTTTCACACCCCATTTTCGCTTACAAAATAAAACAAGTAACAACCACGTTTGTTCATCTTCAAAGTGCTCCAGTTTGAGAACGAAATGAGATAGGATAGGATATCGCAATTCTGATTTCACCATCGTGTTCAGCATTTAAAAAAACCCTTTAAAATGAGGTGTCACTAGTCAGAATGTTTCATTTTGGGAATTTATGGGGAATTCCCCCTCCCCTAAAACTCCCCAAAACCACCCCATCAGAGTGACCCGAGTCTGCCCATCTAAGAACTTGGCCTTTCTATTGCCAAGACAGATTTTTGGTGCAAATTTGAACTTTTCATCTCAATTCTATCGAGAGTTATCGTTTAGAGTGACACATACATAAATATATAGAGTAGTTTGCGGGTGAGGATTGACCAACACTAGTCGTTGTTATCATTTGTTTATTGCGACGTTTCAATCTTGGAACAAGATCCTAATCATGCATCCTACAAAACCGAAATATGGGAGAGTTATTATGGTTAAGTTATAAATGGTGACTTACAAACTAGTTATGAAAGAAATAAAAGTAGTTATTTAGTTTATATATATATATATATACACTAAAACAGTTTCATTTTACGACGTCTATCCTCATTAGGGTGAACCAGATACACTGAATAGTAGGAAGTAGTACCTATAAGTAGGAATGCATTTCGATACTGGAAGTAGATACTACATGATGAAGATGACAATAATTATATTTTATTGTCTATCCATTCATCACTATTGGATAACTCGTAAACATTATATAGGTATAGACATTACGTAGACATATAAAATACCTTTAGAATGGTGGATTCTATCCTCCACATAGTCAAGATATGACCGGTGTTGGACTTGGTTGTCGACAGTGAATGAACTAGACTCTTCGGTGTCTCCGAATCTTCTAGCGAGTTCATTGTTCTGTTGTGACTTTTTGAAAGTTGACAGCCGCACCGATTCATCACTCGTTAAGTTGTATTGTTTACGGTTTGTATCCTCGATGGAAGACACAGTTAAGTCATTGTGATTATTAATAGTTTTCAGAGCGTCTGATTATTATGTAAATTAGGTGTTGTATTGACTTCAAATCGCAGTTAGAGTTGGGGGTTAATTATTGTGATTATCGTGGAAGTAATTATTATGATTTTCTACGTGCCTTATCTCGGCAACCCTTGAACTAATTCAAATGCGTTTCTTTTTTAATTTTGTTGGTACCTATTGTTTAAACAATTTTACGGCCAAGAAACCGAGTGAATATTGCATTGTCATCCAGTTCTGGCTTATATTTAAAATTTCAAGTCTCTGACTCATCGGGAAGTTGAAGAAAAATACTTTGTTCAAACATGAACTAAAAGTTCAAAATTCATTTTGAACCCCTTCCAATTGAGATGCATCGTAACGATCTGAAACACTCGCGATTTAGTCCTGGAACCCCATTTCCCATTAAAACGTTGTCAATATCCACTGAAAACTCAGGTTATATAGAAGTATCATCTCCCGTCCTATAACCTTACATTTGGAAAATGTTATATTTAAAGAGAGCGTTTCAAATTCTTTTGAGGAGGTTTAGGGCGTTTTACATTTTGGGTATTCAGATTTGGATGAACTTTGAAAAATTCTTCAAACCGTTGAATTTGTCTAAAAATGACTATTTGCTTTCAATTGTTGTAATTCGACGGTAGATCGAAACCGCAAGACAAAAATTTTTAAAAATATATAAATATATATCGAATTTGACAGTTGAAGACGGGAAGTCCATATTTAGTCAAATATTGTCCGGTAGCCTGGACGTTGAGAAGATTCCCCTTAGCTTATAAAAATGCTGTCTCGGCGAACTCATCGGACGGTCATCTGTGAAAACGATTATCCGCATGTCCCCATGAATTATTTTGTTAAAATTGTTGCATTTATTAATAAAGCATGTTTTCGTCCATTCATTCATATATCTAATTTGACAGACAAAGTTAATTCTTTATATTACATATAGAGCCTTTAGAGAATCGTTGTACATGGCCAAATAAATGTTTGTTAGCGATTTTGAGTTTTGCATTTTTGTAGGTATATTGCCGAAACGTTTGTGGCCATGGGACAATAACGCTAGGCTGCACCCAGTCAACTACTATAATATTGAAGATTTTAGGCATGACCTCTTGTATCAGTCACAGATATCAGTACCTGGAGCAACATCGGGAAAAAATGGATGCATATAATACATGTGGCAAAATATCATCAACTGACGTCTTATGACATTTTTGTAGGTACATGTATATTATTCAAGTTGTTGGTTATAAACACTGTGGAAATGAATTACCTTTTATAAGTACTTGATGTAGGTAGGTATTTTTAGGTAACAAGGTTAGGATTAGACGTTGTGAAATTATTCGTGTTGCTGACGAACCTGTCAATTCTTGTGCCTCAGGTTCTGCCAAGTGGTTACAGTCGTACCACCTCATCATCATCGGAAGGTTCTTCATCGGTCTCAATTCCGGTCTGAACGCGGGTCTGGTACCCGTCTACCTCAACGAAGTGTCTCCAGCAAACCTCAAGGGAGCTGTAAGTACAGTGGCGGCTCGTCCATAAGGCCACCTTGGCCCTCGCCCCACCCAAAAATTTGCAAAGGAAAACAGAAAAAACATAGAACAAGGAGAAAAAAATCTTACCTACTACTACCCACCATGGAAGAAGGGAGATCTCCCTTCTTCCATGACTACCCACTTCCACTGAGCTCTTGCAGGCGGGCGGCTATTTCGTCTGACTTCGATAGAAGTCGTGTCCTCAACGCATTTTGTTTCGATTTATCGATTAAAAAAGTCGATTATCGGATCGACCAGAAGTGCCCCAGTCTCAATGTTGAAGGTATAGGCGCTTCCTGGGGTGGGGGAAGGCACCCTGTGTTCGGAGATAGGAGCCATTCCGGGCGGTGGCCAAAATATCGAATCAAGTTGAACGCCGAAAACAATCGATCGTTGAATCGTTCCTTGTCAAGGAAGAAGGAGTTTCATTCCTCCATGCTTTCTTCCATGTTCGATAAGAATGATATCAAAACGTTGCCTGACGTTATAATATATTATTTTGAATGCATCGACTGGTGGTTTTTAGCTTCGTATTTACTCATCATAGTAAAAGTGAATTATTGTCTCCATAATATTAATCAACTAAACATTGAAATTTAATATCTCACGTGCAACGCGTGAACGCTTTGCTAGTCGTCAAGAAGTGGATCACTATTCGCCCAAGGGAATCTCATTTGTTGATTTCTACATTCTGTAAGTTAATAACAGTTAATAACCGTTAATAACAGTAATATACATAATATTATTATGTAGCTCAGCCAACCGTTGAGAATACTGTTTTATTTGTTATCCCTGAAACTGATGGTGACTTCGTTGACTCGAGCTTTGTTTGAGCTAACCAACGAACTCTAAAAGCTAGTTGAAATCAATCTTGCTGTTCTGTGATCGTTCAAAATGTTTTGATACGATTGGATAAGAAAACGTATGTGCAATCTGGGCATAAGAGGACATTTTTAGAGGGGGTTTTCAAGGTACCACTCGGCTAGGAAGCAGATGGTCGCGATTGCTAATTTTTAAAAACCCCAGTAATAGAAACTCCAATAATATAATTTTTTGACTACCTTTATAATGTACTCTTTGAATAGTACTCGTACAGTCACAATTTCTCTTTTATTCTTCCTATCATTTTGAAGATAATTATTTGGGTGGGTAGGTGGGATTGCCTTGCAGCCACCTCCTCGTCGGTAATCCTGGATACTGGTCAGTAACCTTCCCTCTCCTCAAGAGAACTCTTTGGAGAACGATGTTTCCTGACTTGCTAAGAGCTGCATACCACTAATTATGAAGCAGTTTAGCTGTAAGGGTAGTTTGAGTTTAGTTCCTATAGTGAGTACCTAATAGGTAGGTATGCACCTAAATATTGCCCTGGTGCCCCACCAGTTTCTGAGCCCACGAGCCGCCCCTGTGTAAGTATTGTGGAATGAACACCACAGTGAATGTACCGTTGAATAATATAATATTTGCGCTTCTAACTCTTCCAAATCTAGCAGTCTCGATAGAAAAAAATTAAGAAAGAAGCAGAATATGAATTCCTAGGAAAATAGGAGAAGCAGAATATGAGCACCTTCTAGGAAAACTAGTTCATACTGTTCCTCAAGCTTTTTCTGCTGAAAACGAAATTCAGAGATGTTTCTTTGGTTTATTCGTTTTTTCTTTCAGATATATTTTTCAACTCTTTCCTAGACATACCTAGCCTAATTAAGCCACTATTTTTGAAAAATTGTAATTACAACAATGTGATGTAACAACAACAAAATGTAATTACTACTGTTGATACAAATTTGGAATATGTAAAATAGTTAGCGGTGATAGGAGTTGGGAAGAAGTGTAGGTGTGACATATATGTATACACCCCTCACATACAAGTTACATCTTGCTCACTGCATCGGGAATTTCGTTCAAATTTTCAGGTTGGAACCGTGTACCAGTTCGTGATTACGATTTCCATTATGATCTCTCAACTCCTGGGTCTGCAATCGGTCCTCGGAACTGAAAGTGGTAAGAACCCAACTTTCTGTACTTCTACTCCAGTAAGTTTTCTCGTGGTACGAGCAAAACAACTTTTTAAAAAACACTTAAGTTTATTATAATAAAATATACAGAGGTGTTACGATCGTCGAGACTGCCGGGGATAATATAATATAACCTATATTAGGGGATTAATGGTCCGATTCGACCGTCGAATCATCGTAAATCGAAATGCGCTAGCGCTCCTTGCGAAAACAAATCAGTTCTTATCTTCATCGGTGTCCACCGTTAGCAATCCGTCAGTGCACGTTACAAATCAGGACCTACAAAAAGATCATGAGAAAATAAATAGATCAGAATGGTGCTTCTAGACCGAATGGTTTTCTCAAAAGTATTCTGGACCCAACTGACATGAAATGTGCACGGCGTCATAAAGAGGTTTTATATCATGGTCTCATGTTTCAATTTCTTAAAAAGCGTTAAATTCTGGGGTTCCTGCGACGCACCCCATATAAAATGCACCCCTTAAAAATCGGTCCACCAGTTCGGTCGCCGAAACACACGTTCAAAGATTGGCTAACCTGCGGTAAGTCTCACTTCTCTGCAAAAACACGTTTGTCGGACTCTTATGGCTATAGCTCCAAAACTATTCGTTCGATCCAAAATTTCTTTTTTTCGTCTGAAAGCTAGTTATTTGACTTGCAGACCCCACATATGAAATGTTACTCAAGTCCTTAAAATAACCATGCCAGCACACTAAAACACCCGTACTCATAAGATGAGATCTGACAGTAAATTCAACCAGCTTTAAGCTGAAAAATATCCTACAGATATTTTCGGAGTTAAAGCGAACAGTTGGCCAAAAACTCCTGGATTTCACAACAGAGCAGTTTTTTTTAGCGTGCTGGCATGGGTATTTTAAGGGGCTTGAGCAACATTTCATATATGGGGTCTGAATGTAAAATCAACTAGCTTTTAGAAGAAAAAAAGAAATTTTGGATCGGACGAATAGTTTTGGAACTGTAGCCAAAAGAGACCGACTGTTAGTTTTGTTAGTTTTCGAGAAAACCATTCGTTCTAGAAGCACCATTCTGGTCTTGAATTGAAGCGTAATAAATTGTCTTCAAATTATTCTCTCATGACCTTTTTGTAGGAAAATTAATCAGTAATAATAATCGATTAATACAAATTAAGACAAACCCTCGTTGTTTTTGTTACTAAATGGTAGAGCTATTTCACAAGAAGTGACGACGAAAAGTCGGCAGTTTGTAAAACTTGCTCCAATGTTTTGTAGACTGTTGGTAGCACCACAAATTTGCGATACCCTCCAGTAATACTCAATGAGGTCTGTATTGTTTATCGTACTGATGCTGTTATACGAGCATTCGTTTACTTCGTATTATTGTTATAGATACTAGATTAGTTCGTTCTTATTTTTAGGTCGTGGGAAAAAAATAAATACCTACCCTCAATAAATAACATTGATAAATACCCTCAAAATAGTTTTTATTATAAATTATTTATGATAAAAAACTATTTTATGTAATTTTATTCGTTTTGGCATTCCTTATTTTCATTAGCCTT
Source organism: Stenodema calcarata (assembly GCA_963920205.1). Classification (NCBI taxonomy): domain Eukaryota; kingdom Metazoa; phylum Arthropoda; class Insecta; order Hemiptera; family Miridae; genus Stenodema; species Stenodema calcarata. The sequence goes on along the minus strand of OY986049.1, from coordinate 42,699,653 downwards.
GTAATTTAACAGTAGGTAACAATTTAACAATATTTAACCTGTAGACGAAGAAAACCATAAAATCAAATAATTATGGGTTTGAAATAAGTAGTTAAAAAATCTATTATTTGCTTCCAATTAATCGAACCTTGATTATTCAATACCAATTAATCGGACACATCTATTAAGTATTAGCTTACGAGTAGTAGGTAAATATTGGTGGGATTCCTGGCGGCAGATGAATAGTCGGAAGGTTGTTGATATCGATGGGTCAGGTTATTTACTGTCTGTCATTCATCATGAGCTGACCCTCACTACAAAGGGAAGAGGGCGGTAATGAAGGGAAGAGGGTGGTAATCGGAGCGGTGAATGATGAGGGTTAAGCGGGAGGGGGGTGTCCCTAACTGTTGATGGTGGAGGGACGTGGGTGGTGGAAGGGGGCGGGGGTGGCTGTAACTCTGTAATTGACTGGTAGGTGGGGGGGGGGGGGGTTGGCTGGTTGGCTGTAACTCTGTAATTGACGGGCGTAGGCGGTGGAGGGGGGGGGGGGCTGCGACTGTAATTAAGAGAGCGGATGAAGGAGGTGGTGCCCCCCCCCACCCTCACCGCCACCCCCTCGATAGATAAGGATAATATGATACATTAGAGAGTTCTTGCAGCCATCAGATTCTCCGAAGTCGTCTGACGAACGAGAAAGTGTTAGGTGTGTGCGCAAGCGCGAACGTTTTCGTCAGACGAATGCGACAATCGTCAGCCGAGTGGAGTCAGATGAGTCGGCTGACGAGTGTCGCATTCGTCTGACGAAAACGTTCGCGCTTGCGCACACACCTAACACTTTCTCGTTCGTCAGACGACTACAGATGATCTGATGGCTGGATGAACTTTCTTCTTTATTACAACCTCCTTCCGACTACTCACGGTTGGACTGTCAATCGACCAATGAAATTTTACCCCACTCCGAATATGTGTGATACTAAATCAGCAGCAATTTATGACAATTCAGCAAAAACGTTTCGAGGTTCGTTCCTGACAAGAACTGACTGAACAACAAGTGGAGGGTGATATTGAGCCCAACTCATATCAGATCAGTTAAATGGTAGTAGTTCAGCATTCCTAGATCACTCGCGGTCAGAAATGTTCCAAGTTGAATGCAGGCTTAGCAAATCTTCCTACAGATTTCCTACAGCTTCACATTTTGGTTGAGGTGAAGGTTGAAGAGGGACTCGAAAGGCGTTTCTCGATCAAATATTTACTCAGCTCTTTGGGCTTGAGGTCTTTTTGAACAAAACAACTAGGAATGAATTATTTTGTGAAGGCGTGGATGAGGTGTTGAGGTGTGTAGGTTGCAATTCCTTATCTGTGGGTCACCTACAGTCGTGCCTATACTCTATGTCGCTGTTATCACACCTTATCTGTTCTCAGTGTTCTGTACGTTACTATCTTCTATTACAAGTTCCGTGATTCTTCCAACGTCTTGATTGTTTTGTCCTTGTTCCTTTTTAACTAATTCTATCTTTTATTAAAGACCCTGGACCTTTAGGTTATGGGCGAACGTTTCTAGTAAAAAGTGAAGTGGCTTCAAGACGGTTAGTTGGAGTTGAGTATCATTGTTTAAGGGCTTGGATAGTGAGTGAAACAGAAGGAAAATGGCGTCACCATTTGTGAGTATGCTCAAACCGTTTGATGGTGAGAATTTTTCAAATTGGTTATTCAGATTAGAACTCCTTCTCGAGCAAAACAATTGTAAGGACGCTCTTGTGGCAGATACGCCCTTTTTTTTTTTATTAACTAGAAACATTTTTGTGCATAGCACTATATAGTTGGACTATAATACAGGAATATAACAGTAACTTGTAAGACGATATACCTACTAGTTTAGTCCATCAACCTCCTAGTATAACCGATCGTTGTTCGTACTGATCCACTGTACGCAAAGCCCTGAAGATGTAACAAACTCGTATTTTAGACTTGAACAGAATATATAAAACTTAACAGTAATAACAATAGAAGAATGTTAATAGAGACAACGGGAGTAATACAAATAAAAGCAGTGTGTTGACTAGACATTAATTATCACGCTCATTATTGGGAGGTTTCAATTGAAGCCCTCGGCGAAGTCATTGTGATGCTTCCGCTTGAGGCGCCTGAGATACGCCCTCTGAGGACGCGGAAAAAGCTACATTTATGGAACTAGATGTGAAAGCTAGGAGCATCATAGTTCAACATGTGAGTGACTCAATTCTTACTTCAGTACGGAGCCAGCCAACGGCCAAGCTCATGATTGCTTCTCTCAAAGCTACCTACTCTCGCAGTGGAATTGCTGAGCAAGTAAGGCTTAAACAGGAACTCAGTCAACTCAAATTTCGTAACCAGTGTACGCTACTGGAGTTTCTCACTCAGTTTGATGGTCTTGTCAATGATTTTAAGGCTGCTGGTGGTACCATGAGTGACACTGAGTTGGTTACAGAACTTTTGACGCGTGTGCCTGCTGCATATTCGGCTGTTGCTCGAGCGATCTCTATTTTGCTCGATACCACTCCTGAAAGGGTCACTTTTGATTTGGTGAAAAATCAGTTACTTTCTGAAGAAGCTCGTTTGACATCCGAAGGTTCCCCGAATACCTTGACCGAGTCATCAGCTTTTACTGGTCAGAAAAAGTTCTACAATACCAAGCCCAAGGATAAAACGAATTCAAACAAATCCAAATACAAATGTTATAAATGTCAACAATGGGGTCATACTAAGAGGGAATGTCCCAACAACAAGCGCAGTTCAGCAAATTCAGCAGAAACTAAGGTTCCCATTTCTTTTTTTACTACTCGTGCCGATTGTAGTGAGGCTCATGTTGTTTCCTCTGAGAACAATATCTCTTTTGTTAATGACTCAGGTTGTACTCACCACTTGATTTGCATAGAGTCGTCTGAATTTATACAGAATGTTGAAGATGTGAACTTTGAGATCAAAGTTGCCAAGAAGGGTCAATCAGTTGCTGCTCGGAAGACTGGAAATCTAAACGTTTTTCTTCCGAATGGAGATCCTTTGGTGATCAAGAACGTCATAGCGTGTTCTGGATTAACTCGGAATCTATTGTCCGTCCGGTGCATTGAGCAGGCGGGTGTGTCGGTAAAGTTGGAGTCAAGTAGAGTTGTCATTCAGAACAAAGGTTCTACTCTGCTTGAGGGATCGTCTATCGGAAATTTATATGTGCTGGACTTACTATTGCATTTTAAATCTGCAAGTGCGTCAAACTTGGCTTTAAATTCTGGATCAGCAAATCTCACTGCTGAAGATACACTTTTACATCGAAGGATGGGTCATTCATATTTGTACCCGACACCTAACATATGTGATGTCTGCATGCGTGGTAAGCAAACACGCAATCCATTCCCAGATCAGCCCCATGATCGTAAGGCTACTCGTGTATTGCAGGTTGTTTCATCTGACGTTTGTGGACCAATGAGTTTGACGCACAATAATATGCGATATTTTGTGACTTTCATTGACCACTATTCGCATTTTTGTACAGTCTATCTGATGCAAAGTAAAGATGAAGTCTTTGAGAAGTTCAAACAGTTTCATATGTACGCCACCGCTAAATTCGATGCTAAACTAGAAATTTTTCGATGTGATGGAGGTGGGGAGTACAAGTCTCGCGTATTCAAAGATTACTGCATTGAAAATGGAATTGATATTCAGTACACAGTTCCCTACAACCCTGAGCAAAATGGCACAGCTGAACGTTTCAATCGTACATTGATGGACACTGTGCGTTGTTTGCTGTTTGATTCAAAGCTTGGTGATGAATTTTGGTGTGAAGCTCTATTGACTGCGGCTTATCTTGTTAACAGGAGAACAACTTCTACTCTTCCTCGTGGAGTCACTCCTGCTGAACTTTGGTTTGGGTATGCGCCAAACTGTAAGAAAATAAAATTGTTTGGCTCTGTTGCTTACTCACATATTTCTAAACAGTTACGCCAAAAACTGGACGAACGTTCTACACCCATGATTATGATTGGATATGCTCCCAATGGATACAGGCTGTGGGATCCTGTTGGCAAGAGGGTTGTTTTTGGTCGGAATATTCTTTGATGAGTCCAAGATGTTTTCAGACACTGACTGGTATACTGCTAGACGTTTGGACCAGCCCCTGCTTGGCTACTCACAAGTAACAGAACCTCAACCTGTTGTTCTAGAACCCCTAGGTGCTGTTCCTGCTTCAGAGACCGAATCTGCAACCAATGAGAATGAATTATCTGGTAACTCCCGACCTATCCCTCATGAGCAACCTATGGAAGACGATCACAATTCTGGATGCCCCCAACGTGACAGGAGGTTGCCTGAATGGCTTTCAGATTATGAAATAGGCATGATGGCTACTTTTTCTATAGACGAAATTCTTGACACCGGTCGTAAGTCATATGAAGAGGCTGTTGCTTCTGGATGGAGATCCTCAATTGAAGAAGAGATTGGCTCACTCCTCAGGAATGACACCTGGGACCAAAGGATTGCCCCTTTCTCAGTTTTGTGAACTTCGCAAGTGCCTCGGTTTATTGCCTGTGTTGTGACTCGATTTTGGAAACTATTATCAGATTAAAAATTTTGTAATGTTGAATTGAAGGGGAGTGTAGGTTGCAATTCCTTATCTGTGGGTCACCTACAGTCGTGCCTATACTCTATGTCGCTGTTATCACACCTTATCTGTTCTCAGTGTTCTGTACGTTACTATCTTCTAGTACAAGTTCCGTGATTCTTCATACGTCTTGATAGTTTTGCCCTTGTTCCTTTTTAACTAATTCTATCTTTTATTAAAGATCCTGGACCTTTAAGGTGTTCCCCCTTATATCAACAAAATTTGTTTAGTTTGTTAACAAAACTATTTAATAGTTGTTTTTGTAAAAGTAAAGAACCTTCAGGCGAGATGAGGCATTTCCCCTTAACAAAAACCCGAAACAATCGAGCGTAAAATGTGAAAAATCCCCTCAATTGTGAAGAATAGATTTATGTATTTAATGGGAAAATCGATTTTGTAATTATAAGTAATAATTATAATTTTGTAATGTAAATATTATTTACATTTGGGTAAATAAGTCAATATGAAGTACCGGCGAAAAAATGGGGTCACTGGACTGACGGTGGAGGCCGTATTAGACGTTTCAATTGGGAAAGTTTTGAGGCTTATTTCCGCAGTGTTATGATTTACAGCTGAGGCGTTTCTGTTTCACAGGGCAGAATAATTCATAATACTTATTAATCTACCATTTAGTGAAGATAATAAACCGCTGTTTCAAGAATTTGCAGAGTTTGTTTTGCAGAGTACTGTTGTACGTAAATAAAATAGGTGAGCACCTAATTGATCCATTGGGTGTAATGATTTTTTTCTCTCTCATGTCTTCCAGGCTGGCCATGGCTGTTTGGATTAACTCTCGTCCCAGCTCTCTTTCAGCTCATCACGTTCCCCATTTGCCCTGAGAGCCCTAAGCATGTTCTCAAAACCACAGGAAACGAGCTCCAAGCTAAACAAGGTACCTTCTATTATCATGTAAAGTAACCTTCTATTGCCATTTGAATTTCAACTACTTGCCCCATAGTATGTATATCCACAGGGCCAACCAACTTGAATACGATATTGAAGGACTGATGTTTTTGTTAAGGCAATACCCAAGGCAAAAAATCGAAGGGAGTTACAAACCCTTCATAAATCTAAAATAGGGCTTGCAACAGAGAAAAATCTAGAACAATGATTGGCCCATTTCCATAGTGAAATAAAATCATTCCCTTCGTAATCCTGTATTTAAATCCAAATTACTGTTTTATTTTTAATTGAATGAGATGAAACTGATGACAGGTTTGATGCACCATCTGAAGATGATTTAATAAATAACTTTAATAACTGTGTATTGAATTAAAAATAACTTTTATAACTGTGTATTAAATTAAAAATAAACGTAATAACTGTGTATTAAATTTATTTTTCGTTCAGTTCTGGTCTGGCTTCGTGGATCTTTGGATGTGCACAGTGAAATGGAAGCTATGAAAGCCGAATATGAAGCTGACAAAAATGCCTCACGCATGACACTGAGGGAGCTCACGTCCAACCCAGCCCTTCGTATGCCTCTCATCATCTCCGTCGCTCTGATGATCGCACAACAGTTCTCTGGAATCAACGCTGTAAGTATTGATGAAGCCCAGCGTTTACTCCTATCTTAAGAGTAGTATTCCCTGTGTAGTAAGTCAGTAAAATGTACCAGTCATTGTAGGGTTCGTTAAACCATCTCAGGGTAAATTACTTTACCCTGACCGCTGGACAAGATTATTAGTTCCTTATTATAATTTCCTTAGTTCCTAGAGGCTTCCTACGGGGCCCTACAGTCATGCACCAGCTATGTACCACTCATGTCATGTTCGGTCTTCATGGATTTGATCGACTGTCCTCACGATCGGAGTTCAGCAAGGCTTAGTCTATCCAAACCCCAGTCATTGTGACTAAGCGGAATCAAAGCAGAAACCCACTCGACCACTGGCTGCCAGTTTCTATCTGAACGTCTAGCGAAATTGGGACAATTCAGCTAGTTTGAGCGTTCTGTTAAGCCAAGTTACTGAGTACCCATCGCGAATTCGGGGCAGAACTTAAATATAAGGGAGAGTCAGCCAGACAACGATACGAGACTGCCCTTGAGGTATCGCCCTGTAAATTTGTCATTCCTGGAGAAATGCAGAAGAGCAGTTGGCGTGTTGTTTACACTAACACTCCCTCATGAAGTAAGAAGTTATGCTCCTCATATTTGCTTAAGATTGATGAAGGACGTTGGTCCAATACCTGCATCTCGTGACTTGAAATGCAGTAAGCTCCAAACATATGGAATATTTCTGTTATGTATTAACAGTTTGTTTCCTTTGTTAATCAGCAATTATGCTTGTTTCTTCAGCAATTATGTTAGTTTCTCGAGATCTTGATCCACTACTTTCGTACATGATGACCTGTCTCTGTAATGACTGAACCCAATAATATTCGTCTTCGGTTTACTTCCAGGTGATGTATTTCTCTACCAAGATCTTCAAGATGGCGGGTCTCTCGGATGCCTCATCTCAACAAGCGACGCTGGGCGTGGGGGCCATGAACGTAGCCATGACGTTCGTCTCTCTGGTGGTCATCGAAAAGGCCGGACGTAAGACTCTCCTTCTCGCGGGTTTTGGAGGAATGTTCTTCTCCACTCTTCTCATCACGGCGTCGCTGGTCATTGTGAGTACCGGATCTCTGTATTTTACATCCTCATTGCTCTCCATCACCACCCGAACTGTGTATCAGACAGTATAATCAGGAAAATACATTATACAATTATGACGGTCTTTCGGATTTTCAAATGGATAGCGGTGCAATTTAATAGACCAAAACTGAATGGTTTTGCTCCCAACTTCTTTCTTTGTATTGTACCATGAATTTTTCGAGGGAGGTGACATGCTGATCCGTCTCGCATAATCTATCCGTCTATTCGCATCTACAAACCTCCTTGGTGTATTACTGGTGTGCTCGAAATGAATGAATCGGTGAATGTTAAAGGGGCAATAGTCCAAGAAAGCTGACTTTTGTAATAAATAACGAAAAAACTGTCCTGTTCCAGAAATACTGGCGAATTGGTTAATTGGACCTTACCCATTTGTTGACCCAGTGGTCAGAGAAATATTTGAAGAGGGGAATAAATTTTAATCGAAGGTGGTGGACATGCTACAACAAAATTGAATATTTTTGTGTTGGTGTATTTGTAAAATTGTGGGAAAGCCAAGGTTCTAATGACAAACAATACTTTTTAAGTGAATCTGAATAATTAGTTTTAATTGAACAAAACAAAATTTGCAAACACATCAAGCAGAAACTTGAAAATGTTGGAAAATACCATTTTTGAACACTTTCCTCATCTTGTTAGCCTTCCTGTGTGGGCCATTGGAAGGCGATTTCCTCGAAGAGCTTTCAGGATTTCCCTGGAATGTAATCCAGAATTTTCTTCAGGTCTTCGAGTTTTTTGGGGTTAATGGGGACTTTTTCCGTGGGGTAAGCAGCCTCGGTAGGAAGATGTAAGGTGTTTCTGGGCGTCCTCTTCGTGAGTGTGGAAGTTGGTGTCTCCTGGGAGTTGAGTGACTGGCACGCCTCCACAACACCCTTTAAATCAGCTCTGTACAACAATTGCGATAATGAGGATATCAAAAATTTCATATGATCAGCTTTTTGCAGGTTTTGATGTAGTAGGGTGACCACCGCTTTTCCTGCCCAAACTTTTTAACGATGGATGAATCGTGCACCTCAGTGGCTGTAAACTTCTGTGATTGACTGCTGCTTACAATCAATTCCGTCACCTCATGGTCCACTCTTGTTAAAAGGGCCATAGTCCGGACTTCTGCTCCTTTAACATGCAAACCTTACCAACTCGTGGTTTCCAACCGCCTCTACGCCTCCAATATGTGGTGGACTACGGACCTGATAGCATGAAACGATTCGACTGTCCATATAGAACCCCAAAATGCAAAAAGACTAACATCGACGAAACACGGACAACTGCCGTTTTAACATTCACCGATTCAAATAAGCTTCTCAGCAGGTATATAGCTTCAGTCAGTATCGTCAGTCGGGCTATCTGATTTTTCCAACTTTCCAGGAGAGCGAAAATACCTCTTTTCAATTATTGGCACTGCAAATAACTGTGTGAGCTTGTCAGCAGAGTGGTCTGAAAATGAAACTTACGGGACAGGATGATGTTGAAGCTTTTGAGCTTAGTTAAGGCCAATGTGGACTACAGTTGTTGGAGTTAAAAGGGGAGATGGTCTCTCACACTTGAATTCCATTTAGCAGAAATCTTCCAACTAAACTGGATAACTTCGTCATAACGTGTTTCTTAACCTGTTAACTTGTTTCAGAACATCGCCTTCCTCACTTACCTCTCTGTCGCTGGCACACTCCTCTTCGTCCTTTTCTTTTCCATCGGACCCGGCTCCATCCCCTGGTTCATCACTTCCGAGCTCTTCTCCGTAGCCGCTCGCCCGACAGCCACTGGAGTCGCGGTAGTTGTCAACTGGACCGCCAATTTCATTGTCGGAATCGGATTCCTTCCACTCACAGTGAGTCAAATTATATTTCAATCGTTGAGTCGAGCTGGTTTTGCACTTGAACCAAAAACTAGTCCAGGCACCTGGAGACTATTGGGCCTTTTCGAGCTCGGAACACTTTCAGAACAGTTTCAGAAACGAAGGCAAAGAAGTTCGTAAGAATTCTTCAAAGGATTAGGAAACTTGCAGTTTGTTATTTGAGGTTGAGGAGTATACATTGAATAATCATGGGGGGATGTCGAGGGTCGGTCGAATGAGAGATGTTTTATGTGCCAACGTTTCGAAGAATTTATTTCTCCATCATCAGGGCCTAAAATCAGTTTCACAATGTAGAATTAATAAAAGTTATTGTTACAGCCTTTCCTGAATATACTAATTTGTAGGTTCGAATATAATAACTTGTTGTTTCGGAGCATTTTTACAGCATATCTTCAATATAATTTTTACAGCAATATAATAATTTGTAAGTTTGGACTTACCAGAGGTTGACTAGTAGGCTTATAGAATAGTAGAACTTATAGATATAGGAGAATGTACAGAATATATTAATATGCACATTCTTCTATATATTCAATATTATTGAATGTATTAATGTGTTGGTGGAATTGACTGCAGTTTTAGTACTCGTAGGTGTGTAGGAGAATGTAGCACTACTATAAGTACTAAATTCCCCTAGACACCTCCTAAAACTCCTGTAAATTCCACATACACACTAATATATTCTCCTATAACTATAAGTTCTACTATTCTATAAGCCTACTAGTCAACTACTGTTATGGCCGAACTTACAAATTATTATATCCGAACCTACAAATTAGTATATTTGAGAAATGCTGTAACAATTTTCCGATACACCTATAAAAATAACTTCTATTAATTCTACATTGTGAAACTGATTTTATGATGGAGAAATAAATTCTTCGAAACGTTGGCACATGAAACATCTCTCATTTGAACGACCCTAGACATCTCCCCATCATTATTACTATTGACGGTCACCACATTACACACACTTATAAATTGAATAAATTTAAATTTCAGGGTCTGATGGGCTCGTACGTGTTTTTGGTGTTCGCCTTCTCCCTGGCCGTCTTCACCGTCTTCATCTGGTTCAAAGTCCCGGAAACGAAGAACCGGACGATCGAAGAGATTTCCGCCATGTTCAGGCAGGCTTCCTACCAATAAGACTGACGTTCTATTTTGTAATACTCCCAATAATTACGTATTTGATCAGTTGCTCCCACAATCGCCGAATCGTTCGAAAACATTGTGAATCTAACCAACTAGGCATGTGGTGTGTCAAGGTGTTGATTGTAAAACCTAAATAGGCAAGTATTGATGTTATCTAGATACCTACGTAGGTTATGGCATACCTAATGTGAAGATTGTAAATCTTGCTACCCGGCACATAGTACCTCACAAGAATGTGATTATAGAGAATGAGCTGCTCAATAAGGAATTTGCATTGTCAATCGACGGTCTCACAGCAACACCCCATATACTTAATCATTTTTGCAACTTTTGAGGAGGGCTGGAAAAACGCCTTCCAATGATTTTCTTCTCCCGTAATCAATACATTTTTTAATTGTGGTACTTTCACAACATAAATGCCCATCTTTATGATCTTACGAAAGGAAGTTACCTAGTTCAATGTGTAACGAGAGGGCGCATCCATCGATATGCATAACATAACTGATGATGTGGGGTGTTGCTGTGAGACCGTCGCAATGTAAAATAGCAAGGATTCCGATCGATGTGCTTCCTTCATGCCCTCCACCGGTTCAACAGCAGTATACCTACACAAGTTGGGTGATTCATAGTGGTGATACGAATCAGAACCAAGCAAAAATAAAGTACTGTACTGGCTCACCTGCAAGAATTTAAATCAATTTTTGTGGTACCTACTTTAACAAACGCACGACTTTGGGTTTTCATCACATTCCTGTCACCATCACGTTTCCAACTGGCATTTAAATGCTTATTTTCTTAATTCACCTCACGCAGTTTTCTGTCGACGGGGTATTGACCTGGTTTTGGAATTGCCTGAGCTGAGGCGTTGCTCCATGGGGTCGTCGGCACTAAGTGTCGATTCAAGTCTTGAAACTATGCAGCGGATTCCTATTGTCTAATGAGTATACACTCAACATTTCAAATCTTCAGAAAAAATTGTCGGCGAAATCATCGAAATGTAAAATAATTGAGTCCATTGGGAGGGCCGTTATCGCGTGACACAGGCACAGTGCTGCAAATATCGGGAGAGCCAAAACCATCGTGCACTTTCAAAAGGCCCAATTTAGAAGAATGCGGTTCGTTTTAGTAAATTCCACACATCTACTTTGGTGGTAATACTCGATCTACTAAGGGCCTAAAAATTATGTCAGGAAGTTGGTCGCTCTCAGCGGCGATCACTGATGTAGGCGACTTCTGAATTGTTCAGCCCACATCACATCTCGCGGCTATTTCCACTTGAGCTTTCAGGCTTCAGAAACGGGCTTCTATCCATTTTTTACACCTTTTTTTTCCCACATGGAAAATGAATCTTTGGGATAACGCCTCAAACCGAAACGGTTCAATCCACCTCCAAAAGCTCGCTGAAAATCGGTTTATCATCAAAATGGCCTATATCCCCCCCCCCCCCCCCACCGTTATGTCCGATTAAACTTTTTCATCAAAGTGGCTTTCATCCATTTGATATTGGTATCTATGAAGTTCATTCCACATCGAATGGGCTTACATCCAAATTGGTATAATCCACTTCTATTATTGAAAATTGCTCAACCGATAGATGGAAACACTAGGCAAGGCTTCAGAATGAACATCGAGGGTGAAGTGGCAACAAGGCCACCTCAAATGGGGCTGAACAACATGGCCTACCTCGAATAGTACAGAACAACATGACCTAACTGATATTTGTTGGCATATTGACTTTTTTTATTCAGCGGGATCCAGATTAAAATTAATTAAATTATTCATCATCCAATAAGTTTTCTGTATAGTATATTGGCTCCCAGAAGTGTCTATAGTGCCAAACATTCACTTATATGTTCCCAAATTTTAAAAATGAACAGTTTTTTGTGGCTCATGTAAAATAAAAATAAAACAGCCATGTTGTACAGCACCATTTGAGGTAGGCCATGTTGTTCTGTAGGTACTATTTGAGGTAGGCCTTGTTGCCACTTCACCCTCGACATGGTAAACAACCGAAACAACAGGTAGCATCGCCATCACTCTTAAGCTCCTGTGTTCATCACTATCAGTATTTCTGCAGTCTAAAGGTGAATTCCTGAACCCTTGTGTTTCCATTTATGACTGTTCGTTTCTACCATTTTCGTATTTCAACTTCACGTTCATTGGAAAAGAAAAAATCCACAGTCATGCAGCATGGCTATAAGAGCGAGTTTTTGAAGAAATAACTGCTTTTATGTAAAATGTCTTGAAGAACATCCGAAGTCTGAATCTGAGTCTCATTCTGATTTCACCATCGTGTTAGCAGAAAAAAATCTCAAAATGAGGGGTCACTTGTCAGAATGTTTTGTTTTGGGAATTTATCGGTAATCCCCCCCTCCCCCCTACCAAGAAAAGAAAACTCCCCCAAAACCCCCCAATTCTGCCCAACTACGAACTTAGCCTTTCGATTGCCAGGGTGTGATGTTTTTATTCAAGAGCCACAAAACCAGTTTTTTTTCTTTTTTTTTTCTTCTTAATGGCTCATATCTACGGGTTTTCATCAAACGGGCTTAAATACAAATTGAGAATGTTCGAATCACTTCCAAAATGTAAGGTAGATGTTTGAAAATTCATAGTCTTATTAACATTGCTATATGTAGAAACTACTTATAAGGAAAATTTGGGAACCTTGAGAAACTTGCATCGTGTAATACCTAAGTATATTGTTTTTTTCAGTATCTCAAAAAAAGTTCTAAGTGGATATAAGGCCGTTTGAAAGAAAGCTCCTCACTTATATTCTGGTCTTGAGCTCTTCCGACGTTGGAAATGTTTTCCTTCAAGTCTCACACACTCAAATCCCTTTGAAACTGCACTGATTGTTTTGGCTCCCCCTGTACTTCTCGAGTCCAAGTCCCAGACACCTAGGCCTGTTTTTAACGTTCGACAACAAGTCTGCAACTCAAAAACTGTACATTTTAACCTCGACATATTGTAAATAAGAGTAGTTTCAACTGGCAGGTCGCAGCTTCTGTGCGGGTAGCATATCGATTGAGTCCTAAAAGAAATTCGTACGCATTTTATAGAAGTGCTCCGTACGTACAACGATTAATTACACAACTCATTTCTTTAGCCAAGACTGATTTAATGGGACACATAAGACATCATAACTTCAAATTCACACAACCTGTGTGTAATTAACACAATCCCATGTCCCACCGTTTCTTTGAAGCAGCGAAGTACATCATCTTATTCGAAAGAAAGAGATAAGTGTAACTTGTAAAAACATCTCGGAGGAACGCACACATTTTGAAACTTAATTGATTTTCGTTTTTCTTCGCCCGTTATGCGTAATGATCAGGGCATTCCAGCGGTTCTGAAAATGTCGAGTTTTATTTCGGTATCCAGTCCCGTTGAAAATACCAGTTCCAAACTCACTAAAGAGCAGTCATTTATAAATCAAAACTCCTTCTTAACTTCTACATAGTAGCAATAAGCGTACCTTGAACTTTGCCTGTGGAATATAATGAAAGCAATTACGTATTTAGCATCATGTAGTATGTATATTTTTTTATTGGAGGCTTTAACATAAATACCTTGCTTGGTGGAGTTTCGTGTGTATTTAGGTACAAATATGCAACATTGAAAAATGTAATCGTTGTAATAATTTTCGTTTTCATAATTTTTAAACAAAAGTCATAGGTCTATATTCTAAGGCAAGTTACGAGTGCTGTACAGTTTTTTTTTTTTTTTTTATAGTAGTGGAAAATATTTTCTTACAGTTTTCACAAATCGTATTTTTGACGTTTTATCAAAGACAACATGAATCGCATCTTTTGTTAGTTTGATCTCATAGAAATATTTGTCCGTTCTAACTGTTACATCACTGGCTCGCTGAATAAGAATCATTTGTACAAATCAATTATAATTACACGATAAGATTTTTTGTATAGGTACGTTATGCTGTAGTTTCATTTCCCGTTATCCTGTTATCTACATTTGTAGAGCTCATATAAAGGGTAAGGGGACAGAACAGGAAATGTCCATTTTTCCCGAATTCGAGTTCGATGTGGCATTCTGTTGGACAGGGATGGCCAACTTCTTTTGCCCAAAGGGCCACTTCCATACTTTCGCTAAAAGCAGGGGCCGCACAAAAACTTAAAGGGAAATTTAGGCTGTATAAATTAATGTATAAACAAATGCTATGGATATTGAACATACTTTAATGTTGAAATAATATATACTAATCATACAAGAGTTGAGCAGAACGAAATCAACAATTTTACTGAAAAAAAAAAAAAAAAAACCACTAGTGAGAACACTGAGGGCGGGCACAATCGTTCACAAGTTTGTCAAAATCAATTCTTGTCGAGGTGGTGGCCACTTTAAGCAAATCTTGAAGATGGTTGTCTGTAAGTCTGTTACGGTGAGTTGATTTTATAAATTTCATCGAGGAAAAAGTGCTCTCACAAATGTAGGTGCTTCCAAACATTGAAACAATTTTTTAACCAAAATCACGTAGTTTGGGATATTTGTCCTCAGGCAGCCTACTCCAGAATTCGACACCAGTTTCTGGTATTTTCTGGAAAACTGGGTCACTTTGCAAATCACAGAGCTCCAACTGTAGGTCGTCATCTTGCTGGGAAATGTCACATGTCATGACATGACATGACATGTCACATTGTGACATTGTTGAATAAGAAGAGATGTGGTCGCAGTTCATTAAAATCCAAAAATCGTTTATTGAATGACTCTACCTTAATACTTAGAAAATATCTACCGTAATACTTTTAAAAAGTTGTTCGGGGGCCGCATAAAACATAACCGCCAGTTGGCCATCCCTGCTGTTGGATATTGGAGGTAATGAGGTAAGTTTTTTTTTTTTTTTTTTTCCTTTAAAACATTCTTTATTACACCAAGTTTACAACTTATTAGCAATTTAATTTTGATTTTATTTACTACGTGTAGCAATCGAAACAAGATACAGAACTTGTTAATTGTTGAGTCAGATAACTGTTGAACTATTCATTACTTCACATTCACTGTGTTAGTTCGTGAGGCTTCCTTCTTTTCAATCTTCTCAGTAGGTCACATACATCCAGCAAATGGACAGCTTCGATGTTGACATGACCCCTTAGTCGCTCTTGGTGGGCGATGGCAATTTTCTTGATAGTTTCATCGATTGATTCCACCTCTAGATCATGGTGAAGTCTATCATTCTGAATGTACCAGGGTGCATTAACTATTCTCCTGAGCACACTGTTTTGAAAGAGCTGAATAATTTTCCGATTGCTCTGAGCTGTGCAGCCCCACAGCTGCGCTCCATAAGTCCATACTGGTTTTAGGACTTGGTTGTACAGGGTTAGTTTATTTTGCACAGACAGTTTTGATCGCCTGCCCATTAACCACGACATTTTTCTGAGTTTAAGAGTCAGTTCGGTTTTTTTCTTCTTTACGTGCGATTTCCATCGCAGCTTCGCATCTAACGTCATCCCAAGATATTTCGCTTCGTTGGCGTAAGGGATGACTTTGCCATTGAGGTAAGCGGGCAAGTAGCTGATTTTGCGGTTCGTGAAATTAACATGGACCGACTTTGCCTCATTCATCCGTATTCTCCATTTAGCAGTCCATTTTTGGAATTGTGTAATAGATTGGTTGAGCTTGCTCATAGAAGCGTCAATGCTCTCCCCCACAGCTAACACTGCGGTATCATCTGCAAAAGTGGCGGTTGTATTACTACTGATTTCAGGTAGGTCACTGGTGTAGAGTAGGTACAGGAGTGGGCCAAGTACACTACCCTGAGGTACACCAGCAACAATTGGTTAAGGTTCGGAGTAGGCGTCATCAAGTTTAACGCGGAAGTAGCGGTCAGTAAGGTATGACTCTAACAGCTCGGCATATTGTGATGGTAGTGATTTTCTCAGTTTATACTTTAGGCCATCATGCCACACTTTGTCAAACGCTTGGGTAACGTCGAGAAAGATGGCAGAGCAGACCTTTTTCTCTTCAAGCGCTTGCTCTATTATGCTGGTAATTCTGTGAACTTGGTCTATTGTTGAGTGCTTTTGTCTGAATCCAAACTGGTGGTTAGGTATTAATTGACGTTCTTCAATGAGCGGAATGAGCCTTTTATGAAGCAGTTATTCAAATAACTTGGACAATACTGGCAACAGGGAAATCGGTCTGTACGATGTGCATTCCACAGGCGGTTTTCCTGGTTTAGGAATCATAATAACCTCGGCTATCTTCCAAAGCTGGGGTACGTATTTCAGGCGATGCGTAGCATTGATTATTTTTGCAATTTTGATTATGGCTTTTCGGGGTAGTTGCTTTAGGATTTGTCCTGTGATCAGGTCATATCCTGGTGCTTTCTTTGTATTAACTTCAACCTTTATTGTATTTTCCACCTCCTTGATTGTAACTGGTGGAATTGTGATGTAGGGTTCTACTGGAGTTGTGTACTCCAGTTGTTCACCTGATACAGGGGAGTTAGGCATAAAAATGTTTGATAGATAAGTTGCAAAAACATCAGCCTTGCTCTGGTTGTCTTTAACCCATGATCCATTCTGGTCCTTGATTGGAGATGCTTGGATGATCGGCCTTTTTAAATATTTTGTTGCTTTCCACAGCGAATAGTCAGTGTGTTGGTCACTGGTTAGTTCACTAAGGTATTGCTCAGTTGATTCATCTTCAATTAGTTGTGTTAAATCTCGTAGTTCTTGGGCGAGTCTAATGAGGTAAGTAGCCTAAATATGGCCTAGGTCCTAATATGGCCTACTACTAACAGGCGGGAGTTGGAGGGAAAAACGAGAAAGCATCCTGTTCTATACCTAGACATGACCGTGAAACAAGAGAAGGCTAGAGGATTTAACGAACAGCTCATTTTGTACGTGGTGTAGTTGAGGAGTGGAGACTGGCGTTACACATTTTGAAGTAAGTTCTCATGCTTCTTGTTCACGAAATATTTGAGATTTTGAAAACATTTTTGATGATTCTAAAAGGTGTGCATCTCTACTTTATTAATATAACACCACTAGGGTTTCGTTATCATTTCACTCAATCACGTGGATATGATGCGTTTTAGTAAAAACCAAGGGTCCCTTAATATGACCTAAAGAAGGCTCAACACCACATACGCAGTGACATGAGAGATCCAGTACAGCCTCAATGATTCAAAAAAAAAACTTTACTCGAGCGAAGATCTTAACATCTCGAAAATCTATGGACTATTCACAGAAAAATTTCCCGACTGCAAAGCTTCTTATGATACCTACCGAAACATTTTGTCACCCTCGTAATCAACGTTACTACAAGACGTTTAAAAAGTGCCAAATTTGACAATCCTTGTTCGTTCCCTCTTACCCTTCATATGAAGGATTTGTGTGAACCTGCATACTGTGAGACAGCCTTTGAAAAATAAATATCAGATTATATTTGCGCAGGGTCTCAGGATGGGAGTGGTCCACATCCGCCGCACTGTTAAGAGCGTTGCCCTGCGAGCCACTCTATAGGCCCTGAGTCCAGTCTAATCTCTCTACTGCTCTACATTACTGATTACACTGCTCTACTAAAAATAAGTGACCTGAAAGTTGCCGACCTCATGTTATCATGGATGGGGGTTTTCGAGGGCGCTGAATCCGAATCCGTTGTCCGTTTTTTTCATTTGAGCGATTTTTTTCGATTTTTCAACGTTTTTATGATTTTTGCTATAACTTTACGGTGAATCTTCCTGGTCATCACGAACTTCGTCCGTTGGGGTAGATTTGTAGGAAATTTCATAATGAATCCAAATATGACCCCAATTTCTTTTTCACATTGATCCAAAACCTACTGAAAAAATATAGTCACTTACATTTTCGTTTTTGTTGACTCCAACGGACCTGCCAAAAATATCGACGGCAAACAATCGAAAGTTTGCGGATTCTGAAGACAAATTCACACATTTAATTACGAATTCCGAGGCCGTTTCACCATATTTCGCTAAAATCAATTCCATTTGTCAAGCGTAAAAAAATCGTAACGTCGCTAATTACAACTTTTGAGAGTTCCGTTTGGTCTAATTCGACGCAGTAGTGTAAACTTTCGAATGGTTACTATTTTTTAACGCTTGACAAATGGAATTAATTTTAGCGAAATATGGTGAAATGGCCTCGAAATTCGTAATTAAATGGGATCTTCTGACTCTGTGAATTTGTGTTCAGAATCCGCAAACATTCGATTGTTTGCCGGCAATATTTTTTGGCAGGTACATTGGAGTCGACAAAAACGAAAATGTAAGTGAAAAATAGGCAAAAACTCTATTTTACCGTTTTTTAGTAGGTTTTGGGGGATTTAAATAATTGGGGTCATATTTGGATGTGAAATTTCCTTCAAATCTAGTCCCAATGGACAAAGTTCGTGATGACCAGGAAAATACACCGTAAAGTTGTAGTAAAAAACCATAAGGACGTCGAAAAAATCCCCCAATCGATGAAAACGGACAACGGATTCAGCACCCTCGAAAACCCCCAACCATTCTCTGATAGGTACCAATCTGTATCTTCGAGCTTCCCTTCCAAGTGCTGGGCAATCAAAGAGGATATGAGATGCCGTTTCGCCCTCTTCTCGAGAGGATCCTCTTAGTCTGCACGACGGGTGTCTTGAAACGTAAACCAACACATTTTGAGGGGGGGGTTAAACAATGTTTTTCTTTGGTCGATTCCAATGGTTCATTAACGAAGATACGAGTAATGAACCAAAACGGGATTTTTTGGTGTTTTTCGAGATTATCTCGCCAAAATTGACTGGGACCCCATATTTTGAGAACAGATTCGGATTCAGCGTCTAAAAATACATAAGAATAGGTGGGTCTCGTCAAAAGAACCGACCACTTTTTCTTTTTTGTGGGCCTGTGTAATTAATTATACTTCAAGTTCCCTTCTTAGATCCCTTCAATTATACGCCAAACCAAGTATGAAACATGTCTAACCGCCCTGATAAGAGTCAAATGTAATGATTGCACTGTTGGTTGCCCAGTTACTCTCCTGTTAATGTGACATAACAAGGTATTGGTGATACATACTCCAGGTAGTTTCAAGTAGATCCGTTGGTCGTAATCGGGGAGGAAGGATATGCCATTAATCAACAACTTCTCCACAAATATATTTAATTTCAGGCAAATTTGGTAGGTGTACATAATAATATATCATCATATATGATACGCTTTCCCTACACGTTTATCGTCAGTTGCACTAATAATATAAACATTGCACATAAAAAATATTTAAAAATTTTACCGCTATAGTGGAATGAATTGAGGACATTTTTTGAGTAAACTTCTTAATGGAAAACTTAATACTTCACATTTCTAATGCGAACGTCTTGAGGTTGTGGCCCGTTGGTGAACCTGCGCTAATTTCATCTTTCCACAATAAGATCCTATCATTCACCTATCATGACCTTATGAGCAAGTATTCGAAGTCACGTGCTTCAAACTCTCTAAATATTTTAGAATTTTTCGAACACTTTTGTAACCACTTTTGTTTACCGAGCAAAAATTCAAGTTCGATTCATTATTTGAATTCAAAAATTGTTGATCTTTAGTCATCCCCTGTGTTATTAATAACATTTGTGCAGTCAAGAGCAGACTATCGGCTAGAAGGATTTATATTATAAGATAAGTGTTAACAATCTGGGAGTGGATTCAAGGTACCCAGAAACGGATTCGAATTAGGTAACAATGTTTCCGAAAAAAGGTATGTACCTACTTACCACACGTACGTTTCATATTTTTCCTCTCGGAAACCTTTGCCACTGAAGGTCTTTCCCTAATAACAATTGGAAAGTGAAGGTATTTCCCTAATACCAATATCGCGAAAAGTTTATGAATTGAGAGAGGATCCAACCAGTTGTTCCATCTCTTTATTGTATTTTATTTTCAACTTAATTTTTCACTTTGATCAATTTTCTTAATATTTAGTTTTAATGCCGATATTGTGTCCCTCAACAGAAAACTGTCTGCATCCAGCGAAACGAATTCATAGTAATTGCATCAGTCGTTTCAGAAACCCAAGTTACCAGGAAACGCGAAAAACTGCTGACGTCACCCATCTGACATAAATTTGAGATTTTCCAATACACATGGTTTTATTTGGCATGAACGAAATGTATAAGTGAGCAATTTTTTAAAAACTTGCAACGTGTAGCTCTACCTAAGAGGATGCAGAATCGATCAAAAAAACAAAAATCGATTTTTTGGACTAGTCGGGTTTCTGAAACGACAGATTCAATTATTTTAAGTGTCACAAAACATTCTCGGGCAAAAACACGTCCATGCTACAATATTATTGTTGTCAACATGAAACATGTTTCAAAATTCTTCGGCTGCTACTTAAATTTACTTGACACCTTTAGTCAGTCTTTCGTATCAACTTAAATCAGGGGCCGATGAAATCAATTATAGCGAAACCATATAAACCGTTTAAATATTTCAAAAGTATTACGCACGGACACAAATTCGAATTAACAGTAGAAATGTGCTATGTATGTATAAAGATAGCGTTTCATGAATTATTGATCTTATTTCATTGTACTTTTCATAGTTTACTTTTTTGCTTATCTAATTTGGCACATTGTAAACTCACGGTGTAAAACCCCTCTAAGTGATGGCTTCTACTTCGTTCACCATAAACATCTTAAAATTTGATTAAACTACTTGCAACTATACAAGACATATTTCTATATTTGGTCCGACATTTCAACTAACCGATAACTAAAGCCGATCACTTGACTGAAAATCATAAATCACAAAATCCGAATATTTCATGAGGCCTATCTGGAGGACCAATAGGGTGGGGGGAGGGAGGGAGGGGGACTTTGAAATAGAATTTCGTTCCTGTGCAGGTCGACGTCCAAGTTGTCTCAATTTTCAAGGCAGTTTGGAGTTTCGTTGGTTTCAAGAAATCGACCATGTCCGTCGTTAAGGTTGAAGTGTCGACCGAATTCTATCAAATCACAAACAATAAGAGCACTTCGTCTCGTCGCTAGAATATTTAAATTTCTTCCAATTCTTCGGGCGATACCGGAAGAATCACTTCGTTTTTCCTCTTGTAATGACGCTCGCAGAAATCCGCGATTCTCTGACAAGCGGCTTCTAGCATTACCTCGGGGACACTCAAGACGATCCTGAAGTAACCCGGGTAACTGAAACACTTGCAAACGCAAAATATCGAGCTGTAACAAAATGGATCTGTCTACATTCGTATTATACGATTGTCGAAATGATTTCTAAAACTCGCAAGTGACAAAACGACTTTTGGAGACTACTTTTGGTTCAAATATATTACTTTACACGAATCACACACCTCGCCAGGCAGCGGGAAAACGGACTCTTCTGCAACCAGCTGAGAGACGAAATCCAGTCCATTTTTGAAGGTTGGAAAATCCCACATGTCAACTCGAACCTGTAAACCAACGAAAACGATCGGTTATAAATCGGTTATAACTTACCAACAAGTCGTACAAATGATGAAAAAAATTAATAAAATGAATAAATTCGTTTATAAACAAAACCCAATGTCTGAGAGCTCCATCATCACAGTGGCCGACACTAGAGCAAAACGAGGTTATATACTCATCCTCATTCTTCATGTTTGTAAACAGGTACCCAGTGCCTCCGAAACCTGTGATAATATCCTACAGAGGTCAAATTTAGAAAATTAATTAATTACTAGGTATCTTAAGTATAGAAAAATATGGTATATTCGTAATCAGCGCAAAATGTCTTATAAAAACGTCCCACCAATCATAAAAAAGTGTCATAGTTATAAAATTGTTAAAATGGTTTTTTGAAAATTCGCTCTTTATTAGTTCATGCTGCATTACTAGTTTTCTCATTCTACACCAAATTCGTCGTATACCACCCCAAACACCATCTCAAACGCTTTTAAGTCATCTGCTAACGCCGCCCGCGCTATATGATCACACCGCCCTCGCCGGCCACTTCTGCCGCCCTCGCCGGCCACCCTCGCCATCCGCTAACGCCGCCCGCGCTATCCGATCACACCGCCCTCGCCGGCCACTTCTGCCACCCTCGCCATCCGCTAACGCCGCCCTCGCTATCCGATCACACCGCCCTCGCCATCGGCACACGCCACCCGCCATCCAGTCTCATGTACTCTTCACGGGGTCAATTGTGATAGTACACAAGCCCGTCCTCCAACCCCTCATCGCTAGCCCATGCAACAATGCCAATTACTCATCGAGGTAGAACATCCATGGAACTATTAGAAAGCTCTCCTAGTTCACCCACAACACTAAAACTGAGATTTTTGATATATGAGATGTTTGATATACCTATCGGATTAAAAAAAATAAATAAATAAATAAAATCGTCAGAAACTATCGGTTACTCAAGTGTCGATACCCGATACTATCGGACTATCGTTATAAACATATCGATGGAAAATATCGATATTTCGATACTATCGATGGCCATCCCTACTTTGACGTACAACAACAAGTCCACGTTAATTCAATTGGGTGGAAACTGTATCTACTCCTTAATACGTATTGATGAATTCTTACCATCATGTACATAGCGCCTTTAGGCATGATAGGTTTGAGTCCAGGTATTCCAGAGAGCATCGAATAAGCCACGTTTGCGTTGTTCTGAAATATGGGTACCGCATACATTAATACGCTGTAGACCAAAAATAATTGAATCATACGTTTTTCTCCATCGAATAGATCATTCAATGTGCATCCCGAGTGAGGGTTTTACGATAAAGTAACTGAATGAAGTAAATATTCGGAGAGATATCATGTTGATGTTACTTTGAACTAAACGAAAATACCAACGAGTGAGTGGGTACCAACCTGATAGACTTGGACAGTTTCATCGTAAAATTTCTGAGGCGTTTCCCTGAGGATTCTCGGTATCGCTCCTTGTACTATCGTGTTACCTCCGAGGATTCTAGTCGCCAAACCTTGCAGACCGCTTCTAATCTGTAACAGTACACGTTTACGATAACTTACAGCGATTTTGACGAGCAGAAGTGCATGATTAGCCGAAGGAATCGTTCATTTTAATATAGCATCATACATTCGAAAGGTGAAGCACGTGATTACCCATAAATTCCAAAAAAGAAACAGTCTGACAAGTGACAAGACCTCATTTTAATGGTTTGTTTACGCTGAACACGATGGTGAAATCAGAATTGCGATATCCTATTCCGTTCTCAAACTGGAGCACATGGAAGATGAAGATAAGTGGTTGTTACTTGAGATGTTCTACACGGTTCGTCTGCTCTAATCTGGTAACGGAATGAGATATCGCAATTCTGACTTCACCATCCTGTTCAGCGTTGCAAAATCTATAAACTGAGGCGTTACTCGGCAAAAAAAGAGACAAAATTGGTTATAAAACCAGTAAAATGGACACATTTTACATAAATCCAGTCATTTCTTCGAAAATTCGCTCTTATAGCCATGCTGCCATGGTTGAATGTAGATTTTTCCAATTTAAGTGTTTAAATCGTGTAAGGAACGAGCATTACCGATCACATTGGTTGGAAAGATTTCACAATTTCAGTTCCAAAACCACTGCAAAATTTTCTACGATTGTATCTCATTATGTTCTCCATAACTGTTCTATGTACAATATCCTTGTTAGTCCCATAACTATACGAATAATTGGAGTACTCGGGTAAATATCGTATTCGTCCCAGAAGGTGACCGATTAATCCTCTCAAATTGAGTAGGGGAAAGTCGATAACTAGCTCAGGTTTTCACCTAAATTGCAAGCCAACCTCTAATAATAAATTATTGTGGGTTGTGTTTTTAATAAAACCACCTTGTAGCAGCCAATAATTTTAATAGAGGGGGGTGACGTTTCGGTCTCCAGTGTAGACCCTAATCATACCTATTGAACAGTCAAATATATATAAGAACAATCAACTCAGATCGACTAAACTACATGTAGATGCCGTAACTATTAAGTGATAAGATCTAGGCTTACCTTACAAGATAAATCTTATCACTTAATAGTTACGGCATCTACATGTAGTTTAGTCGATCTGAGTTGATTGTTCTTATATATATTTGACTGTTCAATAGGTATGATTAGGGTCTACACTGGAGACCGAAACGTCACCCCCCTCTATTAAAATTATTGGCTGCTACAAGGTGGTTTTATTAAAAACACAACCCACAATAATGGATAACCGCAATCAGCCTGGACGTACCTACCACACCAACAATGTCTAATAATAAAGGTACAATTTATCTGTATTATTATAATAATATTCACTCCATAAATCGTGGGCCACCATTATATAAATTATGGCCAATAATTTATGGAGTGTTATTCGTATATACTACGTCGGCATTGCTCGTAATTTATATCAATGAGTGCCTATCAACGAATATTCAAACTGACGTTCTCATTGTATAAACAAAACTTATCTCTGAACACAAACCATACCACAAAACCATGAGTTGTTTGAATACCCCCCCCCCCCCCCATCACCATAGTAAGAAAATTGGCACTAAGTTCCATCTTTTGATTCTCGCTCATTTCTTGGTCGATTCCAACGGTTTATCATTGAACAGAATAAACCAAAACACTCGTGTTCTTAAAAACATCTGATCAGGAGTACCCCCCAATCCCTGGTGTACACTTGTGTATTGTGATGGAATCTATACGAAGGTTTAAAGGTACACTTAATACAAGGTAGGAGTTTGTTTGTATGTAGCAGAATAATTCTGCTACATACAAACAAAATATACGAACAAAATATCTATATTTTGTTTCTTGCGTTTTACCATGGAACAGTTTTTATGGGCGTGAATCTGTTTGGAAGCGCGTGGTCGTCCGGTCCCGTCCCATGACTCATCAGTTAGTCTCCACACAGTCTCCACCCGTCTTTGCCCCCCCCCCCTCCCCTCCTTGCCTCTTGATACCTCTCTCCAGGGCTTGAAACGAAACTTTACCAGTCCTTAAAGTTCCTGCTTGTGTTTCTCTCGTGTACGGGTGTGAGGTTGTTCACTTGTGATTGTCAAGTTATTGTGGGTGTCAAGTGTGAGTTCACTTACGCGCATTGACGAGCATTGTTCTTCTCCTTGTTTTGATCCTTGATCTGAACTGTAATAATCTGGGGGTCTGGAGGTGTCCCCCAGATAATATCTTATCTGGTCCTTTGTGGTTCTTATTAATGCACCAACTTCTTCACTAAACACTCCTCAATTAGGGAATACAACTTTAACCAGTCAATCTTGTTTATTCAGTGAAAAAGATGTTCCCTACTAATATTGATACTTCCTTTTATAAACGATGATCTGACTCTTCAATATCAAAGCAGTGATTGAGTTGCAGACTAATGATTTAGTTTGCACTGAAGTAGACACCTACTGCCTCACCTCTTTCCCAAATACTCCTGACCGGTCGTGGATGACAATCCAACCTATTCTCCACCCCGGAATGAGGAACCTGTAACCGTAATAATAAATTATGTAAGATACAGGAATCGTAGAGAAATAAACACAATAATTTGCTCTGAGCTTCTCTATTGAATCCATTCGAATCGGTAATGAACATTCCAAAACACTCAGAAACCACACAAAGTTCATAATCGGTAATACAGCCAGCCGAAAGGGGACATAGAGGAATATTTATCCATTAATATTTATCACTTAAAATCAAGGGGAAAGCCGGTATTGTGCAGACTCTACACTGTAGAGGGTAGAAAAACTGACGCATGCGCAAGGCTCACGGTTCCAAGGTCGAGCTATTGGTAGGTCAGTGTGAAATTGATGTCGAAGAAGAAGTAGATTTTGTTCATTTAAATAACGAGTTTATTTACATTTTTTATTGTACACCTACTTCATTCGCATTTCAATTTCTGTAAGTAAGTATTTCTTAATAAGCACAATATTATTTATATGTTGTTTCGTTTAATTTGTATTGAATATTCCTATACTTGGTGGATATGGTGGAAGACGAAGGAACTTGGTTCAAGGTAGAATAATTCTCATTATTATTTGTATAATTACCGAAATTTCGGTTTGTGTGTGCATACCCTATCGGGCATAAGCATTCATCCAATATAAGGACAACTAAGTAGGAAAATAAATATATTTTAGTAGGAACCAATCCTTTGGCTTTCATTATTTTGAAAGTTGGGAAATTTTGCTGGTGGAGTTGGGAACATTTTGATTCCCTCCCACGCTGGTTTTTTTCTCGCCCTGATTACAGCCAATATAGATTTTACGTAATACACAACAGTTCACATAACGAACTTACCGCTTAGTTAGGCCACTACACTTTAGGACGGGAACTTCGTTCGCTACGTCAGCAATTGGAATAAACGTCTCTCCTTGAAACACCTAGAGCAGATGGGTACATTTCTGGTTAGGTTTAAGGACTAATGGAAATATTCGTCATTTGATGAATAAATCGCCGGAAAATAATATTGTTACAGCTCAACTACTCACGTAACGACACTATTCATTCGGGTCAGAATCATTGCCTGAAAGCAAACATCGGCTTTTGATAATGAGAAAGATGTAAATTGGAACTTGAGTACCATGATCAACAGCTATAACGTGAATTTCCGGAACGTTTCATAAAAAATATATCATGATATACCCCCAGTTGCTGATACAGCAGCTAACAAAGTTTTATAAGGACCCTCAGCCTCTTTGCTGTGTGCGTGTCGCCTGTCACTCCGCGTTCCTGTGTCGCTTGTGTCATCACCAAGATCCTGCCATCCTATTATTCTACATAGAAGTTAGTGAACTATCATCCTACACTGAAGTATTGTGAACCACCATCATTGTCTGTAAACTTGAAATTGTGAACTATCGTCATTGTTTGTAAACCGAAATTTCTGAATAAAATCTTCTTTTTTTTAATGGAAATTGGCAAGACAGAACACGTTTCTGGCGCAGTCGTTCCGGACAAGTGATTAGGGCGATCAAAGTGAATTCTCAGTGCACAAGTTTTCACTGAAGGAAGTGAGAGTTCCAGTACGGAGGACACGCCCAGCAATAAGACACCGAATCTCCGACGAATTTCCTGCAGATGACTCCGTGAGTTACTCAGTATCAGTCATTTTTTCACAAATTCGTCGTTAAACACATCCCGAAATTAGAATTTCTACCCCCGAAATTTTTTTTTGAACACTCCCCGTCCGAAAGTCTTTAAAGAGACACTCGTACATCAGAAGACGACAACTTCTAATTTCTTTTTCTCTCGCTCCTCCAACGGAAGCCCTTATCTACACTACCACCCTTTCTGCAAGCGCATCTACGGCCCACGGACAGCCTTCCTGCTCTCCGAGACAACCTTGCTGACTCCCTCAAAACATTCTTTCTCTTGTACATTTTTTAATGTTAAATGTAAATAACTCGTATAATTGTGTGCATGCTAGATTAAGTCTATTTTCTTTTTCAAAAATTGTGTTTCTCTTTTTAGTCACTCTCTAAGATAGTCTTTAGTGAGTCTCGTAGTTAATGAACGATAATCGTTGGAGCAATAATTGCTCAATCAATTGCTTCAAATCAATCAGCATCAATCAGCACCAATCAGCCATCAATCAGCAACAATTGCTCAATCAATTATTGATGGTGGCGCAAACGTAAAACACTAATCAAAAGTCAAGGGACCTGGTGTACGTCGAATATGTCAGTCGTTGTGTACATTAATATTAAAACTCTGCAAATTCTTGACACAACGGTTCATTATCTTCTTTGTACAGATCACCCTTCTGTCTAGATCACTAGGTCTAAATGTCTATTATTATTATCAATTATCACTAATTATTAAGAATTTTATCAAGTAGGTACCTAGTGAAAATTATTATAATTTATTGTTAGGTATTAATAATTCGTATTTATTATTAATAATAATTATTATTAATTATGATTAATTAATACGATATAATCTGGGGTTTTTAATACTACGTCGGTAATAATTTTTCTATAAAAGAAGTACCTACCAACAAATATTCGAAATTACCTTCATTTCCGTAGCACGAAACGCACCTCAGAACAACAAACTCGACATCACTTAAGCCATATGATGTTCCAAAGAGCTTGTTAGTATGAAAATGGACCTGTATTTCAACAGTTTCATACACGATCGTGTTGTGAGGCACAATCTTTGAGCCCTCATTGTGAACGAACGGCTGGTCCCACGAAGCTGCGGATGGTCTTAAAAAATTCTACGGAACAAACTCTATCTAAATATGAAATAAAAAACATACCGTTCTATATGAATTTTTCGAGATATGAGATTTTCAAATTTTCAAAATTCGTTTTGAACCCCTTCCCCTTGACCTAGGGTTATGAAAAGTTTCGAGGACCATTGTGGGGTTGGTCGAAACCCATAAAAAAAATTTCGTAATTTTAACTCAACGCTAACTGGGCAAAGTGGCGCACGGCGGACGGACGGATTTTTTTTTATTCGATTTTCTGAATCTACGTATCTTGAAACGTAAACCAACAAATTTTGAGGGGGGGTTAAAATTTTTTTTTCTTTGGGCGATTCCAATGGTTCATTATCGAAGATAATAAACCAAAATTGGCTGAATTCAGTTGTTTTACTGTTTCTGAAGGATATGTTTGTAATAACAAGCAGAAGGAGTAGTTTTATTTATTTTTTCTCCCCTGCACCACATTTCTCGTCCCTTGATAATCCTGAAATCGCCAGATGAACATTCCGAATTACGAAGAAAGTCACACTTTATTCAAGCGTTGGAATGTATGTTATTGACTCAGATTTATTCTAATTTCGAATCAATATTGGTTTTAAATATTGCACGAGAAATGTTTTTACGCCACTACAATGAGGACGAAATGGAGAATCAGACTAAATGAGGGAGAATCAGTGCACGTTGACTTCACTAATAAGCAATGCAACTATGAGCCTGCATACCCCAATAGCCAGGCAATCCCACATGTTAACGAAACAAAATATCTTGGAATGACGCTCGATGCCAAACTGAGATTACTGGCTTACGGGTAGGCGGTCAAAAATGTCTATCCATAACAAGCTCATTCTGTACAAACAAGTCCTGAGACCCGTATGGACTTATGGTGCACAATTGTGGGGATGCACTGCACCTAGCAATGGCAACATTATTCAGCGCTTCCAGAATAATGTTCTGCGTTCACGCACAGATCCTTACGGATACTTTCGTAACGACCGATTGCACTACGTGCTTCGAGTGGAATCGGTCAATGAAGACATACGCAACCAAGCCGTCAACCACGTTAATGAGGCTACAAGATCACGTCAACGAGGATGTTGTCCGACTCCTAAACACACAATGTGTCATTTCATGATCTACTCCGAAGATTGAAACGTACCAAAGCACATGAGCTCGCTCAACTAATGTGAAAACGTCTGAACAATATAAGACGTACTTTAGTACGTGATGTACTTTAGTTTTAAACATTTAATTTAAATTTCAACATACGAATATTGCTTATAAGTTTACTTGTATATACTTGGCGCAATAAATATACATTTAAAAAAAAACTACAAAGAGGACTTACAAGGTGTTCGTAAATTTCGTCGGCAATTATCGGAACGTAGTTTCTGGCAGCCACTTGCACGATATCCCTCAGGTGCCTCTCGCTGAAAACAGAGCCACATGGGTTCGAAGGATTCGTGATTATCAGCGCCGCCGTATTGATATCTATCTGCCTCTCCAAATCTTCCAGATCGACTTCCCAGTCTTTTTCAGGCTGAAAAACCAGAGGAAACTCGGATAACTCAGTGTTGTGTGTTATTCAGTAAAAGGTCTAGTGAGATCGCCATTCGAAAGAAGATCCAGAAAGAATATTGACTTGTACGGTTGATCGAGGTAGGTGCGTAGCCTCATTACGATACAACTGATGCTCGATTGGTAATTCAACTATTGAAATGAAATAATATGAAATGAAAGATTATTCCTCTTTAGAAAACAATACAAAAATAAATAAATCATATACATATCTATATTAGGAAATTATTCCCCTATGTGGGCACAGCCCGTGGTAGGGAGAAGAGTCTTCAGAAATATGTAGGGACAACTGAAAAATAGCGCTAATATCTAAAAAATAATTTACAAGTGTGAGTGATGCCGATGGAAAATAAGATGAATAAAAGCTTAATTATGTATAAAGAAGGTTATTTCTGCAAGTAATACTTTTAAAAAAAAATATTTCTCTCTTGTGGTGAAGTCATTAATTTTATTATCAATTCGTTTGGTAAACTATTCGTATGGTATTCCTTAGTAGCCTGGTATACGTACATATTTTGGTCTGCAGTAGTACTACATCATGTTTCCGAGGAACTGAAAACGAGTAATGGTCTCGTACTCTGTCATAAAAAGGAAGAACGCCTTATCTCACAAAATTACAATTTTTTCAGGAAAGCTCTTCAAAGATTTGCGCTGTTACGCCTTATCTCGATATTCACAGAGTTGAGGTGTTTATCCTCAGAAGTATGATTAAATGAGGTGAAGAACTATGAATGCGTAGGACGTGATCAGTTGGCACCATACAGGTAGAGGCAAGGGTGAACGGGAGGCTAACTGTTTTTTTCAAATTTAAAGACAACTTGTTAGCTAATAGGTCAAAATTTATTGATTTGTGACATCCAGAAATCTCTTGTCTATCGACTAGTTGACCTACCTTGAGTTTGTATTCTCGTACTGTAATTCCCAATCCTTCCGCCAATGTCCTGTATATGGAGAATCCGGGACAAGGGACAATGATGTTTTGACCGGCTTCAGCGAGTACAGAAATAGCCAAGTCTATCGCGCCAGAGCAACCGCTGCATAGCACCACGTCCTGGATAAATTTACAACGTACCTATTTATTCAAGTGATTTTCTACTATAAATGTAACCTTTTGACCTTCTAGTAAAAAGAAAGTAAAAACTGAGGTCAAAATTGATGTTTATACTATAGACTCAAGATAAATAATTACAGAAACCTTCATCAAGGTATGAATAATTCATAGTTTCAATTATTGAAACTATCGTTTTTTGTAAAACTGAGGTATCAAACACATCAAATATCGAATTCGTAAGAAACTTCGTATTTTGACGTGTGTCTAAATGCTTGCATACGAGTCTGCAACACATTGGGACATTTTATGTCAATATTAATAATATCCAATCTTAATAAACCGTTCAGTAACAAATTTATTTTTGATCACATTGATATGGTCGATTAATCAGTTTAAAACCAATAACACAAATAAAATAATATTTTGTAAGATTCGGAGCACACATGTATTCACGGTGATGGCTAAATCAAAACTAACAACAACAAGACAACGAATCCCAGTTTCCTATACGACCAACTTTGTTAGGATGTAGTATTATTTTGATGAAAACAGAAATGTAGGTAACCTCAACCTCAAGCAATTGATCACAAAACAAGCGGCAGTGTTCACTATATCTATTTATAACATAAAAATATATATAAGTCTGACATAAATACCAAGAACAAATTCGCAAGAAATGCGTTATAATTCTCTACTGGTTAGTAGAGTGAACTCTACTCTACTGAACTTGAACGTACAGGAGTAGGGTGTATTGCTTACACTCTACCACTCTACCTGTTACTGAAATAGTGTAAATTAGCCTTTAGAGCTACTCAGACGTCGTTTCGACGTACATAGGTCAGACGCTACTCGCACTAACTGTGAGTAGCTCTAAGCGTCTAATCTATGTAGGTCATATCGACGCGTTTTTTTTTTTTTTTTTTATTGACAAAAATTACAGCTGCCTGCTTCCATTAATGATTACAGGCAAATGACAAGCTTGAGTAAACTATCTAAACATAATACTTCAGAAAAATAAAATAAAATCGGTGTCTTATAAGTAGTTAATTAGTATAAAATTATAATAAATCAAAGTTTATCGCTTCTAAAAATAAACACAAGTCTCTCTTGTAGCTTTGGAGCAGCACAATTACATCACACGGCCACTCATTCCCCTGCAGAATACATGTCCGCTCTAGTCGAGCGCGAGGGACGACGAAGTGCGAGCAATCGTACAGGATATGGCTCCAGTCCTGGACGTCACCTGAACCACAAGAACATAAATCCGTCTCGGCCAAGTGAAATCGATGCAGATACGCCCTCAGTCCTCCATGCCCAGAGAGCAGCATCGTCATCCTCGACGCGTGAGCGCCTGATCTATTTACGTCAAACCTAGTGCGTCAAATCGACGCGTGAGCGCCTGATGTATGTACGTCAAACCTAGTGCGTCAAATCGACGCGTGAGCGCCTGATCTATGTACGTCAAACCTAGTGCGTCAAAACCACGCGTGAGCGCCTGATCTATGTACGTCAAACCTAGTGCGTCAAAACCACGCGTGAGCGCCTGATCTATGTACGTCAAACCTAGTGCGTCAAAACCACGCGTGAGCGCCTGATCTATGTACGTCAAACCTAGTGCGTCAAAACCACGCGTGAGCGCCTGATCTATGTACGTCAAACCTAGTGCGTCAAAACCACGCGTGAGCGCCTGATCTATGTACGTCAAACCTAGTGCGTCAAAACCACGCGTGAGCGCCTGATCTATGTACGTCAAAATGCTAATTTTACAGTTACTGTTGGTGCCAAATTTCGTTTTAGCGTTGTCTTCCCTTTGTTAATCGGTTTGACGTTCATCTCGGTGTTCGCTCCATTGGTACGTATGAATTGTTCATACTTTTTGCGACGAGAAAGGAGTATCGACAACAAACTTACGAAACTCTCCCGATTCCATATCAACAAATAAAATCACAACACTATTGGTTAGTAATTAATCACTTTAAAACCAATTACACAAGAACACAAATAAAATAATATTATAACATATTATGTAAGATTCGGAGCACACATGTATTCACGCTGATGGCTAAATCAAAACTAACAATAACAAGACAACGAATCCCAGTTTCCTATACGACCAACTTTGTTAGGATGTACTTAGTATTATTTTGATGAAAACAGAAATGTAGGTAACCTCAACCTCAAGCAATGGATCACAAAACAAGCGGCAGTGTTCACTATATATATTTATAACATAAAAATATATATAAGTCTGACATAAATACCAAGAACAAATTCGCAAGAAATGCGTTATAATTCGAGAGCAACGGCTCGGTTGTAAGTGAAAATTATCGTAAAATGTAGGTAACGCTTTTTGAGGACACTTTTTCGTGAGTTTTTTATTTTAATGTGCCAAAGCAAAGACATATAATGTCAAAATGAACGGGAATGCATAAATGGAAAAGAAGGAGAAATATCTCTTACACAACATAGGTTTTCTTTTGACATTTTCATGTCTTTCATATGGCACCTAACTCAAAAACTGTTACTAAAATTGACTACGAAAATTGTCCCAAATGAGTTTCTGACGATTTCCGCGTACAACCGAGTCGTTGCTAGGGGAATAGTACTTCGTCGTTTGTCATCGGACGAAACCGTTCACCATTCGTTGGAAACCTCTCGATTTATAGAACTAGAATAGTATTACATTCCTTCACTCGGTTGTCGCCCTTCGAAAAGCTGAGATATGCGCATGACTTGATACGAAGTTTGTTTGCACACATGAAAATGTCTCAATGTGTTGCAGACTCGTATGCAAGCGTTTACATTGGCGTTCGACGTACGGTTTTTAAAAGAACACAGCACCTAAAAATGCTTCAAGTCTTTTTCAAGATTTTCCCACTGTTTTTCAAGATTTTCCAAGATTACCCACGAAAGACAAAAAAATTCTCTTTGATTTAGCTACTAATTACATGTTTAAATCAATCATTCCCTTGCCATTAGAATTGATTCTGTTTCAATTCTGTTGACATAACGTTAAATTCCATTGACAAAGGGTTAAATTTACAAGACAATTTGCATCATTATTATATATAAGGTTGAATTCTACAATGTATATTACGAAAAGTCTTGATGATGAAAGTAATTATGGCCATTTCTTAAATTTGAGTAATATGAAATTTGTTTACCTCAGAGTAAACATCGGTGTGTTCTGTACTCGTGTATTCTGCTACTGCTTGTTTCGCACAGTCAAAACCTGAAATAGACAATAGGTAATTAAAAGCATGATAATTGCAAACATGGAATATTCCTTGTACATCAACGTATTGATCTCTATGATTCAATGATGAGAATTACTTAGGTAGGTACTGCGGAAATTTGCAACTTGATGAAAAAGCTGAAGGTGTGATTTTAGTTATTGAGTAATATCTTTTGAGTCAATTGGCAGGTGGCTATTGTTAAGTGGATGATAACAGTTCTCTGATGATACTGGAGCTACAATCGATGCAGCATTAAGCACGAGACAAAACGTCCTTATTATTTCATTGTTATAATTAATTGGATGACCCGTGGCATACGGTTCGTTGGCTCAGTCACTGCTCGTTGATATTCGGAGGATGATAATGAATTAATAATTCATTATCAGATATATAAATACGTATTGGCAGTGGGTTTTATTTATATCTCGACTCACCTGAAGCGGGCCCGTATCCGTTGTACCTGAAGCTGTTCAAACTTTCTTCGACGGCATCAATCACATTCGGCGGAGCTCTCAAGTTTCCAAAAATTGTTGGATCACCTTTGAAAGAAGACAAAATTCCACGGTGAGACGGTAGAAAAATATCAGTGCAGATAGTGAGATAATTATTATTTAATACGTAGCGCATACTCTTGTGGTTGGAGTCTATTGAAAACTTGTGAAAACTATTTTTCCCGATGCCAAACGTCAGGGGTACTTAATTTGTTTTCTAGTGATAGAGTACAACTATGTTTTGTTAAGTTCTATAGTTTCCACCAGATTTTGATTACTCTTGTGCTGTACGTTCATTCTACGAGTATTAAGTTTTGCACACAAAAAAGACGCTATTTATATTCCATACAGGAGAGCCTCTACTCGAGTTCATGGGCACGTTAGTTACACTCAGTTTCAGATTATATCAAAATGTCAAAGTTTCAAAATAAATTACATGCATTATACATACTTACATTATTCAAAACATTTTGACAATAACATGTGTGTAAGCATTATATACACGTTATTGTCAAAATGTTTTGAATATTTCTCTACAGATCATTTTGAGCACTTTTCGATATGAATAATATTCATATCGAAAAGTAATAATTATAGATAATAATCAATACTTGAGGTTATATTCAGAATGCACCAAAACGACAATAGCGTATTTTATTCTAACGACAATTGCTAATGCCATGAGTACCTACTAGGTACCAAGAAAAATTCAAATTGAAATGGATGAATGGATGAATTTGAAAAATTAATAGTATGTAAAATAATTGAATCGCTCGTTTCAGAAACCCGACATGTCCACAAAATCAAAGATCCTTCAGCTATAATCATCTTGGACCCAGGTAAATATTGCAAAGAAAAACTGTATGGAAGAAGCTTCATCCTGAGTCGCCGCAACCTATTATTCTGAATCTTATCTATATCTTTCTTAATTATTGATGTAAGGGGAGCATGGTCGGTATAGGCAAGGACATCGTTATGCCCGTACACATACGTATGCAATTTCTTGAAAGAAAATGTAAGAGCAAGTAGCTCTTTCTCAATTTGTGCATACTGGCACTCTGTAGGCGTAAGACTCCTACTAGAATAAAGTACAGGTTTCCCACCCTGGATCAATGCACACCCCAGAGCATTCTGGCTAGAATCTGCTTGAATTTCTATTTTCTTCAACGGATCAAAATGAGTCAATGTAGTTATGCTACTAATCGTTTCTTTCAGCCAAGCAAATCGCTCGTCGTGAACTGAAGTCCACACCCAGGATGAATTTTTTTGGAGCAATTGACGAAATGGGGTTATGATTTCTGATAGATTGGGCACATACTCGCGCAAGTAATTAATAAGTCCTAAGATGCTTTGTAATTCCTTAACGTTTTTCGGTGCTTGTAACTCCATGATAGATTTTATTCTTTCAGCATCAGAGCGATGACCATCTTTGGAAAATATTACTCCAAGAAACTTCACATCATGAACAAAATATTGCATTTTTTCACCATTAAATTTGATGTTGTTTCGTCTGGCAACATCAACTACTTTCTCTATAATTTGTTCCAATTCTGCTTTCGATTCCGCAGAACATAAAATATCATCATAATAAACCATCACCCCCTCAATGTTTCCAAAGTATTTTTGCATCAACTTTTGGAAGTTTTCGGGCAGGACACACAATCCAAAAGGGACCCTTAAAAACCGATAGATTCCGTATGGGGAACGTAGGAATTTCATAGTAATCCCTGAGCAAATTTTGGTTCAAGTACTGCGGATCTATACACAATCTAAGACCAAAATCGAGGCATGAGTCCAAACCCAAAATAGGCGTGCATTTAACATTATCAACAACAATGAACGTAACGTGACGCTTGGTGTCACCTTTTGCCAAACTAAGGACTATTTCACCTAATGGTTTTATCTTGAACCCGCCAAACGCCTCTAACTTAATCCTAGTACCATCAATACATTCAAAACTGGGAAAAGAGCCAACCGATGTCAGGTCGTACAGACCTATTTCACTGCTCCCAGTCATTTCAAAACTATTTGAAAAGCTACTCAAGAAAAGACTAAATGAAATCATAGAAGACAAAAACCTGATACCACTACATCAATTTGGATTCAGAGCCAAGCACTCCACCGTAGAACAAGTCCACAGAGTAACTGATGTGATTGAAGAAGCCCTGGAGCACAGAAAGGTTTGTAGCGCGGTATTTTTCGGAATGTCACAGGCCTTTGATAAAGTTTGACATAAGGGGCTGGTATACAAACTACAAGGCATGCTACCTCAGCAGTACTGCCACATACTCGAATCCTACCTATCTGGAACGTATTTCAGAATAAAAGTAGAGGATGAATATTCACAACTCGAGAAAATCACAGCAGGGGTACCTCAGGGAAGCGTTTTGGGACCCCTGCTTTATCTATTGTTCACGCAGGATGTGCCAATAACAGGAGAAGCAACCGTAGCCACGTTCGCAGATGATACTGCAATTTTAGCTGTTGCAGATTCAGTAGAAGAATCGACAGGAAAACTCCAAGAAGCCACCGTTGCTGTACATGAATGGACGAAGAAGTGGCGGATGAAACTCAATGAAACAAAATCAACACATGTCAACTTCACGAATAAAAAGATAACACCAATCCCTCTGGTAATAAATCGGAATACCATACCATATGCAAATTCAGCAAAATACCTGGGCATGACATTAGATGCCAAGTTAAAATGGAAAGAACACGTTAAGAAAAAAAAAAGGAAGAACTATCCATCGAGTTCAGGAAACTTTACTGGCTCATGGGACGATGTTCACAACTCAATA
The DNA here is from genome assembly GCA_963920205.1 of Stenodema calcarata. Taxonomy (NCBI): domain Eukaryota; kingdom Metazoa; phylum Arthropoda; class Insecta; order Hemiptera; family Miridae; genus Stenodema; species Stenodema calcarata. Next base: position 42,662,069 of record OY986049.1, on the reverse strand, counting down.
TTCACAATAAAGTACTCTTGTACAAGACAGTGCTAATGCCCATTTGGACCTATGGCATCCAGCTGTGGGGTTGCACAGCTAAGACGAATATCAAAATTATACAAACATTTCAGAATAAGGTTCTGAGGAGCATAGTAAACGCTCCTAGGTATGTAAGGAATGATGACCTCCACAAAGACCTCCAAGTGGAGACCGTCACCGATGTCATAAAGAAGCTAGCTATGGGATATGAGCGCAGGCTTCTTAAACATCCAAATCCGGCTGCTATCCAGCTACTTGACAACTCACAACAAATTCGACGCCTGAACAGAAACAAGCCCCTGGACCTTCTGTGCTGAAAATGAGTGACGTGCAGTTCAAGTGCGGTAGAAGTTAATGAGCTCTCGCCGCAAAAAGTGTTAAAATTTGTGAACTAAATAGCTAGATAGTTACCTGATTTATCAATGTAACTAGTTGTTATATATAATCTGATATATTATCTGAATAAACGCATGAAGAAAAAAATCAATAGGTACATTCAAGAGCGCCAATGGAGCGGATTGCATCTAGGTTAATTATGTTTGTTTCCGCCCCCGAATCTAATTTAAATTCAATAGGTGAACCATTCACAAACAAGATTTCAGTCCATTTGGTTTTACCACTTTGAGTTAATTTATACTCATTGACTGCACGGATGGTACCAACGCCAAAGTGTAAATCCTCATCTCCTGACTCTTCAACCTCAATTTGTCTGACGGACTTATTATTATTAAAAAAACATACTTTGGCAAAGTGATTCAAACGTCCACATCGGCCACATTGTTTGCCTTCAGCCGGACACCGGCGGTCACGAGGATGGAATAATGCACATTTGGTGCATTTTTCGTCAGTCGGCTTCTTCTGGAACGGGGTTTTCCTTGAGTCTTTCGATGACGATCACAGAAAACCCTACTATACTACGTATTTCGATGACGATGGTCCGGGTCTCCATGTTGATGTTGGCGGTTCTCTGGCTGGGAATTTTGTCGCAACTTCTTGAATGGATTTTGATTATGAGTCAATCATCGTGGCATTTTTACCCGCCAGTTCAACGCTCTTGCAATAGTTGATTATTTTGTCCAGGGAGGGGTTATCATGCCATGCACGGAAGAAGGAACTGGAATCCCTTCTTCCATGGGTTAGCAGGTTACAGTGAGGTTACAGCAAGACCCACTGAAGAAGGAACTGGAATCTCCCTTCTTCCATGGTGATGGGTGGTAGTGATTTGAGTAGGTAGTGATCTATGAACCATAATACGTTAAAATTTACAAACAGAGTGAAGTGACAAGTAGCACTTGGCCCCTTCAGACTACCACCTGTTCACCAAAATGAAGGAGGAGTTGGCGGGCGAACGTTTCACAATACAAGTGACGAGGAAACGAAAGAAGCTGTCACCAACTGGACCAAGGAGGTGGCGGGAAGCTTCTGTGAGCAGGGAATTTCGAAGCTCATTTCGCGATATACCAAATGTATCGACGTCGCCGGGAATTATGTGTAAAAATAAAACACATGTTCGATTACACTAGCTATAAGTTTCAATTGGTTTATTATCTTCGATTTTCCAATGAAAACTTGGTTTAAAAAAAATAAAATAAACGGAAAATATATCTCCCCGATGTTTCCAAGGAATTGTGTACCTAGTAATTATGTACTTCCAAGTTTTGGTGTGCGAGGAAGCTATAATGGTCACCCGTCTAGCAGACGTTCATTATTCTACCCCTTTCAACTGTGGAATTGGAAGACGCTATTCGCCTCTCTATTGTGCAGCCATGACGTGGGCTGTACACCGTTTACAATTATTTTCCAAATATTAGAGGGATAAAAAGTAAAAAAAAGAAATCTGGTTTGTCACAGTTGTTTTCTTCTGTTACATAATGTGAATCGAACAAACAACGCGACCGGTTTGAGGCTTTGGAATCTTTCCAACTGTGCACTACGTAGTAGGTATGTGGAAGGTATGTAAATTAGTTGATAGGTCCGAAGTATCGGGTAAATTTCCACAATGGGCCAGTAGGTGGCTAGACGGTCCCTAGTCAGTATTGGGTATTTTTCGTCGGGTCTCTCAGAGGGGCTATGACACATTGTTTTTGCTGTTGTTAGAGGCGATCGCCCGATTTGAGCATTATGTATTTTTTGCCTGTGGGGCGACCTGAAGGAAAAAGTTGTTGAACGCCGACCTCACACTCTGAAAGACCTCAAGGTGAGAATCGCGGAGGAAATCATGACGATACCCATTCAGATGTGCCGAAATGCAGTGAAAAGTTTACAACATCGCCTTCATCAGTGCATCGCATCTGCTGATTCAATTTTCAAACCTTGTGATAAAAAACGGGATTACCTACTAATTCGAATATATAAATATAATTTCTCCTAGTGGAATAGTTTTTCTTTTCTATAACCCTTCAATATCGCGTAGTATCTGGGAGAAGTTTGGGAGTTGCATGATGAAGCCACGAAGAGTTATCGTCTGGAATGACACGTCTACTTAAATATACCTACCCAAACACGCCATCAGTCAATGACGAACACGGTCCCACTATTTTTAGGAATTTCTCTCTATTTTTAGGCTTGAAGGACCAAAAGCGTGATCCAAATAGATTAATTACAAATCACGAGGTTGGTTGACCTTTCGCAGCGAGTTTCTGGAGTTGAAACCTGTTCCTGCAGAATTCTCGCGAAATCGGCCCGGGTTCTACTAGTTGATAGAGCTGAGTCAGGAATAAGGCTTGGTGTACTTGAATGTTCTGTCGAGATGACACATTTCTAAATTATTTCTGTAATAATTAATTGCATAAAATTGATATTTTGTACATTTTATCAGGACATTTGTTGAATAGGAAGGGGAGCAACATTCAAGTGGAACTGTACATTTAATTGACAGAAGTAGGAAAAATATCAATTAGAGAAGTATCAAATACTTCTTATTAAAAAATTTTTTTGTATTCATATTAAAATGATTTGTAAATAAATGGCATTTATGAAATTTAAAAAAAAAATGCAAATTCTTGACAACGGTTTATTATCTTCTTTGTACTGATTACTCTTCTGTCCAGATCACTAAATGATAGATTAAATATTATTATGAATTATCATTAACTATTATTATCAAGTACTTACAAGTAATTAGTATTATTGATTATTATTAATTAACTCGATATCTGAAAATCATCTGCTATTCTAATCAGGTGGGCCAGTATGAACATTGACCCGACGGGATGCCGCATGATTCACCCTCATGTTGACAGCTTTTAATCTGCTCCAACTAAGTAACGGCTAGTCGCACAACGCTGCGGATGGTCTTCAAAAATTCTAAAAATAAACACTATCTAAATACTATTTAGATAGTGGTGTTTTGGAATTTTATTTGATATTATCAACTAAAAACTATACCATTTGGTTTTTTGAGATATGGAATTTTCAACATTTCAAAATTCGTTTTGAACCCCTTCCCATGAACCTAGGGTTATGAAAAGCTTCGAGGATCATTGTGGGGTTGGTCAGAACCCGTAAACCAAATTTCGTAATTTTAGCTAACTGTGCACGGCGGACGAACGGATTTTTTATTTTTTTTTTATTCGATTTTCTGAATCTTTGTATCTTGAAACGTAAACCAACCAATTTTGAGGGGGGTTAAAGTTTTGTCTTTGGTCGATTCCAATGGTTCACTATAATAGAAGAATCTAGAAGAATAAAAGTCAATGATTGGAGATAAACCAAAAATTAATTTTGATTTCTTGAGAAAACAATGTTGACATTTTCAAAATGAATATCGTTATTTTATATTTTATAAGACCACTCAGAGCGTTGTATGACCGTTCGTTCAATATGAGGGCTCGATGGTAAAACCGAAAGCGGGTAATTCAGGTTATTTGTTGATAGCTACAAGCAATAACCATGAATTACCATGGGACCATCATTGACAACTACTTAGTTACCGTCAACCCCTCGCTCAGAGGACCATCAATACTATACAGAAAATAGTATGGTATCCAATCTAAATGAATTTGACGTAGACAGCGTAATTGCAAGTTGCAAATAATACTTCGATTAGGCTAATTGAATTTCATACACGAATTCAAGATTAGACCCCCCCATCAATACGAGGAATCCTTGACCCTGTTCATTTCCAATGAAAACGGCACTTCATTTTGGCTTCCAAGACTTCTACGGGAGTTGGACCCTCGATGGTCCCTAGTGAACGCCATAACTCCAGTTCTGTTCCACCGGAATTTAAAGGGATTGTTGGGGTTGGCCCCTAAATGGTCCCGTTTTAGTTAACCAAGTAAGTTCTAAGTGCTAATCCGTACCGGAGATCGACTGGTTTCGATGTAGATGGACCATTTGAGTCATGAGTCCAAGCCGTGGCTTTTTTTTTAACTGTTCGCCATTTTTTTCTTCAAAACTCCGTTATCGTAAATTGGGTGGAGTTTTTCTTTTGACAAAGTCCCCTTTGAAGGGATTATAAAGGATGGCGTGTAATATTCTGAGAAATCCCACATTTATATCAAATTAATTTATTTTTATACTACCTATTTATTTTTTATTCATCGTGATTTTGATTCTTAATTTCAAATATTCTCACCTATAGAGAGAGCGACCATCTGCTTCTCAGGGTTTGGGTGGAGGTCCAGATTCTCGATGATATGCCTTATGGGGTTGTGAGTTTTAGCGGCGAGGTAGCTCCTTTTGATGGACCAATCACATCGCTGGCTCATAGTCACTAAGAACGTTTGAGGGAACTTGTTTGTACTCGTACTTTTGTCTGATCTCTTCTGTGTGCGAGCGTCTTCTAGAGGCAAATCCCCCTGTTCCGGTCCTCCCCGGTCAGAAGGCTCGTCTCGTTACGTAATCTCCGATCTGTTTTTCGATTGGTCGCCGTAAACGGGGGCGCGACTTTGGGAGCCAATCAGGTTGATTCATCTTTCTAAAATATTCTGCTCAACTTTGCAAAACTTGAGTTGCTAAGTTCCTAAACCTGCAGACCGACAAAACGAACCAAGGATACCCTGAACCTATCGCAAAAATTGAAGGATTCCCCATAGCACGGTACATTCAATAGTCGATGGAAGCTCTAGTTGATGGATTAATTGACAGAACTTGCTTGAACATGAACGTGGTCCCACCAAAGAGATTTCCACACAAATCAAAGAAACTTTTAAAATAATTATATCAAGATGTTTGATTGAAGGGGGAAAGTGATGAATTACCTCACGATGATTTTTGATCGGGCTTTAGAGCAGTCGCCTCTATAATATAATGACACATGTATATTCATGTCGAGTGTCCATACATCAAAATACTGTAAAGCCCATAGCACCAGAAACATGAATACAAAGAAAACCTGGAGAACCAAAGGGCATGTATTCATCTGTGGATCGTAAGAAGATTGATGCGAAAGGGAAACGTAAAGCATATTAATAATACCACAACATACTCCAATGTATTTGTAGTGAATGTAGTTCGAGGTTAAATGAATCTCACCTCTGAATTTGAAGGTGCAAGTCCCACATTTTACCTGTCAACAGGGCCGGATTTAAAAAATCCACAGTCATACAGCATGGCTATAAGAGCGAATTTTCGAAGCCATAATGGGTTGTATGTAAAATGTCTCCATTAAAGAACATGATGTCCATGATGAACATATCAAGTATCAATCACGTTTCTTCATCTTCAAAGTGCTCCAGTTTGAGAACGGAATAAGATATAGCAATTCTGACTTCACCATCGTACTCAGAGTATAACAATAACAACAATAATTCTACAGCCACAGTGCAAAAGCCTGTATGTAAAAAAATAAAAAATGTTGAAACGACAAAAACTGTTTTCTAACAGCAACTGTAACCATGTAACAGGTTACTTCAAACATCCATTGAGGAGAAATGAAGCGCTGTAGCTCAATTCTGTTCCTATTAGCATGTGCACATGGGCCAAATTTATCAGTGAAGCTCAAAACCTTATTTTTGGAAGAAATAGTAGGTACTTACAGGCTTTTGCACTGTGGCTGTCGAATTATGTTTTTTTTTTTTTTTTTAAATCACAGTCGAATTGGTTGAAGTCATATCGATATCTCACCAAAAACTGGGGTTTTTATAATGAGTTGCAGTCAACTTACATCAAAGGTTTCAGTGAAAAACTTTGAGACGAATTTCTGAAATGTTTTGAATTTTGAGTTGAGGCGTTTTACCTTGACAGGGCAGAATGCTCGATTACATTATTGAAGTAATACTACTCGTAGCAATATTCCAGGGATCTAGCAGTTCGATGGTTTAGAATTGACAAAGCATAACTACGATTTTTGAAATTCGTGACAACGCGTAACTAGAAATTTCAAATTTTACAGGAGACGAAAAATAAATCATTTTGGGCCAAGTGCAGCTTCGGATGGTCATGGATAGATGTACCTGATGATGTCTGTCGAAACCATGCTTATTTTTGCTACATTTAATAAAATATTGCACTTATAATAGGTGCCTGGTTACCTGGTTACAGTCAAAGAGAAGAGGCTCGGGCAGTATCCTTATCATCTAGTTTTTCGCATTCTATTCTCATGTCGTTTTGAAACTGGTTGGTTAAAGATTAAAACTAGATCCTGACTATTTTTTATTAGTATTACTGCATTTTGTTTCATTCCTGCACCCTCCAAGGAATCACAGAAAAATTAAATTTTACTTCGTAATGCAGGTAGGTATTTTGATTTGATATTGTAGGTATGTATGACAATAATGATATCCTACTAGAGGTAGGTATGGATCTCAAATGGAGACTGTAAATTTCTGGCTCTACAGTAAATATCCCAACGGCAACAATGGGATGGGATCCCGTCAGTTGCGAAAAAGTCAGCAAAAAGTACTTTCAAGAAGAGCTATCAACATACTGAAACATTTGGGAAAAAGTGAGTTTTGGAACATTCTTCGTCCTGCTGAAAAAATGGCGAAAATAACACACGCCCTTATTCTAGCCACCCATTGAAGTTGACGTTGAAAGCACACTTCACAGAGACTTGAATGAACGAGAGCGCTAAATCTTTTGACGAGGTAACACAAAAATGTCTATTCGGCCATTGTGTCGCTAGTTATTGTATGTTAGAATCTCACTTAGAGCTGATCGATCGACCCGCCAAAAATTATCAAATTGAAAGTTACCAAGTGGGGAACCAATTGGACACCTTTAGACTCGGAACTGAAGATCGAAGAAAAATCCGTGTAACTCCTTGACCGGAATCGGGAAGGAAAATCTATATTTTAAACCGTAATCAATAGGTAGCGTACAAATCAGTCGGAGTCAAACACAGAGGTTCTGATATCGATGTTCAGTCCCTACATTCAGTCCATATTTAATTAGTTTGAACTGTAGTTGATTCAAAGGATGAATTGAATAATCTGTATTTCGTCCATATTATACCAAGATCTGTCGAGGTGTAAGAAGGTCGACGAAGGACCTCCGGGTCCAGTTGCCAAGCCTCCGCGGCTGTGGACAAACAAACAAGAAAAACTGCGCACAGCAAACCAGTCCCAGGACGGAAACCAGTATGGCCGAGAATCAGGTGATATCGTGATGATTCTCGTTTTCAGCTCCCACCACTTCCATCGGACTCTCCCACACAAACTTGACTTCTACGTTTGTAGTAGGTATTCAAATCGGGGAGAAGTAAATTTTCTGTTCGAAATTCGATTTCCACGTATAAAGCCAAGTCAAGTAACTCCTGACGTTAGCATCATTACTCGTACTGAAGAACAACGTGACTATGTCAAAAACCATCGAATTAGGTACATCTGGAATATCGTGATGCATCCGTACGTGCATCATTTCCGTACTTCACTCAATTATTAATTTGTGTCCACGATACAAATTATATTTAGTAGAATTAAAACTTGAGAAAAAAGTATAATTAGCCTTCATACGCAGCTGAACCGGGTGGAAGTGCAAATAGTCAACACGAATAAAAGAGTCGGTGCTCTGGAAAGCAAGTCTTCAAATAATGTGCTGGAATGCCAGTGGCCTCCTCCCCCGGAAGGATGAGCTGCAGGTTGTCCTAAACACAAATTCCATTGACATCTGCGTTGTATCTGACACAAACTTTACTAAAGCTTAGTCCAGACGGAGACTTGTTGTTGCGCGGCATTGTTGCGAAGATGTTCCAAACTGTCCCGATTCAATGTCGCGGAACCTTTTTGAGCTGCCCCGCGACAATGTTTCGGGTCCACACTAGGGGAGCAGTTTCATTCGCAATGTCTTGGGAAATACACTGGAGACCAAAAAAACCGGCGCAGTTGAATTGTTGTCGAAGAGTCAAGTTTAAATCGATAACAGTTGGGTTTGAGTCAATAGTAAGGTCAATAACAAGGTTAACAGAGATTACGTGCAGAGGTTTTTCCTTAACTATCCAGTTTTTTCCTGTAATGCTCTCTTGAATTCACGATAGAAGCCTACAGAAGTCTGCTGATGTTAATCTTCACTCCAGAGTCCGTGCTTTAGGTCCTCTACTCCCCCCAGCACACCGAACGGCTCGTCTTCAATTTGCTAGAGATCACGCTGCTTGGACTGAGCTGCTTGGGTTTGCAGCAGGATCCGTCGCCCTTGGACGCCCTGATGCCGTCCATCTGGTGTAATGCTCTCATGAATTCACGATAGAAGCCTACAGGAAACCGTGAAACTGGTAGCTCTACCAGTTTCACGGTTTCCTGTAGGCTTCTATCGTGAATTCATGAGAGCATTACAGGAAAAAACTGGATAGTTAAGGAAAAACAGGGATGGACCTCGGCAAGTAATCTCTGTTAACCTTGTTACATATTGACCTTACTATTGACTCTAACCCAACTGTTATCGATTTAAACTCTTCTACAAAAATTCAACTGCGCCGGTTTTTTTGGTCTCCAGTGTAGTTCTCGTGGCTTCTGCTGCACCGATTCTACTTTTATTAGCGGCTGACAATGAAAATAGAACGCGACGGAAACCAAGACGTTGGTGGGTTCGTCAGCTTTTCAGGGCAACTCAACATGGCCACGATCTCCTGGACACTCTGAGATTGGGGATGGAGGTGGATTTGTCAATTTCAACCGAATGCGACCCACCGATTTTGAGGAACTTTGGCAATTGTTGGGTCCTCGCATTTCGAAAGGGTGCACCAACTACAGAGAATTATTTTTAACAAAAGAATTTCCAGGTGTATTGTGTTCTTAGCTTTATTAATACAAGTAAGTTTTTATTTTCAATTTTCGAACATTTTTGTAATAATGTGGGTCTTTCCCAACTGTAGGTAATTTCCAAAAATGTAACGTAATAATGAAGAAATTTTGTAAATGTAATGTAATTTTCTCCAGGATTTTGTAAAAATGTGGCTTTATGTTTAATAAAAAATGCAAAAAAAAAAAAAAAAAAAACTACAGAGAAACGATTTCTCCTACACCGACGCTTTATATTTGGAAGCCAATCCCACCATGGCCGCACTTCTTTTGTCCCTGTTCTTATAATCAATTCAATTCAATTCAAAATGTTTATTCAATGAATAATGAAAATAAATTCAACTGTAGGTATAGTAATACAAAAAAAATAAATTTAGAAAAAATAAATTAATATGTACCTACCATTGATTCCACTTCGAATAATAATGCTCAACTGTAGGCAATAGCATGAGTCTCAAGCCTACTACATGACTGGCACTAGGTTAATTAAATTAACACTAGTTACAAATTAAATTGTTATTTACAGAACAGAACTTTTACTTCTACACTACTTGTATATAAATTCGCTACTCATGTACATTCAATTTAGAAAGGAAATTGATACAATATATTTCCTTATCAACTAATAATGTGGAAAAAACATAACAATCGGAGGAACGGAACACCTGGGAGTTTCACCATTCGTTCCCGAGCCCTGCAAGTGTTGACTGTTCGTTCCCGGTTAGGCCAAAGTGGTGGTAACCGTTCGTTCCTGGCCAGACAAAATGTGAGCTATCAGCGTTACCCAGAGGACACCACGAGGAGGTTGCTCACGTTGTCCCCCGAATTAGTAGCGAAGAGCCACCTCGTCGAATTACTAAAACAATATAATTTAAAATTCATCCCAATTTAGGGGAAAAAGCGAGGGAAAAAGTGTATAATACTAATTGGTAGCGAAGAGCCACCTCGTCGAAAAATTAATCCGTACTCAGTCCCGATTTCTTGTTATTTTAATATGTTACTATTACAATCTTAAGTAAAGCAGGACAACCTAAATTAATGCCCGCAAATACGTATTAACGTAACGAGCATCAATTACTGTATTGTTCAGTATGTACCTACCTATAGCATTAAGAGTATGGTGGCCCAGTTAAATACATTTGATGTAGATATATGTCCAACTATTCTACACGGTACTAATCAGTTGATTATGGGAGGTTTTTATTCCGCAGCCTCGTCCAATTGAAATTTAATAGGCTTGTCTATAGGCTAAGAACCAGCATCACAACTCAATTCCTTCAACACGTAGTACAAAAATACGTACAAAGAATTAAAGAGCGAATTTCCTGTGAAACGTTCATATGAAACATTAACTTAATGTTTCAATGTTGTAAATTAAACTAGGTTTCACCAACCTAATTTGCTCGGATTTAATTCGAACTGCAGTGCCTTTTGCAATAAATTGAATTTTTCAACATGTACGTGTTTGTGTTGAAAAATGCAATTTATCACAAAAGGCACAGCGTTTCGAATTGAACCCGAGCAAATTAAGTTGGTGAAACCTAGTTTAATTTCAATTGCTTAGTAAATCCTCTGCGTCCTGCTACTACTAGGCCGCGCCGCTTGTCACCATGTCACCCCATCTACCTACTTCGTCTAGACGTCGATAGACGCCGTTACACATGGATAGACGCCGTCTAGACGCCGTTACACATGGATAGACGCCGTTACACATGGATAGACGCCGTTACACATGGATAGACGCCGTCTAGACGCCGTTACACATGGATAGACGCCGTCTAGACGTCGAAAGTTCATCTATGCCAGTAGATATGTCTACATATTTAGATGAATACACGTCTATTAGATCGACCAAACGTAACCATTTACGTTTGTTGACGTGTACCAGATCATCAACCATAGACGTCTACTAGACGTGCCTACGTCTACCGATAGATGTCTATTGGACGTCTAGTAGACGTCTATTTTCTGTGTGGGTTGTCGTTCTTCAGGGTTCTCTTGTAGGTGGGTTGACTCGACATATTCCCAACAACTTGGGTTGTCTGGAATCATGGGAGTAGGTACTTCCTGGGCGACTGCCAAAATCAGTGAGCCGTCCATGAAAACTCGCTCAGTACTGAGTAACCACCATTCGGGACTGAGCAGGATTACTACGGACCAGAGACGAGAGAAAGTACTCAAAGTACCGTAAGGTCGTTTCAAGTGGTGTTGGTGCAGGTACTTAGGGGTCTTTGTAGTTAGAGGATTTAGCAGGGGAATGAACTACAACTCGTACAAAAAAGTCCTTTGGTTCGAAGAGGGCGTCCAAGTGGGAACAATGTGAAAACGTTCGATAAAAAATGTTGGTTTTCACCAACATAGAAGTGAGTATTTCAAAATTTCGAACCCCAAAAAAAATAATTTCTATAACTAATCTAGGAACGCGGTAGCGTTCCGCCCCGCCAAGCAAAGAAGTTGAGAAAACGAACGATGCTGAGTGTATGTTTACCGGACGTCACGAAACGCGTTTTCGAGGTATCCATATCTCGGCTCCTATTTGACCGATCAACTTGAAAATTAGTGTGGGTCTTCTTTGAGTGGATATTAGAAAGCCCTGAAAGTTTCAAATCGATAGGTCTAAAGGGAGCCGAGCTACATACCTTCAAAAACCCGGTTTTTCGGCCTTAGATTGTTCTTCTCCTTCTTCTCCTCCTTGTTCAGACAGGCAAGGCTGGAGCCTCTCCACGTTGACCGATTGACTTGAAATTTTGCACAGAGCTTCATTTAACTTTGAGACAGAGCCTTATATAAGATTTAACCCATTATCTCAACCCAAAAAAGTTTTAGAAACTAAAGAACAGAAACCTTAGGAAAATTCTGTCCACTTTGACGAGTCTACAGCCTGGGTAAAAGGACCAATCGACTTGAATTTTTTTACATACCTACTTTATAGCATGGCTCAGTGCCATTTGAACGAAATAAGCAATTATCTCAACCCAAAAAAAAATTAGGGACAAAAAAACTGAAATTTAGGGTAATTTAGGCTAATTATGGCCATATCTCGGCTCCTAGTAGACCGATCAACTTGAAATTTGGTATGGATCTTTTTGGTGTGGATAATAGAAAGCCCTGAAAGTTTCAAGTCGCTAGGTCTAAAGGGAGCCGAGTTATATAACTTCAAAAACCAATTACCATGTTTTTCTACTTTTTTCAGTCGGTCAAGGCTACAGCCTCTCCACCTTCGCCGATTGACTGTAAATTTTGCACGGAGCTTCGTTTCAAGTGTAGCAAGTGCCTTTTGAAAGATTCAAGTCGATATCTTTAAAGGGAGCCGAGTTATATAACTTCAAAAACCCGGTTTTTCACCCTTACCTGTTCTTCTTCTCCTTAATCAGTTAGGCATTTCCACCTTCACGGATTGACTTGAAATTTTGCACAGAGCTTCGTTTCAACATCAGACAGTGCCTTTTGAAAGGTTTAACCCATTATCTCAACCCAAAAACTTTTAGAAACAAAAAACTGAAATTTAGGCTAATTTTGGCAACTTTGACGAGTGTACAGCCTGGGTAACCGGACCAATTGAATTGAAATTTTGCAAAGACCTTCTTTATAAAATGACCCACTTCAACAACAAAAAGATGTGATATCCCCCCAAAAAACACTCAAAATCACCCCGCCTCGCAAATATCATTCTTCAGAGGCCGGAAAAAGTTATGATATCCACTTTCCCCGCCCGCCCTTTTCCTCATTAAGGAGCTAAGTATAATGAAAAGCTTAACCACTTCACAAGCACCGTACCCCTTTCGAAATCTCCCCTTGGCGCTATTGCGAGACGTTTTTATTACTTCCACAACCAACTAATACTTGTAAAAAACGTTAACCACCATCAAGTATTAGTTGGTTGTGGAAGTAATAAAAACGTCTCGCAATAGCGCCAAGGGGAGATTTCGAAAGGGGTACGGTGCTTGTGAATTGGTTAAGCTTTTCATTATACTTAGCTCCTTAATGAGGAAAAGGAAGGGCGGGGAAAGTGGATATCATAACTTTTTCCGGCCTCTGAAGAATGATATTTGCGAGGCGGGGTGATTTTTACACGGAGTGTTTTTTGGGGGGTATGATATTTCTGTAAGTAGGAACGATTGTGTAATGGAGTGGGAGTAGTAGCTAATGGGTAGGTTTATTCTACCAATGACAACGGACTTATTCGAAAGAACAACACCACCAAAATATAATAATATTCTATCACTCAGTAAGTTCAAGATAATGTCAAAGAATTCCCTTCTGTGAGATTTATAGTTGTGTATCTGACTAATTCCAGATAACGAGACAGCAACACGAGCTAAAATAGTTTCGAGGTAATAAGCTTTAAAGGTTGTTGGTAGTCCAAGACACAGCCAACAAGAACTTAGGTAGGTACAATCACAACGTCAGTGAAGAAATATTTCAGTGTTATTCTGTCATGACATCCCAGGTATAGACCTATACTGAAAGAACAGTACCTGTACTGAAAGAACAGCTCAGTATCCATTTGTAACTGCAGAACTACGGGGGTTAGCTTACATGCAGTTCATTATAATAGTAAGACTTATTCAGTACAGGTATTAGGTCTAATATAATATGATTGGAAGGCGTACTATTGTACTGTACGGTCAAATACTGTTTAAAGACACCAAAGAAATAATTGACAGCAACGGAGCAGCTATGGGAGGTTAGTTACACAGAAAATCCTGTTATTATGGCGTTTCAAGTTATTTAACGAAATGCCAGGTTTGTAGCCAACTATCGGAGGGCCTGGCAACAGGAATAATTCAATGGTTGAAAAAAAATCTACGCAGTAACGAGCCAATGAGCAACAAAGGAATCCAAAAACAACAACTAGAATTCAGGTAGGACCTAGGTTGATTGTACACTTGTTACAAGTGTACTACAGTAGTCTGACGATATATATATATTTTATCCGATATACAAACATTTCCAAAATTCTTGAGTCGAATGAAAAAATCTGAGTTATAGTGTTGTGGGTGAACTAGTAGAGCTTTTTACTAGTTCCATGGAAAGAAGAAGAAGGGAACCCTGTATGTGTTGATTTTGATAAGGGTGAGTGTAGATGGCAGTGTCGTAATTTATGTTTAATTTGTCTGTGTCGTATACGTTTATAAACATACTAATGTATAAATAGGTATGAAAAGTATAGCCGGAAACTCATTGCCCGAAAATTGACATTACAGTTGGACCTACCTATTTACATAGTTTTTTAATTGAAGGTTTTAGTTGAATGCTTAGTAAGATACTATGGGTGGCAAAAGGTATCGATACTGAGCTATACGATAAATATCGTCATCGATACCTTACCTCCAATACTATCGAATATCGTAACGTTGGCTACCGATGGCCATCCCTACCTTACATTGGCCCCATTCTGCCCATCTACGAACTTAGCCTATAAAGTGCTAAGACGGATTTTTTGTGCAAATTTGAAATTTTTATCTCAATTCTATCGAGATTTATTGTCCGGGGCGACGCATGTCTTTTAGCAGTGGATTAAGGATGGTCTGAAAGAGATTTTGGTATAACAATTTTTCGGAAAAATCGAGTTTTAAACATTTCGGACCGAGAACAAGCTTCATGTTCTTTGAAAATTCGCCAATAAGAAGAAAAGTGTCTTCCTACATTTCGCTGCATCACTCGCTCGTTGCGAAGAGTAGGAATTAGATCGAATTGTTGTGATGACAGAGCGGGAGACTTACCACATACCCTCTTTCTTCATGGTCTGGGTATGATTCTACTCATCAAGATTGCGGCGGTTAGTACTCAGTTCGGTTTATTACGATAGTCATATTTTCTTAACTTCAAAGGCCGATTCCTCCTGTTGTCTATTTCCATAATTCGGCGGTATGAGGCAAATTCCGACTTCCTGTGGACGTACGTCAAGCTTTTCAGGTAAACAAATTGGAGAAGAAACTAAAAAAGTAGGCGGAATGAAATTCACATAAGTTTGTACGGATATTAATATTAAGGTTCTATTATATTCTTGGTTGCACAAAACGCTTGATATTCGAAACTTGATCTCCCGCGATATTCGAAATTCCAATTCGGGGACTACCCCAGATATCCAGGTTTTCTCAAGTTTCGTCCAAAGCAGATGTTGAACGGAAATAAACACACGGACAGGTTGTGCAGGAGACCGTACAGATATCAACAAACAAACACTACAGTAGCTTAACTGTACCAGGTGCCTATCGTGATTCGTATCATTATTCTGACAGAAAGAACTAAGATTTTATTTTAGGTAACTGACTTTAGTAACAATACTGCCAACACCAATAACAGGTGATACGTTAAAGGGTTTCCGAAAGAAATCTTTTTAGTAATTCCATTTATTGAAAAAAGTACAAACCATTTATAAAATTTTAAAAGAAAAATCATTCTGTAATACAAAGGACATAATATGTCCTTTATATATTATATGAGCGAGGATAACATTATTTCACAGTTAGTTATCATTAGTTCACTTATTGTAATGAAAAGGTCTCCTCGGGCTGATCCAACCCTGAATCCCAAATTTCCACATTTTAGGACAGTTCTAACAAGGCAAAATGGTGCGGACGGGACGAAATGCGTACATCCGATTGCTCAACAGAAGCCAGAGCTACACTGAAAATCCAAGGCACATCATCAAGCCAACATTCTAAATAAAGGATACAAATAGTTGAACACCCACTTCTCGTCCGCAAGAACAAAGTTGTCAGTGCTAATGTTAACACATTGGACACTCTGTTGGATATGGCGTAAATTCTTTGGTAATAATTCGTGTTGGGAATTCACATTGGAAACCATAACGGTACTGAAAGGGTTAAAGAGGTCCAATTAACGTCAACTAGTGTTTAAGGTGAGTGTCGCATTTACTTATAAAATAATATCGAAGCAATTTTTTTCACAAATCAAGCATTTTTGGAGTTTTGATCCGTCGTCCTGACGATGAAGATTTGGGCGGTACCCAATCGTTGACGTCATTTGACTCAGAGTCGACATCAATCGTGGAGTACGGTTCGTCGTCTATCTCCGTATCAGAGGAACACGACTCAGCATCTACTGGTTGTCCTCCGGAATTTTGATTACTGGAACTGCCGCTGGTACCGGTACTTTGGATGATATCGGACGATTCACAGGGCTGACTGAGGGCGGGCAACGGCGGGTGAGTCTGAATTGTAAGCGTTGTACGTTTGGATGATTTCTCGCCTGGAATAAATAATGCAATCATTTGAGAGAAGGAATAACATTTATTTATCTATTATTTATTTATTTTTGTGATGAGGACGTAAGGAGTATTAGAGTAAGAGTATTAGAGTAAATTCAGGATTTGGTTTCCAGAAGCTTATTAATTCATCAATGCTTCACAATACAACCACTCAGTGCGTATTAAATGGGCCCCTTGGGTGCCAAGTGGTGCAAGTCCCATTTTTGCAAAATTGCGTTTTCAACCATACTTAATACAGGGATCATTCCACTACCTATGTACATGAAGACTAGGCTTCATCGTTGAGTATTACAACTCAGGGAAGTGGGTGACTCCAGTGCTAGGTTTGTAAATACCTAGCGCCACAGGTGCCAAGTGGTGTAACCAAGCAACCTTAGCTGAATAGTTGCGACCAGCGAACACGAGGGATGACCATCGATAGCTAACATATCGATATTCGATAGTATCGATCAAAAACAGTGGTTGAAAAAAAAATTCAATTATAAAACGATGTAAATAGGTACCTAAGCCCAACTGTAATGTCAATTTTTGGGCAACGAGTTTTCAACTATAGTTTTCATAACTATTTAAACATAAACACTTGTTTATGACACAGACAAATTAAACATAAATTTAATTTAATAAATTAAATAATATGTTTGTGTCGAAACGACACAGACACCTACACTCACCCTTATCAAAATCAACACACAAAGGGTTCAGTGTTGCCAGATACTTGGTGGGTGGATTCGCCGCTAGAGCGCGCGTTTGTAGCTGAAAAGGAGCGAGCTCTCAAATAGCCGGATGGTGCGAGAAAATTTAAAAAGGAGCCCAATTCTGCGACTTTTCACGTCTAGTGTAAAAATCTGTGGAACTGCGAGTGCGAGAACACAAAAACAACAAAAGGACGAATACGAAAGGTCGATATTGATACCAACTCTAGAAACGTACTGCCAACATAAATATCGTGAAAAACTGAGTTGAAACGATCGTTTTTGCGAAAGTAATCCCAGAACATGGGATTTAAAACCTTTGTAGCCCAATTGGCGAAAAGTATCTGAAGGTAATTTTTGATCGCCATTTGATCTTAAAAATATCCCAATCGGCGAAAAATAGCCCAATCTGGCAACACTGAAAGGGTTCCCGTCCTCTTCTTTCCATTTTCCATTCCAGGCCGACGCCATGATGGACACATTTAGTGAAATTTACTGATGGAGGTTAGAACGTCCATGGAACTAGAAGATAGATCAACTATTTCACCTACTTTCAGAAGATAGCTCAACTATTTCACCTACAATACTACAACTCAGATCAACTCAGATTTTTTTATTCGACTCCAGAATTTTGAAAATGTTTGATGTATGGGATAAGAAACAACGGTTCATTATCTTCTTTGTACAGATCACCCTTCTGTCTAGATCACTAGGTCTAAATGTCTAGATCCTAAATGTTAAATTAATTATTATTATCAATAATTGATAATTATTATCACTAATTATTAACAATTTTATCAAGTACCTACTGAAAATTATTATAATTTATTGTTAGGTATTGATAATTCGTATTTATTAATTATGATTAATTAATACGATATAATTCTGGGGTTTTTAATACTACGTCGGTAATAATTTTTCTATAAAAGAAGTACCTACCAACAAACATTCGAAATTACCTTCATTTCCGTAGCACGAAACGCACCTCAGAACAACAAACTCGACATCACTTAAGCCATATGATGTTCCAAAGAGCTTGTTAGTATGAAAATGGACCTGTATTTCAACAGTTTGATTCACGATCGGGTTGTGAGGCACAATCTTTGAGCCGTCATTGTGAACGAACGGCTGGTCGTACAAAGCTGCAGATGGTCTTAAAAAATTCTACGGAACAAACTCTATCTAAATATGAAATAAAAAACATACCGTTCTATATGAATTTTTCGAGATATGGAATTTTCAACATTTCAAAATTCGTTTTGAACCCCTTCCCCTTGACCTAGGGTTATGAAAAGTTTCGTGGATCATTGTGGGGCTGGTCCAAACCCAGAAACCAAATTTCGTAATTTTAACTCAACGCTAACTGGGCAAAGTGCCTCGGACGGCGGACGGCGTACGGCGGACGGCGTACGGCGGACGGACGGATTTTTTTTTATTCGATTTTCTGAATCTACGTATCTTGAAACGTAAACCAACAAATTTTGAGGGGGGGTTAAAAAAATTTTTTCTTTGGGCGATTCCAATGGTTCATTATCGAAGATAATAAACCAAAAAAGATATATCTACATAACAAAGGAAATTAGCGACAAGATGAAGGATTTTTCAACGTGAAGATGTAAAGGAATGCAAAATGAAGGAGCGGAATTCCAGAGGCTTATTAAAACCCGATCACCTAGCCAGCCAGCCCTCTGACGTCATAGGTTCTTACGGCATAGGCTGTGACGTACTAGTTGCCCTCCTGCCAGCCGTCTGACGTTATACGCTCGTGCGTCATAGGCTGTGACGTACTAGTTGGCCTCCGACCAGCCGTCTGACGTCATAAGCTCTTACGGCATAGGCTGTGACGTACTAGTTGCGCTCCTGCCAGCCGTCTGACGTCATACGCTCTGACGTAGTGGCCCGCCCGTCGCTTGTGTTCTGACGTGATCTGAGGGAAAGGGTGAATCAAGGAAACAAATTTTTCCCGTTTCAGTTTATGTGCCAAAGCAAAGACATGAAAATGTCAAAAGAATGTCAACTCCATCCTGTTGTTGATACAGTCGAGAATTAAATGCTTGCATACGAGTCTGCAACACATTGGGACATTTTATGTCTTTAAAGAAGTGATTCAAGAACCTTCGAACAATGCTACATCACCTACCCCAGTAGCGTAGTTGTTATACTTAATTGTAGGGTTCATCATAAATAATTTATATAATTATTATAATAATTATAATAATTATTATAATACGAATGCAAGCTTCATAATATTTAATATTATTATATAATTATTCTATACGAATGCAAGCTTCATAATAATTATTATTATGAAGCTTGCATTCGTATAGACAATATAAATTATTGAGAATGATCACCTGTGTGTAAACAATTATTTAAACAATCTCGCTCATACCGCAGCTTGTCGGCCACGCACTCCGCAGTGGTTAACGTAATATGGTTAGGTAAATCGAGAGCTATCCAACGAGTGGTGAGCGATTTTTGTACGATGATAACTGGCGAAGATAAAGTTCCGTAGCAACGAATCGGTTGTAAGCGAAAATCATCAGAAACTCCGTTACATGTCCCGCGTTACATTCCCGCGTTTCATTTTCGAGTTTATGTAGCAAAGTAAAGACATAAAATGTCAAAAATGATATTAATCTTAATATCATTTTGGCCGGTTTTGTTTCATTCCCAATCTTCTCATGAAAATGTGCACTGAAACATAAAAAATTGAATTTCAAACTATAAACTTGAAGAAAGCTCGACAAGTGGGCCGCCCGACCAATCTTTCTTCGGTACCTCTACCACACCTGTACAAGGCAGAACTCACTGCCGCAAAGAAGAAAGACATGCAGGATTTACTTCCCTTCAACCCAAACGAATATACTCAAGTAATTTTTTGAAAATTTGCGAGTTGCACGTGATTCTGAGAGTGCCGAAGACTTGAGTTCCTATATTTAATTCGTCATTTTATTCTTATAAATAAAGAATATTCCTGAGACAGTTCAAGTGAACCATGGAAGAATTTACATTTATTAGCTAATTTTTTTTTCAAACTAAAAATGTTTTTGGTTAAATTGCTAACATTTTTAAAATTGCAATTTTCGATGTTACACCGCATAGCTGATGAGAGCCGTCAACAAATAGATTTTTACAACGACCATATAGTTTTCAATGGACTTATAAACTTCAAATTGATATTCTGAAAATTTGAAGAATTGCTTTTACACCACTTGGCACCCACCCAAGGGGCCCAAATATTGTTGCCTTATAATGAGAATCTCTCATCTCCGCTTGGTCGTCAGAATGATAACCTCCCAACTCCCAATTTCTCAGGATTTGGAATTTTTGTACCTATATTTGGCTTCTTCAACCTGTTTTTCACACCGTAGCGTCAAAAAATTGTCATTATTCTCTCCAAGAAGTCGCAGTCATTAAAATTTAATGAGGTATTCATATTTAATATGAATACCTCCAACGAAAACCCCGGCAACTGAAATGAAGCAACGGCGCAGTTGTTTCCTTCTCATGAGAAGTTAGGCAGTAGGTATGGAGATGAGAGGTTCTCATTATAAGGCGACGAATATACGGAATTATAGTTTTAGTAACTAAAACTGCAATTACCTTCGTGGATTTTCATGTGCCTTGTAAGATACGAAGGCGCAGTAGCCTTGTAGCTGCAAAGATTGCATGGGTAAGGTCTGTTTCCTGCAAAAAAAAATTTTTTTAAATTTGGATCCTTTGTGGAGAGGGAGGAGGGTAAATATTAGACAGTCTGCAATCTTCAAGAAATCGGCAAAGGTAGGAAGCTCTCAATTCTATCGCGAGTTATCGTCTGGAATGACAAATACATGAATAAATAAAAAATCCAGTCATACATCATGGCTATAATCTTGAGCGAATTTTCGAAGAAATGACTGGTTTTATGTAAAACGTCTCCATTTGACTGGTTTTGTACCCTTTTTTGCCGAGTACCATGTCAGTTTAAGATTTTTCGACGCTGAACACGATGGTAGAGTCAGAATTGCGATATCTCATTCCGTTACCAGATTAGCGCAGACGAACCGTGTAGAACATCTCAAGTAACAACCACGTTTCTTCATCTTCAAAGGGCTCCAGTTTGAGAACGGAATAAGACATCGAAATTCCGACTTCACCATCGTGTGCAGCATTAAAAAAGAAAAAAACTGTAAAAAAGAAAACAATTATTGTTTTCATCAGAAATTGCGTCAAAGCCCTCCATACACATGTCCCGATTTTCGAGGTGTCCAGGCGTCCCGTAATGATTTTTAAAGCGCCCCGATTAATTGTTTTGCCGTCCCGATTTTTGAGGAAGTCGAATCTTCAAATGATTCTGTAAGGCAAAGATGAAAACTGCAAAAAAACCTGTACAGAACTGCGACAAGTGGTCAGACGGAAAAACTCAACTAACTGACAATTTCCACTGGTTTCGGCAATTTCCTATTCAACTACATTTCTTCGATGGTTGATATTTAAGATATTAAATATATTTACCTATTTTCAAAAATATTGTGTTTTGGTGAAGTGTTCGATTAATTACATTTCGTCCAGATTTTCG
Organism: Stenodema calcarata; assembly: GCA_963920205.1. Taxonomy (NCBI): domain Eukaryota; kingdom Metazoa; phylum Arthropoda; class Insecta; order Hemiptera; family Miridae; genus Stenodema; species Stenodema calcarata. Next base: position 42,640,379 of record OY986049.1, on the reverse strand, counting down.
TCCCATTTTTTTTTTTTTTTTTTTTTTTGAGGCTGTCTCAATTTCTAGCTTACACTGGCTAGCTTTCAGCTCCCCCCCCCCACCCCAGCGTTCTGGTTTCATTATTATCTTCGCAACAAACTAGGAATGTAGTAAAACAATTCAAAATTAAGTAAAAAGAAGTCAAAACGACTGTGGTAACATTCAACACAAATTTCTGCGATTGTACCAGAATAAAAAAAAGCCACCTTTTAGATGGAAACATCCATTTCTAACAATAGCACCAGTGCTAATAAAAAAGGAAAATATCAGAACCAGGTTGAAAAAGTGAGAAAACTACATCAAAACAGTTTCCAAAACTTTGATTGCATTTTTCTCAAAAACAGCTTTTTGCAATTCAGAGGTTCAAAAAATGATAACTTTTCAACGGATTAAGATATATAAAATCTGAAAACGGCATTGTGACCAGAAGCTTCTCGTCTCTCAGGAATGGCAATAAACCCGATTTCAAAATCCGGAAGCTAAGGTACGTTATCCTGTGGACGGTCACATACACTGAGAATAGAATATACTAGAGCGGCCGAGTGGGACACGACGATGTGTCAGGCTTCCCCCACTCATCGCCTTCTAGCCTTCTAGTCCACGCTCCACGCCATTACGCCCCGTGTTTGCACCATTTTCCATATCGGAAGAAATATTCCCTGTGAAGAACTCATCAATTCATCTACACGAAAATCAAGTATGTTGGATTTCGAAGATCCAGGAGAATACGAGGAATGCCCCGAGATACGAGACGCCGTTTTTTCAGACTTGATTCTGGATATCGTTGAGTACCTATATTGCGCGATACGTTGTGCGAGGGATGGGAAGGAATATAAAGTGCGAAGAATGTTTACTTGCAATAACCGACGAAGAGAACAGCCCCTTGAATTTAACTTCAAATTTAATCTCAACGAAAAACCGTGGAGGTTTGATTCAACCATTATCGGATGTTGTCCGCATATGCAAGATCAGCGAGATGGCAGTTTTAAAAAACAAATTCAACAGCAACCTTAGTCATTACACCACAATGCTAATTTCCCACTGTTCAGACATGAATATTTTTGTTGACTCTGCTCGATTGTCGATTGAAGGAGAAGACAACCATAAAAATTGGTTGGTTGAGAGCATTGGCAAGGCCTACTTCAGCATCAGGATTAAAAAGCACCTCCGGGACCAGAATCAGAAAATCGAGGAACAACGCATACGGCAGAAGCTCAAGAAAATTATTCATTTCAAAGGACAGTGAAAAATCTCATTGTTACATGTGCCGTGCTTTGCATTTTCCCAGGGGTTTTATTCAACTTTCTTGAGGACTCTCTTCAGTTTTGATTATAATATTATAAGAAATATTATAATATTATTTTCTTCTGTTGCAAAGATTCGTCAAAAGTATTTTTCTAAATAAACGTATTTTATCATAAAATAAAACAAAACAGAATACCTTGGGTTATTATTAACTCAGTGATTGAGTAAATTCTTCCTAGTAGGTACCATCATTTCCGAATATATGAAGTTTCGGTCACCTAACTTTGTTTCAATTGATTCTGTTCATTGTTTTAAACAGAAATAAAATAATCATACCTAGAGTTGTTGTCGTACAAAGTCGTGTCTATGATCCAAGTCAAAAAATACTCCCAAGATTGATACTTCCTTTCCCATATTCTTCAGCCTTCCCCCTGCCAGTTAACAAGGTACTAATACTCGTACGCAGTATAACAAAATTATCTGAACTAAAAATGTACAAAAATCCAGATGCAAATTGAGGCTATCGGCGAGATTGTGCGGGCGCAACAGTACAGGGGTAATGCTCCGCAGGGCGGGGTTGGGGAACCAAGGGGTTGGGGGGGCAGAGCACACTTTCCGCTAGGCGGCTCGCACGTGAAGGGCCGCTCTAGTATATTCTATTCTCAGTGGTCACATACTTATATGGAATTATAGTTGTAGTAACTAAACCTGCAAGTACCTTCGTGGATTTTCATGTGCTTTTGGAGACGTCCGGGCAGACTAGCTTTGTAGTCACACATCTTGCATAAGTATGGTCTCTCTCCTGCCAAACCAAAGAAAAAAATTAGAATTTGGATTACTGGGAGGGTTAAATATTAGCGACTTTCGAAGAAAAGGAAGCTATTAATAGATTCGAGTTTTAGAAATTTAGGACCGAGAACAATAATTGAACAATAATTGTCCTCCCTCCTAAAGTTCTAAAACTCGAATTTCTGAAAAGTTTTTATACCAAAATCCGTTTCAGACCACCCGGAATCCACTGCCAAAAGACACCAAGAATCATAATAATATTATGATTTTGTGGTACGACCTTAACGTTTACACCCTGTATATATAATATGTATACAGGGTGTAAACGTTAAGGTCATACCTCCGGCCAGGGATCGATTCTACAATATTTTCTGATGAAAAGTGTCCTACAACATTTTTTTTATACTGGCTGAAATCCGACTTTTTTCACTTTTCAGATTTTTTTGTGTATTCGACCTTAAGTCACTAAAATGGCCATAAGTCCCGCATTTTCAGTCAAAATTCAAATGTGCTTATACTGTTGGAAAGATCGTTAAATACCCTATCTCCCTAGTGCTAAATGAAACGTTTTGAAGAATATTAATGTATTAAAAATGAGCCTGAATAGGAAAGTCTCGAAAATGTACAGTTTTTTCAAACGTTTGTAAGCCTAACTGAACCTGCCGGTTACTGCCTAAAAGTTGGCCCAAACGCTCAGCTTTTCATCGGTATGATAAAAAAAAATTGTTCACAGTGAAATCATGGTGTAAAATCCTCAAATGATGACTCAAGACTTCTCGAATAAGCAGTCATCGATATCTTGTCCAATTTCCTTTTCCAAAATTGTCTCAATTTCTGTTCATTTGTATAGTAATTTTTTTTAGGCTAGGTAGGCGAAGAAAAACATTACTATCGTTGGCAAAAAAAGCTTAACGCTAACTGGGCCTAATAGTTGGATGCAAAACAAAAATTTTGTTATCCTTCAGTTTTATGAACTGTTATTTAATAACAGCTCATAAAAAACACTGATGGATAACAATAACAAACGTTAAGCTATCTCATTAGCTGAGATTGGGATAAGCCTTTCAAGTACATGGAAGACAATTATTGAAGGGAGGATTCGATACTTTCATTTGAAATCCGTTGACGGAAATTACATAATATATAGGTAACTGGTAAAAAAAATGGCGAAATTTAAACATTTGAAGATTTTCTTAAAATCACCGTTCTTTCTTTAGTTGTTCGCTTTGTTATTACAGAGGCCGTTCGGCGGGCACTCCTTAGGAAAACTTGCCCGGAATCTCAGCTTCCCAACGGTATAATTCGTTTTTATTTTTTAGGAGGGAAACATTTTCACACTGAATCGAAAGGTGACAAACCCAGACCTCCCAAGCAACGAATTAAATGAGTCGCAATATCTCTACTTCAGGTAGAAACTGTAAAGTCCATGGCATTACTTAGGAAATTTATATATTTTTGAGGGAGGGCCTTCATAAGATAAAATTACATGAACTGTTCAAAATTTCCTCCATTTTCGCGGATCTGATTCGCCTCAACTACCCTGACCTTCATCGTGCGGCCGACTCCATTCGCAATTCTGACTACACCATCTAGTTCAGAGTTGAAAAATCTATAAGCTGGGGGTGTTTTGGGGAGTTTTAGAGGGGATTTAAATAATATTATATATATACGTATATAATATATTATATTATATGGAATTATAGTTTTTGTAACTAAACCTGCAGGTACCTGTGTGGGTTCTCATGTGCCTTTTGATATATACAGACTGACTAGCCTTGTACTTGCATATCTTGCAGGAGTATGGTTTCTCTCCTGTCAAAAAAAAAAAAAAAACAACTCATGACAAAGGTTTATTATTATGAAATAATTACAAATAATTTGTACCAATCTCATTCTGGAGTTTCTATTTTCACCTAGTTCGTCAGCAACTATTTAAAATTAATTCACTGTTATTATTATTATTATCAACAGTTGTTAATTATTATTGTTAATTATAATCAATTATTATTACCTGTGTGGGTTCTCATGTGCCTTCTGAGGTCTCCGGGCTGAGCAGTCTTGTAGTCGCACAGCTGGCATGAGTATGGTTTCTTTCCTGCAAAACCAAAAATTCGCAGGCATGAGGCATGGCTATAAGAGCAAACTTTCAAAGAAATAACTGGTTCTGTGTAAAAATGTTTCCATTTTACTGGTTTTATAACAAATTGTGTCTCCTTTTTTTGCCGAGTAACACCTCAGTTTAAGATTTTTCAACGCTGAACACGAGGTGAAGTCATAATTGCGATATCTCATTCCGTTACCAGATTAGAGCAGACTAACCATGAAGAACATCGCAAGTGACGACCACGTTTCTTCATCTTCAAAGTGCTCCAGTTTAAGAAAAAGAATAGGAATAAGATATCGCACTTTTAATTTCACCATTGTGTTACAAGCACTCGGTGGCATTAGAGTAAATATATGGAATTAAAATTATAGGAACTAAACCTGCAGGTACCTTCGTGGATTCTTATCATGTGGTTTCTAATATAAATAGACTCAGCAGCCTTGAAGTTGCACAGCTTACAAGAGTATGGTTTTTCTTCGGCTAAAAAATAAAAAAAAACTGTGTAAATTCATGACACAACAGTTTATTATCTTCTTTGAGCAGATCACCCTTCTGTCTGAATCACGAAATGGTAGATGGAACGTTTATAGTAGTGATGGATATGGGATACTCGGTGTTTACACACATAGATGTTTCCCTTCCTATATTTTTTCCAGACATCAATTTTTTTCCTTTCTCCCAAAATACCGAAAATTACAAACCTATTTCCGTTTCAGTATGTAATTGCATTATTTCTGTGCCTACGGAAAAGTGTCTCCGCGCATGCGCAAACCTAAATAGGTTGAAAAATTTATGAAATTTAAGAAAAGTGGAGCCGGTCTTGATGAGCTGTTTTTACCCAGCCTGTGGTACTCGTCTTGCTCATTACAGGTTTCCGGTATGATGCGACCCAGTGCTTGTGCTGATGTGCCAGTAGTATATTTGAGGTCCTCGTAGGAACGCCCTGTGGCAAGGAATCGAATAGTGGCGACCAGTCTTTCCATAGCAGATATGCTCTCTCTCTCTCTCTCTCTCATAGGCGTATCTTTCTTCGTCAAGTGAGGCCGAAGAATACTCAGCAGTTCGTCGAAAGATGAAGAATCGAACCTCAAATAGTTTTTAAAATCGTCGGGAATATTATCCCCAAGTTCCCGCTATAACTTCATATGACCGTATTTGGCACGGTCAGCCAGCCACTTTTTCTGCCAAACACTTTTGCTTTATTATCTTCGATAATGAACCATTGGAATCGCCCAAAGAAAAAATTTTTTTAACCCCCCCTCAAAATTTGTTGGTTTACGTTTCAAGATACGTAGATTCAGAAAATCGAATAAAAACTCTGCAAATTCTTGACACAACGGTTCATTATCTTCTTTGTACAGATCACCCTTCTGTCTAGATCACTAGGTCTATATGTCTACATCCTAAATGTTGGATTAATTATTATTATCAATTATCACTAATTATTAATAATTTTATCAAGTACCTAGTGAAAATTATTATAATTTATTGTTAGGTATTAATCATTCGTATTTATTATTAATAATAATTATTATTAATTATGATTAATTAATACGATATAATTCTGGGGTTTTTAATACTACGTCGGTAATAATTTTTCTATAAAAGAAGTACCTACCTACCAACAAACATTCGAAATTACCTTCATTTCGGTAGCACGAAACGCACCTCAGAACAACAAACTCGACATCACTTAAGCCATATGATGTTCCAAAGAGCTTGTTAGTATGAAAATGGACCTGTATTTCAACAGTTTGAGTCACGATCGTGTTGTGAGGCACAATCTTTGAGCCGTCATTGTGAACGAACGGCTGGTCGTACAAAGCTGCGGATGGTCTTAAAAAATTCTACGGAACAAACTCTATCTAAATATGAAATAAAAAACATACCGTTCTATATGAATTTTCCGAGATATGAAATTTTCAAAATTTCAAAATTCGTTTTGAACCCCTTCCCGTTGACCTAGGGTTATGAAAAGTTTCGAGGACCATTGTGGGGTTGGTCGAAACCCATAAAAAAAATTTCGTAATTTTAACTCAACGCTAACTGGGCAAAGTGGCGCGGACGGCGTACGGCGGATCTACGTATCTTGAAACGTAAACCAACAAATTTTGAGGGGTGGTTAAAAAATTTTTTTCTTTGGGCGATTCCAATGGTTCATTATCGAAGATAATAAACCAAAATCCGTCCGTCCGCCGTACGCCGTCCGCGCCACTTTGCCCAGTTAGCGTTGAGTTAAAATTACGAAATTTGGTTTTTGGGTTTGGACCAGCCCCACAATGATCCTCGAAACTTTTCATAACCCTAGGTCAAGGGGAAGGGGTTCAAGACGAATTTTGAAATTTTGAAAATTCCATATCTCGAAAAATTCCCATCAAACGGTATGTTTTTTATTTCATATTTAGATAGAGTTTGTTCCGTAGAATTTTTTAAGACCATCCGCAGCTTTGTACGACCAGCCGTTCGTTCACAATGACGGCTCAAAGATTGTGCCTCACAACACGATCGTGAATCAAACTGTTGAAATACAGGTCCATTTTCATACTAACAAGCTCTTTGGAACATCATATGGCTTAAGTGATGTCGAGTTTGTTGTTCTGAGGTGCGTTTCGTGCTACGGAAATGAAGGTAATTTCGAATGTTTGTTGGTAGGTACTTCTTTTATAGAAAAATTATTACCGACGTAGTATTAAAAACCCCAGAATTATATCGTATTAATTAATCATAATTAATAATAATTATTATTAATAATAAATACGAATTCTTGATACCTAATAAATTATAATAATTTTCACTAGGTACTTGATAAAATTGTTAATAATTAGTGATAATTCATAATAATAATTAATCCAACATTTAGGATCTAGACATTTAGACCTAGTGATCTAGACAGAAGGGTGATCTGCTCAAAGAAGATAATGAACCGTTGTGTCAAGAATTTTTTTACTCTATCTACTCTGCAGGCTGTAGGCACAGTCAGCAGAACACAAGCAAGTAGCACCTCGGGCCTATCAGCCATCATGAGAAAAAATCTAAGGCAACACCGACAGAAACTCCGCTCCGATGGCTGTCGGTTTTTCCGCGAACACAAAGCGGAGCGCAGTACGTTCGTGGACGCCAATCGAACCAGTGTCTGTGTTGCTAACACTTGCCAGTAACTCATCAGTAGGGATGTTTCGATACGATATTTGGCATCGAATCACTATCAAACCCAACAAAAAACACTCCGTGTAAAAATCACCCCGCCTCGCAAATATCATTCTTCAGAGGCCGGAAAAAGTTATGATATCCACTTTCTCCGCCCGCCCTTTTCCTCAATAGGAGCTAAGTATAATGAAAAGCTTAACCACTTCACAAGCACCGTACCCCTTTCGAAATCTCCCCTTGGCGCTATTGCGAGACGTTTTTATTACTTCCACAAGCAACTAATACTTGATGGTGGTGGTTAGGGGAAGGAGGACCAGGTTTGTAGGTAGTGAAAGTAATAACAATACTACAAACTTTTTATACAAGTATTAGTTGCTTGTGGAAGTAATAAAAACGTCTCGCAATAGCGCCAAGGGGAGATTTCGAAAGGGGTACGGTGCTGTTGAAGTGGTTAAGCTTTTCATTATACTTAGCTCCTTAATGAGGAAAAGGGCGGGCAGGGAAAATGGATATCATAACTTTTTCCGGCCTCTGGAGAATGATATTTGCGAGGCGGGGTGATTTTGAGTGTTTTTTGTTGGGATATCACATCTTTTTGTTGTTGAAGTGGGTCATGTTATAAAGAAGGTATATGCAAAATTTCAAGTCGATTGGTCCTTTTACCCAGGCTGTAGACTCGTCAAAGTTGCCAAAATTAGCCTAAATTTCAGTTTTTTGTTTCTAAAAGTTTTTGGGTTGAGATAATGGGTTAAACCTTTCAAAAGGCACTGGCTCATGTTGAAACGAAGCTCTGTGCAAAATTTCAAGTCAATCCGTGAAGGTGGAAATGCCTAACTGATTAAGGAGAAGAAGAACAGGTAAGGGTGAAAAACCGGGTTTTTGAAGTTATATAACTCGGCTCCCTTTAAAGATATCGACTTGAATCTTTCAAAAGGCACTTGCTACACTTGAAGGGAAGCTCCGTGCAAAATTTCAAGTCAATCGGCGAAGGTGGAGAGGCTGTAGCCTTGACCGACTGAAAAAAGTAGAAAAACATGGTAATTGGTTTTTGAAGTTATATAACTCGGCTCCCTTTACACCTAGCGACTTGAAACTTTCAGGGCTTTCTACATTGTATTATCCACACCAAAAAGATCCATACCAAATTTCAAGTTGATCGGTCTACTAGGAGCCGAGATATGGCCATAATTAGCCTAAATTACCCTAAATTTCAGTTTTTTTGTCCCTAATTTTTTTTTTGGGTTGAGATAATGGCTTATTTCGTTCAAATGGCACTGAGCCATGCTATAAAGAAGGTATGTAAAAAAATTGAAGTCGATTGGTCCTTTTACCCAGGCTGTAGACTCGTCAAAGTGGACAGAATTTTCCTAAGGTTTCTGTTTTTTGTTTCTAAAACTTTTTTGGGTTGAGATAATGGGTTAAATCTTATACAAGGCTCTGTCTCAAGGTTAAATGAAGCTCTGTGCAAAATTTCAAGTCAATCGGTGAACGTGGAGAGGCTCCAGCCTTGCCTGTCTGAACAAGGAGAAGGAGAAGAACAATCTAAGGCCGAAAAACCGGGTTTTTGAAGTTATGTAGCTCGGCTCCCTTTAGACCTATCGATTTGAAACTTTCAGGGCTTTCTAATATCCACTCAAAGAAGACCCACACTAATTTTCAAGTTGATCGGTCAAATAGGAGCCGAGATATGGATACCTCGAAAACGCGTTTCGTGACGTCCTGTAAACATACACTCGGCACCGTTCGTTTTCTCAACTTCTTTGCTTGGCGGGGCGGAACGCTACCGCGTTCCTAGATCATTGGTATCGATATCGATACAGTATTGAAAAAAAATTATCAATATGAGTACCTAGTATCAAATAAGTCCCTACATGGTAATGATACAAGCTAAAATACCTTGGTAGACTCGGAAGCAAAACATTTTAGACAAAACCGGACTTTGTAATCATACAAAAGCTTTATTATAATACAAAATGCAAAGATAATAATAACATCAAGTTGTATTGAGAAGTAGTAACTCACTTTACAAGACGCAACACCTACGGTTGGTGGTGATGGTGCACCAAAGCACTCTATGTCACCAAACACCATCACCACCAACCGTAGGTGTTGCGTCTTGTAAAGTGAGTTACTACTTCTCTATTGACAAAAATGAGTAGGTACTCATACTTTCAATATTGTTGAACAATAGAATGAGTAAATAAATAAGTACAGTTTTCATGATTAATTTTTTTAAATAAAGAACGAAAAGTACCAAAAAATCGTACTTAGGTACACAGTAGGTGAGGTATTGATCGATGTTTTTTCGACATCGATGTTTGCCTTAAAAAAAAAACTTAAGAAGTTTAGTAAAGAATGTGTTTCTAACCGATAGTTTAGTATCCATCCCTAGTTTATAGAGATGATGAAATAATTTGAATAATTAGAAATAATCTAATTCTGGGGTTTCTATTTCCACCTACTTCCGTCGGCAATTACATAATAATTGATTATTAATAATTAATTATTCTTAATACTTGAAATGGTAATATTATTAATAAATAATAATAATTGATAATAATTATTCATTAGCTCGGTGTCTCAGCACCAATTCGCTATTTGAATCAGCTGAGCCAGTATGACCCCGCCAACCTACATGTTGAAAAATTCTAAACATGAAAAAAAATTCTAAACATGAAAAAAAAGTAACTAAACCTGGAGGTACCTGAGTGGATTTCGATCTTGTGCTTTTTGAGTTCTCCACGCTGAGTAGCCTTATAGTCGCACAGGTTGCAAGGATATTCTTTTCCTCCTGCCAAACCAAAAAAAAAAAAAAAAAAATCATCCAGTAGTTCACAAACATGCCGCTTTCCATAGCATGATTAACAGGGCTCTGTCTGTACCAATGAATGAAGAAAGTCTGGCCAAAGAATACCTTATTATGGGAATATTTCAGATAGGATTGGTAGAATATTAACTTCTAAAGGTTGTAGAGTAGGGTATAAAACTAAAAATAATCTCAAATCTTCATTAGGTTCAGTTAAGGATAAGATTAATATACAGGATAGATGTGGGGTATATAAATTAAAATGCTCGTGTGAACTCGAGTATTGTGGGCAAACTGGTAGGAAGTTTAGGGAAAGGATTAAGGAACATGAAAAATATTTTAGGGATAGTAAGGGGGAATCAGCTTTTGCTCGTCACTTAATGAATTAAATCATAGCTTCAGTTTTGATCTTGCAGACAGGCAATTTATCGAATTCCCTCATTTGTGCCAGTAAGGAAGCATGTTGGATGTACTTGAAAAGTTCGAAATTATTAAGAGTGATAGTTTAGGCAAATGTTTGAATGATTTAATTCCTTTTAAGTTTTTCTTCGTTGTTGCGTCCATTTTTATAATTTTCTATAATAGCTTGACTCCTATTGACCCCCAGAAGTTGTTTACTTTCACTTGGTGGCAACTAATCCCAATAGTCCTTTCACTTTGTCTTTCACAATAATAATCCCGTAGTAACACAATAACAATCCTTCCCAATAATCCTTTCACTACTCCCCTTCACCTCAGGAGCCATTAGCAATAGGGTTTCTCCTTTCACTTTGATCAACCAATCCTGTTCGACCTTTCACATCGGGGTCCCTATATGAATAAGTTCACCTCTCTTCAATGCACCTTCAGTATTGTTTTGTTACTGATGGTATAATCGCCAAAACCAGTCCAACAGTGTACCTACTCATATTTCAGTGGAAATAGACGATTTTTCAAATACTCTGGTTTTATAACAAATTGCGTCTTATTTTTCTGCCGAGTAACAACTCAGTTTATAGATTTTTCAACGCTGAACGTGATGGTGAAGTCAGAATTACGATATATTATTCCGTTATCAGATTAGAGCAGACTAACAATGAAAAACATCTCGAGTAACTACCTCGTTTCTTCATCATCAAAGTTCTCCAGTTTGAGAAATTCGAAATTCCAACTTCACCAGCGTAAAAAAACCCCGTTTAAAACGAGGTGACACTTGTACGACTGTTTCATTTTGAAATTGACGGGCAATAATTTAATAATGGGGTATGCGCATGAGAAATGAATATTGAGCATAATTCACCCTCTTGTTCAAACTTGGACTGAAATTCCAAAATCCGTTTAGATGAGAAGAATAATATGAGTCAAATAAATCAACCTAACAACCAACCTGTATGCTTTAATTTGTGATCATTGAGACTTTCTGAGTAAGCAGACCGGAAACTACACTGGTCACATGCGTAAGGTTTCTCCCCTGTAACCAAAATCAGACATTTATGAGAGAAAAAAATCTCCAACTTATATTATATTATATTCCGTAATATAGATCTGATATTATCAGACCTAATATTGTAACATGGTAACTAGTCGACAGGTAAACTAAAAAGATCAATGATTATGGTGATGAGCTTTAACTTGAATATAATTTGATTTACAGTTGAATACTGTTCTTTCTATCTTGCCACATGGTGTCAGGTTGACTTTTCGTTGAATACGCGAACCTACCTAGTTCAAGGCGGAAGTCTGTGATGTTTGATAAGCTTCGAGCTCCCACCCCGCTGGACATGGGTGATGGTATGAGTGCAGATTTCAAACGTTTTATGGTAGAGTTAGAGCTTTATTTAACTGCAACAGTTACTATACAGAAGAAGGAAGCGAAAGATGTGAAAGCTGCTCTGTTCCACTCTTGCATTGGGTATGAAGCCACAAAACGGTTCTATTCATTTGTGAGTGACCCCATGAGCGTCAGGATTATAATATCGTCGTAAAGTGGTTCACTGGCAATACAAAGCCAAAGAGGAATCTCATAATTGAGCGTTTTCGCTTCAACAGCCGCAAGCAGAAGGAAGGTGAGGATTTTCAATCATTTTATGCAGCTGTTACTGAACTCGCTCAAACATGCGATTATGATGAAGAGCATCACAAAATGACTAATACTGACTGCATGGTTCGAGATGTGATAATTCTTGGTCTGCAGGACAAGGACATGACAGGACATGGACAGGAGCGCCTGTTTAGAGTTGATGATTTAACCCTTGACAAAGCAGTGGAGCAGAAGTTGGCAGAAAACAATTCAAAATTGTAAACGATCACTCTGCAGCAAAGGATGTACATGCTATTCAACAAGCAAAGTCACGGCCGAGAAAACCCAGTACATCTCAGCAGTCAGGGAAACCAGTGTCGCATAATGTAAAGTTTTATGGATGCTCCAAATGTTTGTATACTTATGCTATAAATAAATGCCCGGCTTTTGGAAAAAAGTATTTTGCTTGCGATGAGGGAAATCACTTTGAAGAGTGCTGCCCTAAGAAGACGCCCATGACTAGCATGAAATCATCTGCTGGAACATCATTAAGGAAAAACTCTCAAAGTAGTGTTCAGCAACTAGCCCGAGGAGAATCTTCCGGCAAAGGAAAGGATGATGACGGTGGTGACGATCCACGCTAACCTTTCTGTCATCCACGAACCTGGGAAGAAGAACGATGAATGGAATCAGGAGCTACTTGTTGATGGAGTGTAGGTCGTATGTAAATTAGATACAGGTGCTCAATGAGTAAACTAAATGAGTTGCCAGGAACTTATGATCTCTAGACATGTAACGTTAAGTTGGTTGCCTTTGGTGATGTACAAATCAAAACAGTTGGAGTTGCAGGGTTGCCGGTTCAGAGTAAAGGGCTGGTCAAACAGGTTCAATTTGTGATTGTTGACTTTGATTGCCAAACTATAATTGGTCTATCTGAATGTGGATCCCTCAACTTGATCAAGAGGGTGACAAAGCTTCAAATGTCTTGCGCTAAGACTAAAGGTAGGCTTCATTCAGAATAATATCCAGAACTTTTCGGGGTTAGGGTGCATTCCTGAGACATGCACTATTATCCTGAAAGATGGTGCAAGGAGGGTGCCTGAATCTGTTAAACCTAAGCTTAAGGAGACGCTTGACACTTACAGAGAGGGGTGTGATTTCTCCAGTATTCATGCCCACTGATTGGGTTAATAACATAACTCTGGTAGAAAAAAGTGACAAGTCGATTAGAATTTGCCTGGACCCTCTTCATCTGAATAAGGCTATCAAGTTAAACCCATTCCCAATTCCTAAAAAGCGGGAGTTAGAGTTGAAGTTGGGTGGTAAGCGCTACTTTAGTGTCCTCGATATGAAGGATGGGTTTTTTCAGGTTCCCCTTGACGAGGAAAGTAGCTTGCTGACAACATTCATTACACCTTTTGGTAAGTTCAAATTCAATCGGCTGCCATTTGGTTGGAGTATAAGTCCGGAATGTTTTCAGAAAATAAATAATAAATACTTTGGTCATATTCCTAACTTGGGGATCTACTTTGATGACTTCATACTGGCTACGAACAAGGAGGAGGAGAATGATCGCATCATGGAGATGATCATGAGGAGGGCTGCCAAATTCAACATAAGGTTCCATGTATCAAAATTGCAGTTCAAGGTTCCCTTGGTGAAGTACACAGGGTCAATATACTCCGAAGCTGGCTCTCAGATTGACAAGAGCCATCTTGAAAGCATCCTGAAATTGCCTGCCCCAACTGACAAGAAGGCAGTTCAGCGCATGTTGGGTATGGTAAACTACTTTTCATCTTATATACCAAATCCCATATCCCAAATCTCCAAACCACTCAGGTTGGTCACTAGCAATGATACAGATGTCGTATGGTCTGAGGAGTGCGCCAAGTCCTGGGAAACCCTCAGGGAAAAATTAACTACCGCACCTGTTTTAAAGAATTTTAACCCTGACGTTCCTGTGGAACTTTTTCTTGATGCGTCGACTGAAGGTTTTTCTGCTTGCCTCGTACAAAGGAATCATCCTGTTTCATTTTGTGCAAGAACACTGGCTGATGCAGAAACTAGGTACCCAGTGATTGACCTAGAGATGGGTGCACTGCGTTTTGCCATGGAGCATTTTGATCAGTTTGTGTATGGTATTAGTGTGAAGGTTTTCACTGATCATGAGCCATTGGTTACCATCTTGAACAAGGAAGTGCACAGGGTGTCTAACAGACTGCAAAGGTTCAGGGTTCGCTTACTCAGATATAATTTGGATATTCACTATCTGCCGGGTAAGAAAAATGATTGCTGACCTTCTATCCCGTACAGCTACTGGCCCCGTACAACCAAAGGAGCCTTTTTTTTGCAGTTTTTCATTCACTTGTGTTGGACTTCCCAATTTCAAGGGAAACTGCACTGATGCAGTTTCAACAAGGTACTACCACTGAATCTATTAAAACAAATTTTGTTCTAAGTTTCTGCCACAGCAGCAGAATGCGATGTTACTGACATATAGCCAACAACACTGCCTTGGGAGCGTATCTCGAGTGACTTCTGTGAGTTTGGAGGTAATTACTACCTAGTTGTCGTGGACTCATTTTCAAACTGGATTGAGCTCATCAAGGTGAGAAACAAATCCTGTTCTGTGGTGATCAGCGTCATACGATCGCTCTTTTCTCAGTTTGGGATACCTGCCTTGCATTAAGTGACAACGTTCCATTCAATTGCAACGATTTCCGTGTGTTTGCTCAGGAGGTTGGCATGCAGCTTGTTTTCACGAGTCCACGATATGCACAATGTAATGGTAAAGCGGAAAAGGCCGTGTCTATTGTTAATGGTATGCTTCGGCAATGGGCGGAAGCAAATGGTAACATACACGACTTCTTGCTTGATTATAGAGCGTCTCCCTTGAATGATGTAGGACTGTCACCCTCCGAGTTGTTTTTGAACAGGCATCTGAGGACTAAAATTCCTGTGCATTCAAGCTTGCGGGCTCCAGTTGTACAGCTGGATGTAGGGCAGAGAACTCAGGACTCCCGGATCGCCAGAAGCGTTACTACAATCGCTCAGCAAAGGACCTTCACCCGTTGATACCTGTGGATGAGGTTATGATATGGAACTTCGATATCTGCTTTTGGGAGCCCGGAATGAGGGTGGACAAAGGACCTAATCCTCGCTCCTACTTTGTTAAGCACGATGGGGCGGGACAAACAAATGTGGCTAGGAACCACAGATTCTTGAGAAAACGGTTCCTACAGTCTCCCACTCTTGAGGCTTCTGATGAGAGTGTTTTGGACAGTAACTCTGATGGTGAGCCGGAAGCGTCATTGGACTTCGTGGAATCAGCAACTTTAGTAAATGCAAGAGACTTGGGGAGGCCAAACTGAGTTTGGAAAATTCCTGCTCGTCTGAGAAATTTTGTTCTTGATAACAGATTGTTGATTTACTTATGGTTTTTTCTCTCTCTTTTGTGTGAAGGTGATAAGATGTAACATGGTAACTAGTCAACAAGTAAACTACGAGTAAAAAGATCAGTGATTATGGTGATGAGCTTTAACTTGAATATAATTTGATTTACAGTTGAATACTGTTCTTTCTATCTTGCCACAAAATAATTCCATATTATAGTTTTAGTAACTAAACCTTTAGGTAGGTACCTGTGTGGATTTTCATGTGCCGTACGAGATCTCCAGACCGAGCAGACTTGAATTTGCACACCTTGCACTCGTGTGGTTTTTCTCCTGCCACACAAACACCCAAACAGTTGTGAATTTGGAGGCCGAAAAATACAATTAAAACACAATAATATTGTCCAGTTTTCAACATGTTTTGTATTAATCAACGAATAATTACTAAGATAACTAAACACAATACGGCTTTATCTTTTGCTATCTGCCGGGGTCGTTTGTCTCAACCACCGAATCAATTTTTGAGTAACACAAGGACATGAACACATAGATTAGTGACTAGCAATATACACACGTTGCTATATGAGAGTTGTGGTACATGAAGCTAGTCAAAAACTTTATCAATTCATTTTCTAGAATTTCTCTACAGAATTTCGCTTTTCTTTACTTTTGCTCTTTTAAATTCAGCAGGTATTTCTGATAGACCCTTATCAACTATTGAAGTTATACATGTCAATCCATTCCTTTCTATACCTTATTACAGCGATCAAGAGAATACCGCTGGGAAAGCAATAATATACCTGAGCGAAACAAAGTAAGAGACCCATTCTACTACCCATTCTACGACCCTTCGCATTCCCAGCCCTACAGCTCCTCAACTACCTCTCTGATTTTAATGTTTTTTCCACGCTGAATACAATGGTGACTTCAGAATTGCGATATCGTATACCGATCTCAAACCGAAGAAACGTGGTTGATACTTGAGATGTTCTTCGTGGTTCATCTGCTCTAATCTGATAACGGAACGAGATATTGCAATTTTGACTTCACTAACTCCCAACATTGTAGAATTCATACTGATTTTGAACCCTCCGTTTACATTGCTCTTCTGAAATTCATTTTGATCCTGCAGCCCCTAAAATTCTTTTATATTTCGTTTCCAATCACGCAGCTTAATTTGTACAATTTTGGCCACCCCTCCAACCACGGCGGTTATCATCTGCTACCAGCTTCAAGATCTGCAGAGTCAAAGCATTTTGATCACAGACTAATGAACCCCTCGTATCTTAAGAAAATACAGTCCACTACAAACCATATTCTCACATGCAGATCCTTTGATAATTTGAACCAGCTAATTTCTTATATCCGAATCACTTGTCGTTTTGCCAGGATCATACAGTGCCTGTGAATCTAAAACTTACCCACCATTCATAATGGAGCTTTGCCTACGTACTTTTCAAAACAACGTATACTTCAAAATTAGGTAAATGTCATCAACATCTATGAAAGAAAAAAATCACTTATTCACTTAAAAGAATGAAAGGATGCTTACTTCACCAATGGCGCAAATTACAAGCACTCAGTAGCATTAGAGTAAATATATGGAATTATAGTTGTAGTAACTAAACCTACAGGTACCTGTGTGGGTTCTCAAATGGCTTTTGAGACGTCCTGGCTGAGTAGCCCTGTAGTCGCAGAACTTGCACGGGTATGGTCTTTCTCCTGCCAAACCAAAAAAAAAATTTGTAATTTGGATTACTGGAGATTGAAAATCCACAGTAATGCTGCATGGCTATAAGAGCGAATTTTCGAAGAAATGACTCGTTTTATGTAGAATGTTTCCATTTTACTGGTTGTATAACAAATTGTGTCTCCTTTTTTGCCGAGTAACACCTCAGCCGATAGATTTTTCAACTTCGAACACCATGGTGAAGTCAGAATAACGATATCTCATTCCGTTATCAAATTAGAGCAGCCAAACCGTGAAGAACGACTCAAGTTGCAATCTAGTTTCTCCATCTTCAAAGTGCTCCCAAACTGGAAAACTTTGTAGATGAAGAAACTTGGTGGATACTTGAGATGTACTTCATGGTTAGTCTGCTCTAATGTGATAACGGAACGAGATATCGCAATTCTGAGTTCACCGTCATGTTTAGGGTTGACAAATCTGTAAGCTGAGGGGTGTTTTGGGGAGTTTTAGGGGGAGGGATTACCCATTGACTCCCAACATGAACAGTCTCACAAGTGACACCTCATTTTAAAGTTTTAAAGGTTCTTCATTTACTTCATCAATGATGCAAATTAAAAGCACTCAGTGGCAGTAACTACAGTATATGGAATTATAGTTTTATTAACTAAACCTGCAGGTACCTGTGTGAATTCGCATGTGCTTTCCAAGATATGAAGACTCAGTGGCCCTGTAGTCGCATAGCTTGCATGCGTATGGTTTCTCTCCTGCCAAACAAGAAAAAACAAACAAAATCAACAGCCTTGGAGCATGGCTAAAAGAGCGATATGTCGAAGAAATATGTAAATTGTTGTATGTAACATGTCCATGAAGAACATCTTCAGTATCAAACACGTTTCTACATCTTCAAAGTGCATCAGTTTGAGACCTGAATGAGATATCGCCATTCTGACTTCAGCATCGTGTTCAGCGTGGGAGAAAAAAAAAAAAAACTTAAAATGAGGAGTCATTTGTCAGATTGTTTCAGATTGTTTTCATTTTTTCCGTCGTAAAACTCCCCAAAACCCCCCTTAAAGTGGCCTGATTCTGCCCATCAAAGAACTAAGCCTTTCGATTGCCAGGACGGATTTTTTGTACAAATTTGAACTTTTATCTCAATTCTATGGATAGTTATCATCTGGAGTGATACATACATAAATATAGATGAAAGTATATCTATATAATATAATCACTGCCAAAAGAGACCAAAAACTATATTATAGTTTTTGGTGTCTTTTGGCAGTGAATTCAGGATGGTATAAAACGGATTTTGGTATAAAATGTTTTTGGAAATTCGAGTTTTAAAATTTTAGGACCAAGAACAATAGCTTTGTTTTCTTCGAAAATTCGCTAAAACTCATAACAACGGTTTATTATTATGAATTAACTACATCTGATTCTGGGGTTTCTATTTCCACCTACTTTCGTCAGCGAATATTTAATACTAATTACCTATAATTAGGTAATTAATTATTAATTACCTATTATTAGGTACGTACTCAAAAGTATCACTCTTATTAATTATTATCAATTATCATTATTTATTAACTAGATGTCCCAACACCAATGTGGTGTTTGAATAGGTACCTGTGTGGGTTCTCATGTGGCTTTTGAGACGTCCAGGACGAGTGGCCCTGTAGTCGCAGAACTTGCATGGGTACGGTCTCTCTCCTGTCAAACCAAAATAAAAAAAATTTTTAATTTGGATTAGGTACTGCATATTAATATTCTACAGTAATGCTGCATTGGCTATAAGGGCGAATTTTCGAAGAAATAACTGGTTTCATGTAATATGTCTCCTTTTTTACCGAGTAACACCTCAGCCGATAGATTTTTCAACTCTGAACACCATGGTGAAGTCAGAATAGCGATATCTCTTTCAGTTATCAAATTAGAGCAGACGAACCGTGAAGAACGTCTCAAGTAACTATCTAGTTTCTTCATCTTCAAAGTGCTCCAGTTTGAGAACGGAATAAGATATTGGCCCATCTTAGAACGTAGCCTTTAGATTGCTAAGACAAATTTTTTGTGCAAAGTTGAAGTTTTAATTTTTCAATTCGTAAACAAATAACGCGGATTTGTGAACATGAATTACTCGTTATTCACATTTTAATTCATGAATAAAATGTGAATAACGCGTTATTCAAATATAAAAACGTTAAAAACGCGTTATTCATAAATATAAATGTGAATAACTTCTTATTCATGTTCATAACTTTATTCATATTCACAAATCCTCGTCCTGTGAATCTATTTATATTCATATTCATAAGTTCATTCATATTCACAAATCTGCGTTCTGTGAATTTATTATTTGCCGTCATTATTGTCCACCAAAGCGCTGTCCTCAGATCGAGCACAACTGTCAAATTCTGATTGTTTTTCAGAAACGATTTCTTCTTCTTCCACAAGTTCCTCACCATCAAACCGCCTCATAGTCATGACGTCATCTTGCGTGTCAGTGTTACTGCCCTCCTCTTCTGAAATTCACAAACAGAACCACTTGATTCAATTTATGACACATTGAGACGATATTAAACGTTTAATAGCGAATTATTCGCTAAAACAGTTCTTACCATCGTCAGAAGAAAGTTCACTCGTAATAGCTGGTTCTTCTTCTTCGAAGTCATGTTGCTCTGTGACTTCGACAATAACCAGTTCCGGGTTCAGAGGATCGAAACGCACTCCATCTTCTATAACAAGAACAGCCTGTTAATAGGCTTACATACATGTGTCATACATATAAAATTCAAATTTTGGATTAAAACCCCAATTTTTGTCAAGTCCGTGTTGCAGCACTTCTTAATGTTCATGTTGATAATCATTATCGGAACCTCCCCTCAGGTTGTTCATGTAACCTACTATGTTAATAAAAACTTAAAACTACAAATTCTTGCCCCAGTTTGAGAACGGAATACGATATCGCAATTCTGACTTCGCCATCGTGTTCAGCATGAAGAAAAACCTCTAAAATGAGGTGACATTCGTCAGACTGTTTCATTTTTGGAATTTATGGGTAATTCCTCCCTCTCCCCTTAAAACGCCCCTAAAAGCCCCTTAGAGTGGCCCGATTCTGCCCTTCTTACAGCCTTTTGATTCCCAAGACAGTTTTTTTGTGCAAATTTGAGCTTTTTGTCTCAATTATATCGGGAGTTTTCGTCTGGAATGGCACATATCTACATAAACATATAAATTTATATGTATTTATCATATAAATAATAAATATATAAATCACTTTAGGTTGTCTTTTGGCAGTGGATTTAGGATGGTCTGAAACGGATTTTGGTATGAAACGTTTTCGGAAATTCAAGTTTTAAATATTTTGGACCAGGAACAATAAGCTTCCTTTTCTTCAAAAATTCGCTAAAACAATTTTGTTCTTCAATTCACGAGCAGATTTTTAATAAATACAGTTTTAAAATATTTAAAAATTTATTGAAATTGCTGTCCTGCAGTCATTTATTGCATTTATTAACACGATAAAGATAGTTTTTGTTAATAAATGCAATAAATGACTGCAGGACAGCAATGGTATTATCATATGATTTTTTGTGTCTTTTGGCAGTGGATTCAGGAGAGTGGATTTTGGTACGACAATTCTTCGAAAATTCACTAAAAACAGTTCTTACCTTCGTCAGAAGAAAGTTCACTCTTAATAGCTGGTTCTTCTTCCTCGAAATCATGTTGCTCTGCGACTTCGACAATAACCAGTTCCGGATTCAGAGGATCGAAACGCACTCCATCTTCTATAACAAGAACAACCTGTTATTAGGCTTACATACATCTGCCATACACATAAAATTCAAATTTTGGATTGAAACACCGTCCGTATTGCATTACTTTTTAATGTTCATGTTGATGACCCCAATCGGAACCCCCCTCCCCCTTAAAATTGCCCATAACCCCCTTAGAGTGGCCCGTGCTTAGCTCTTTTCGATCGCCAAGACTGATTTATTGTGCAAATTTGAACTTTTTATCTCAATTTTATCGAGTTTTAAAATTTTTGGACCGAGAAAAACATCTTTGAACATTCGCTTTCCACATGGTGGGGTTTGTTCTACATTCCGCGTCGCCCAGAACAAATCTTCCAACGGAACTGAGGAGGATTCAAGCAAAACTCAACATGTCCACTTTTCAAAAATTTCCGGGAGAAGCAAAAAACGTGCTCTGCAGCAACCTGATGTTCTGGTTAATCTGATATGGGGGATTAACAATCAGTAGGCCAGTGCGAATCATGCCCCTGGATGCAGAACTCCCAACATAATGTATAACCAATTTATTGGCATAAATGTTTTGGACATGATAAGTTTTGTGAAACACACATGGACATGTTGAGTTTTGTGAACGAGCGCGTTGCGTTTGCCGCAGGGGAACGAGCGCGACATCTAACGAATCGTCACTAAAGTAAGGTTTCAACTGCATATCATGCAGGTGCTACCATCTCCTGAAAATCGATAAACTATTGAAGAATGACAAACTATCACGAGGTGTGTGGACAAGTCAAGTTTTGAAAAATCTGTTCCATCACGGCTGTGAGTCAGGGAGTGGACATAACGAGTTTTGGTTGGAACATCACGGAAAAACTCCCAATACCTAACTGCGCAGGATGGACAAAACGAGTTTTGACTGAAACTGCTAGGTTAAGCCACCTCTTAAACGTGGATAGAATAACTTTTGAACGGCGAAAATTTAGGGGCGTGTAGAGATGTGCCATTGACAATAGAAAATTGAGAAAAAACGATTTTGGCCAAAAGTGGACATGTCGAGTTTTGCTTGAATCCTCCTCAACTGAGCTCGGGTACGGCGAAACACGTTTGGCCACCAAGGCCGCTGAAGGGGGCCTGGAGAGGCGACACGATTGGCCACTGGCTTTTACGCAGTTAAAATTAATGTCTACATGCTCGCGATTACTTATTGATGGGTACATACCGTCATGATTGTCCACCAAAGCGCTGTGCTCAGATCCAACAGAACCGTTGAATTCTGATTTTACAAAGATTTCTTCTTCTTTCACTCGTTCCTCACCTTCAAATCGCCTCATAGTCATGACGTTATCTGTTCTGTCCGCGTTATTGACCTCTTCTGCAATTCACAAACAGAACATTGAGACAACGAGGTGTGAATAATAAACTTTGGTTTAGGGGTTCAAATATTGAGGAGAATTGAGGGTTTGGTGAACCATGGGATACGTGAACGTAAAGGACCTGATGTATTCAGTGATTGAATTGAGTGAAATCAAAAAGTCGAGAACTGGTTGCGAGAGAACGCTGACTTACCACAGGCAGACTCCATAGCGCTCATAAGTTTTGAATTTTGGTTTCTTTAAAACCAGAAGAATTTTGTAAAACGAAGTTGTGTCACACACGCACCAATCGAAATCACAACAAAATTTGTTGCAACAGAAAGAAACAGCATTTTAATCAGTGTTGCCAGACAACTTGCCTCGAAATTCCCTACGGACCGTTTCCAAAATCCCTACTTTTCCCTACAAATTCCCTACCGTGTTAAAAAATTCCCTACGCGTAAAATTGCGATTGCTGAAAAAGTAAAAGAACAAAAGAAGATCACTTCCCGTCTAGTCATCTACAAAACGACAATATCACTGCATTCACTGCTGCTGGTTTGGTTTGAGGATTGATATAACCATTGAACCACTGAGTTGCACTATGTAATTTTTATTGGTGTCTCAATAATAGTTAGATTAGGTCCAGTCATTTTTGGTTTATTATCTTCGATAATGAACCATTGGAATCGCCCAAAGAAAAAAAAATTTTAACCCCCCCTCAAAATTTGTTGGTTTACGTTTCAAGATACGTAGATTCAGAAAATCGAATAAAAAAAAAATCCGTCCGTCCGCCGTACGCCGTCCGCCGTCCGCGCCACTTTGCCCAGTTAGCGTTGAGTTAAAATTACGAAATTTGGTTTCTGGGTTTGGACCAGCCCCACAATGGTCCTCGAAACTTTTCATAACCCTAGGTCAAGGGGAAGGGGTTCAAAACGAATTTTGAAATTTTGAAAATTCCATATCTCGAATTTAACATGAATAATGTTTTTGCAGTGGCCTACCAGAGTTGAAAAGCGTAACGAAGTTTAAGTCACGAAATTATGTCACGAAGATTTTTAATGATTTTCACGTACAACCGAGCCGTTTCTAGGGAAATGAAACTTCTTTAGTTTTCAACGGGCAAAAATCGTTCTCCATTCGTTGGAAAGCCTTTAATTTATGCATAAATTATATACTGCCAAAACCGCTGTAAATATCGAAGAAGCTGAGATACAGCCCTGAGTAAATAAAAAAACTAATAAATTTTCCGCACATTTCTTAATATTTTCCATACAGACAAAGAAAAGGGATAAGGAAAAGGGGAAACGGGACGCAAAAACATTATTCATGTTTTGCATAGCAAATACCTCGTTCTATACAAAGTATAGAAGAGAAAAGATCCGGGGGGTCCAGGGGGGCTTGCCCCCCTGGCGAAGCGCCGAGTTTCAGGACAAGAATTGTTAGGTACTTGAGAAATATCACTGAGATAAATATAATAAGGCTTATTACTAAGGCTCAAGAATGGTAGCATTGGTTACATTAGCCTTGGAATACCTATTTAAAAAAATCTTAATGTCGACGACCGGGAATGACTACGAGGAGAAAATATAAATTAAAATGGTGAAACAGTAATAGTAAAACAAGTAACAGAAAAATTTGGGATTGAAAATAGAAAGAAGAGCAGTAAAATCTTAGGTTAATCTCAAGAGGTTATCAAAATTTTTTTTTTTCTTTTTTTTTTTCTAAACTTAATTATTATTTATTATTCAAAGTAAATAAAGAAACCACTTAACATCCACACCTTCGCTCGACTCGCTGGAACCGCAAAAATAAATCAAAAACTATTCATCAAAGAGACCATTAAAAACCAATCAAATCGTCTTCGTCACTATCGAGGGATTGCTCGCTTTTATTAGAAGCGTATAAGCTCTGTGACGCAAGCAACTTCATCATATTTGGTGTGATGGGGTTGTTGTAACAATTGGTACCTACCTTTCTCCTTCATAATATGAAGGATATTATCCTTCATACCACAAGTGGTTTTCCGATCACGAATAAATGTACTAAAATCGTATAATTATTCAATTTATTAGAATTTTGCCAGTGTTTGAATCACGTAACCTAGCTTGACCAAAAATCCCTACGTTCAGCGTAGGGATTCCCTACGCTCAATGCACCCCCAAAATTCCCTACGTGTAGGGAAAAATCCCTACATCTGGCAACACTGATTTTAATGCTGTTGCCTATTCTTCTTCTCTTATCTTTCCTTGTCCTAAAATCCGACCTCTTCCTCTTCTTCTGTTCCCAGTTTTCTGTCCTGACGCTGCAGCCCCATGGCTGACATACATAGAGGTTTGTTTATCTTGATGAGATAATTTCTCTAATGACCTCTAATGTCAGCCATGGGGCTGCAGCGTCAGGACAGAAAACTGGGAACAGAAGAAGAGGAAGAGGTCGGATTTAGTATAGAGTAGGTAATTTATCACATTTTTCTGAGCACACACGAACGAAGGGCACTAATTTTTTAGTGGAACCTATGTGACTGTTTACGTAGGTACCTATATAATATATTATATAGGTACCTATGTGACTGTTTACGTAGGTACCTATATATTATATTATATATATTATATAGGTACCTACGTAAACAGTCACATAGGTTCCACTAAAAAATTAGTGCCCTTCGTTCGCGTGTGCTCAGAAAAATGTGATAAATTACCTACTCATTCAAATATATACCTACCTATGTTTGATCGGTTTTTATTACTTTCTGCTTCTACCTATTTGATGATTGTTCTCCAAAACTTGATGACATGCAAAAAACCGCAAACAGAAAAATTTAACCAAATATATTATCATCTACTTTTGTTAAATACTATTTTGGAGCCTTTTTTTTCTTTTTTCAAGTCCCGTGTTGAATGATAAATTTGAAGAATAGAGAAGAACTCTACATGAGACTACCTGAAGGCTTTGAGGAAGATAAAGGAAACGTTTGTCTCATACAAAAATCCCTTTACGGACTCAAACAAGCTCCTATCAACTGGAATAAAAGATTTGTCGGTTTCCTGAAAACTAAAGAGCTAACTCAGCTTATATCAGACAGATCGGTTTTTAAGAACAGAGACGCTACTTTGATTATCCGACTACACAACTGGACTACGAAGTGGAGGATCAGAATGAACGAGACTAAATCTGTACATGTCGTCCCGCAAGAAAAGTGACACAACTCGAAAAATTTCGATTTTTGTTTTATTTCACAAATTTGTATTTATAGGATTGGTTTAGTCATGTCTTGCAACAGGAAAAGTGTCACAAACGTAGTTGCACCGAAAACCGCTAGAGTGAGCGATGTGTCACTTTGCCGCCATCGAAAACGGAACGTGATAGGTCTTCAACAACGACATATCTCAGTGCACTGATTAGGGATGGGCATAACGGTTATTTTCGAGAAACGTAAAATAACGTTCGTTATATTAAAATAACTGTCAAAAAAACTAGTTACAAAAAAACTAGTTTCTTTTCTTCTGAATGAAAAACGGGTGGAACAGCAGGTGAAACAGTTATTTAATAACGTTCGTTATAATAACTGTCGAAAAAACTAGTTTTTTCGACAGTTATTTAATAACGTTTGTGTTACACCATAACATTATTAATAATTGTTGCCAACCAGGAGTAGCAGGTTGTTATTGGTTGTTATGTCATGAAAATATAATTTCATTCCGATTCGTGAACTTAACTGGTCAACTTCATTCTACAACTAAGTTGTCACACTGGCGACGAGGATGACTGGAAAAAATAGAAGAGGACGTGTTTCTGCAGCAGGAGTGGAAGACGAAGTCGAGTTTCCTCATCCGAATAATGGAAGGGGTCGACCGAAGGTGAACATCAGGCTTTTTGACCCTGAAGTAGAAGCTTGGGAGTACTACCAGCCATACTTTGAGCTGGAGTTAAAAATCGCTCGAGTTCAAGATGAGGAGGACAGGAGAGACTTGTTGTTGACAAAAGTAGGGTCGCAAACATTTCGGATGTTGATTGATCATTTCCGACCGCAGGAAGTGGGCGAAACATCATACAGTGATCTGCTACGAGTGATCAACAACTATTACGTAAAGGAAACTACTGTAAGCAGGCATGACGTTCCACTGTTTGGGCTAGATTGGGTGTTGCAGTTTGATCTTCCTCTTCCACCAGGGGCTGAGGTATGTACTGTTAGACAGCAGCAAACAGCTCACATGCAGGACCTTATGAATAATCACTCTGATGCTACTGTTCCTAATGAGATTAAAGTGTTACTAGATCACTACTCGGATTTATTCTGTTCATCAACAGGTACTATCAGGGGACATAGATTTGACAAAGACGGCATACACCCAACCACAGAACACATTGCTGCAATCCAGGGAATGGAGGAGCCAAAGAATCAAAAAGAGTTGAGGTCATTTCTCGGCTGTATCAACTATTATCAGAAGTTTATACCTAATCTGCAGGGAAGTAGTGCTGTTCTATACGAGTTGCTGAAAAAAGGAAATAAATGGAGGTGGGCTGAGGTACACAAAGAAAAATTTAAAGAATTGAAGGGGGTACTAACAGCAGCATCAACTCTGGCTCACTACACTCCTTCACTCCCACTCATTGTATACTCAGACGCAAGTGAAAAAGGAGTGGGGGGAGTGTTGTGCCACAAGTATCCAGATGGGTCAGTGCGGCCAATAGCGTATACATCACGGCTTCTAAGTGCAGCAGAACAAAAATATTCCGTTATCGACAGAGAAGCCTTAGCCATTGTCCACACAGTTCGCAAATTTGAGCAATACCTATACGGACGAAGATTCATTTTGAAAACTGACCACAAGCCGTTGACGTACATATTGGGCGACAAGGCAGAACTGCCAAAAGTGGCTATGTGTAGGGTAAGCAGATGGGCCCTGATGTTAGCAGAGTTTGATTACGCCATTGAGTTTATTCCTGGCAAAGATAATAGCCCAGCAGACGTTTTATCACGCTTACCACATGGACCACCAGAGAAGGAGGATGATTTTGGGAGGAAAATTGCACTGACGCGATTGAAAGATGTTTCAATTTCCAAGCGATTACTTAAGAGCCGGGTGTTGGAGGATCCAGGTCTTTCAAAAGTTATTCAATATATCCAGAGTTGTTGGCCTTCAAAATCGAGTCTCTCTGAAGAGATGCACACTTTTTTTGAAAAGAAGGACGAATTGTCGTACGAAGAGGGGGTTGTGCTTTGGCGGGGAAGGATAGTCATCCCAACATCCCTACAGACAGAGGTCCTGCAGATTCTGCATGAGGGACATCCAGGGACGTCAGCCATGAGGTCGGTAGCCAGGATGAATGTGTGGTGGCCGTCGATGGACAAACACATAGAACACTTCCTAAAAACGTGTAAACCTTGTCAGGAAAATCGGCCATGGGACCAGGAGTCACCACTATTCTCTTGGAACATACCATCTGAAATCTGGTCCAGGGTTCACGTCGATTTTGCCGAAGCGTTTGAAGGTCAATACTGGTTGTTGATCGTGGATGCAACCAGCAAGTGGTTGGAGGTGTACCCAATGAAGAACATCACAACAGAGCGAACAATATCAGTATTGAGAGAGGTATTTGCAAGATGGGGACTACCGAGAATGTTAGTTTCAGATAACGGGCCACAGTGGACATCGCAGGCATTCAGGGAATTCTGTTCAGGAAACAACTTACGACATATGTCACCACGACACCGTATCACCCACGTTCAAATGGGTTGGCCGAACGAGCTGTCAGAACGTTCAAACAGAGGTTTGCGGCATCAAAAATGAGCGGGGAAGATGCTCATACAAGGCTTTGCCGCTATCTGGCATCGTACAGGACTTCAGTGCATCGTACCACCGGAAGGACACCAGCTGAGCTAATGTTAGGTCGGCCACCAAGAACGAGGCTGTCGCTCCTGAAACCAGATCTGTCAAGTAAGATAGAGGAGAACCTCTTTAGGCAAAAACTCTACCACGACAAAGGGGTAGATGCAATAAAAGAGTTTAATGAGGGGGACACCGTTTGGGTGAAGAGAAGGAAGGAGGAGAAGCGGTTCAAAGAAGGAATCGTAAAGAAGAGGACAGGGCCTTTATCGTATGTGGTAGTCGTGGAGGGGGTCGAGCGCAGAGTCCATGCAGACCAACTAAGGAGCGCGGTGCTGCACCAAATTGGAGGGGGAGATGATGTTACACCATAACATTATTAATAATTGTTGCCAACCAGGAGTAGCAGGTTGTTATTGGTTGTTATGTCATGAAAATATAATTTCATTCCGATTCGTGAACTTAACTGG
Organism: Stenodema calcarata; assembly: GCA_963920205.1. NCBI lineage: Eukaryota > Metazoa > Arthropoda > Insecta > Hemiptera > Miridae > Stenodema > Stenodema calcarata. The sequence goes on along the minus strand of OY986049.1, from coordinate 42,611,787 downwards.
TCAACTTCATTCTACAACTAAGTTGTCACAGTTTGTTATAATAACTGTCGAAAAAACTAGTTTTTTTGCCGTTTTTTCAACTAGTTTTTTTCAAATTAAGAAACAGTTATGACGTTTTTTTTTTTTCTACCTACCAAATTTATTTATTATTCAAAGTAAATAAAGAGGTTATTTTTGCGGTTCCAGCGAGACGAGCGAAGGTGTGGATGTGAAGTGGTTTCGTGACCCGTAGTTTCTCAGTTGAGGGGCATCAGGGCTCCGTCTTCCAGCCCTAGGCAGCGGACCTTCCGTCGTGACCCTCGAATACGCAACGAGACAGCCCGGATGACTGTCATCTGGGTCTTCACCCGCACCCAATGAGTGACTTGAGAAAGGGGTTTGGACCATTTGTCTGCCAGAGCAGTTGCAACTCTTTTAAGGAAGGAATCGTACTCCTTGTGTAGTGACCCCTCACAGGATACTACTAAAGGTGTAAACGACCCTCTCAAGTCCTCAGCAGCAGCATCATATTTTCGGTGCTTGGCGTTGGCAGCGTTTTGGGAGACAGTTGCCCAGGTTTGAGAGCTGTAGGAGGAGGCGTCAGCGTTTATCACGCGAGTATCCAAATACGCCGTCCTCTCGGCCTCCCACAAACCATGAATTTTCAGGTCCGCCACTACCCGTGGGGTGCCATCCTCATTTTCTTTCATCACTGGCTCTATCCCCACAGAGTTAAATGCCAGGCCTGCCATCCGTGCGCACTGGTCTCTTATTTGGTCGTGACCATGTTTGACCTGGCCTCCTTTTTTGCAATTTAGTGCGTGGCAAAGGTCCATCGGCTCACTGCAGCCATCGCATTGGTTTGGCATTCCTTTCGGTTCCCTTCCGTATCTTATAGCAAGTGCGTCTCTGAATTGCATGGGTGAGAGGTCCAGGTCGTCTTTTACCAATGGTATTACCGTCAGCCATTGAGATGAATTACTCTCGGCAATTCTTTTGAGGGTCCTCATCTGTTTGGGGCGGAGGGATTGGAGAAGCCTCTCTTGCTTGGCTCTGGCTGCAGCCTTGTTGAGTACTTGTTCATCTCCTCGTACTTCACGCATGCGTTGCTCGTGCAGGTTCATGTCCGTTTTTTGGTTTATTATCTTCGATAATGAACCATTGGAATCGCCCAAAGAAAAAATTTTTTTAACCCCCCCTCAAAATTTGTTGGTTTACGTTTCAAGATACGTAGATTCAGAAAATCGAATAAAAAAAAATCCGTCCGTCCGCCGTACGCCGTCCGCCGTCCGCGCCACTTTGCCCAGTTAGCGTTGAGTTAAAATTACGAAATTTTTTTAATGGGTTTCGACCAACCCCACAATGGTCCTCGAAACTTTTCATAACCCTGGGTCAAGGGGAAGGGGTTCAAAACGAATTTTGAAAATTTCATATCTCGAAAAATTCATATGAAACGGTATGTTTTTTATTTCATATTTAGATAGAGTTTGATCCGTAGAATTTTTTAAGACCATCCGCAGCTCTGTACGACCAGCCGTTCGTTCACAAATAAACACGTCGAGTCGATATGAAGTCAACTTTTTTATCGTTTTCACGAAGTAGGTATTTGAGTCGACGATTGCTCTTCTTGAAGGTCCATTCGAACTCAAATAAACCCCTCGAGTCGATATGAAGTCAACTTTTTTTCGTTTTCTCGATGTATTTGAGTCGACAATTGCTCTTGTTGAAGGTCCATTCGAACTCAAATAAACACCTCGTGTCGATATGAAGTCAACTTTTTTTCGTTTTCTCGATGTATTTGAGTCGACAATTGCTCTTGTTGAAGGTCCATTCGAACTCAAATGAACACCTCGAGTCGATATGAAGTCAACATTTTTTCGTTTTCTCGATGTGTTTGAGTCGACAATTGCTCTTGTTGAAGGTCCAATCGAACTCAAAAGAACACCTCGAGTCGATATGAAGTCAACTTTTTTTCGTTTTCTCGATGTATTTGAGTCGACAATTGCTCTTCTTGAAGGTCCATTTGAACTCAAATAAACACCTCGAGTCGAAATGAAGTCAACTTTTTTTCGTTTTCTCGATGTGTTTGAGTCGACGATTGCTCTTCTTGAAGGTCCATTCGAACTCAAATAAACTCCTCGTGTCGATATGAAGTCAACTTTTTTTCGTTTTCTCGATGTATTTGAGTCGACGATTGCTCTTCTTGAAGGTCCATTCGAACTCAAATAAACACCTCGAGTCGATATGAAGTCAAGTTTTTTTCGTTTTCTCGATGTATTTGAGTCGACAATTGCTCTTGTTGAAGGTCCATTCGAACTCAAATGAACACCTCGAGTCGATATGAAGTCAACTTTTTTTCGTTTTCTCGATGTATTTGAGTCGACAATTGCTCTTGTTGAAGGTCCATTCGAACTCAAATAAACACCTCGTGTCGATATGAAGGCAACTTTTTTTCGTTTTCTCGATGTGTTTGAGTCGACGATTGCTCTTCTTGAAGGTCCATTCGAACTCAAATAAACACCTTGTGTCGATATGAAGTCAACTTTTTTTCGTTTTCTCGATGTATTTGAGTCGACGATTGCTCTTCTTGAAGGTCCATTCGAACTCAAATAAACCCCTCGAGTCGATATGAAGTCAACTTTTTTTCGTTTTCTCGATGTATTTGAGTCGACAATTGCTCTTGTTGAAGGTCCATTCGAACTCAAATGAACACCTCGAGTCGATATGAAGTCAACTTTTTTTCGTTTTCTCGATGTATTTGAGTCGACAATTGCTCTTGTTGAAGGTCCATTCGAACTCAAATAAACACCTCGTGTCGATATGAAGTCAACTTTTTTTCGTTTTCTCGATGTATTTGAGTCGACAATTGCTCTTGTTGAAGGTCCATTCGAACTCAAATGAACACCTCGAGTCGATATGAAGTCAACATTTTTTCGTTTTCTCGATGTGTTTGAGTCGACAATTGCTCTTGTTGAAGGTCCATTCGAACTCAAAAGAACACCTCGAGTCGATATGAAGTCAACTTTTTTTCGTTTTCTCGATGTATTTGAGTCGACAATTGGTCTTCTTGAAGGTCCATTCGAACTCAAATAAACACCTCGTGTCGAAATGAAGTCAACTTTTTTTCGAGTCGAAATTCAGGACGTGATGGCTCAATTCTGGTCGCGGATTCGTGCTCAGCAGGCCAAAATACTACGGATATGAGCAATTGCATCAAACGTATACGCCAGTAACGCGGGTTTCTGACGATTTTCTCTGTTTTTAACCCATTTTTGGAAACTGGCACAAATTCAGGACGTGATGGCTCAATTCTGGTCGCGGATTCGTGCTCAGCAGGCCAAAATACTACGGATATGGCCAATTGCATCAAACGTATACGCCAGTAACGCGGGTTTCTGACGATTTTCTCTGTTTTTAACCCATTTTTGGAGTCTGGCACAAATTCAGGACGTGATGGCTCAATTCTGGTCGCGGATTCGTGCTCAGCAGGCCAAAATACTACGGATATGGCCAATTGCATCAAACGTATACGCCAGTAACGCGGGTTTCTGACGATTTTCTCTGTTTTTAACCCATTTTTGGAGTCTGGCACAAATTCAGGACGTGATGGCTCAATTCTGGTCGCGGATTCGTGCTCAGCAGGCCAAAATACTACGGATATGAGCAATTGCATCAAACGTATACGCCAGTAACGCGGGTTTCTGACGATTTTCTCTGTTTTTAACCCATTTTTGGAGTCTGGCACAAATTCAGGACGTGATGGCTCAATTCTGGTCGCGGATTCGTGCTCAGCAGGCCAAAATACTACGGATATGAGCAATTGCATCAAACGTATACGCCAGTAACGCGGGTTTCTGACGATTTTCTCTGTTTTTAACCCATTTTTGGAGTCTGGCACAAATTCAGGACGTGATGGCTCAATTCTGGTCGCGGATTCGTGCTCAGCAGGCCAAAATACTACGGATATGGCCAATTGCATCAAACGTATACGCCAGTAACGCGGGTTTCTGACGATTTTCTCTGTTTTTAACCCATTTTTGGAGTCTGGCACAAATTCAGGACGTGATGGCTCAATTCTGGTCGCGGATTCGTGCTCAGCAGGCCAAAATACTACGGATATGGCCAATTGCATCAAACGTATACGCCAGTAACGCGGGTTTCTGACGATTTTCTCTGTTTTTAACCCATTTTTGGAGTCTGGCACAAATTCAGGACGTGATGGCTCAATTCTGGTCGCGGATTCGTGCTCAGCAGGCCAAAATACTACGGATATGGCCAATTGCATCAAACGTATACGCCAGTAACGCGGGTTTCTGACGATTTTCTCTGTTTTTAACCCATTTTTGGAGTCTAGCACAAATTCAGGACGTGATGGCTCAACTCTGGTCGCGGATTCGTGCTCAGCAGGCCAAAATACTACGGATATGGCCAATTGCATCAAACGTATACGCCAGTAACGCGGGTTTCTGACGATTTTCTCTGTTTTTAACCCATTTTTGGAGTCTAGCACAAATTCAGGACGTGATGGCTCGATTCTGGTCATGGAATCGTGCTCAGCAGGCCAAAATACTACGGATATGGCCAATTGCATCAAACGTATACGCCAGTAACGCGGGTTTCTGACGATTTTCTCTGTTTTTAACCCATTTTTGGAGTCTAGCACAAATTCAGGACGTGATGGCTCAATTCTGGTCGCGGATTCGTGCTCAGCAGGCCAAAATACTACGGATATGAGCAATTGCATCAAACGTATACGCCAGTAACGCGGGTTTCTGACGATTTTCTCTGTTTTTAACCCATTTTTGGAGTCTGGCACAAATTCAGGACGTGATGGCTCAATTCTGGTCGCGGATTCGTGCTCAGCAGGCCAAAATACTACGGATATGGCCAATTGCATCAGACGTATACGCCAGTAACGCGGGTTTCTGACGATTTTCTCTGTTTTTAACCCATTTTTGGAGTCTAGCACAAATTCAGGACGTGATGGCTCAATTCCGGTTGCGGATTCGTGCTCAGCAGGCCAAAATACTACGGATATGGCCAATTGCATCAAACGTATACGCCAGTAACGCGGGTTTCTGACGATTTTCTCTGTTTTTAACCCATTTTTGGAGTCTAGCACAAATTCAGGACGTGATGGCTCAATTCTGGTCGCGGATTCGTGCTCAGCAGGCCAAAATACTACGGATATGACCAATTGCATCAAACGTATACGCCAGTAACGCGGGTTTCTGACGATTTTC